>JABTXL010000002.1:35883565-35904260 GCA_025134845.1 Neodon shergylaensis | reverse complement strand
GGAACTGCTCATTAAGAAGCAAACTACACATTAGGAGTAAACAGTGAAGAAGGCAGCAGATGCTCCCACTACTTCAGACAGAATAAACTGTGAGCTGGGCCTGCATTTTTCTCCTTTCTCCTCACCAGCTGCCCTGCCACTTCCTGTGTCTTCTCTGGGTTCCCACTGGTTGTATTGTCCTCTTTTTCTCTTGAGCAGCTTACAGATGGGTAATAAAATGGCCAAAGGATAAAACCCTGCTTTATCTTACTTTATATTTTATTCAAACCTTGAAAAACCAGCTAAAAATTGCATTAATATTTGTGTGCTAAAAAGCCTTATTTGTCTGGCAGTGGCGAATGCCTTATAGGTCTGAAGGGTTCAGATAGTTTACTTTCTTTTTAATTCTTAAAACAACGAACGTCTCAGTATGTTGCTCTGGCTGTTTCATGCTGGCCTCAAACTCACTGCCTTCCCTGGCTCCTGAATGCCCCTGTCTCCCGAGTGTTGGGATTAAAGGTGTGCGCCACCACTGAAGAAATGAATATGAATTCTTACTCAGGATAAGCTGTCAGGACAGAAGTCAGACCTGTAGATGTCTAGGATTTGGGGGTGGGTGACTGCTAACGGATATGGGGATTTCTTTGGGGTGCACGTTCTAAAGCTGATTGTAGTGATCATTTTGTGACTTTGAATATACTAAAATGCATGGATCGGTGCAGTTCAATATAGTTTATTCTGCAAACAAAGGTTTTTCAATAGGGAAGAATGATTTCAAAATGAAACTGAATGTGATGGCAAACAGCTATACTCTCAGCACTTCGTAGGCTTGAGTCAGCAGGAGGAAGCACTCTATGAGACCAGTTAGACTACCCACTGAGTTCAAGGCTGGCCTAGGCTACACGTTGAAAACAATTTTTTTTTCCAGTCATACAGTTAAAGTAACATATCTATTAACATAGCTCGACATGTTATTCATAATTGAGATTACTGAGAGTTCCATTCTGGAAATAAGGGTGGACTGTCTGATGCAGAAATAGACTTGTCCGGGCAGCTACGGTGAGAACGGAGGCCCCAGGCAAAGAAGTCCCAGCTGTTCTTTCTTTTTGTTGCTAATGCTTGATGAGAGAGTTTAACATAGACAAGATCTCTTCTTGAAGAAAACTGTTTCCATATGGATGGTAAGACTAAAAACATACCCCTCTAGCTTGTTAGAAACAAACAAACAAACAAACAAACAAACAAACACAGCAGAGGGCAGTTAACAACCTCTCTTTTCACTTTACCGCTCTGTAAAACTGAATGGAGAAGCTGGAGAGACGGCTCAGCAGGAAGAACACTGCCTGCTTTTCCAGAGACTACAAGTTCAGTTCCCAGCACCTACACTGGGCAGCTTACAACCCATCTGTCACTCTAGGTTAAAGGAACTGGATGCCTCTTGTTGTCTCTAAGGATATGGGCACACACAAGGCATATTATACTCCTATTATACTCACCCAACTCATGGCATTTCTTTATATTGAAGACAAACTGTCTGGGTTACCGTTCACAGGAACATTCCATTCTCACTTTGTACACACAACTTTGATCTCTGGACCTCATGCAGCACCTTCTGTATAAGCTTAAGTTATTTGGACATGTTACTAAGTTCATCTTAAAAATGACCTCATAAATGAGGTATGGAAAACCAAAACCAAAACAAAGCAGAAATGATGAGAGGCTGGGCCTTCCGGTACAAGCCTGTAAACTCTGACTCAGGAAGAACAGACAAGAGGGCATCAGGTCAAGGGTGGCCAAACTACAGCTTCAGGTCAAAGCCAGTCTGGAAAACCGCAGGTGACCCCACCTCCAAACAAAATATCAAAACAGGGCCAGACAGAGCTGAGGGGCCCAACCCCCAAAATCAGGAGTTTGAGGTCAGTTCTGTCCCATCCAGTTCTTGACCAACCTGGGCCGTGGGATCCTGCCTAAACAACATTCAGATGTTGGCTTCAAGTCTCCTATCCACCTTGGCACTCTAGCTGCTTCCACTCTTCCTTAATAAAATGTCTATATTTCTACCCAATAATACTGATGATGATAAAATAAAAAATAAGACCCAAACCTCTAATCAATAGAAACATTAAAATTTTGTAAGCATTTCAATTTTATCTACTTATACTTGGCAGTCATTTATCTTAGTGCAACATTTCCTATTTTAAACCTTGATTAAGACTCCACTTTATGCACCAGAAGTAATTATTCTCAAAAAAGGACCGTCATTAATTAATATACTCTCTTGGAAAATTTAATATCATTGATACCAAATTCAAGAACTGAAGGAATGTGACCTAAAAACTATTGAAAACAGAGACAGAGGAATCGAGGGGAAAAGGGAAGCTTCAGAATAGAGCAGCATAACAAACAGCAATGACAGATCACCCCTTTGGTCTGGCACTGGTAGAGGGAAAAGGTCTCTCTAGTGGCTGGCTGCACTGCTTCTCTGATCTCTCAGTTTTCACCCCTTAATACCTGACTCCAGGTTTTTCTTAAGAACAATTAGAATTTGTGCTACACCAATACTGCAGAAGATTTGTTGAAGGCCAGACTTCATGGTTGGAGACTTGGTATCGATCAAAAGTTAAGAGTCAGAGATGGCACAAACCTGCCCTCAGAAGGCTGAGGCAGAAGAACCAGAAACTTGAGGCTAGTCTGGGCAACGCTAGCTAAGTTTCAGCAAGTACATGGCAAGACTTGCCCCTCTCCAAAACAATCTGGTGCTGAGGTGGCTCAGCATCTGAATGACTGTGAGCAGACCTTCCCACACCAGAGGTCCACTGTGAGAATCTGACACAAGCTACTCACCCATTCTTGGGGATGTAACTATGTTGGCATACATGCCTTAGGCTGGAGGATCTCCTGAGGTCCATCCAGGTCACTAGTGAAGAGATCTAGTGCAAGAGACTAAACACCACCACATAACAATTATCTGACCAGGGTGAGGGAGCTGGCTCAGTGGTTAAGAGCACTGGCTGCTCTTTTAGAGGACCTGGCTCAATTCCTAGCACCCAGTTTCCTTTTTTGGTCTTCCCAGGTATAGACATATAAGGAGACAAAGGACCCAATTACAAAGAGTAAAATGCAAAAACAAAACAAACATCTGAACTGAAAGAGTCTGTGGAGACAGGGTACACGTGTGTTATGTACTGGAGACTGGCCTTGAGCTTGGGCTCTTCCTGCTGAAGCCTCTGGGCACTAAGATTATCAAGGGGCACCACCACACCCATTCAGACAGACATGCAGAATGAATAACCACAACACCACGTTAAAACACGAACTTGCTTTCCCTAGCATTACTAGAATGCCCTCCGCTCAGCTTACTTTCTCATGTCTAACTGTATGCATGTTTTATTCTTTATGAATAGCTTATTTGCTGGCAGTGTCTGGAATGGCCTTTTTAATGTAGGCATATTTACATATAAAACGAAGATAAACATCATTAAATCCAGAAGAAACACAGCTTGCTAATAAACTATTCTTTTAAAAAACATTTCACTCTAGTTTGGGTGCTGTTTCCCATGCTGTGAAGCCGAAGGGAGAGAAAGCATTAGCAGAGCTGCTAACAGAGCAGCATGAACACTCTAACGAAATGAAAAGGAATGGGAACCATCTAACAGAGCTCAGATTAATGTTAAAAATATAGATTCCTTTTCTTCATATAAAATTATTTCCACTAAATTTATCTATAATCTTATTACTACTCTTAATTTTATGTGTATGGTGTTCTGCCTGCATGTATTCTGTGCACCGTGTGTACGCTTGGTGCCTGCAGAGCCCAGAGGAGTGTCAGATCTCCTGACCTGGAGTTATAGATGGCTGCAAGGCACCATGTGGGTGTAAGGAGTCAGACCTGCATCTTTAGTAGAAGAGCAGCCAATCTCTTAACTACTGAGCCATCTCCCCAGCCATAACATTTTATTGTGTGTGTGCACACACACTCACACACATGAGGGCATTGGTGTGTGTATAACAGAAGACAACTTTCAGCAGGGGGCTCTCTCCTCCCAAAGTGGGTTCTGGGATCATCAGGCATGCATATGAATGCCTTTACAGAGTGAGCCATTGCAGAGGCTCTTAAATGTATTTTAAATCTAAAGTAATGAAGTAGATGTTGGAAAGACATAGCTGTATTAATTAAGACTTCTTTTCTGAGTGTCACATAAGCTGTCATTAGCACACTGGATGCAAACTTAATCATGCTTCTCCTCTCTAATACTACGTTAATGAAGACGGTACACTTAAGATCAGTATAAACATATACATACCACAGGCTGCTTTGTGATGTCCACTAAATCCTTAAGATTATAGTACTGATGTTTCTCAAAGGCTGAAAACAGCATGTCTAGGACGTGTTGTTTGTCTGCCCGGGCCCGCTTTCCATCTTCTTTTTTCTTCCTTTCATATTCAATCTACAGGCAAAAACAGAAGAAAGGCATCAACTTAACCTTCTGGAAACAGGCACTTCTGCCCTAGTCATCTGAGAACCACATTTAAAGCTCCAAGGCCTCTGTCAGGGACTCAGAATTGGGGTCTTGTTGCCCCAGCATTCCCAGTACCCTTCAGACTCTAGGACAGCTATCACACTGCTCTATAAACCATTTTCAGTCTCTCTAGAAGTTTTATGTAACACATTCATTTCCTCCAAAAAGGTTTTCTTCCTGGTTAACCTGGACTAGCCAGAAGCTAACTTGCAATTCCTTTTTGATTAATCATAATACAGCAAGATAATTTTATGACACAAGCTGTAGTTGGTAGGCAACAGCTCGGAGTCCGTAGGCACAGGCTTGTTACAGGGCAGGTTCTCTAGCACCTGAGAAGTAAGGGAAGCACTAGGCAGAAAGGCTGCTCTCTCTGACCCCCAGCTGCTGCCTTACTTCTACACACTGAGGTAGGTAAATGCCCTCAGCAACGACATCAGCAGACTATTTTTCTGAATCTTTATCTTACTAATGTCCTCCAAATTTACCTGTATAATACACCTCTTAGTCAAATAAAACCAAGACACTAGGGCCATGCTTTGTGCACACCACAGGGCTGCACATCTTTACACATACCAACACTGGACACAACTCTCACCCCTCATCAAAGCTTCTCTTTGCAGTGGATGGAGACCACTGTAGATGGAAGCTACAAATGGTCAAAAGCAAAGAACAACTGATCTAGGGTGTCCACTGCCAATAGATATATCTACAACACAACCCAGGGAACACACCGGAAGAGGGAGTGAAAAATTATTAAAAGCCAGGGAACCAGGATATTTGTTACAGTATTTTCTGTATGAGAAAGATAAGCTGCACCCATGAAATTGCAACACTATGGTCACCTAAATAAGACCTGAACAATGACACCAATTGACACGCAACTTGAATGTGGGAAGTCTCAGAAAGCCCCATGCCTACATAAAGAGCCACAAGTAATCACAAGTAATTGATGACTGTTGAAAGAGAATCACGTCTTTTCCAGGGATGAACAACCTAACTGGTTATCCAGTAACAAGTGGTCAGTGTATACATATGAAAAAAAAAAGTATACATATGAGCAACACTAGATGGACCCAGCAGGTTGTTTGTAAGTATGTATGCATATGAGCACACACAGGCTAGTTTTATGTCAACTTGACATAAATTAAGAGTTATCTAAAAGGGAACATCAACTGAGAAAAATGTATCCATAAGATCTGTCTATAAGATAATTAGTTATTGATGGGGGATGTCGTAGCCCATTTTGATGGTCCTGGGTTCTTAATCAGAAGCAGGCTGATTAAGCCAGGAGGAGCAAGCCAGGAAGCAGCACCCCTCTATAGCCTCTGCCTCCAGGTTCCTGCCCTGTTAGAGTTCCTGTCCTGACTTCCTTCAATGATGGACTGCAATGTGGAAATGTATGCCAAATAAACCCTTTTTTCCACAGCTTGCTTTGGTCATGGTGTTTCATAACAGCAACAATAACCCAACTAAGACAACATATTTTAATAATAATGATGATGATGACAACTATAGAGATAATACATGAAAACAGGATAGCTTGAAGGTAGAGAAATGGGAGCAGTGAGAGAGGGAGCAGGATATGATAACAGGGGCTTGAAAATGATCAAAGTGTAGACAAGTATGAAATGTAATGAAATCCAGTATTTTGTACAGTTGTATGAATGTCAATAAAGTTAAACCAGTAGTTCTCTCTCACCGTTATCATACCAGTACTATTTATGGAAACTCATCTTTGCATTTAATCCATTGGGAAGATAGCCCAGTTAGTAAATGCACAAGGACCTGAGTTCCATGTCCAAAATCCAGGTAAAAAGCCAGGCATAATGGTAAGTGCTTGTAATCCCAGTGCTGGGCAGGCAGAGATAGACATATACCTGAGGCTGAGGTTCAAGAAGAGTTCTGTGCCAGTGAGAAACCTTGTCTCAAAGAAAAAAAAAGCTGATGGTCCCGTGGGCTTCACAAATATGTTTGCACGTGCACTTGCGCTCACACACACACACAAACAGAAAATAGACCGCTTTACTCATTTATGTCAGTTGGTTAAGCTTAATTTCTTCTTCATGAAAAGACAGAGTAATGTGCTGGAGAGAGGTAAGGTCAGTCTTGAAGCTCACTGGGTAACTAAAGCTTTGGTGGGCTGGAAGAGGGCAGCAGAGAGGAGACCCTGCATGCTGAGGTTACTGTAGTGTGGGGACCAGCTTCAGAACAAACAGCACAAGCACTCAGAGCTAACAACTGAACTATGGTGTAAATTCCCCGAGACACTTAAGCTTATGTTCTCTATTTTAAGCGTAGTGGTAGGACAGCATGGAAGTTCTTAGGACAATATCGTAACAGAAGAAAAAAATCTCAAATGCATGCTGGGAAGAACAAAGCTCAAGCCAGGTTTAGGATTCTCTCAGTGAGACAGGCCTATTAGTGGAGGCCTGTGATTCCAGCTACTTCGGAGGCCGAGACCAAAAGTTCAAGGCTGCATGGGCTACAGAACAAATTCAAGGCCACCCCAGACAACTTAGCAAGACTATCTCAAATCAGAACATAAGACAAAAGGCTGAGGACAGAGATCAATGGCAGAATGCTTGCCCCAAAGCATAAATGGAGAAGGGGTGTCTTGAAAATAGCATAAAATAGCACACATACATGCTATTTTAGAAGATTACATTAGATTTAAAAGAATACATGCTTTCTCTGGGTCCAAAAAGACAAAACTAAGAGAATGATCATACTGGGGAGTAAGAAAACACCCGTAACCAGGACCAAACTCGCAAACCCAAGCATCGCAACATCCTACCTCCCACCTTTAACTTACGCTGAAGAATACAGGAGAGACTGAGCTCAGGAAAAGGAGGAGTAATGGTGTATTAGCAAGGTCTTTGTTTGAAATGACTGGAGAAGCTAGAAGTTCAGTAGGAAAATGATTTCATAATCTTGCCAGTAAAGCAAGATGGCTCCCTTGAAGGCACACATTCTACTTGGCAATGGTGAGACATTTATGTGTGTACCCATAAAGGTCAGAAGAGGGCAATGGATCCCCTGGGACTGAAGGGGGTTGTGAGCCTACTACAGAAGTGCTGGGAATCAAATCCAAGTCCTGTGAGAGAGCAGCCAGAGCTCTTAAATGCTGAGCCATCTCTTTAGCCTCACTAATACCAAATGTTGTACTTAGAACAAAGCTAAGGAGTTGAAGTTTGTTTTCACGCTCCACAGCATAAAAACAGTGCCCTTCTTAGTACTGTACTCAATTAACACTACAAACAAGGCCACACAAATAAACTATTAATACTATCAACTACTGTACTCAGAAGAAGACTACTATGTCATGTTGCTTCTTTTCCCATTGGGCATTTTGTTTCTCATTGATGCCCGTTGGAACTGCAGGGAACAATATGCAAAGCAGCCAGCCAGCCAGCTCATTAGCAGCCAGGACAATGTATAAATTACTAAGATAGTTACTGGAACAGAAGTAATTGTTATGTCATGTGAATTTTACTTGCTGATATTTTATCCGCCTCCACTGACCACATCACTACAGAGCCAACTGTTAGAGATAAATGTTAACTCAGAAAGCACTTTAAGCTTAAGTCTCCAGTTATAAATGTTTTATATTTCCCAAAATTATCAGATGAAATTAATTTCATTTTCTCAAGAGAACAAATTATTCAAGATTAAAATGTAACCTCATGTTGAAAATTGACTATGGATGTGGTATAGACATGCTCAATCGTTATTACTGAAACCTTAATTACTAACTAAAATTATAAATGCCGCCCACTACCAATTAAGATATTTTAATTCAGATGTCTGTAAATTTCTAGACTGTTGTTTGCAGAAATACTATTGACTGCTTTGTCAAGGCAGTCTCTGTGAGACTTTTATTCTAACTTCCGAAGTGATCGTGACAGCCTTGATTCTCATGGCTCTGGATTTTAAATCCTGTTAAAGATTACTTTCTTCACCCCTCTGTCAATGCTTCTATTTCTGATTGGTGTGTCATCATCGCTTGGGAAAAAAGCAATTCTTTAGAGCAGGTCAGTCCTTGGTGTGCAAATTCAAAAGGACAAGGCATACTGCTGAGAAGCCCTTAGGATATAGTCCCATGGGCATCCATTTTATGCACCTAACTGAAAAACTCAACAACCTTAGTTCTGGAGACTGGCAGTTGGCTGTCTCACAGAAGGGAAAGGTCTATGCATAAACATGAAATGTCTTCCTAGTTCCAGGGAGGGGGATGTCACCTGAGGTTTTATGTAATAAACTTTTGGTATTTCAGTGTTTTCCAATTAGCTTTTCTTAGTTCCTCTAGCACCAAAAGTTAGATAAAAAGTCCTTTATTAAACTCAGAACAAGAGGGTCGGGATGGAAACAAAGGTGAGAAGGCAGATACATCTTAAGTTAGAAGACTGTCTCCTGGTGCCATTACAGAACCCCATTTCCCCCTCAACAGATGGCAGGCAACTATAAAAAGTTTCTGTCTTTGGATTGGTGGCTGCAAACCAGAATAACCCAGGAGCTTAAAACACAATCCACATTTGATCAACAGAGTTGGAGGCATTCCCCCTCTTCAGGAAAGCATCCTTCTGGGTGATTCTAGCACTAAAGGCACACCGAGAACCACCACACAGAGAGCAGAGGACACAGTATAATAACAATTTCTATAATCACTATTACACTGGAATTACAAGGTTTTTAAAGCTATGCAGGCTCCTCTGCCCATTCTGATCCATTCCTATAGAAAACAATCACAAACACTCAAATGCTTTGTTTCTATAAAAACAAAGTCTCAATCTAAAATTATTAGATAAACTTATTACACTCATTTATATCATAATAATCCTAATAAAGGTGTGGGACTTGAACGGAACTGTCACCTAATGTGAAGAGACTGTTAAAACAGATATCCACAGCTTTATATCTTAATGAGGACTTCAGAATACAATGAATTTGTACTAATTTTAGTAGTAAAAAGAGCACACTATCAAAGTATTCTAACATAAAACTCTAGTGCCAGGCTGAGTGTTAATGTTACTAAGAAAATGACCTGGGCAGAGGTCTGAGCTGCCCTACCAACGCTTCAGCTTCGATCCTCCTAGAGGGGACTTGCCTTTCATCTTAGGACTAATGGTCTATGGCAGCACAGGGGGTATTTGCAATGGAATTAAGGGGGAAAGTGGTGGTTAATACTACAAAAAGCTGTGCTCCCTACTTCAAAGGAAATGGTCACCACGCCCCAACTTGGGATCTAAGGAAGGCACAAGCAGAGAACAGGAAGAGGTGGCAGCTCAGGAAGGCAGGTCACCAGGGGATTCCCTCTCAGGCACAGCAAACATCTGTTACCCAGGGAAGACATCTCTACAGACACTCTTCCCTTCCTACTCAAAGGGAGAACTTGACTGACCAATAGCATTCCAGATAGCATATCCTCACTGTCACAATCCCAACAACCTAAAAGATTTGTGAAGAAAACAGGGTAAATTCACATTAAATCCTACTCTCTAAAACTAATAACCTAAAATATTTAACCAATCCTCATTATTTCTAATGTTTTTTCTGTCTTAAGCAACAGAGAGAACCATTACTGTATACACATCTTGTCTTACTATTATAAATTTTAGACATAAGACTTCCAGGCCCAAAACACACAACACACACACACACACACACACACACACACACACACACACACACACACTCTCTCTCTCTCTCTCTCTCTCTCAAAATTCCCTCTAGAAAGTATCTATCTCTTTGTAACAGGCGGAAGTATAAGCTAGTGTAAGCTGTCTTGCCTTTCCAGTGATAAAAATGTACCAGAGTGAAAACACACATGGTCCCTATGAGAGGAGGATAATTCTGGAACCAGAGGAAGAACACACCGATGAAGAGAGGCAAAAATAACACAGTCCTGTCACATTACTTCCCTTTCTCATGTAGCCCTGGAAAGTTGCATGTGGAGTCCTATACAGTATATTTTAGACATGTACAGACAGTATAAATCGTATCACCTAGGACTCCAAGCTATACTCATATTTGTGCAAGCTCGTTCTATGGAGCTAATACAACAAAATCACTAACTGATATATTTTTAGAATTTAGTTTATTCTAACACCACACATGACAATATTCTAAGAAGAGAAACAACTAGAAAAGAAAATAGGTCAAAGAAACTGCCTTTCATCTATTGTCTCGATCAACAGACAACAGCAAAACAGCTCTCTCAGATTACCTAACACTGCTGACTCCACTTAGCTTCCTGGTCCTCTTCTTTAGTTTACTTTCCCCCCAAAGCATAACCAGGGGCTACACAGTTGAACTGCTGCCTGCTTCCTTTCATTCGGTCAGTATAGTGAACTGTAATGAGTGAGTGGATCTGAGTTTTCTGTCCATTGAAGATGTTTGTTTCATCCTGAAAGCATTTGCCATCTTGTATAAATAAGCATAAGGAACTCGGACAATCATTCTGTGGCATGGAGCAACAAACCAAGTCTGGGTGCTCAAGGCCCATCTCATAGAGGCTTTATTTTTTCCTAAACTTAGACCAAAAGGAAAGTAGCCAACAGCATAGGACACGAGATTCAATCTATTAACTGTTATTTAGACTTCCTTTTACCTTCAGGAATGCGTTACATTCTTGGGCTCCTTTAGCACTGCTAACAATCTACAGCAACACACACAGTAGCTAGAGCATTTGGCTCCTGTCTTAGTTGGGTTTCTATTGCTGTGACAAAACACCATGACCCTAAGCAACTTGAGGGAGGAAGAGGGTTTATTTCCTCTTAGAACGTGCAGTGCATCTTCCAAGGATCTCAGGGCAGGCATCTGGAGGTGAGAATTGATGAGGAGGCCATGGAGGAATGGTACTTACTTTGCTCAGCTTGCCGCCTTCTTCTTCTTCCTTTTTTTTTTTTTTTTTTTGAGGCAGGGTTTCTCAGTGTAGCCTTGGCTGTCCTGGAACTCACTCTGTAGCCCAGACTGATGTGCCACCCCCCCCCCCACCATTCCCCACTCAGCCTGCCTTCTTATAGCACTCAGGACCACGAGCAAAGGGATGGCACTGCCCACAAGGGGCTGGCTGGGCCCTCCCATATCAATTATCAATCAAGAAAATGTACCACAGACTTGCCCATAGGCAAATCTAGGGGAGGCATTTTCTCAAATGAAGCTCCTGCTTCCCAACAGACCCTAGCTTGTATGCAGTTGACATAAATTAGCCAGCATAGCTCCTAAGCCAGACTGCTTGGGTTGATTATTTCAACTGGTCAGTTTCACTCATGCATGTAATAGTAGTTACACTTCAAAAGATAATAGTAATGAAGATGACAAGCCATTTTTTAAGAAGAACTCACAAAAGTAACAGACATATAATGTGCTAGGTTAGGTAAAAGACAATTTACATCTCTAGCAGACATTGTTCTATACATACACTTCAATAGAAAGGTTTAAGAACACTGGCAGTCCTCACTTTGCATAGGAGTGAAGGACCATAAAAATGCCTGTGGCACCTGAAATGAAGCAAAGCGAACTATATAAATAACAATGACAACTATCACTGCTCCAGCATCTTTAAGACTGTTAAATAATTTTTAAAAAATGACAAATAGTTGTGCAGAGTTATGTATGATCTTTGAAAATTTGTCAGCATATCAAAACTGGTGTGGTAAACCATATAGATATAGAAAACAAAATTAGTACATTTATATTTATGAAGTATGTTGTGATTAGGAACATTGAGAATAAAGTATTATCTGTCTGCAAAACCCAATCAAGAGCAATTTAGACAGCAGCTCCCTTCTGCTATGTAGCTCTGGATACAGAATAAGCACCTTTCTATGCTTAGCCCAGGTCACAGTAAGCTGCACGGCTCTGAAGGTCCAGAGTCTAAGAATGTGTGACCTTCAGAACAACAAGGACACTGATGAAAGTCACATAGAACTTACATTGTACTGATGGTTAGCGACAGGCTTGTAATTGGTAGTTACAACTTTGTCCAGCTGTTGGGATAGCCTTACAGGTTTGGAGGACTCTTCTATTTGCAATCTGAAAAAGAGAAGGCACCATTAACACACTGCTTAGAAGAGTGGGTCCTGTAGAGTTATGCCAATTACTAATAACTGATAAGCAAGTAAGTCAGAATCTCACAGCAGCTTTCCCACAACACACAGTAACACAGACAACTCCAGTGTAAAACCTAGTACCATAAGCTAAACACATAAGTTATGTATGTCATTACAGTCCTGAATGTAGTTCTGAAACTGTGATGCATAGGTAAACCAAACTCTTCAAGCAAAACATATTGTCTTAAATGACTGTCTAAAATTCATCAAGTGATTAATCCAAAGCTTCAGTTATCCTGACAAGAAATAAAGGTGAGTAAAACAAACACCAAACCAAAAAAAGGCACTCACTGTCCAGTGACTAGTGACTTCCTGATCAGTAGCCACCGAGGCTCAAAACATTTTTGTCCCCACAGAAGCCTCTACTAGACAGCACTGGTCTAAAGTGCTGCAGAACTCTATCTGAATTAAATGTAACTTGAAATACTGCCTTCAGAAAAAAAAAACACACACACAATCCCTCGTATATCAGAAAGATACTACTTGATGGGTGCCTGTATCTTTTTAAGCAGTAACTTTAGGATTTGTATTGTGTCCTCATTTGCATACTAAATTTGTTTCTTAAAAATGAATCCATTTGGTTTCTAAGCACAGTAAATCCAAAAACCTGGTTTAAGATGGGAAAAGCACAGTTCACAAAGTGACTGTTTTTAAAGACACGAAGGTATCATAGGGCCTTCAGACTTTTCGTCATCAGGGTATCAGAACACAAAATGAACACACTTCAGAAAACCGCCGACCGGATCTGGCTAGCTTAGAACTGAAGAATAAGCATGGAATAAAAGTATTTTTGGAAAAATACCTGGGCTTATCCCTTATGAATTCCACTGAGATAGCCACTGAAGAATGGAACGCAGTGAAGCCTTTAAGGAATTCATGGATGCAATGGATACCACCAAGAAAAAGAGAACTGGGCTAGAAAACAGTTTGACTGTTGTAGGTTTTATTTTAAAAATTTATATTTATGTATGCATGCTCCCTCATTTCCCCCACCCCTGTGTGTGACATGTATAATGGGGGCCCAAGGAAGCCGAAAGAGGGTATTGGATTGTATAGGGCTGGAGTCTGAAGTGGTTGTGAGCAGCACAACATGGTGCTGGGAACTGAACTAGGTGCCCTGGAAGAGCAGTATTTTTGTAACTGCTGAGCCATTTGTCCAGTCTCAGTTATTTACTTTTGAAATGTGCAAGTACACGAAAGATGGGAATAGATCAAAAGTAGTACATCTGAAGATTTGTTGTTGTTGTTGTTGAGCTTTCTCAAATCTTTACAATAAACACCTATGACTTTTATAATCAGAAGGAAAATGGAAAGCAAGTACCCCCTTTGGTTAGAGGTTAGGGATACAACACAAAGGCTCAATCACTAAGTAAATGCTGTCTAGTCAGTCAGTCCTGAGGACAAGGCAGGCAGCCTTCAGTCAGCTCACAGTGACTTGGAGGGACAGCGACTACAAGGTGTATGAGGGTGAGCTGGCACACTGCTGCTCAGGGTCAGAGTGAAGGCAAAAGGATACAGCGACTCTTCTAAGCAAAGCAATCTTGAAGGGACTGGGGGACAGACCTCTCAGAAGAGCAGAGCAAAGTGATGGAGACAGACCAGAAATGTTCACAAAGTGTAGGAACTAGGAATGTCTAACCTTGGCGAAATAAAACAGGCACAATTAAGTGGCAGTCCCGTGTGTTGGACTGCAGCCCTCCACCCTCAGCTCACAGGGGGCTGACTAGCCTCTCCAGGTGGAAGTCCCAGTGCTGCCATTACACCAGCTTCCCTGCTTCAAGCACCTCCCTCCACGACTCTTCTGGAGACATCGAGGAGGAGGCGCCAGCAACAGCCTCTTCTTTTGCCCCCATCAGTGTCTCCCGTCACCCCACATCTGAAGTCCAGTTTCAGTGAGTTTAGCGAGAGCTCGACAGCCACACCCTGGATTTATCTGTGGCCTCTGCACCCTGCCTCATGGTCACGAGGCACACTTTCCTTTCAACTCTGAAAGTCAATTTCATCATCAGAGAGTTGTGTCACGTTTATTCTCAAAGCATCAAATATTTTAAATAAAGGAACACACTGCCGTTTTCTTTTAAATCAAGAGCTCACACAAACATTTAACCTTTCTATTATATACTAAAAAAGTCAATTCCCAGAGTTTTGTTTTAATTAAAAGAGGACATCCTGTGACTCAAAATTCAAAAGGTTAATCTATGGACTGAAAACACAACACATTTCAAAAGAACTTCACCTTAAAATATTTTCATTAACCATGAATAGTTTAAAATAGTTTAACAGGCTTTTTTATTTAACACTAAATAATTCATTTAGCATTATCTCATGATGTGCCAGAGCAATTTGCAACTCTATTTTATTATTAACAATGCTCTAAATTAAACACTGCTGGCTCCACCACACTTTCAACATCAAAATAAGGACTATCTGGGTTTTTCAATACAATATAATTTGAAAATACTTCATACAGCCAACTACAGACAGGTGTTAGGCTGAATGAGGAGAAAGATAAATGCTTCGGTGTCCTGATGTGCCTAAGACTAGGTCTTACCTTTTTCAGAACACTAAAAACCACAGTGTTATTTCCAAGAAACTGTAATCAGAAATATAATGTTCTTCGTTTTGCTTTTTTGTAGACCTGCCTGGCCTCAAACTCACAGAGATCCACCTGATTTGCTTCTCAAGAGCTGGGATTCAAGGTGTGTGTACCATGCTTGGCTAAGAAATACAGTATTACTGAGCACCTCTGTTATAAACCACCTAAGATACTTGGTACCAATTCCTAATGCCACCACAGGACAATTAATTCAGAAAAACCTGCACCTTAAAAGGTTAGGAGAAACCAATAATTTCTCTAATCACAAAGAAAGCACTTGAAAACATGTTTATAATGCTATGGTAGCTACGAATCAAGCTTGTTTGTCACAGGATATGACTTTTATGTAGTCAAACTTTTAATTTTTAAATTTATAATTATGCATATGTGTGTCTTTGTGTGGGAGAAGGCCAGGAAGGTGATGGATCCCCTGGAGCTGATGTTAAAGGCAAGTCTAGGCTGCCCCAAGTGGACACTGAGAAATGACCTCTGGTCTTGAGGAAGAGTAGTATGTTCTATTAAATGTTGAGCAATCTCTCCAGACTGGAAAGTCAGAAAGTTAAAGCAACGCAGTGAACACACATCTGCTTTAAATCAGTGCTCCGCGGGCTGGAGAGACGGCTTAGCATACTGAGCATATTATGCTTGCCGAGAACCCAGCTCTGGTTACTAGCGCCCATAGGCAGCTAAAAACCACCTGTAACGTCACTCTAGTGACTCTGAAACCCTCTGGCCACCACTGGTACTTGTACTAATGTACACACACCCACATACAGGTACTACACCTAATTCAGAACAAAACCCCAAATAACAACAAAACCTGTTTCTTTGACTGCTATTTCCACAACAGTGTTATCATTCCAGTTCTTGGCCACTGTGGTAGATTGAAAATGGTCCCCATAGGCTCAGAGGAAGTAGTACTAGAAGTAGTACTATTAGGAGGTGTGGCCTTGAGGTTTCAGATACCCAAGTCAAGCCTAGTATGTCTCTCTTCCTTCCTGCTGCCTGAGAATCCAGACATAGAACTCTCTCAGCCCCTGTCCAGCACCACATATGCGTGTGCTTGCTCCACCATGCTTCCCGTCATGTCAAAAATGGACTAAACCTCTGACCTGTGAGTCAGCCCCCGATTAAATGCTTTGCTTTACAAGAGCAGTAGTGGTCATAGTGTCTCTTCTCAGAAATAGAACACTGACAAAGACAGCCTCCATAGCCTAGCTCCCTGGGTCCAGCAATTCACCTACATGTATACTGAAATGGAAAAGTCAACTTAGTTACAGTTTTGGCCAAAGCCAGAGAGAGAAATCTGTTTTGCCTGTAGCAGAGTTCCAATTTCTGACAAAAGTCAGGAGTAGGCATATGGAACTGAATTGGGGATCCTGTGCAAGATCTTTAGTTTCTAAAGGAACCCTAAGACCACAGGCTCATTCACAGGGGTGGGTGGGTGATAGGAGACGGAGGAGGCTACTGTACAATGCACAGGAAGGAACATGGTCTGCATCAGGTGGGTGACGGAGACGGAGGAGGCTACTGTACAATGCACAGGAAGGAACATGGTCTGCATCAGGTGGGTGACGGAGACGGAGGAGGCTACTGTACAATGCACAGGAAGGTACATGGTCTGTGTTAGGCCCTATTGAGCATGGTAAAGCTTAAGGACACAGAAGACAGCCAAATTTAAAAACTTATTTTGGAGACACATTTAACAGAAACTGGAACATAACTGAATCGGGGCACATAAGAGGAAGAGTTCCACCACTAAGATCACAGAACTCAGACTTCAGGCTTGAGCAACTACAACCACGTTACTGTAAAACACTCCAAAGGAGTCACTGTATTTTACTAGAACCGTAAGATCTTTAAATTCTAACCTTGAAAAAAACCACTCTAGTTGAAAGTTCAGAGAACTGAAAAACTGAAACTTTTAACTTTGAACTCTCAGAACAGGAAACAAGCACCTCATATGAGGAACAACCTATTTCTCTGGACAACAACAACTACTATCACCATGTAGCTTAGGCTACATAAAATTATTTCACCTTGCTACTACTTAATGGGAACAGTCACCATCATCTCACTAACTAGGGGTCTTCCTCAGATTAATGAGGTCCTATGTGGAACATTTCTTCCCAGAAAGAAAATGCTCAGTCTATGTGACCTAAGAGCACCCACAGAATGACAAGGGGAACCAACATGGCAGACATATAAAGTTCTTACTCCATGAGTAACTTACTCTATGAGTAACTGGAAAGAGCAGTACCTACACCCTCGGCTGTACTTTCCCTCAAGTATGTAAAACTAGATCATCTACTACTACATGGTTCACATAAGGCCATGTGACAGAACATAGACTACTAAAATCCCACAGAATTTAGCACAAAGAAAAAAGCAAACATTTCTTTTTCTCATGACATAGGTCTCACGCAGCCTAGACTGACCTTTATCCTGCTTCATAGGCGTGCACTGCTATGGCTAGTTAATGCGGGGCTGCAGATCTAACGGGGCCATCTCTCTAGTCCAGCAATTCTTTTTGCCTGTCATCAATCTGCCTATAACTAATCCAAGTCTATGAAAACATGGAGTACTGTCTTCTGTATGATACCCTTCCACACCAAATGATTCCCATTAAGCCAGTATCACTAGTCATTAGATCACAATACCAAAATTACTTAAAGGTCTTTATTATTATGCTTTTTGAAGAGTTATTTGATATAAATCCAACTTCCAGATTAAATTAGCAAGTATACTTTAAAAATGTAAAGTTCATGTTAAAAATAGTAATATATATATATCCTTCAAATATTAAAAAAAATCTACTCAAAATGGCAATCTTGACTTAAGCTGTTGGCTACAGATTTTAGCTAATAAGCCCCAGTTACTCATTGGTTAATACAGTGTTTTTCATATAATAGCGCCCAAATAAATGTTTGTTGAGCACGTAAGAAAATAACGCTTTTGTTGGACAATTAGATCACAAAGGAAGCAGCAGAACTGCACATGAGCGAATATACCACAGCACGCATGACTGCCCATGTAGACGGCTTGTTCACCATCAAGCCTTTTCAGTGTGGCTATCAACGAGAGCTGAACAATTGCAAACAACACTGAGCAACAAGTGTTCTCAGCAACAACTGCCAATGTGGTAATCAGTTCATAATGTAAACACAATTGCAGCCTTCATTTCTCGCTTGTGCTACAGCTGTATTTGATTACAACTCATGTTATTCTTAAAATGACAAGCTTCACAAAGGACTATTTACCTTTTAACCTCAGATGCCATTTCTGAAGGGAGAGTTGGAGGCTGGCATTCACAACGTGAGAGAGAAGCACGGAATGCATCAGGGCATTATTGGAGCTGCCTGTGGGCAGGAGTGCACAGCCTCCTAGATCAGGCCACAGAAGAGGAAGTTCTTGAAGAACTACAGCTTGAGCACTGGTGACAGAAGGCTGGGAGAAAAGTAATAAAATAACCAGGGTCAGGCTGAGATGTCTGTTGGTATGGAAGGGTTTTGAAGCAGCCAGCTCCGAGACACTTGAGTATCAGGGGAACAGCTCAAGGTGAGCTTCTTCAGGGACTTGCAACAGTAAGTGCATGTCCATCTACTAGCATGCAGAGCTGAGGGACCACGGAGAAAGTTGAGGGCTTCATCTAAGGAAATGAACTGTCTCCTGATGTGGCAGGACTGTTAGAGGAACCACAGAGAGCAAACAGCAAGATGATCTCAACAGCTGTCTCTAGAGATCCCGTTAACATGCTGGGCCGAGAACAGACATCTGTTATTAACGAGCAGAGTAAATTAGGAGAAGAAAGAGAAGAAAAGTTTTAGGCTGCATTTAGTCAGAGGCATTTGATGTGGGAGTGATTTCTTTCTAATCTGTTGCTTTCATTGGTTAATAAAGAAACTTCCTAGACCCATTTGATAGGCCAACCCTTAGGTGGAGTAAACAGAACAGGATTCTGGGAGAAAGAAGCTGAGTCAATGAGTCGCCATGATTCTCCCACTCTTGACAGACACAGGTTAAGATCTTTCCTGGTAAACCAGCTCGTGGTGCTACACAGAATATTAGAAATGGGTTAGATCAATATGTAAGAGCCAGCCAATAAGAGGTTAAAACTAATGGGCCAAGCAGTGTTTAAAAGAATACAGTTTCCGTGTAATTATTTCGGGGCATAAGCTAGCCATGTGGGCAGCCGGGTGCCGGGGACACAGGCCCGCAGCTCTTATTACAACAGGCATTGGTTTGGAAGCTAAATCATAAGGCAGCACAGTATGGAATTTGGCCAGTGACACACCTCTTCCAACAGGCCACACCTTCTAGACCTCCCCAAAGAGTTCATTCAATAAGGAGCGGACAAAGTATTTGAACATATGAGCCTATGAGGGCCATTCTCATTCAAACAACCACAATGCTGTTGTACTTTTATAAGCCCCGCGAGGTAAATGGTGAACCAGAAGGAGAATGTGCTTCACCCAGGGGCTGACAGTCCTCCACTCCACTGACTGTCACTCTAAGGAATGTAGTGATGGTGCTGCCAGGCCTAATTGTACAAAAAACCCTTAAGACATCACTTACCAAATGTTGCCAACTAGTTCAGTTGGAAAAACAAACAAAAAAACCCCACTCAACTTACCTAAAACCAACCAACTAAAACAAAACCTTGAAAACAACCCCCCCCCAAGAAATAACCCCACATAGACTATCTATACCAAGCTATTAATTAGCAGCCCTCTGATCTATTTGTATTTGTATCCCAAAGTGTTTTTGATGTTTGTTTTTCCTGTACAGCAGCAGCAAACATTACTAGAGCAGCAGTCATGAAGCCAGTAAGAATCACCACCCAGCAGCAAGAACAGCTTCTCCAAAGGAGCAGGAATTCCTTCCACCCAATTCTCACATCCCACTGCCACGGAGAATCCAGAAACTGGCTGAAGGACTCACCTAGATTGCTCTTAGTGGAGCACATTACAGCTGTAGTCAGGCTAGGGAAAAACAAAACAAAACAAACCTCGCTCTACAGAACACAGAAATGTGATAATTTTTGGATTCTAAAACCAGCAACTTTTCATATGATTCAATCCGAAGTGAGTTCTGTGTAAATATAAAGCAACTCAAGCCCCTGCATCCAGTGTAGCCTTGGCTATCAGAGGGAGTGGTCACAGGATGTGGCACAGTTCTATGCAGAGTGCAGAGGCAACACTGCAGTTGCAGGTACTGGGCATGGACTGAGGTAGGATGTTTGAGTCCAGTCTGGGTAACAAAATAAGACAATAAGACTCCATTTTAAAAAATCAATCAGGATTCCTTGTGCAGAGATAATCACCCATATCACAATCCATTACAAATAAAATAAAGAAATTGAGATGGTTTCTCAAGTTTGGCAAACATACTATCTTCATTTTAAATACTCATATCCCATAGGATCTAGTCTATGAGCTAGCCAGGTGTTGAGAGGGGCCTATAACCAGCTGTGGAAATGATGAATCACA
>JABTXL010000002.1:35853194-35883555 GCA_025134845.1 Neodon shergylaensis | reverse complement strand
GGAGCTACAGGGTGTCTTATCTTCACACTGACTGAAGATTTTGTTCAACTAATTAGAAAATTTGGCAATTTTCAACTTATCCATGGCAGTTATTTCCTTCCTTAGTTCAAGTCAGACATACTTTCTCATACACTTAAAGATGAGTGTACCTGCACACATGTATACATCATATATAACAGAGAGAGAGGGAGAAAATTTCTGGCACAAACAATCATCTTAAACACAATGTACAATACTTTAGAGTACAAAACTGCACCACACTATCATGGCAGGACCATGCACACCTGAATGCACATTCAAGTTTCAGTTCACCACGGGTGTAATGGTGGTTAAGTCAGTTTTCCTAAGCCAGGTACCAAAGAAAAATCCTATCAAGAAAAATGAAACAGAGGCTTGAAGAGATGTAATCTGAAGGAATCACATTTACATAGTGGAAACACTCAGGAAAAGTATGGATTTAAGCAGTAGCTACAGTGAGCATATAGCCTACCAAGCAAGATGGCACAGCCTGTAATCCCAGCACTTGAGAGACAGAGGCAGTTGGACTCTTTGGGCTCCAGGCCAACTGGGGCTGTATAGACCCTAAATAAAATAGGAAGTGTGTAAGAAAGGAGATAAAATGAGATTCAAAGAGGCCAATCTAACAGAAACGTGACAGCAGAAAGATGGAAAACATCACTATGATGAGAAGTACCTTCTTTTCATCTTTTATTATATTAAAAACTGAAGGCTCGGGGGCTGGAGAGGATGGCTCAGTGGTTAAGAGCACTTGATGCTCTTGCAGAGGACCAGGATTCTATTCTGAGCACCCACAGCATGGCTCAGAAACATCTGACTCTATTTCTAGGGGATCTGATGCCCTCTTCTGGTCTACATGGGCATACATACATATACACAGGCAACATACTCATACATATAAAATCAAACAACCCAAAGGTTTTTGTGTGTGGTGGTATACACCTGAGGCAGATGAATGAGGGTTCCTAGTCTGGATCACACAGTGGGTGTGAGGACTGCCTGAGCTATAGAATGAGACCTTGTCTCAAAACAAACAAACAACAAAGATACCAAAGGCATATAACCAGACTTATTTGAAGTTCTTAAAGTTAAATGCCTAGGATTATTAACCAGTCTCAATTCGTAACCCTCAATTTCTCTGACTCCTAAAAATATTAAGGCTAGAGATCACATAAGGTGTTTACAGTGAGGGAAGTACTGTTTCTCTAAGTAGCTACACAGGTCTGAATTGTTTTTCTAAAGTAAAATTTCTACGCGCTATGCCTATGTGATGGGTGCCAACACAATATAGCAGTGGAATCAAACAACTTCTCTTCAGTAAATTAAAAAGTACCATCTACAAAATTCCAGTTGCCTATGAGTAGAAATTAGAATTACTGCTATGCATCATGACAAACTGCAGGATGCTACCCAGGTGTATACTAACCAAGATACTGTTGCTATGGTGACTAAGCAAATATAGCAAGAGGCTAATTTATTAGCGACTCCATGAAAATATAAATGCTGGAATAGATGAGAAATATCTGGCAGTGTATAGCCACTAATGTGGGCTGAGATTCATAAAGAATTTCTTTAAAGAAAACAAATTTTAGCACGCTGTTTAAAAAATTAAAAGAAATTTTTGTGCTAACTAAAACCTAATCAAGTCAGGGAGAAAAAAATTAAGAGAAGGAAGTAGCTTTCAAGGGGGAGAGCTCTATTTAGAACCAGCTGCTGAGACACCGATACTGATATTACAAAGGGAAAACCTCCAAGATTGCCAAACACAACTGTAAATAGGCAAAGTCCCACAGTCTTCAGCCATTTGGTCTCTGCCTCTCTCTCTTCATTGAGGAGATATGCAGAAGGCTATAGGAGGATTTTTGCACATTTTTTCTTATTAAAAGAAAGCAAACTTTAATAAGTTAAACAATGAAAATAAAAGCTGGAGATAAACACCTGAGAAACAGTTTCAAAAGACTAGCTAGCTTTGGGTCTGACCTGAAGCAGTTACATTACCCACTGTTCAACAAACTTCCATACCAAATAGTTTGTCCCATATGAAAGTTGCAAAAACCAAGAAAATCCAAGTTTTTTTTTCTGTCATTTTCTTATGATTTCATACTGCCATTCTTCATAGAACCCTTATATGTAACACGTTTCTATTTCATTCAATGCTGTATTATGATCTTTTGATGCTTTAACACCACAAATACAAAATCCTAGTTCAAAGTGAAGCACTGTCTAATAATTACATGGAATGCACTGCTAAGAACACCTCATACCAGACAGACACATCGCTAGTACTTGCTTTAGTGAGACTTCCCCCAAACCATCAGGACTATGAAGACTGGCAGTAAACAAAGCTTACTGACTTCCACCATGTTATTCTTGTTTTTAATCTCTTCTTCGGTAAGTGTGTCAGCTTATACCTTTTTTTTAAAGCTTATTAGTTCTTTGGCTTATCTTTCTAAATTTTTCGTTAGTTCTTATAAACTCTATTCTACTCATCCCAGGCTAGCGCACACAACCTCACGAGAGAGTCTTCTCTCAACCTTCCACCCTTCACTTTTCCATCAATCATCCACAGTTCCCAATACACACACTGGAGTTGCCTCTCTACCACACTCAGGCACTTGAAGCACAATACAGTCTATCAATACTTGTAGAAGGAGCTGCCAGCAGGCCTGCTTTTTGTCCTGCTCTGCTCCCACACGGCTAGCTTTACACCTGAAAGACTCCCACATCAAATACTCTGTAACTTCTTTGAAATATGCATTTATACATTCTTATCAGTCATGTTCTTCTAATAAAAGCCCCTACTTTCAAATTAACTCCACAGTCTACCATCTCCCAACAGATCGTCACAGGCAAGTCCAGAGCGCCACCAAACAAGACCATGCAGGAGGACTGCGATTAAGAAGTGAACAGAGCCATAGAGAAGGAGGAGCGACTGGAGGACTAAGGAGAGGCTTGCTTTAGGAGGAGGATGTCCATAGTAGGCATTTACTGTGTAAATGCCAGGGAGAGAATGGGGACACAGGAAGGTGGCCAATTCCATGAACAGTTGAGGACATTTCAGAAGTTCTAAGAGAGAGGTAAGAAACAAGAGAGTGGGAGAAGAGAAAGGAACAGACAGAAGGACAGTGAGACAGAAGAAGTACCGCAAGCCAAGCTAAGCTACTGGGAGGCAGCTGCTTAAACTGAAGGGGCTGTAGCAAGGGACTCGTCTTAACATGAAGGTCACATCCAGCAGGAAGCAGTAAGGAAAATGACTATTACAGTTCCCAGTATTACTCATTTTCTTTTCTCAGTTTTTTTTATTACTTGTTTGGTTTTCCATATCGATTTAAAAACAATTTTTACCAAATTGATAAAGCTCCAGTAAAAACTTTTGTTTTCAAGGCAGGACACTGAGAGGAATTTGCTGTTTTTCTGTTTCATCTTAATCATGCAGAAATATAGCTGCCTGATCCAAGCCTTCTTTTATGTCTTCCTGTAAACTCCTTCATAGAAAGTTGAGCATTTTTGCTAAGAAGTGCCTATTGTAACTGCTTTTCTTTTAATAAATATGGCACAGCCAGGCTATAGAAAAGCTACTTTGGGATACTTTACACTATTGGTACTTAATAATTTTCCAGTTGTTTCTCTTTTCTTAAGGCATATATCATTGTTAACCTACAAATGTGTATTGATAATTTTTTTTAAAAAAATCTCACTGGCATATGAAACCTATTATAGTCAAGTTTGACATGTCCTCATAGTTTTTAAATAAAAATGTAAAATCAAATTGACTATTGATGAGATATAGACAAGAACTTGTTTTTGAATTTTCAGCTTATTGATTTCTAAGAAAAACACAGTTAAGTACCGCAGAACTGCAGCTGTAAGAACCAGTTTTCTAAAACAGATCCGTGAACCCACAGGTTCATATGTGTATGAACACATTTCCAGCCACAAACAGCCACCTGCAGTTTGTTTCATTCCTGTGATGCATTGCTACAAAGGTGATGACACCATCTGTGCAGTGGGCTTCCTCTCCAGGGCCCCGCCTTGGGGAGTTCTCTGGAAGTTTTGCTAATGTACTTTAAATGGACTGTAGGTCAGTAGTCTGTGACCTCATGGGTACTGGACTCTGAATGGATTAAGTGGAGTATAACCGAATAACATGGTGGATCGCTGCCATTTATGCTCAGTTTGTAAGTAGCTGAGGGATACTGGGTCCTCTAGTGATCACTGCTGCAATAGAGAGATGAATAAAGTACTTGGGGAAATGGGACACTGTAGATGGAGGGACAGCTTCCCTGGGGGGATGCAGCCCAAGAAGGAAGGCATTACCATGATAGACACAAAAGGCTTCCTGAGCGGACATCCTTAGAAGTTCCAGAAGGTTTCTTTGGGGTGCTAGCCTGCCTTGCCTTCCCCTCTGTATCATGTCAAGGCCTTCTGCTGTGGTCTCTTGCAGTTCTGCCCGACAGTTCTTAGGTAGTGTTGGGCCTCAGCCTTTTGGAAGGTAGTGTTGCACATCCGTTCACTGCACCCACACCCCACTCTTCCCTTAGTCGGCTCTTCGGTATTTGTTTTCTGTTTGCTTCTCCTAACACCAAGTGGCATGAGCTTCTGAAGGGAAGCTGCTCAAGGGCAGTGCCTACGAGGAGGAAAGTTCCACCCCTGGGGTGTGCTGTGTGAACAAACAGGAGGCAGAGACCATGGCTGCTTTTGAGTGACGCATGATATATGGCCTCACATGTAGTTCTGGAAGGGCAGCTCAGCCACCTGGGATAGAATTTGTAGAGTACAAAAAGATCCATAATTACAACCAAGTCTCTGCTAACTACCTAGATTACTCTGCGGAAGAAATAATACAATCTCTGGCAGTGTACCTTTCAAGATACATTCTGACACTACACTTGTAAGTCCCTGAATGTTCTGTCTTTGCTCTCACTGTTGACTCACTGCTGTCTTTGGGAGGAAGCACGTTAAGAGGCCAATGCTGTTCTTAGGGCAAAGATTAACTGTGGTGAGGTAGTTTAAAAAATTTTTGGGCTGGACAAGATGGTGTGCACCGACTCTCCAAACATTTCTAAGGCTTAAGCAGGTGGAAGAGTTCAATGGCAGTCTGGACCCTGTATCAACCTTACCCCCATACAGAATTGACACAGGGCCTGCAACACTTAATGATGCGGGGGCACATCTGAGAAGTGTATTATCAGCTTATTTTGTCATTGTGTGAACATCAGTGTAGCTCACCAGCTAAGAGAGCTACAATTTAATGAAGCAATAATTTTAAGGGATGATGATAATTTTATGGTCCCTTGCTATAAAAAAATAAATTATGTAGCACAAGACTGCAGTTTAGCTTACAGATAAAACCGAATTTGGGTTACACAGAGCGCTGCTTTATTCTTGTCTGCATATTATTTAAAAGTATACCACCTGCTAAAATGTTTTTACATTTTAGACTATATGTCAGTAGCTCTTCACACTCTAAGGGCCACCTATATCAAACTCTTCAGATTGCCTGTGAACCACTGTGTGTACTTCCAGCTCAGACCTCTGCCGCTGGTTCTGGGATAGACATTTCTCTGTGAAAACCTGGGCTGATTTGCATACTCACACAAAAGCTTGAAAAAGCCTGTACTATGCAAGCCTTTAAAGAGAAATGTTATCTTCCTTATGCTTTGTAGATACAATCACTGACAGTGCCTACAAAAGAAGGTGGCTCTCCATGCAGTTGGATGGTGAAGAAATGTGTACTGGACCAACTATAAAGTACCCTGATACGGGGAAGTTAGAGCAATGCAACAGTGGAATATCTGCCTGTAGCATACAGGAGGCATACAGGAGGCGCAGGGTTTGCAAAACCAAACCAAACCAGATTTTGAAGCTGCCTACTTCAGTCATGATAGAAATTTTAATGATTAGCAGAGAAATCGGCTGTGGAAATCAGCAGCTTAATATTAAGAGCTTGTTTGCCTGCACGGTTCAGTTTCCTAGCCAAGCACTGGGAAAGACATCAGGAAATTTAATTAGCAATACTTTATTATATAGCCGAGTATCAGAAAGATGGCATAAGCATTATCATTCTCACAAAGACCACGTTACCCCAACGAAGGGTCTTCAGCTGAGATAACCTATTTTCATTTTGTGACTTATTAGATATGATGAATGACATGTGCCTTCACCAGAACTAAAAAGAATTTCAGAAACCATCTCAACAACCAAAACAGATGTCACAAGGCCAAGTATGGTAGCTCTGAGCGTTCAACTCAGAGTCTATGCAATCCTCTTTAACACACACTGGATTCCTAGCTCCCGGGAATTAAACAGAGTAAGTCAGAGAAGGAGAGGAGCCAAAAGTGGTGGTACACGTCTTTAATCCCAGTACTTGAGAGGCAGAGGCAGGTGGATCGCTGTGAGTTCAAGGCCAGCTTGGTCTAGAGTGAGTTCCAGGATAGCCAGGACTAAACAGAGAAACCCTGTCTTGAACCCTCTCCCCACCAAAAAAGGAGACACCGTTAACATTACAAAATGGCAGTTCTTAGAGATAAACTGCAGAAGACAAGGAAAAGAACCTGAGAGCTGTTAACGTCTGAGACCCACTTGGGAAAGACCATACCCTGTTCCTGACAGTACTCGAAAGCACCCAGAGCACAATTCAAACACAGGTGCTCATAAGAAAATGTGAGCTAAAGAGAAGGCTAAACGTGATTCTCAATCAAGTCTGATATAAGGTGTGCACAGATGTAATAGGAACACTGTTAAGAAAGACTCATTACAGTTATTTTCACTAGCTAATTTATGAGTATATAGGTAACCTTTTCTGGAGACACTAATAGCTAGTAAGTGATGAGAGAATTGCCATGAATTTGAGGCCAGTCTTGGCTACATAGTAAGTTTCAGGCCAATCGGGTCTACAGTATGAGACCCTTTCTCAAATATCTAGAAAGTAATGATAATTATCCTTATTTGTGTTTTTCTTGCCAGCTATTTGAGCTTATTTAATTGTATATCATAATGGACAAATGCCTTCAATCTTCCAAAGTTAAAAATAAAAAACATAATATAAACTAATATAAACAACGTATTTCTCTAAGGAAAAAACCCATAGTAACAGAAAAACATAACTTATAGAACAAAATATTCATGAAAAAGTCAATTATCTAACATGATTACCAGCAGTTATTACACACACACACACACACACACACACACACACACTCTGCCACCATCTATTCACTATTTAGAGCCTACACAGGCTGGATTCCACTTCACCCTGAAGGATAACATTTTATCAAAAAAAAATCTAAAGTTTTATACTTAAAAAGCAGCAAAGCCAAAGTGCACTAATAACAGAAACAGAAGAACCACGAGTAATTAACACGCTACAGGAAAAAGCCAGATGGCACTTAACGTAATTATATAATAAGGACGGAAAATTCTGTGAATAGCATTTGCCCGTCCGTCACCACATCCACCTCCTCCAAAACTGCTGAGTGTAGCAGACAGTACTGGTAAACAACAGACTCACAAATAAAAGTGTTTCTGAGGGGGGAGTGTGTGTGTGCACATGTTTGCAGTAAGTTTTCTCTATACATCTGCATCATGCTGGACTATGGCATGAAGTGTTAAAGGCTAATGATATAGGTGTAGTCCATGATGCAGATGGACTATATAAGTATATTTAATTAAATAGTACACTGAATATCAAAAACAATTATCTATACTGAGCAACTCTAAGATGAGTATCTTCTTCCCGTTATCTCTGACTGCTGTTACATAAGAGATGCTCAAAGTTTACTCAGAGGGTTACATGAACTTGTGATGCTTGGCTATGAAGCCACTGATTTTATTGGATACAATACTGATATAATGGGAAAACTGTGCTCCATATTATTAACAATATAAAACACTGATTCTGTGTTGGGGGGAATTCTGCTCTGTACAGTGTTAACTTTGGTTTCAACAGGTATGGACATCTTTAATTTCTTGTCAAACCATGCTAGTTTTCCATTACTGTAAGAAATACATGACACATTCAATTTACAAAGAGAAAATGTCTGAGTCATGATTCTAGAGGTTTTAGTCCGAGACTAGCTTGCAGAGCATCATAAGGAGTGAGTGAAGCCCAGAACCACTCACTTCATGGCTGCAATGCAACAAAGGGGAGGAAGAACAGCTGTCACCCTTATCTCCTTTGAGAGACGTCTTGGCAAAAGGCCTCCTTTTTACGAGCAGCACTTAAGTTTCTCCCACCTCACAAACACCACTGGGGAGTCAATCCTTAAACACGAGCCTTTGGGGGACACTTTAAGGTTACAACTACAACTTGATAGTACATGTGTATATCATATAAAATAACACACCAAATATGTTATTATAAAAATACATTTTTATTAAGACTGAAGAATCGATTTTGAAGGGTGACGAAATGGCTCAGCAGGGTAAAACTGCTAGGATTTAATAAGAGAACATTATCAATCAGAGAGAGTAAGTTGGACATGCAGTACACATCTATAATAATCTGAACACTGGAGTGACAGAGGCAAGAGGATCTCAAGTGTTAGGCCAGGCTGGGACACAGAGACCTTAAAAAGCAAACCAAAGACTAAGAACTTTAAATTATAAAGAGGCCTGGAGAGGCAGCTCAGCAGTTCACAGTTTGTGGCTTTTAGAGGATGCCAGGTTCTACAATGGGCAGCTACAATCACCTGCCACTCCAGCTCTATGCAGGTCTGGCCCTCCACAAGCGCCTGCACACATGGAACACTCCCGCCCCACACACCTAAAAGAAAAATCTTAAGAAACATCAGCTAAGGGGCTGGAGATGGTTCAGTTGTTAAGAGCATGGACTGCTCTTCCAAGGGACCAGAGTTCAGTTCCCGGCACCCACCTCAAGTAGCTAACTCCAGCTCCAGGGGATAGAACTCTGACTTCCAAAGGCACTTGCACACACATTCACATAATCACAGAACAGACAAGGCACGCACACACACACACACCACGCAAAAACAAGATTATAAGCAACATTTATTCATGTAACACGTATATTTATGCACCATCACGTGCTATGTGATGAGCACAGAGGCAATGCATTAGTTAGTCATAATTAATAACGATAGTTTAAGTGTGAAGAATAACACTGAGAAATATCATGGCAGGTGAGATGCTCTGAATGACAATGGCCCCCAAGGCTCATATATTTGAATGCTTGGCCATCAGGGAGCGGCAGTATTTGAGGATTAGGAGGTGTGGCCTTGCTGGAGGAAGTGAGTCACAAGGGTGGGGGTGGGGTGAACTTTTGAAGTTCAGATCCCACACCAGACTGAGCAATATCTCTCCCTCTCCCTACCTGTGGATCAGGATGTAGCTCTCAGGTATTGTTTTAATACCATGCTCTCTGCCATGATGATAATGAGATAAGTTTCCATAATCGTAAGCAAGCCCCAGCTAGATGCTTTCTTTTATAGGAATTGCCTTGGCCATTGTTATCTCTCCACAGCAATAGGACAGTGACTAAGACAGCAAGTGACTATGAGGTAGCACTGGGAGAAGGCCACATTATTTCACCCTGGAGGACCAGGGAGGGCTATGTGAACTGAGAACGCATGATAGGAAGGAGGCTGCCACTTGAGGATCTGGTAAAAGGCTCATTCACACGCAGAAGGAATCAGAGATGGGACAAAAGGCGGTCTCCTGGGCTGCTGCCAACGAGTGAGAGGAGACTGAAGAAGCCTCATGATCTGACCACAAAGTTCTGAGGGTTGGATCACGTATGACCTTGCAAATTCTTAAAATTAAAGATAAATCAATTTACTTAATGCAAGAATCTTGCTGTGTAGCCCAGGTTGTCGTCATACTCACGGCTCTATATACATATATACATACATACATACACACTGGCTTCTATATACAAGACCAGTGTGCTTGATCTGTTGTGCTGCTGTCACAATTATAGATTAATTTACGAGCAAATGCCCATATATTATCATTGTATAACTAGCTCTGTGAATTATGTAGTTGTTCCTGAGTCTGTACTTAGAAACAAAAGCTATAGCTTACTTAGTATTACAGACGAATTCTAGGGTGGGTTTAGGTATGCTAAAATGACAGGCATCCATCCAAATAGGACAGTCAAGGGCTGTCCTCAACCTTCCTAATGCTAAGAGCCTTTAATACAGTTCCTTGTGTTGTGGTGACCCCTAATACTATTTCGTTGCTATTCATAACTGTAATGTAAATATCTGATATGCAGGATATCTGATATGCAATTTCTTTGACCCACAGGTTGAGAATCACTGGTCAAGGGGAACGCTACACACATGAATATGAAACTCAGGAGACTAGTCTCAGGAGGAGAGGACACAAACATGTTGGAGTTTCTACACATGTATATAATACACACATGTATACATACATATATACATATGTATCTATATATTGATATATTTTAAATGGATAAAATGTAGGATGTAAAGAGTTACAGAGATAAGTAGACTCCCCAAAGGAAGACTAAAGTGTCTAGAGAAATAGTGAATGGTTAAGAGTATTGGTTTCTCTTCCAGAGGACTGTGGTCCTATTCCTAGCACCCATATGGTTAAGTCACGACGGTCTGTAAACTACAGTTCCAGGGGATCTGATGCCCTCTCCTGGCCTCTAAGGGCACTGCATGCATGTGGTGCAGGCAAACACATTAAATAAAACTAAATCTTAAAAAAGATTTTGATTAAGAGTACTTGTTGCTCTTACAGAGCACCTGGGTTCAACTCCCAGCTTCCATGGTAGCTTACAACCATCCCCAGTTCTAGGAGATCCAATGCTCTCTTCCGGTTTTCACAGGACATGGTGCACACACACATTTCACACACACACACAGGCGAAACATTCATTAAATATATATATTCAAAAAGACTCAAGTTAGTAACTGAATGAGGGGGGTATGCCAAGGATAAAGCCCTAGAAGAGTCTAGAAAATTCCTGTATAGTAAAGGACGCTCACCAGGGACTACCATCAGATGGAATCTAGCCTTCAGCCCAGCACCGACATAGTCTACAGTCAGCTTTACTCACGGGCTGCCTTTATGTGTTCCTTCATCGTCTCAGGATGGTTTACAAAGTACCACTCCTACTGCTTTGCCTGACTGTGCCCTGCCTGGACACCTCCTCCCCCCCGCCCCGCCCTGACAGCTTTCCTCTTTGACTTTACTGCATCAGTGGATTTATGAACTCTACTCTTTACTGCCTATGCCAACCTCTTATACAGCATAAAGCAGGACACTGCATCAGTTTAATCTATTTTCTAAAAGCAGTATCTCTGGTTGGTTTTTAAATGTCCCATGGCTTAGTATTCTTAAATACTTAGCAAATACCTGTTGACCAATGAGTAATAAATGATGCTTGGGAACTATGAAGTATGGGGAAGCAATAGAAGTATGTAAGTCAATGTGACATGCCATAACGTAAGAAGGAATGACTCATAATGACCAAAGTCCTGGGACACCCAGGAGATTCTAATTGGTTAAACCCAAGCCTCATGACTTTTATCCCTTCTTTTATTCAGCAAATCCTTTAGACCTATTAGCTGTCAGACACATTTCTAATGACTATCTTTACTAGAAATACAACAATGAGTATCTTCACAATGACACGACTATTTCATCAAAATTACTAAAGCATTCCAGATTTGACAACGATAAAAAAAATGCATAAAGTGACTTGTTCTACCTCTCTCCTGATAATATATATACATAGCTCTAACTTCAGTTATGATATCAAACTTCATTTAAAGTTGCAAGATCAGAAACTGAGTAAAAATTCCAAATGGAAATAATTATATATCTTTTATTACTATTTTTACTATATTTACTTGGTAATCTATCAGTCATTGTACTAATGTTATTGGTTTAAGTTCTGAGGACTTTAGAGAGGAAGGAGTGTGCAAGCTTCCTTCTTTTTTCCTAGCATACTAGACAGTATTTTGAAATCATCAGATCTAGAGAGGTAATCTGTCAGTCAACAGTTCCGGATCTCATTTGATACTGGTTCAAATTCACCCTTGCCATTTACAAATGGTGAGCCTAACTTCTCCACAACTCAGTTTTCTCACTTGCGAAAGTGGAAACAAGTTTTCTAAGAGGGCAGTAAATGAAAAGAACGGATTCAGGCAACAGGAAGCCATTTATGAGTGATCTGCCATGTAGGCTGACCTTTCTGCTTAAGTCATTTGGGGAATAACAAAGTGCAAAGACTGAGCTCTGATCATCTCAAAGTATAAATTAAGTTCACCCCACTGGTAAGTTAAAGACCTGACTGACAACATTGGTGGTCCTGACTCACCTTAGTGACTAGGATCCCCACTAATTCACAAAGGAGCACATGACATCTTTTCTTAGTCTGAAAAGTTTCGGGGAATTATAGTCCAAAGGATGAAAATATTAGTGCCTACAAGGACCAGGAGAAGCACACTAGACTTTATGTAATCCACAAAGAAAGCAGGACACATACCATAGGCCTGCAGTGTAGCTCCTTCCCGGGTTTGCCCATTTTGTAGTGAGGTGCCACATGGAAGCCATATTCACACTAATTCCTGTGACCATTTCCTTCTTTAAATACACCTGCAAATAACCACAATTCTCTAACACAAAAACAACAACTTTCCAGGGATAAACTCCTTATTCTGATCTGTAGCAACACCAGCTGGACTGGTTACAAACGGTATACGGGTCCACCTATGGGAATGTGGTCACCTATGGAGGCCACCTTCAGTTTTAAGTCTTTAGAACAGATTTCCAACAAATACATCAGGGCCAGCACTGCTCAACAGTTCAGAGGCAGAGATGGTTGTCCTGGTGACAAATCTTCCAGCAAACTAAAACCAATTAGGTTTTTGCCTGGGGCTAAACTATATATAAATGGTGAAACTCCGGTGACTTCTCTTCCTTCCAGGGAAAACTGCCCACTCAAATTCCTTGAGAAGGGATTTCAACACTCAGTAATAGGAGGTTTAAAATCAAGTGCTTAGTTTGACTGGATGCATTCAGAATTGACAGAATAAAAAGATCAGAACAAGATAAAAAGTCAATGTCTAAATATAGATATAGCTAAGAAGGAAGGTGAAAAAGGAGATGGCCAGATAGTAAAGACAATCATTCTACTGAGTTTTGCCTCAGCTTAGTCCCATTGCCTTTCAGCTGCGAGTGAACAAAGACAGACTTATACGAAGGGATTTTCATTCTGCAAAGCTGTGAGGCTCTGGGAAACCACCACATGGAATGACGCTGCCCAGAATTTAGCACTTTCACTGAAAATGCAGACAAAGGCCTTTAAACATACCATTCTGTATATTCATCAGTCAATGTACAACTAGAAACTTCCCACTTTCAAAACCTTTGCTAGTGTTCACCAGATGAATGAGAAACAGCTCCTGAACATAAAGAGCTCCCAGTCTGAGAGAGACAACAGTAACAGAAGTAAAATAAAAAGCAAAATGTGGCTAAGAGCTAATTAGGGGACACGCAGCAAGAACTAGGAAGGTGGTGTTTGCTCTGTGTGGGCCAGTTGTCAAGCAACTCTGACCTCTGTGCTGCAGGTGAAGGAACAGAGTCTGGTAAGCAGAAAACAACTGAAGACCCCGGAGAGCAGGTCAGGAAAGTACACGATGCGTATGGGAGCAGAAAGGACTGGTCTTGATCCAGCACACACTTGGCCAGAATGGCTGCAAGAAGGGGCCAGAACACAGAGGCTCTTTCTGTTCTCTGGCGTTTAAAAAAACCTTTGATTCTAAAAGACTTATACTCCCACATTAAAACAACAACAACAACAAACCCCAAACCCAAAACCACACATCTGGGTTCCACAAGAGAGGAAACACATTTGATACCATAAGAGGAACAAAACAAAACAAACAAAAGAAAACAAAACAACACCAAAAAAAATATACCTGAGTGTGGGAGTTTAAAAGACCAGAGATGCTCAGGGCGAAACAGCATTTACATGCAAAAAGACACTGATGACTCGAAAGAAGATAATCACTTATGAAAAACCCCAATCTGTTGTTTAGGTCATGAGCTCACGTTATAAGATATTTTCCTAGTAGTGTCTATACTCACTTGGAAGCTGTTACCTTGTAACAGAAGCAAATCTCCCGGAGCAGTCTGCAGCAGCGAACTGGTGGGCACTGCCAGGGGCTGTTCCCTGAAGCTGAAGCAGTGGTACATACTGCCCTCAAGTTCTCAAATATGTCTTCGCTGCCCTCAACAGCGTGCCCTGAGAGGGTCTGTTTTAGTCCTTTGTTGGGGTGGGGTGGGTGAGAGGCTCTCTCTACATAGCTCTGGCTGTTCTGGGACTCACCATGTAGATAGGCTAGCCTTGAACCCACAGCCTCTGCCACCCACATCTGAATTAAAGGTATATAACACCACACCTCACTGTTTGGGTAAACATTGTAATTATAATCTCAAAAAATAGAAAAACTACAATAAAAAAGAAGCTGACCGGCTTCTTTGCATCATTCTTCACTTGCAAATAGACAATTAGAAAGCAGTAGTTGAAGGGAAGAGAGTGCAGGAACAGAAGCAACCTTAAGGCAGAAAGATTTAGCTGCCATTATTTCCTGTTAGTGCTTCAAAAGAACAAAAGTTTCCAGCCTCAAAAAACCTTTAATCGGGCTGGAGAGATGGCTCAGAGGTTAAGAGCACTGACTGTTCTTCCAGAGGTTCTGAGTTCAATTCCCAGCAAACCCATGGTGGCTCACAGCCATCTATAATGAGAACTGGTGCCCTCTTCTGGCCTGCAGGCATACATGCAGACAGAACACTGTATACCTAATAAATGAAACTTAAAAAAACTTTAATCATAAAGATTTATAGCTTCACATTTTAAAGAAGTATACACGTGGGCAGTTATCACAGCTTGGAGAATGACTAGACCATTTCCAAACATGACTCAGGAAAACCATTAAGATTCTCTAGACTTCTGAGAGACGCTCTAGGCATCTATCAGCAGAAGGTATGTTCAAAACTCCCCAGTTGTCTGCGATCTACCCATAGGCAGCTAAGTATAACAACAAGTCTGTGGGTAGACAGAGCAGGGTGACGAGATGAGAGTGAGAGGCAGCTCCAGAATCGACTGGAGATGAGCCAGGCAGTTCTGTGCCTTTGAATTTCTCTTTTGAAGAGAGGATTACTATCTTAGAAGTCCACTGCAAAATCTTCATATTTCTTCTCTATGGTGGTTGAATAGGAATGACCCCCACAGACTCATGTGCCTGAGGGAGTGGCACTATTAGGTGTGGCCTGATTGGAGGAAGTGTGCCACTTGTGGGGACAGGCTTTGGGGTCTCATATGCTCAAGGTATGCCCCATGTGGCAACACAGTCTCCGTCTACTGCTGGAAGATCACTCAGTTCCTTCTCCAGCACCATGTTTGTCTCCATGCTGATGCCAAAATGATTCGGTGTAATAACCAGGCTAGCTTAATATGAAATAGTAAACTTTAATGAGCTTACAACACCAGGGATCCAGTGATGAAACCGGAAGTACAAAAAGGGGCCAGCAGGGCTCATGCCCACCAGATTTATACGTAAACATTAGCCCGAGGCGAACACGCCCCCCATTGGGCTGGGTTTCCCCTACATCTCCCCCTTTTGTCTAAATAAGACAGAACTAAATACAACTATATACAATAGGAACAAATAATAAATATAACAAACAATATTGAGCAAGAACATATAACAAAAGTTTTGCTAAACATTCTATCTCAAGGAGTCTAAATAATGTAGAGAGTAACTACAATTATCTAATCTTCAACCCCATCAAAGATCTGAGAAGGGAAGTAATATTACTTAAGCAACCAGGAAGAACAAACGAGAAATTTCCAAAATGTGCAACAAATGCAGAGACAACTGACTACCTGAGCAATCACCCAAAGTCTCGTTTGCAATTGGTCAGTTATGAAAATTACATATTCATTAAATATAAGTAACAGGTGGTGTCTACTTTCCACACTGTCGAGTGCCCATCCAGATTCACGCACAAGTTTTCTGTGTGGTGGAAACAGATGAAAGGAAATGACAGCAGGACCGTCTCTCTTGGCTTGAATTTCATTTGTTAAAGGGTTTCAATATTCCTAAGGTTTACATAATACTAGTCTCATTTCAACCTCTATCTTTATCTAAATAAATGACAGGATCTTACTAACTTATATTTAATGAATATGTAATTTTCATAACTGACCAATTTATCAGTCAAAATTCAATAACAGAGAGCTATAATAAGAACTGATTACTAAAATCAAATTCTCTTAAAATACAACTGAGTACCCTTAAAGAACACTGTTTATAAATACATCATTTAAAAAACACTTTGTAATAAAGCCACTTATGCTACTAAGAGCATGTAGCTCAACCACTGTTCACTAAAACATAATACAGTAAAAACTCACTAACTAGATTTTAAAATTACTGATTTACATCAAAGAAAGAAAGGTCTTTGATAAAAGGTTTAGTCAGCTAGCCATGGTGGTGACACATGCCTGTAATCCTAGCACTGGTAGAGGCAGAATTGAGATGCCTGAACTATGCAGCAAGATCCTGTCTTTAAAAAAAGAAAGAAAGGAACTAACTGGGGACATTGCCCTGGGCACCTGGGCGCCATTCTAGGTTCATGTCTCTTACCAACCCTAAGGTGGTTCCCTTAATTAAGTTATGTGATTCCCTGCTCCTCTATCCAACCTTGTTTTATCCCCAATCATCCCGTTTCCCCAAGTTCCCCCCATCCTCCCCTTCTCACTTTTCTCTCCCTGTCTCCCCTTACCCCCATCCCACCCCACCCCCAAGGTCCCAATTTTTTGCCCAGCAATCTTGTCTATTTCCCATAGCAGGGATAATAACTATATGTTTTTCTTTGGGTTCACCTTCTTATTTAGCAATGTCCCCAGTTAGTTCCTTGGGCAGCTGAGGATAGGGAACCTGAAATGACCCTATCCTATAGCCATACTGATGAATATCTTGCATATCACCATAGAACCTTCATCTAGCGATGGATGGAGATAGAGACAGAGACCCACACTGGAGCATCGGACTAAGCTCCCAAAGTCCTAATGAGGAGCAGAAAAGAGGGAGAACATGAGCATGGAAGTCAGGACCACGGACCACGAGAGGTGCGCCCATCCACCGAGACAGTGGGGCTGATCTATTGGGAGCTAACCAAGGCCAGCTGGATTGTGACTGAAAAAGCATGGGATAAAACCGGACTCTCTGAACATGGCAGACAATGAGGGCTGATGAGAAGCCAAGGACAATGGCATGGGTTTTGTTCCTACTTCATGTTCTGGCTTTGTGGGAGCCTAGTCAGTTTGGATGTTCACCTTCCTAGACCTGGATGGAGGGGGGAAGACCTTGGACTTTCCACAGGGCAGGGAACCCTGACTGCTCTTCGGACTGGAGAGGGAGGGGGAGAGGAGTGGGGGGAGGGGGAGAGGGGCGGGAGGAGGGGGAGGGAAATGGGAGGCTGGGAGGAAGCAGGGATTTTTTTTTTCAATAAAAAAAAAAGAAAGAAAGAAAGAAGACAGGCGTTTGAGGTGTGGTGTGTGTGTGGGCGTTGTGACATGATGTTATGATCTTTGAATTCTTTGTCTTTTCTTGGGAGGCCTACCACCTAGCTCCCAAATAAATAACACATGGAAGCTTATTCTAAGTTATGAATGCCTGGTCTTAGCTTGGCTTGTTTCTTGCCAGCTTTTCTTAACTTTAAATTATCCCAACTACCTTTTGCCTCTGGGCTTTTATCTTTCTATTTCTGTATACCTTTTTTACTTCTTTCTCCATGGCTTGCTGTGTAGCTGGGTGGCTGACCCCTGATATTCTCCTCTCCTTGTTCTCTTGTTCCTTCTCTTCCTCATTTCTCCTTCTATTTATCTTCTTTGCCTGCCAGCCCTGTCTATCCTTGCTCCTGCCTCGCTATTGGCCATTCAGCTCTTTATTAGATGATCAGGTGTTTTACACAGGCAGAGAACCACAGCTTCACAGAGCTAAACAAATGCAGCATGAGCAAAAGCAACACACCTTAAAATAATACTATTCCCCAACAGGGTGTATTTTCTACAAATGGAAAACTAGCTTTTTTTTTTTTTTTGTAAACCACACATGCACACAGTAGCATTAGGGAGTGAAAAACTGGATTCACATGCTAAGTAAGTAAGTACTCTAATCCTGTTTTTTAATTAAAAAATATAGGCATGTGTGGGTGTGTGCGCACGAGTGCAGGTGGAGCCAAACTCGGGTTCTCTGGGGGAGCAGTAGACACTCTTAGCCACTAAGGCATCTCTTCAGTCCATCTTTTATTTTCGAGCATTACAAACTTAACTTCTACCTTTATCTAAATAAATAGCACAATCTTATTAGCTTATATTTGATGGATATATAATCGTCATAATTGAAAATTTATCAACCAAAATTTCATAAAGCTATAACAAGAACTTATTACTAAAATAAAATTCTTAAAGTGTTCATATAATTTTTCAATATTTATTTATTTATTTATTTACTTATTTATTATGCATACAACATTCTGCCTCTATATATGCCCGCACGCCAGAAGAGGGCGCCAGATCTTATTACAGATGGTTATGAGCCACCATGTGGTTGCTGGGAATCGAACTCAGGACCTCTGGAAGAGCAGCCAGCGCTCTTAACCACTGAGCCATCTCTCCAGCCCCAATATAATTTGCAATCACATGCTCCTGTTCAACAGTGTGTGTGTACACACACACACTTAATACACACATATATACATACGTATAGAACTGAAAAAGTCCAAACTTTAAGAACGGCATGGAGTAAAAGAAAAGCTGGGTGTCAATGATTCCCATGTTTCTGTATGTCATTTTGACAATTTTTCCACTTTAATCCACTTTACGCCTACATATATGTTTGGCTATTTGTTATTGAGAATACACTATTCAACAAACCACAAATACAAAAATAGAAAAGAAAATAGGGAGCGAGCAAGGAAAGGAAGGATAATGCAGTCCCTGCTATCACGATTACCAGAATGTTACAGAAGATGAAATTTCTGAGGACAACAGAAAACAAGACATAGACAGACACTTACACACATCATTAAAGAATAAGTATGTGGTAATGTGCAAAGAAGAATGACAGATCCCAAGTGGGTGGCAACGGGAACTGTGAAGAGATTTTGCTGAAGGGTGCAACACATGGGCTGGTTGTAAAGGTGCAGAGGCAAAGACACTGTAGGTAGAGAGTGTGGCATGTATGTAACAAAGGCATAAGATAGGAGAACCCCGGGCATATCTGGAATATCAATCTCAAGTGTTATCTAAGCATGTGTATATAGAGGAACAGCTGACAACGAAGCCAGAAAGTGAGACAAGAGCCAGATCATCAAAACACGGGAATGGCACTAAGGAGAGAGTACTCAAGGATGCCTGAAGAAACCCGATCCTATGTGTGATACTGAGCTGTGGGATATCCACTTGCCAATTCAGCTTCCAAACACTTCTGCTTCAATGTCGCCTGTATCTGTCTTTCCATTTCTCCTTTCAAAGCACCAGCACACTTCCCTTCTCAGTGCTACCACGTCACAACCATATTGTTACAGAAGCAGGTGCATGTGTGTTTTCAGGTTCAAAGACTGTAAACTCTGGAGCAAGAACACACCGAGCTTTTAAGAGTCCAAGAATAAGAATACAGAAATGCAGATTCCAGAAATAAGAATGTAGAAATAAAGAAATATAAAGTTGTAAACTTAAGAGAATGAGAGTAGTCTATCAGCAGCTTTCTCAGCAGCTTAAGGATTACTATTAACAGTGGGTTACTCTGCTTTACAACCATAGCTCTATTTGCGAGGCTGAAGCGGCCTCTGCAAACTTAGGCTGGCTCTGTGAACTGAGGATCAGCCTTTAGATACCCCGCTTGGCCACTCATGACCAGCAACTGATGTGAGCTAACTTTCAAATGATGGGATGTACATGACTTTTGACTTTTTGGTTTTATATTGCTCCATAAACACCATCAGCAAGTACCAGAGAGAAACAATGGGCTAAATACGAACACTAGTTTATCTGAGAAAACCCTGCCAATGGCAACTGCAAAGAAGGGCACCTCAAGATTGTGAAAATTCCTGTTATCGCCTAATCCTTCCTGTAAAAAGGGAGAGTTTGAAAGCTGTCCTTTGCCACAGCCTTACAAGTTCATCTCTGGTTGTGCTCTCTGCTAGCTGATAAGTTTTTTGTGCCCCATAGGGATTTATTTGTTTAATTTTTAAGTTTTTTTTTCTGGAATAAAGCTTGATTCTGCTTTATTAGATTTTGGTAGTCTGTCCCAGTCTTTGTGTGACCCCCTCCCACCCCCGCCCCAAGGACCCAACAAGTACCTTGGTGATCAAAGCATACACCCAACACTAAGTCACTGTAATATAAGAAACACAGCTTACAACCTATATATTCTTGCTGTTTTCATAGTTTAGTCACTGGTACTACCCTTGCATCTCTAAGTACTTCTGCTTTAAATCTTTTTGGTAAACTGTCAACTAGGACTTACATTAAGATGGGTATGGAAATTACAAAACCCTCCAGTCTCTCCTCTTCCATGGGCCTGTTACTTCCTGTGTGATCCACATGACGGAATGGAGCCGATCTGACAGTCATGGTGGGACACATACACATCCAGGCCACAGAGCCATCTCCAGCTAGAGAAATCAGCCATCTCACAACCCCTCAAGTTTGAGTGCACTTAGTCCCAGACTCTGCCTCAGAATAGCCCCCAAACATAGCTTTTTGCCTCCTTGCTGAAGCAGACTCTGTGTCTGGGCATCTCTTCAGCCTCTAGTTTCCTTCCCTTTTTCTTGTCTTTAGCCTATGGATAGAATGATCTGGTTAAGATACAAATCTCTTCATGTTCTAACCAGTAAAAAAGACAAACTCTTTGGTACCTTCCGAAATGACATGCAAAAAACTTTCAAGCCCATTTTTTTTTGTCTTTCTTACCAAGTATTTACTGACTGTTTACTGTGTGGCATGAAATATTCTAAATGTGTGAGAAAAAAATTAAACAGACATGCACCAAATCTAAAGTCAAAAAACTAGTAAAACCCCTGTTCTCATGAGAGCTTTAACTGCTGTAGGGAGAAGTTAGGATAAAGCTAGGTAATGTTACAGTCCAGGAGGGGAGATATGAAAGAAGAAATGCAGCGAAGAGAACAGGCGTAGAGAATTATGGTAGGGTGGTCAAGGTGTATGTGAGAGGACGTTTGAAAGAGAAAGGCTGCTGGAGGCTGAAAACCACTGCACAGAGGGCACAGAGAGAGTTCTCACTGACCATTAAGGGGATTGGGAAACTGATGCAAAATGGGAGGGGAGGGGCCGAGACAAGGATGGAGAGAAGACAGTGACCATGGAGGCTTCTACTGACCGTTACAAAGACTTGAATTTGATTCTGAGTAAGACAGGAAATAGCTGAGACATCAGGAGCAAAGGAACCTGCAGAGAACTGGCTACTGTGCTGAGGAGACGAGGGTAGGAAGCTGGACTCTGGTGGATGGCAAGCGAATGCAATAATGGAGGTGAGAAAATGTGGCCGCTTCTGTGGTTTGTTTAAGGCAAGCTCGCTGAAGGCAAGGCTGGAATACAGAAACAAGGATTCTGAAGATACAATCTGTAAGACTTTCTGAGACATTGGCTATGGGGTGGAAGGTTTTTGGAACGCTGGTGATTCTGAGGTTCTTTTCATTTTTTTGTTTTGTTTTTTCGAGACAAGATTTCTCTGTAGCTTTGAAGCCTGTCCTGGAACTAGCTCTTTTAGAGCAGGCTAGCCTCAAACTCAGAGATCCACTATGAGTGCTGGGATTAAAGGTGTGTACCACCACCGCCCGGCTGATTCTGAGGTTCTAAGGGAGAGATCTGGAGCTGTTGCTAACATATTGGACAAATAGTAGATAATACATGAGTGTGTGCAGCGCTCATGACACAAAGGTAGCTGTCATTTTACATAAGTACCACATCTAGGTTTAGAGACTATACAATTCTTGTCTTTATGTCAGGCCATCTATTCTGAAGGTTCTTCCTACCCTTATCTTTCGCTATTTAGTCAAAATAATCTCAGCTTTCAAAACTGATGTCATCTACTCTGTGACTACATGATCAGCACTTCCTGAATCACTTTGCCTCTTTCCTTCAGTCACTTAAGGCTAAAATATGAATACTTGGCCATATAGTATATTTTTAAAGCTATATAATTTTCATTTTGGTAAAAATAAGGCAGACATTTTGCAAACACAGCAGATGGCCCGTCTGCTCTCATCCACAGATTTAAGTCCTTTAAGTAAAAATAAGGCCACAAAAGAGGTCTCAACAAGTAGTCCAAACCTAATTTTGTATTTTTCAACATTTCCAGTTATCTGAAGATCATTTTTCAAAAAGCCTTTTATTATAGCATAAACTTTATAGGCTGCAAAGAAAGAGTGAACTATCTTCTGACAGTTTTACAAAGGTAATTTTCATTTTGACTGACATTCTTTTACTTACCCCAGGGAGGCATGTGAATTAGGGGAATAATTAGACAAAAGAACAAAACCACATCCAGCCTTTTGCACCAGGAAAAAGCATCTAATGCAATCAAGAAAAGGGGGGAAATTTATAATACAATGTAAACTTAGAGATGCTAAGTTCAACTACGGCCTCCCAGGTAAGAATGCTGGACAGCCAGGAGGCAACTTCTTGTACAGAACTTTCTCAAGGTGCAGCACTGCATGGTTACAACCAGCCCGTGGGAAAGTTGCTTAGCAACAGTGTCTATCCCAAGTACGATGGTTTCTCTGGGACCTAAAATGCACCTGGTAGATAGTACGGAATGAATGAATGGGTTGATAGATGAATGGATGGAAGAGCACTTCTCATAGTGCTGAAATCTATCAAATACTAATCATGAAACTGGTATATAACATTTAAGGGTTTTGAAAAAAATTGCTGACTCAAAGTCATTGTCTTTAATAGTAATTTAAAAAAGTTAATGCATATTAAAGCTGGGAGGGCTGAAGTATTTAATAATACGCAACCATATAAAATTCTCAAATGATCAAAAGCAAGATGATACTTTGACAGCTATACTTGCTTCTTCAGACAGTAGTCTGAAACACATTCATTGAAGGAAAATTAAAGCCTTTGAAAATAAAGCAGTAGTACAAAGACCTCTGAAACATCCCATTAGAGAATCAAGATTCATGGTGGGGAGGACGGCTTCCTTGGAAAAGCATCTGCCAAGTATGAAGACTTGAGTTTGCTCTCTAGAACTCCAGCAAGGGTGTGAAACTATCCCAGTGCTGGGAGGTGGGAACGGGGAAATAAACCCCAGATACTCAGTTAAAAGCAGCAAGCTCCACAGCAAGACTTGAGCCATGTCACAAAAACTTGATTTGGTTTGGTCTGTAAAACCAAACCAAGTCATCTCTACCAAAAAAAAAAAAAAAAGACAAAATGGAAGGTACCCAAGGATGACCTTTGACTCACATAACATATAAACAAATGTCCACACACATGTATGAGTGCATGGACCCGAACTTACATAATGTAAGTACAAGCAGGAAAAAATACCTTAAAGTTTGCTTGCAGAATGCATTAGTACACTAGGTTAAGGTAGTTTCAACAGCCAGGTCCTGACAGTTCTCTAAAAACACTCTTGCTACTTGTTTCTTTGTTGTTTTTCAGACAGGGTCTCAATGTGTAGCCCTGGATGGCTTGGAACTCACTATGTAGACCAGCTAGCCTCACTCACAGAGATCTGTTGGGAGTAAGAGTGTGGACCACCACATGGAATTTACTACTTGGTTTAGAACTCCAAGAGCTGGAAGCAAACATTACAAACAGAACCATGGTTTGCATGCAGCCAACAAGCAATCTAATGTAAGTATCCTAAGCGCCAAGAAAAATATCAAGAATCAGTTTAAAGTTACAAAACACCAACCTCTTTAATCTCATGTAGTTTTCACTGGCAGCAGGTCGGCATTCCGCTCTCTGTACCACTATTCCTTCCAATGACAGTTTATCTTGAATGGAAAGAGAAAAACTGTATTCAGAGATAACATTCATCATTTCCAAGATGGCATTTTGACACATAACTAAAACATGATTCATAAAATCCAAGGAAACAAAAGGACACTATTAAGTTGATAGCAACTTCACTTATCAGAATACAGAAAACTCATTCTTAGTGAGCTGCAAACTGGAGACTTTCTGGTTTGTTTCTTGAGCTGCACCGCCCCTTGTCAACAGCAACTTTAAGAACACACTCAGACTAAACCAGCCTAAAGGGCATACAATCAAATAAAAAGGTGGATTTCATCTGTAACATAAGTAACTTCTGAAAATACAGTAAGTCTAAAGCACTAAATCAAAGATACCTATATAAAAACACGAATGAGGTTCTAGAACACCCTGTGGGGAGAACAGTCAGCTAAGAAAATACTGTGAAACTCGGCAACTCATTATCTGGTTATACTATGTTCTCTGAATCATAAATGATAAAGAGTGTGTCAACATGAATCTGTAAACTGAGGAAGGCACATGTCTGCGGTCATAAAACTGGGGAGGAAGATAAGGACGAATACATATTTAGGGTCAGCCTGGGCTACACAACAAGACTATTATAAGTAAACAGTGAATCTACTATGAATATTTGTCTAAATAGAAACCCAATTTTCTTTCGTATAGTGCCCCGACTTAAAACCAAGAGGAACAGAAAGAGCAAATAAACATGGGCCTTGCAAGCTCCCTGGCATCAGGCACTGTGGCAGAGTGCAGTTGATAGGCGTGGTCTATGATGTAAGCCTCTCACAGACAGCGGCTTTATGACAACTTGAAAATATAAGACTATGGTTAGGAACAGCTCCTGGTCAGTCATTTCCATGAGAACTCACCTGACCCCTGAGCAGAGAGTAAGAAAATCCTCTGACTAAGCAGAAATGCACTGACTCGTCTCTTAAGGATGACTTACTCCATTCATTCCACCAATGTAAGTGACTACCGGGTGAAGGCAGCATGAAGAATCAAAGATGATTACGATACAGCACTGTCTTCAAGCAGCACACGTAAGCTATGCGAACAGTGAGTGACACACCGTAAGTGTGTGGGCGGACTCACACGGAACCCCATTTATACAAATTTATTTATACCACATTTATACTAGAAAATCTTCTAGTGACTTTCCTAGATTTTTGTCTCCAAGATTCAAGGAGTTATATCCTGGGGTCCTAAATACTAACTATGAAACACACCATCTGAGTTAAATATTCCCAGAATACCTCAATACAAAAAAATCTTCAGCAGAGGCTAAGAGGTACCTAGAAAGCAAAATGACAAGACCCATACTGACTTCACACTACAGTGTGCAAGGAAAGAAATACTATATAATCCACAATTCTTTACATTTTAAACCTGAAGTTCCTGTTGCAAGTGAAGTTAGTAAGACTAAACTTTAAATTTTATCAAAGTAAACACAAATCTTATATCATGGCTGATCTCTCAGATGAAACTAAGAGTTCAAAACAAGAATGTGTTCCAGCCTCACAGTAATAAAACCTGGAAAATTCTGATGTATTTGTATCCTAAGTATATGATGAAAAGTCCAACACTGCATAGTAAAAGATACTTTTTCTGAAACAAAGTAAGTCTAGATGAGACTCCTGATAGTAAGTCAACCACAAATCCAAGTACTTACTAACACTGAACGCTAAAAAAAAAAGGCTACCTTTACCACTATTTGTCAATGCTCCCAACCTATTTAGCACCACCTACTTCAAAAGGATACACTGCACTTAATTCTTAAAGGTGGGAGCAAGTTCAAGGCCCATGCTCATTTTAACTTGACCAACACTTTCAATTCTTCTGTCAAGGTTACTCAGGCAGAGCAGTAACATTCTCTTCTTAACATACCATCCTTTCAGACCTAAAACTGCTTTCAAATGCTTCTCAAGTTAAAGGGAAAGCCTTAATAATAACAACAATGAATTTTCCCATCAGCCGGCTGGTATTAGTGAGTGTTCTGCTTCCCTTATTCCCTCTCTTAAATTTAGACACCAACTTACTTTGGGTAAGCCCCCTCCTCCCCAAGCATGATCTGCCTGCTCCTTGTTTATAGCTAACATACTTCTCAAAGCCTCATGGGAACATGCACTTGTATTTTCCCCACTGAACCATGCATCTTTTCTTACATTACTTATAGTTCAAGGGAAACAAATGAAACATGAAATCCTAGCTTAGAGCATCCACGTGCACGCCATTGCTGGTGATTGGAGGCCTCAGATCCTCTGGGGCAGGAGCTATAGGCGATTGTGAGCCACCTGACACTGATAGTGGGAACAGAACGATGGTCTTCTGGGAGAGTAACTAGAAAAACATGTATACATATGTACATGAAACATGTGTGCAGTGCCCAGACAGGCCGGGGGGTTGGAGGGGTATTTAATGCCTGCAAACTGGAGTTCTAGGTGGTCGTGAGAACTAGATATGGTGCCGAGAGATGAACATCAGCGCTCTGTTCTGCCAGGCCAGCACTCCAGGCCCTGTTGTGACTTACTTATAGGTAAGGAAAGCACTGGAAACAAGACATTTTTGGACAACGTTAGGGAAAAGAGCTGAGCTCACATGACTCTCCTCATATTCGGGTCTACTAGGATGGGAAAAAGTTACACAAGCAAACTCAATATAATGGAAGCACTGGACATACCTCTTTAATTTATTTCCACATTTCCACTGGCGCTCCTTTACCCACTATTAAATACAGTGACAGATGCCTACAGCGCGCTATACACACTGGTGGGTAGTAGGTTAATCTCAAGCACGCCCACATACTTCTGTTCAAACTTGTTGATGTTAGTTTAAGTAATTATATAATTTGATTATGGATCAGATAAGCTTATTAAGAGAAGGGATGCGGCACATGGGCTGTTTCTATGTAAGTCTTATGTCAAAGACTTGCGAGTGTAAATTGTTTTTAAAACACACTTCAAAATTTGTTGTGAATCTGGAGACAGAAGATAAGCGTATATCTATATGGATTTGATTAATGTTACTGCTGTATCTAAGTTCTTGCTTTGTGATTGAAGAAATGAAAACTGATTACAGGTTTAGCTTCCACAAGAAAGAGAAAGCAGATGACCAAACGACACCCATCCCATACTTAAAGCAAAGCTTTATCTTACACTATTAATAAGCAGCTAGACATTTTTTAAAGTATTAAGATAAACCACAGGAATACATATGCATCACATTTGTTTGTTTGCAGACTGAAACTTGCTAATGAAATCATTTCCTACCATCTAATGAACTGAACATGGCCCTTTTGTATCACCTATGGGATTCTACTGTACTAAGACTACAAGTGCTACACAGCGGACATGCAGACACACACAGAGTTAAACCCAGAGAGAAATTATGTCCAACTGGGGGTCAATAACAGCTTCGCTAGAAATCCTGACAACTGGAAAGATGAAAAGGTAGGAGTGGGGATGATAAGGGAACTGAAGGTGTCTGGAACAGCCCAGACACTCTCTTGTACTGGGAATTTTCAGCTCAGGAACTCCAACCACCGAGACCTAAGACCATATGGTTATGACTGCAATCTGCAAAGGGACACACAAGCTCATTCTACTGAGAGTCTTGAGACACTCAGTTCCTCCCTTCCCTTTGCTAGGTCTGGGCATTTGTTCAACTTTTCTATGGTTGATGGGAGTAAAGCACTTAACTGGTGTGGTGGTGCACACCTTTAATCCAAAACTCAGGGAGGCAGAAGTGGGTGGAGCTCTGAGTTCAAGACCAGGCTCGTCCACAAAGTGAGTTCAAGGACAGCCAGGGTGGTTAGACAGAGAAATCCTGTCTCAACACTTAAGATCTTTTCTAACCTCCCCAATTTTTTAGTCAGATTGCTTTATTCATTTCTGTTCTTGTTTTATAGTTAAAAAAAAAAAACCAAAAAACCCCTCTAATAAGCATAATGAGAACAGAGAGAAAAAATTAACAGTAAATAAACAAAACATACCCTAAATACAGATTTGTAGGCTCCCAGTGCCATTTTGAAGAGTGGAAGGGAAGTGAATAGTTAAAGTCACCTCGAGCTTCAGCAAGTTAGATTAGTAAGTAAGCAGGAAGGGTTCGTGCTAGCGCTGGCACGTAAGCAATGAGATCACCTAGGTCAGGAAGTCCTCAGGCATCCACAAGTTAGCTATTCATTTCCACAAGACTACTCAGGATCCATCTGTGTGTGGACATCCTTGAGAACACTTCCAACTCCAGCTACACAGATCAGTAGCGAGTTACTAAGACTTCAGGCCGATCTTCTTGACTTTTAAAGTGACTCTCACAAATCACTCCTGTGCCTACCATCTTCGGAGAGAACAGAAGTACTTCTACCAATCCTGCTCATCTAAAAGGTAAATAATTTTTAATATTCCCAGTAGTCTCCTTTCTCCTCATTTGGTACAGTTTCCCAGCAGCTTCCCTCCCTAGAGACATCTGAGTGTGAGTACTTGGCACCTTAACAAATCAGTTAAGTGAATTCAGTATTCCCTTTTTATTAAAAGGTCAGAGGCAATCATCATTAATTTGAGTCGGTATTTTGATCTTACCTGACCTTCAGAATTTGAGATGATACATGCTTTCATATAATACCATTCAAATCATGTGTTGAGAATTCCCAATTTAAAATAAAAATCTAAAACTGTAACTGAGAACTAGGCCCAGGATCTAGAGAAGAATTCACTTCCTCAGTCCTATGTACTGCTCTTTTTCCTCATGGACGGGAAGAAAGAGGGGTAGGGACACAGGCATGCATACAGATGCTGGGACCCCGTCTAAAAGCCCCTGCTGGTGACAAGCTGGTGTCTAGCAGCAGAAAGGAAAGTGGCTGGTTAAGGGTATGAAAGACGATATCAAATGTGTGAAGAAGTTTGGACAACCCTGTCATTCTGTAGACACTAAACAGATTTATTTAACTTCTATAAAGCTAAGCTAGCAAGTAACTGTCCCACTAGACTTCAGAAAGTAAATGATTAAATTAACACAAAAGTCCCTTAAACGCAGATGTGGACATAATACTACAAAGAGACAATTTCTACTCCCATAGTTGCTTTCAAGAAAGGAAAACAGGCTGGGGAGATGGCTCAGTGGGGAAGCACTTGCTCCACGTGAACATGAAGAACCAAGTTTAAACGCAGAGGCCTTTGTAAAGCTGGATGAGGTAGTACACGTCTATGATCCCAAAGGTCCTATGCAGGATGGGAGGCAGTGATAGGAGGATCCCATCATTAGCTTCTGTACACAGTGGCGAACAGCAACAACAACAAACTATTTAAAACAAGGTAGAAAGCAAGGGCTCTGACATCTGAGGTGGTCCTGTGCTCCACATGATTCCTAATTTAAAGTCCATAATGCAAACTTTAAAATCCACTTTGGATTTCAGATCCAAGTTTCATGAACATTCAACCTCTGGTTTGTATTAGGCCTGATTAAAGGAAGCTATCTAGCTTTAGCAACTATATTTGAAGTTAGAGATTAACTCAGCAAAATCGGATTCACGTCCTGTTAAGTTCACTTTTTTAAACTCTTGCTCTCTTTTTAAGAAATTGTATTTCTTTATGTACGAGTGTTTAGTCTGTGTCTAGATTTGTGAACCACATACATGCAGTGCTCTCAGAGGATCAAAGAGGGAACTGAATTCCCTGGGACTGGAGTTATATATGGAGTTGTTACTCACCGTGTGGCTGCTGAAAATCGAACTTGGTTCCTCTGGAAGAGTAGCCAGAGCTCTAACTGCTGAGCCATCTCACTAGCCCCAAATAACTCCTGTTCTCCTTACCATGTGCAATTAGCAACAGTAGTTGAGTTCTTTATGCTTTTCAAGATAGTATTTAGAGTTCTTCCAACTACAGGGGTTAGACCTCCTATGAGACAGAGCCCTGGCTCTCAGTCACCATGAGGTAAGCACCATCCACCACATGCTCTCCACCTCACACTGGCCCAAAGCAGCAGAGTTAGCCAAACACAGGCTGAAACCCCTGCAACTATGAGCAAAAAGATCTCTCCCCTTTCTTAAACAACTACGCAAACAAAAAGCAAACCTCCTTTAAGTTAGAAGCCCTTCTTAGGCAGGGAGTGGTGGCACATGCCTTTAACCCCAGCAGACCCCTGAGTTTAAGACTCTCCTCAGGGCACAATTCTTTAACTGCTGGCTCTTCTGGCTCATCATCAGTCCCCGCTGCCCTGGAGAGTTCTGAAAGCCTGCGGGACTCACTCCCAAGTGACTGCTCTAGCTGTGGTGTGTGGGAGGGAGGGGGCGCTCTGGCTGTGGTGTGTGGG
>JABTXL010000002.1:35787031-35853184 GCA_025134845.1 Neodon shergylaensis | reverse complement strand
GCTCTGGCTGTGGTGTGTGGGAGGGAGGGGGCGCTCTGGCTGTGGTGCGTGGGAGGGAGAGGTGCTCTCACAGAGCTTACTGTTCAGTATTTAGCAGCCTCTTTCCGAGTCTTCCAGTATCCCTCTCCTCTTTCACTCTCATTCCCATCCCCAAACATTCTTTCTCCTCCTTTATTTTCCTGAGATATGAAGGGAGTATCTCAGAGTTGCTTAAAAAATGACATCATTTTTAAGTCATCATTATGTAATGTACCACTATGGAAACAAAATGCTGGAAATTTTGGCAAGTCAATGACTTTATGACAATTTTAGAAATGTTAAGTGTGAAAAAAAAAGTGAGACTTCTCCATCCCTAATCCACTACACACAGACTTTATGAAAGTGTTCAAAATCACACCATTCATTTAGAAATTGTAGACATGGTTATTAACATAAAATAACTACTTTTCAAAGACACACGGGGACTTGACTTTGCCACAGAAAACCACAAAGATGAGTTTTGTACAACGTTCTAACTCTAGACTGACCTGAAGGCCGACAGAGAGGCTTTGCTGTTCTTGGCAGAACAAAATTTCAAGTGGCCACACTTAAGTTGGCTCATCGGCAACAGTGTTTGCCACCAAGCTTGATGAGCTGAGTTCAGTTCCCAGAATCTACAGGATAGAAAGTGAGAACCAACTCTCAACTTGTCCCCTGATCTGGAAGGGTGCTGTGGCCAGTATGTCCGCACACATCACACACCAAACAAACAAGCAAAATCTTCATTAAAAATAATTTTAAAGCTTAACTTCTACTTATAAGACATAAATTTTATTGAACAATTCATCTACAAAGTATACACAGTAGGAATAAATAGGATTTAAAAGTTGTCATGATTGTTTCTGTAAGCAAAAAGCAAAAATGTGGAACAGAATTTTTACCTGAACTTCTTAGCTAGTCTGCTATTTTTATTTGTTCTTTTGATAAAACATTTCTGTTTTCTGTACTCTTAAAAGGCGGCTAAAAAAATGTGCCAAAGTAACCGCACCCTTGCCTTCCACGGAGAAGAAACACTGCAAAGGCATGTGCACATGTTCAAGCGACATGTATGGTACATTCATGTGCTCTTCTGGCCAGGGGTGATGTCCAGCGAGTTCTAGGAAGGTTCTGGTCTTCTGCATAGCTTGTGTGATGCTGTGGCCAGTTAGCTGACTCTGTACTTGTGTCAGTAAGAGTCGAATTCCAGAAATACACAATGCAGATGAATTTTTTATTTCAAAATGCAGCTAAACTTTGACATGCAAACAGAACTAGACTCACATGGAAAACAACCCCTTGATTTAGTGGTGTTTCATTTTTTAATACAAGAGAGGCTAACATAAAATATTCATAGGGAATAGCAATATGAATGCCTCTCACAGCCAATGCTTTAACAGGAGGCTATGAAGAAACAAGCCACATGTCAGAAAGAGAAATTCGGCTTGTGACAGCAGAGTGAAGTCAAAGCGCAGATCAATAAAGTGGAAACAGAGTGGGAGTCACAGGCAGAGAGGTACCAAGTAGATCGAGTACAAACTGACAGCTATGGCTGTTTTCACTTTTCTTTCTAAGGTCACAGGAACCAACCATTCCAAAGAATAAGGAATACAAGCAAATGTGTAAAAACAGCCAAAAGATCTGGCAGAGATCTGTGGGGGCAGGGTGTCTTTCTATTAATAGAAGCTCCTAAGACAATCCTGCTTCCTTAAACGCAGTGTCTGGATCTCACAGAAGAGGGAGCTGCTGAGTCTGGGGACACTGGTCTCTCCTTATATCTTTCAAGCAACATACATATAGAGCATGGAAATATTACAATCATGTCCTGTGTTAATCACTCCCATTAAAAGTTAGTAGAAAAGATGTGAATTCCTCCCATTATTAACCTAGAATAAATTCTGCTCTCTACAGACAGTAGATGAGTATTACTTCAAATGGAAAGTCATGCCAGAATCTGTTTAGGCACTGGGCCTATTTAACCATAGGAAATGCTTAAACCAACAACCCATTTACAGTCTCGAAGTTGCTGAAGGATTCTTTTTGTAAGATTTGTGATCACAGTGTTTAAGAGGTTATCTCTCTATATTGTTTTTGTTCTCTCTCTCTCTCTCTCTCTCTCTCTCTCTCTCTCTCTCTCTCTCTCTCTCTCTGGCCTTACTATGTAGCCCTGATTGGCCTTGAACTCAGGATCTTCCAGCCTTGACTTCTGAGTGCTAGAGAAAAATAAGGGCAGGTACTACCATATTGATCCAATCCAACTCTTATAAAAAAATTCAGGTTGTAACAAAAGGCAGGCAGGCCTCTACTCTTCACAAAGATGTCTTCCTGTCTACAAAGTTATATGAAATCCTCTAAGGTGGTCATCAAAGGCACCTAGGAGCCAATCTTTGATGTATGGTTTAGGCTCTTGTGTTAGAATTGCTGGACTGTAGTGAGGCAGAGGAAGAGCTACATAAATAGGGGCTATCTCTGCTATTGTTACACAAGAACTATTTTATAGTCTATTGCTGACTACCTACTATGAGCATTGATCACAAATAATACAGTTAGAAGAGTCTACAAGAAGCCAAGCTGGCAAGTGTACCACAACAGGCAGTAATGATCAAAGGAACGCTGTAATTCCACGAATATAATCATCTGGCTGAAATGGTGGTAATATGAATGAGGTGGCATCTACTGAATACCAGTTTCCTTTTTTAAAATATCAAGATGGCAGACAAGACACAAAAGCAAAGTCCTGTTGATTTATATCTCAGGAGAAGGCTTCAATCACAAGCAGCCATGCTGGCAAACACATCATGCACGGCAGGTTTGCAGAAACAAAGTACACCACAGTGAAGTTAAGAGGCACATGGCGGATGAGTCCTTGGACTGTGCTATCACAGCAAACCTGTAAGCTAGGTATGGTGCCTCACACCTGCAACCCCAGCACTGCAGAGGCTGAAAAAGGGGACTACTAAGACTCTGAGGACTGGGTGGGTTAAAGTGAGACCTGTCTCAAAAACAAACCAATAAAATAACACAACACAGAAGGCAAGATGAAGAAGCAGTGTTCATCAGTGCTGTTGAAATTATGGCAGCAGAAACTATTAAGTGAACTTTCAGGCAGAAGACAGCAGACCTGCCTGTGCTCCTACCTGCTCACCACCCTACAGAAGCCCATTTCCTAGCACAACAGCATCAAGCCTGGCCAGTAAAGGCATCTACAGCCGGGCTAAGGAAGCACAGCTACACTAGGAAACCTATCCCTGAAGTATGACCATACTGTATCAATTCTGGTGCTGTTACTTCATAAAAAAGAACTGCACCTATCTAATGAAACTAGTATACTCTTGTTGACGTTATACACTTATAATAACAAAAACCCATGGTTTCCAAACTTGTACCCACACCCAACTACTCAGTTTTTAAAATAAGTAATACCATAGAAAAAATTTGGTTCTAAAACACAAACACACACGCATGCATACACACACACACACACAAACACACACACCCTCTTCCTCTGTCAGACAGTAGGAGCACTCTTTCTAAATGTTGCAGTGCTAAGAAGAATGTATTAGTTTACAGCTTTCCACAAAACAAGGTGCAAAATCCCAGGAAAAAACTAAAAGCTCTCTGGAAAGCAATTTCATCTTTGGTAAAGCAGAGAAGCTAAATTTCAATATTCAGCCAAAAATGATTATGCCTTAGATTTCTAGTCCAATTTCAATTAGCTTTTGATAACCTTAGTATTAGATGTTAAATTCATTACCTGCTATAAGGATATATAATTTTTAAACATATCTAATAAAAATTAACCCTGTTTATAGAAAGTAAAAGTTGAGCATTTTCAAATGACAACCTATTCTAATACCTGTAACAAGACACAGATAATTTAAAAATAATCATCAATGCAATGAAAATAAGTGATTTTCATATAAAAGCCACAGTCTTACTCTAAGAACAGAGCTCCTCAGGGTAATTTTAAGTGGACAAGCTGCTCATAATACACACTGGGAAATGCATCTAGATTTCTTATCACCAGGCCCTTGATTCTAGTAGTGTAAGCTCAGAATCCTAAAATGCTTTGGAAGGCAATTTCAGGGACAGCAGACAGGGAGGCATTGCACTACACTACCTGCCGCTCTGTGTGAAAGAAGACACAAACCTAGCTTGTCCACAACACTACTACTATTGAGCAGGCGTTTAGAATCTGCACCTTCCTCCGTGTTCCCAGCACATGCACACGATAAGGCTACAGCATCTTCTGGAGAAGCCCAGGACTGGTCAACACTGAAGCAGGCTTAGGGTGAAGCAAGCTCATGGATTTGCATTGGAGACCATAACCAACAAAATGTGAATGAACACTACAAAGACACCCTATGTGATTTTTTAAACCTTGAAGTAAAAAATAAAAAAAAACCCTTTTGTGAAAAGCTATGCAAATTTCTTTTCATTCAACAAAGAGACCCAAATCCAAAACACATACAAATTCAACTAAATTCAAATGCAATGTCACAACAGTAAGCCTAAATATTTTTGTCTGGGTCTACATCACCGCCAACACAGGACTTTTATAGGAGAAAATTCTATATGCCTAGTTTCTTTTACCTTAGGTCTCAACACATGGCACTTTCCAAATGGTGACAATATAACTCAACCTTTCCTGACTAAGCTATGACTTAGAACTTTAGAAATGGACAGCAATTCTCATTTACCTGGGAATTACAGCAGAAAGACAATTAACTGGCAAAGGAAAGAAAATTTACCCTGAGTAAGTCTCACTTCCTTTAAGAACAGACACAGAAATCCTTTTGCAACAAATGCCTTCCCTGATACAGTTAAATGCAAATTCTCCTTTCCTCTTACTCCAGAAAGCTCCTGCATGCATAGCTGACACGCCACCTACTGCAAAACCCAGCTGCCAGCGCAGGCGGTGCTGCCAGCATTTCATTGCATCGCCAGGCTGGGACGGAATAAAGGCGTGCTTGTGTGTGGTAGTGTTTCTTTTTTAAAAGGAAAGAAAAAAATCTCCAAGCCAAGAAGAACAAGCTGAAATAGCATCTTGAAAATGGAGCGTAAAATAATCAGAAGAGAAAAAGAAAGGGAGTATGAAGGGAGGCACAACAGCCTGGAAGACGCTGAGCAAGGCAAGAACTGCAAATCCACACTGATGACCCTCAACGTTGGTGGATATTTATACATTACTCAAAAGCAAACCCTGACCAAGTACCCAGACACTTTCCTTGAAGGTATCGTAAATGGGAAAATCCTCTGTCCTTTTGATGCTGATGGCCATTACTTCATAGACAGGGACGGGCTCCTCTTCAGGCATGTACTAAACTTCCTACGAAATGGAGAACTCCTATTGCCTGAAGGGTTTCGAGAAAATCAACTTCTTGCTCAAGAAGCAGAGTTCTTTCAGCTCAAGGGGCTGGCAGAAGAAGTGAGATCCAGGTGGGAAAAAGAACAGCTAGCACCCCGAGAGACTACTTTCTTGGAAATAACAGATAACCACGATCGCTCTCAAGGACTGAGAATCTTCTGTAATGCTCCTGATTTCATATCAAAAATAAAATCTCGCATTGTCCTGGTGTCCAAAAGCAGGCTGGATGGGTTTCCGGAAGAGTTTTCTGTGTCATCAAATATCATCCAATTTAAATACTTCATCAAGTCTGAGAACGGCACTCGACTCGTACTAAAGGAAGACAACACCTTTGTCTGTACCTTGGAAACTCTTAAGTTTGAGGCCATAATGATGGCTTTAAAGTGCGGTTTTAGACTGCTGACCAGCCTGGACTGCTCCAAAGGGTCAATTGTTCACAGTGATGCACTTCATTTTATCAAGTAATTACCTGTCTCACGAACAAAGGCAACAAGCATGCAGCCAGCAAGCTTCGGAAGCTGCAGAATCAAAGGCGTCCCAAAAAATGTGCCCAGCTAGCTTGTCCCAGAGCCCGGCTGCTAATCAAGTACTGTGAGCTAACGGTATGTAAATCTATCACTAAAGATGTCCTTCTCTGGGGTGTTCTGCCATCACACTTCTACCTACGGTGAAGCTGTGGTCCTTCTACACTGTAAATAAAGACAATGCTTTTGCTATTTATTTTTTTCCCTTAAGCTGTCTTTCAATGAGAATGTCTTGGGTACTTGCATCTATCATTCACTATAGCAAATGTTAGCAACATAAGGTTCAAAAATCCTTTCTACTTATAGCAAAAATCTACAAAGACGCTGAACTGGTAAAATAAACATGGAGAGCAAAATAAATGTACAGAGCTACTTAAAGCAGAGTGACAGTGAATCAAAATGGGATTGTAAACATATTCGAGCTACTGATTTGACTTTAAATAACAGGCACCAAAACCTTTATTACAGTTCCTGTATTTCATACCAGATTTACGGATAAACTGATACTTTGCTGAAAATTCCTAGGAAACTAACTGCTTGATAACAATAAAAGATAAATAAAATCGCTGCTAGCTTCTTTGCTTGTATTAATGATTGTAATAAAAGTTACGTATGTCACTTTAAAAATAAATAGTGCTACTTGATGATTGTGCACAATACTCTGCACTGATGCGAGCAACTGTCAGGCTCTAGCACCTTACAGGTCCAGCGAGCGGCAGAAATTAACAACTGCACTTCCCGGCACACTGAGCCCAGCACGGCATGGGTAGCTTGCTCCCAGCTGAGTACATGGTGTTAGAACTGAGGAATCCATTTCCACAATCACTCTATCTGCTCATTTTTCAAGTTCAAAATATTAAATGAACATTACTCAACAACACTATTACAAAACAACTTTACTGGTCCTTTAAAAATCAACTATGTAAAATAGTCCTTCAGAAACTCGTACTAAAATCCAACAAGGTCAACACCAACTACTACCCAATTTCTGTTATACTAAAAAAAAAAAAAAATCTATGCTAAAATCAAAGTCACAGAGTTGTGCTGATTTTTTTTTTCTATTTTAAACGTTAGTTTATGAATGTTTTAAGAACTAATCTTTCAGCTGAACTCTGAATGTGAGTGTGTGCCTTGTTCACTTACTCTACAGAAAGCACCTTCATCACTCCTATGGTTTCACTCCTATGGTGTCTAAGAATAAACTCTTACATTTAAAATAAACAAGCTGGGAGTGGTAACTCATGCTTGAATCCCAGTAGTTGAGAAGCTGAGGCAGGAGGATTACCACAAGTTTGAGGCCAGCCAGGGTTACTAGGTGAGATTCTCAAAAAAGATGAAGGAAAAAAAGAAAAAAAAAAGAAAAAGGGGGTGGGGAAGCAATCATTAAAGTAACAACTATAATTCTGCCTTAATTATAATAAACCAACAAAAACTGCTGATTATCCTGGCTGAGCTTAAATAGTTAAGCAGACATCCCAACATTTTGATTACATATATAGTTTAGAATAAAGCTCAATATTAATTAATCATTATCAACTATAACTAACTTTGACTTACAAGATCTAAGATAATATAAAATTGCTTTACAGACTATAAAAGAAACCTTTTGAGAGGAATTGTGCAAATAAAGCTCTTCAAAGATTCACACTAGAATACTCAATGTAAACTACATAATTTTCTCTGATGATACACTAAGGAAAAAGGGCTTTTCTTAAAAGTATCAAATTTTCTTAATACAAATGGCTTAATCAGGACATAAAGGGACTATTAAAACAGTAAAAGAGAAAAAACCCAAAACTGTATGATTGGTCAGCAGCTGCTACTCAGCTGTATTTTTACCTCCTCAGAATATGAGTTGACTTTTCCTTGCCATTTGGATTGGTAATGAAAAAAACTGGTAGTGATTTCATGTCTGAGTCAGGTTTTCTCTATCAAGATCTCACTCCAGATAATAAAGACACTGACATAATCTGTTAGAGGAGATGTAGCTGAATAAATCTCAGAAACGCAAAGGCTTCCGATGACTTCACAAGAGAATTTAGCTTTCACAACGGATTTCCTGCTGTTGTTATGAACCAAAGGAATCAGGCGCATAGTTGTGTAGCTCTTTAGGTGAATATGCAGAGCTGGAGTGAACTCCTCGAACTCTGAGGCCTAAAAGTAATTGCATCAATCAACAGTCTACAAGAGAACATGATGTACACCTCTTTAGAAATGTACCTTTGCAAATCCAACAACTGTATTTACAGATTGAACTGTGGGTATACAAAGTATCTAGGTTTACACTTTAGTTTTCTAGCAACATTTACAAGGATCTTCACTCAAGGTACCTTACAAAATGTTGATGCCAAGAGCAAAGCTTCTCTGGCAGATCTGTTTGAGTGAATGTGTAATTTCTCTCTCGAAGCAAAGCTTATACAGAACCTCTCAGCATCTATGTCTTTTTTTAAAAAGGTGGCAAAGGGTGTTTACTGCAGTTGCCAGGTCCCAAGCATGCATTCTCCTGTATTTGAAGCTAGCCCACATACTGATTCTAGCACCCAACTTTAAATTATGGCAAACAAAACTGTACTTTCGGCTTTCTGCTGTGTTTTAAAATGTGCCTGTGCAGCATGAAGAATTAAATGAAACACAAGCTGACTTATTGTCCCAGCCTAAAGATGAAAATACCGAATGAACCTGTTCCCGTGTTTCTGGTGTAGTATTAAGCACCACTTTTGAAGGGCTACTAACAAAAAGGTAACATTCATTAAGTTCTTGCTGTCAGTCTTTTGTTTTGAGACAGGGACTTACCCTGTAGCCTAGGCTGGCTTCAAACTCTTGCTGACCCTCCTGTATTAAGTAAGCTTGTTAGTGCTGGGTTACAGGCGTGAGTGACCAGGGTTGCCTTGAAGTGTTTTGCTGGTATGTAAATATCATGCTATGCATTTCAATTACTCCCCACACATTCATTTCCTCACAGATGAGAGAGAAAGAAGGGTTAAGAATCTCCTCCTACTTCACACACAGTCATCAAGAACTGAGGTCCAGAGCCCAGGGTTAGTGGTTCCAGATGCAACAGAGAACGCACATGTGAACCAGGCCACTCAGGGCCCCAGGACCTAACCTAGAACCCAGCACAAAACAGATTTATGGACTCCATGAGAATATAGAATATCAGATACAGTCTGTCTTACTTGTACAAGTTCACAATACAAGTATTCTAAAAATGTTAAGTGAAAAACTGAATTTTGGAATAGCATTTTTAATGTCATTTCGTGTCGTTTAAAGAACATGAGGTGAATCATCCATCTCACAAGACTAAAGAATATCCCAAATTTGTCTATTTATGAATTTGAATTTTTTGCAGATCAAGTTTGCTGAAAAGGTTAGTCTTTTAGAACCCACATTAACTGTATTATGAAAATATTTTTCTTATGAGAAAAATATGCTAAAATGAAATTCTCATGAGTTCTAGAATCATACCGTATTAACTTCTACAAACTAACAGAGGACAGTTAAGTCAACACTTAATTCTTTCAAACTTTTAATGTCCACACAGTGAAGTTTCAACTGTGAGTTGTATAAACACCTCTACTTCACAGACTTCCAGGCAAAGCATTTATAATCTTAGCCAGTGCAGGGGTGTCTTTCTATTCACAAATATCAGCCATGGAGACAGAAGGGTCGTTAAGTTAGGCTTTCTATCAGACATAAATGGAACACAGAACTTTCAATGAACATATGCTTGCTTGCTCAAAGAAGTGAAATTTTAAGACAAAAACATAGGAAAAAGAGACTTCATTTTATTATTAAAAACACGATTCTTGGATGAAAACAGAAGATGACAAAGATGGAGGTTAAAAAAAAAAGATGAATTAAAATTTTTTTCTTCAGACTGACTTTCTATCCCTATATAAATAAGTATCTTACTGGAATTTTTAAATTCAGTGGGAACAATGTAGATGATAAAGCAATCTAAAAGCTATGCCTATTTAATGAGTTATGAGTAAATACCTCACAACGCAAAGGTATTGGTTGAGGTTAAAATTAGTGTCTGAGTCATAGCACTGCTCGTAAGCAGAGACGTAACATGGACATCCACACAGCTTGTAACTCAGAGAATGTATGTGTACTGCCCAGAAACACGTGACTTCTATAGCTGGCTTCTTAATCATATTTTGTATAAGCTACTATTAAAATTCATTTGCTCTGTCAACAAACAGAAGGGGAAGTATTAAATAAGCACTTTTTTGGGCACTGATAGATCTAAGATCTAAATTTACCTGAAATAATTTGTGAAGAGGTAACAACATTCATCTTTTCTTGACAAAAACACATAATTGGTTAAAGTTTTTCTATCAAGTAAGTCACTTAAATGTATCTTGCATACTATTATGCTAACTATATTTAACTAAACTCCTCTACCAATGTTAAATGTGTTTATCTTGGCAAGGCCCTGGGTTTGACCTCTAGCACTGGGCATAGGGTGTGTGTGTGTGAAAGAGAGAGAGAGAGAGACAGACAGACAGACAGACTTAGGCATTATGTATGTGAAATACTGAATTAAGACATTAAAGAATGACAAAAGTAAAAAAGGAAGTCTATTAGATATCAAAGAAGGAGGCAACTCTTATATTCCTTTACAACACTATGACAGATTTTTCCAAGTGCAGGATCCCAGCATCTGGTCACATCTCAAAACAGTTTTTAATAATTATCTACAAAGACCTACTTGATTTTTATAAATTCCTTTTTGATGCTAGGCTCAACTTTATACAAGTAATTTTGATTAATATCCTTTAGGACACTAATCACAAATTCTTCTACATTGTGTGAAACTGAGCTAGCCTATTGATTTAGTCTTAATTACACCCATTGATTTTACTTCCTTCTAACAGATGTTCATTAACTCTCTTTTTAGAATTCTTAAGAAATGCTGAATAGCTAATTTTAATCTCAATATTTCCTTGAATTTGAATCTTTCATCATTTAATTTAGTTTTACAAATAACTAAATGATTTTTGCATTCACTTTAGGTATACCGTTTAATTAATTTTTAAAAATTAAGTATGATTGAATATACTGTGATCTTACATTTTGATTTTTGTGTATTTTTCCATATACATGTGAATATTTCAAAACAAATTCTTATATTTTTAGTGGATAAAAATATATATGGTATATGACACGGTGTTTTGAGCACTGTGAGTATGTGGGCATTGTGGAATGGCTAACAGAACTAATTAATGTATGTATTACTACACCAATCTTTTTGCTGTGAAAACATTTTAAAGTGTACATTATTAATTACACTTAACATAGTAAGGGTGGTGGTGGTGCACACCTTTAACTCCAGCACTCAGGAGGCAGAGGCAGGCAGATCTCTGTGAGTTTGAGGCCGGCCTGGTCTACAAGAGCTAGTTCCAGGACAGGTTCCAAAGCCACAGAGAAACCCGCCTCGAAAAACAAAAACAAACAAACAAACAAACACAGTAAACATAGTTGCAAAATAGTTTAAAAATAGTAGGGTTAGTTTACAAATCAGAAAAAACACAACCACAGGAATTTATGACATGTGTGCTTATTATAATACAACCAGAAAACACCACACTGAGATTAGTATGTAAAATTTAGTTACTTTGAGAACTATGAGGGTACACTTAAAACGACATTTTGGTCTCCGAGTATAAGATGGCCTGATTGCTGGCAGAATGTACATTAAGTACATTTTCTTACTCATTAAGAGTAAGGAAAAGGAGGTTCTAACTTTTGCAGAACAAAAGCGTTAGTGTGTATATGAGAAGTAAAGTCACTAACAGTGGACACTGAAATAACAAATTGCTATGTCCGGCTTTGGCAGTAGACAATGAGATGTTTGGTGAACTCAAAGACTATCTATATATGAAATAAAGCCACTCCTCAGTTCATTCTGGAAGACATGTACATTCAACGCTGTACCATCAATGCTAATGGTTTGGCACCATACTGTCTTTTTTAATCACAGGATATAATTTTAAAAAATTCAAGCATAATTATTTTTAATTCATTTTATTTTAAAAAGTAGCTTATATTTTTACGTGTGTGTGTGTGCGTACGTGCGCATGCGTGCACGCACATAGAAGCCAGAAAAGAGTGTCAAATGCTCTGGAGCTGTAGTCACAGGTGGTTGTGAACACTGACTTGGATCCTCTGAAGAGCAAGAGAAGTATTTGTTGTAGAATATTATTTTAAGATGTGTTACATTTGTTTTTGCTATGGAACATTTGTTTTAATGATGCAAAGACGTGTTGCATTCTTTTATGTTACATTTGTTTAACTCTGTGAAGCTGTGATAACTCTGCCTGTCTAAAAACACCGGATTGGTCTAATGAAGAACTGAAAGGCCGACAGCAGGGCAGAAAGTATAAATGGGAGGAGGATTGCGAAGCAGGAGATCAGAGAAGAGAAGGGGTCAGACAACCAGACACGGAATAAGAAGGAATGAAAAGATATACATGCCCATCTCTCTTAGGGTCCTCCTTGCTACCTAGCTTTTCAGGGGTTGTAGATTGTATCCTGGTTATCCTTTTCTTTACATCTAATGTTCACTATGAGTGAGTACATATTGTGTTTTCTTTCTAGGTCTGGGTTACCTCACTCAGGATGTTTTTTTTTTATCCCTAGTTCCATCCTTTAGCCTGCAAATTTCAAGATGTCATTTTTTTTTTACTGCTATGTAATACTCCCTTGTGTAAACCTACCATTTTCTTTATCCATTCTTTGCATGAGGGACATCTAGGTTGTTTCCAGGTTCTGGATATTATGAATAGTGCTGCTATGAACATAGTTGAGCAAATGTCCTTGTGGTATGAATGTTCATCCTTTGGGTATATGCCCAAGAGTGTAGATTGATTCCCCAATTTCCTAATAAACCACCATACTGATTTCTCTGTTTAGATCTGTACCCCATTTTTAAATTGGATTATTTGGTATTTTGATGCCTAGTTTCTAGAGTTCTTTATATATTTTGGAGATTAGCTCTCTGTCAGATGTGGGGTTGGTGAAGTCTTTCCATTCCGTAGGCTGCCGTTTGGGGAGGGGAAATAGAAAAGATCTCCTGAGTCAATTGGGAGGGAAGGGAGAAGAGGAAGAGAACAAGAGGGAATGGATGATTGAGTTGGGGGGAGGAAAAGAAGGGGGGGAGGGAAAGAGGGAAAGAAAGAGAGAGAGAGAGAAGAGGAGAGGAGAGGAGAGGAGAGGAGAGGAGAGGAGAGGAGAGGAGAGGAGAGGAGAGGAGAGGAGAGGAGAGGAGAGGAGAGGAGAGGAGAGGTATTTTGATAGAGGGAGCTGTTATGGGGTTAGGAAGAAAGCTAGTGCTAGGGAAACTTCCAGGAATCCACAAGGATGACCCCAGCTAAGACTCCTAATAATAGTGGAGAGGGTGCCTGAACTAGCCATCCCCTGTAATCAGACCAATGACTACCCTAATTGTCCTCATAGAACCTTCATCCACTAACTGATGGAAGCAGATGCAGAGATCCATGACTAAGTACTGGGCCAAGCTTGTAGTCAAAGAGAGAAAGGAGGGATTATAAGAGCAAAGGGGTCAAGATCCTGATGGGAAAACCCACAGAGACAGCTGACCAGAGCTTAGTGGGAGCTCACTGACTCGGAACTGATAGCTGGGGGACCTGTATAGGACCGAACTAGGCGCTCTGAATGTGGGTGACAATTCTGTGGCTTGGGTAGTCTGTGGGGGCTTTTTGGAGCCCATTCCCTATGGTGGGATACCCTGCTTAGCCTAGATACACGGAGGATGGGCCTGGTCCTGTCTCAAGTTAATAAGCCAGTCTTTGTTGACTCCCCAAGGGAGGCCTTACCCTTTCAGAGGAGTGGATGGGGGGTTGGGTGGGGGGGTTGTAAGGGGAGAGCAGGAATAGGGGAGGGAGGGGGAACTGTGGTTGGTATGTAAAATGAAAAAAAAAACCTTTTAAATAAAAAATTGAAAGGGGAAGAAAAAGAAAAGATATGCAGAAAAAAAGAAAGGTAAAGGTCTAGAGGCAAAAGGTAGATGGGATAATTTAGGAAAAGCTGGCTGGAAAGAGGCCAAGTTAGGGCCGGACATTTCCATAAGAAGGAATAAGCTTCCCTGTGATTTATTTGGAAACTGCATGTCAGGCTCCCAAAAAGCTAAGAGTAGAAGAGAGAGAGAGAGAGAGAGAGAGAGAGAGAGAGAGAGAGAGAGAGAGAGAGAGAGAGAGAAACAAAGAAACAAACAACTACAAGTGTTCTTAACTCCTGCATAACCTTTCCAGCCTCTTCATTTTGTTTTTTTAAAGTATGTATATTAAAAGGCAGTATTTTTTTATGATAAGTTCAAGGTAGAAACAGAAGGAAGTTGAGGATTTCAAAATCCAAGTAGGAACTACCAATCATGCCAAAAGCTAAAACCCTCTCAGAAGCTAGTGGATTTCCAGCAGGAGAACCATGACCACCTCACTCTCTCCTGCAGAGATCATGCCTGGTTGTCTCCAGTGTCACGGCAGCATGTGGTACCGGGCACATTACAAGAACGCGTGTGAATTAATACAAACAGGTCAGAAAAAGCAGGAAGCGCTGGGAATGTGACTCCCTAAGAGAGGGGCATTGAAAGGCATGATATCACTGAGTGCAGTATTACGCAAACCAGTAAATATTTATAAGCATTGTCTTTCTTGTCCACAAGGCAAATGCTTTTTTTTTATTCTTTGGCAAGTGGGTAACAAATTATACTTTTAAAAAGAAAAAAAAAAGAAAGAAAACTAAGAAAAAGAGGCTAAAGAGTCATTTTACAGACAAAACAATTTTAGAAAAATATTTAGCTTACTAATGTCACAAAAATTGTTAATATTTGTGCTCATGTTTTTTATTTTAAAATATATAATACAAGAAGTTTTAATTCAAAAGAGATGCAACCTTCCAATTCCACTGGAATCGAAAAATTTTTCATATACTCCTTTGCAATATATGTCATAATTTGATTCTTTATAGAAGCAAGACAGCAAATACCAACTTTCTTTGAAAGACAAAATATTTATAATCACTTAATAGTATAAGCTTTTATTCCTTAAAAATGACAAATATGGGGCTGGAAAGAAAGCTCAGGAAATAAGAGCTCTTCCAAAGTTCAATTCTCAGCACCCACATGGTGGCTCACAACAACCTATTATGGAATCTGATACCCTTTTCTGTCATGCAAATAGAGCACTCATACACACACATGTATCTTACAAAAACTGATAAATATGTGTTAATATTCTTCCTAAAATATGTATACTGTCAAAAATTAAAACAACTCCCAACAGAGTCACCATGCACAAAAGGTTTTAAAGTGTATTAAACATGCTGCAACTTCCTGTCCCAGACAACCAAACTCCCTTTTCCATTTTTTCACAAAAGCATTGTCTTTTTCAAAGCACTGAACATGACAGTCTCTGGAGTTCCTAAGGAAGAGAATGTTCATTACTTCCTAGAACCATCTTCTCTTCCTTTGCTAAGAATCTAACTGTATCAGGTTAAACCTGTATTCCCTGCTGTTCTAGGGCTGGGAGTTATGGCCACAGTCTCGTGTTTTTACCAACGGCATATAGGCATATGTGACTTGTAATATGCTCCTTACAGAGGAGAAAGGTGGCTGAGTCCTTTGCCTCTCGCCTTATTTTACTAACAAGATGCAGACATGATGGTTAAGTACTGCGCTCGGACTAGAAGCCATGAGGACAGAAGTTACAACAGTAAGGGGTAGCTGATGACAGAACCAGGACAGAAAGTACTTATCATATTAGAATTTCCACCAGTGTGGACAAATGTATCTAAGTCGCTGATGCCTCGAGATGTTGGCTAGTACAGTCAGCACTCTGATTCTACAGAAGAAACAGGTAGTGTTTTTCAAAATGTAGGCAAAGGAAAGAAAGAGAGTGGAGGAGGAAAGGGAATAGAGTAAGGGGAAAGGGGCAGAGGGTGGGAGCAGAGGGAGTGTATAAAAAATGGTTGGAATGTGTTTAGGACTTAGCACAATGCACCAAAAGGAGTCACATCTACAGGGTAGTGGATTCTCTTTTAAGTTCTAAATATATACTAATTAGTTATAAAATAAAATATAAAACTTGCTATTTTAAAAACCTTATTTTAAAGCCACCCAAAAGACAAGTAACTAAAAATCATTTGAAGGCCCAAACAGAAAGATGCATGAAAAGAGACCACTAGAACCAGAAAGCATTTTGAAATTAGGGAAACTAAGAAATGGAAGAGATGAGCAAAGACCAATAAAAGCTGGGGTATGGCCTCCAACCCAGACACCCTTTATTTTCTAATCACCTTGAGTTTATTAAATGAACAAGTCACAATAAAAACTGAACAATGCTGTCATTCTGAAGGGCTCAAGGAAGAGGCTTAGCAGCCTAATACTTATCAATCTTAGGACAATGGGAGCACCAACTAGCCACACACAAAGCCTCCAGCGCTGCCTTCCATTACAAATAACAGTAGATCACTACCATGTTTTGTTGTCATTTAATACATTCCAAAGAAACTCATTTTTAGATCCATGTTTTAAAATCAGCTATAATAGACACTTATTTAAAATGGTTTTCACAGCCCAAGACTCTTGCCTGTCCAAAACTCTAGCCCACATCACCATGGGGCTACTATTACATATGTAGAAGAATGACATAAGAATATAAGGATTTTTGAAATAAAAAAATTTTTGAAAGCAGGAGAAAAATGCCACTGACATCTACTTTTCATGAACTCCTACCATGCACTTTGGTAAACACTTGCTAATTCTACCTTCAGTTTACAGATGACGAAACTCAAGTTTCACTGCAGATCCGTGAGTAAGGCGGCTCTGACTCAGCAGTGTTCAAGTGCACTATCTACTACAATACATTCTCCCCACCTACAGTCTCTCCCTCCACTTTTAAAAGTGAAAAGTTGTTTCTCACCCCACCAACTCCACTTCTGAAGCAGTATTTATCAGTAATGTAATTCAGAACTAAAGCAGTCAGTCCACCTAATAATTGTTTTTAAGAGGAAAAGAAAGTCACATGAATAGTAGACACATTTAAAGCATTATTATTCATTCAGAGAATCCCCAAGTCAAAAATTCTTAAGTTTTTTTTTTTCACTCTGATTTACTGTCTGATGGTCAGGGTTAATTGTCAACTTGACAGAATTTAAAATTACCTGGGAGACGGGTCCCTGGCTGTACCTTGCAGAGCATTATTTTCATTATATTGAGGCGGGAAGAACTGCCCACTGTGGGTGGCACCATTCCCTGGCTGGGATCCCAGACTGTGTAAATGGAGAAAGGCAACAGTACAGCGGCATGCATTTATCACTCTCTGGTTCCTGATTGCAGATTTGATGCTGGCTTGACTTCCTCACCACGATGGAGTATCCACAGTGAGTGAACTATTACCTAAAATAAATCCTTTCTTCTCCAAGTCGATTTTGTTGAGAGTATTTTGTCACAAAGATAGGAAAAGAAAGCAAGAAAGCTACTGTGAAGAGGCTGAGTAGCTCGAGCTCCATGAGTTGATACAAGTAACCCCCAGCCCTGCGCTTATGGCGGCCAGTGAGGAGAAAAGGAGGCCTGTGACCACAGCTGATGCCATGGTTTATGACATGGGGTCTGACGGCTATGTGTGACAATGCAAGGTGTCTGGCAACTCAATTTACTCATTCATTCATATGCTTGCTCTCTCTCTCAATGTAGTATAACAGCAAAAAAAAAAAACACAAAAACATGGCTTCTTCAAATCACCTTCTAAAAAAAGCACTAAACAGATAAAAATTAATTAATGCAATAGATTAATTTATATGACAGTTACCAAGTATAAGGACCCTATAGAAATAATTAACAGCACAATACATTTGAAACAAAATTTGAAAAAATAAAAACAATCATTACATATGTTCTAAATAATACAGACCAAATATTACAGAGCTCATAATTAAGAAAAAATGTACACATTAAAAACTGGATTTTAACATCAAAGGAAATAAAAACAGTAAATATGAGAAAAGAAGAAGATCAGTATAGTTCAGTAAGCCAGTCAATTCTTCAACAAAGTGTCTAGAGTACACTGATAGTTTGGAAAAATAAACATTTGTGACCAGATGTAATTCTGCTTGCACAGCAAAAGGTGTGTGTGTGTGTTTAACTATTTATCTAATACAGCAGAAAACAAACAAATTTAAAGTATAGACTAAAAATACTTCAGACTGGATGTCAAGTTACACAGTAATATGAATGATTACCTAGCTTCAATGGCTCTTTATGGCTCTTATCAAAAAACCATTAAGCTTCATGTGTGGTGCAGGTGACTGTGATAGGCTGTCTCTGAAGATTATGGTCAATAATAATAATCCCTTCCAGGGCTAGACGGATGCTCAATGGGCACAGCAAGCCGCAGAACCCAAGTTCAAATCTGAAGGACACATACATGTACAAAGCCACACCCAGCAGCATGCAAATGTAAAGCCAGGGATGGCAAGGCAGATATCCTGTGGAACTGGGTAGCTCAGTGAGAGTTCTTGTCTTCAAAAACTGAGGACAGATATAAGGAGGACAGCCAGTACTGACCTCTGGTCTCCACATGCACACATACACAGCTCCACCTCTACATGCGAACAAACACACCAAATAAACAAGAAAAAAGTAGGATCAATTCACTTTCCTAAGAAAGTGGACTGTACGACTGTACAGGATTTCCCTGTACAGTGAATCTCATCTTGCTTAATAATGTCTGTTTCTTGAAGGGCCTGGATTAAAAAATCATTTTGGCATGAATTTAGAAAATAATTATTTGCTAAACAAAATAATTTAATGAATCCCCTTGAGCATTTCCCCCTCTTTTAGTTTTAAAATTTAAACTTCAGAAAAACACTAAGAATAATAAACACTTAAGTGCACCAAAACTGTAGTGGATTAAATTTAACACATTCTACTTCTGATGCAATTTTCCAGGAAGCTGCCTACCAATTCAAAGTACAACAGACCTGCTCCACTCCCCAAATTCACAGGCATTAAGACAATAGGATAATTAACTGCTGAATTTTGAATAATAAAAATGAGAGGGGATTACAATAAATATTCTGTAGCCACACGCAAAAAGGGGAAAAACAGAAAGGAAGAAGGGGGGAAGCAGGGGGTGGTTATTTCCTTCTTGAACTGAGCTGGCCTTGTGACTAGATGTGGCTAATCAACTACAGCTGAAGAGTCCTACCTGTGCTATAATACCAGGTACTGATGCTGAGTTAGACACTAAACACAGAGAGTACTGCAGGCAGGAGGGAGGAGGACCGAGGCACCCCTGTAACACTGCATCCGACTCTATGGGAGGAAGCCAGAAGCAGCATGGTAGCCAACTCACAGCTGAATGCAGATGTGTGAAAAGCCCACTGCTATCAGCTGTACAAAAGACCTCCCAGCCTAACTCAGATGCCCACACATCCATAGGAACGCTACCTCATTTATTTTAAGCTCCATTTTGGTGTGTTTTTGATCCACAAATGGTGACAAGAACTAGTAATGATCCCAAGTACCTGGTAGAACAAGGCAAGTCCTATCTGAAGGGAAGAACTCTGACGTCAGAGATCAGAATTCTCTAATATAGACTATGAAACAACTATGCTGTGAGGAACACAGTAATAATCATCTAGGACATCTAGAAACCCTAAAATTACAATAGATAGAATTTAAATGTCACTGGATATGTTTAATATCTGACTAGACATAAGTAAAAAAACCAGTAAACTGGAACATGGAAAATAAAATTTGTAGGGTACATGGCACGGGGAAAGAAAAAAGCAGAATAGATATGCAGAAGACATAATGAAACAACTAAGCATATGTTCAAAAACTTGTAAAGTCAGGATTTCAGAGGGAGGAAGAAAAGTAGACAGCAGAGACAACACTTGAAGGAATGTCTGAAAGTGTCCTATGATCGAAGAAAAACAGCAACCAATACGCACGAAGCTCAATGAATCCTAAGGGGCAGCAACTTAAAGATGTAACCTTTCCCCCCCAACTCACTCACTCACTCACTCCCTCCCTCCCACCCACCCCCCCCCCACACACAAATAAAGTATCAAAGATAAATCCCATGAGCCTTCTTTTAAAAAATGCATTCTATGTTAAGAACTGTCCCTATTCTGGAGCTGGTGAAGGACTCCGTCCATCTGGAACCATAAACCAACATGAACTCATCCTTAAATTGCTTTTGGTCATGGTATTCTATCAGAGAATCAGAAGAATAACTAAGACAACTGTCAATTACAAAAAGACCAAACACTTCGATTCTATCTATACGAAGCTTCCAGAATGGATAACTACAGTATACAGACAGCATCAGTAGAGGTTGGAATGGGATTAATGGGTGACTGCTAATAAGATTGTTTTTAATAAAATGAAAATGGTCCAAAATGGGATGTTGTGACAGATGTATCCCACTATAAATATACTAAAACTAGTAATTGTATCCTGTAAAAGAGTAAAATGTGAATTATAGTCCAATAAAACTATACTATAAAAAGTAACAAAATAAATATACCCTTTCTTTATAAAACCACTAATGTCAGCTGGGCATTGGTGGCACAGGCCTTTAATCCCAGCACTCAGGAGGCAGAGGTAGGCGGATCTCTTTGAGTTCAAGGCCAGCCTGGTCTACCTGAGCTAGTTCCAGGACAGGCTCCAAAGCTACAGAGAAACCCTGTCTTGAAATACAAAAACAAAACAACAACGACAACAACAACAACAACAACAAAAAACCCACTAATGTCAAACTTACTTATAGATAAGATTGGAATTATGAAGAACTGAGAAATTCAAAAACAAGGAGACTTTCACTCTAGAGCTAATTATCCCTAAATATCACTATTTGGAATGGCTCGAGGAGGAGAATCCCAGAGGGAGAACCCAAAACTAAAGAGATTACTACAAGCTGACAGAACCTGGATTTCCTTCACATAATCCAGGTAAGGCAGAATGAAAGAGGTAACCCGTTGTTAAACGGTAAGCCATTATTACTAGTGTGTGAAAGTGAGTAATGTCAGAACATGGAGTTTATAAATATTCTCTACATCACATTTAAATTTTCTATGTAAAAAGGAAAATAAAACCATTCACAGCAAACTTACAAAATATTAATAGTATTATGAAATTAGTTTTACAAAGCTACCTGTGTTCCTACAAAAATGATAGTCAATGATTTTCAAATAAATCTGAGTGGCTGAAAAGCTTACATAGCATTTAAGTAGACACCAAAACAAAGCAGAGTTCTTTAAAAATCAAAGTTTCACCACTTATACATGATCTGTTTCATGTATAAAGCTGATAGAGCGGGACTGTTACTACTTATAAAATGTCACTATAGCCAAGTAACCCTAAACAGCAGACAATATACCAATATACCAACTAAAATGAAGGCTAGCAATTATAACTGAAAGGACCTAAACTAAACTATAAATACTTAAAGCTATTATTCCCACTGAAGAATAACTATGAACAATTATCATAAATGCAAACCTTCTTACAAAAGAATTTAAAGCAATTTTAGAATCACAAAATCCTGAGCTAACATAGCTAAGGTACTGTGCACTGCCTGAACAGAAGCTAAGATATAATCCTGTAAACAGACTATCCATTTTCCAGACAATGGTTGACTTTTGCACAATATGCCCACAGATGAGAGAAACACTCCTTGATCTCCAGAAGGAACAACAACAGGAACTATATTACACAGGATGGTATCTGCAGCTGTGTAACACACTGGGCTGGTCTTTTATAAGAAAGTGGTAGCCCTAAATTATGGTGGAATCAAGTGCTGAATGCTATTTTTCTTTTCTGCAAACCTTTACTACAGTAGCACTTCCCCATATTCAAAGATGCTGACACCATAGCACCAACCTCCTAATCTGCGAGAAGTGCCAACATTCTACACTCCCATGCATTTTCAGGAAATTCACAGACTTTCATGAGCACTGTTTTCCTTATCAGAAGGGAGAGCAGGAAGCAGAGCAGCTGGACTCACTCCTGCGAATGACCCGTATGACCTCTAGCCCTAGGCCTCATCCTCCACGCACCAGCCGGTTCACTCTGGCAGGTTCCAAGTTCTTCACCTTCTCTCACACGTTGTAAATACCACTTCAGTGTGCAAGAGGCTTTACTTGCTGGTGTGCAGAACTTAACTGAGATGCTAGATGCTCACAGAAACTTTTCTCACTCATCCAATATAATTCTGCTTGGTTTTTGTCTTTTTTCCCCCTTCACTTTTGCTTCCACAAAACTCCTTCCTTTCCCACCCATCTTCTACATTCAAACCCTTGAAATAGAAACCATGTCTCTTCAAAATACTTAGTTTTCAGTGCTAGCCATGTCCTTTTATCCCCACCCTCTTAACTCTTCTTCCGTAAGCTGTCACTCTAATCTCAATGAGTCTCTTAGACGCCATCTCGGTTAAGTTCTGGAATACCAACTCCCAGGCTTTCATGTACTTAGACGTTATCTTCTGCTTCCAGAAATAACAACTTCAAAGCTACAGAATCTATTAGAATATAATTCACGCAAAAAGGCAGTTGCAAGGGGGAAATATTCCATGTACAAAGCACCTCATTAGCTTAGAAAAATGTCATTTGGTGGAAATGATTTCATTTCAAGGAAAAAAAACCTCAAAAGTATTCAAATAAATTACCTGCATCACTGATTCAACTGACATTCACTTTCCACAAATGCTTTCACTTGCTTCTAAGTCATGTCAGAAGAAAAAAAATTAAAAGTTGTAAAGTTAGAGAAAAAAACATTAATTGGAGCCTCAAATTAAATGATAAATTTACCAGTCTATGTGTCTCAAAGAGCTAACTCATTTCTTATTTACTTAAAAAGGAAAATATGTTGGTAGCACAACTCTCTGGTTTGCCTTAACACACAGTGCTTCTGAAGCTTGGTATTTTAAAGTATTATACTATTTCTAGACAATACCTGTATCCATGTAAAACCTATGCTTGAAAATGTAAAAAGTAATGTATATTAGAAAGAAGACAAAGTTGCTGAATATGTCTAAAGTACTAGTCTAGAAAATTCAATGGTAGATCTATGAATTAAAAAATCAAAGTAGGAGCTAGGTGTGGTGGCCTACACCTTTAGTCCCAGCATTTGGGAGGCAGAGGCAGATATATCCCTGTGGGCTTGAGGCCAGCCAGGTCTAATATATTAAGTGCCAAGCCAGCTAAGGCTACAGAGTAAGACTCTGGGTCAAAAAAGAAACAAAATATCATCAACACAGTACTGGAAATGGCTCCATCCCAAGGACCCACATGAAGAAGGAGAGAGATGGCTCTCTTGAGAGCTGTCTTCTGACCCGCCCCCTCACAGACACAAAGGGAATAAGGGGGAAGGGAAGAGAAAAGGAGGAGAGAGAGAGAGAGAGAGAGAGAGAGAGAGAGAGAGAGAGAGAGAACCAGCTAATGGATACACACATGCTCCAAGTCTTGATCCCTGCAGGGAAAAGAAGTCAATGGAGACTAGTCTAGAAAACCAGGGATAGCTAACCCACTGTAGGAAACTGTAGCTTAATCCAGCTGCAGAACTCTGGAAGGCAGCAGTGAAGATACCCTCAGTGAATCCCAACTAAATGTTAGTGGAATGGCACTTGGCAGGTTAGACTGACAGGCTGTCCAGAGGATTAGGGGTTACTAGTCTGGCATTCTGTCCCTCCCTCCCTGTGGGCGCTCTAGCTGGCACAAGAAACAGCTCTTAGACAGAGACAGAGATGCCACACTGTAGAAGTTGGCCTAGGTATACAGAAATAGTAGAACCAAAGGACATGCATGGGTGGGCACAGACATCATTTATGCCAGTCCCAAACAACAGGAGCCTGTCTTTCATTTGTGCATACAACAAACTCAGTGTTCACCAAGACATAGCAGAGAAAGCAGGAGAACTGCTTTAAACCACGTTTTTCCTTTGTTCAACAGTATAGGTATTCATCTGAATAAACGTCCAAATTACAGTATGTAACAAGTTACACAATAAGGAAAAAATCTATTACATCACCACAATAATTGACTTCTACAGTCCTATGTAAGCTACTGAAGCAGTAAACAACCCTGGGTAGGAAAGGTTTTCTTCTACATCAAGAGAGATGACTACTTCCACACCTAAAACATTCTCAAGAAAGGCTCTTCAGAATGAAGGGGTGAGGGTGTGGGCGGGGGAGCAGTATGGGGGGGGGCACACGCCAGCATGCGTCTTTTGGAATAGCTAGTGAGAATATCTGTAAGAAACAATCCCAGCACTAATACACATGTGCTTTTAAACAGCAACCAGAGCAGACCTCAGCCGCATTAATTTCTCTTCAAACACAGCAGTCTTTCAGGACACACTGGCTCACCATCAACATTCCTCCCTGGCCAGGCCACACACAGCTCTCCATCCTACTAGATGGTAGCCAAACACAGGACTGTGGTTTCATTTCAGAACTTGAAGCTGCTTACTGAGTGATTTTGTATAATGATGTATAAAATGACCAAAAGAAATTTATTTTAAATTTAAGCTAGGGAAACTGGTCTCTCTCTTCTTTTGATCAATATCTTTCATATCCCAAGTAATAAACTGACACTGTAAACTGAAGTTTACATAAGTTATAAACAATGTCCCTCCTTGAGACACACTTGAAAATTAATACTTTTTATTCTACTCATTATATAAAGTCTCACAGAATATTTGGTTGTTAACCTCTACTTTGAAAGTCCTCTGCTTCTGAGATTGTGGTCATACTAGATTAGCAATACTTAGCATTTCAAAACATATCTGTTGCTGACTTTAACAAAGTAAAAATAACCCAGTGTTCAGTGAACAGCACCTCCTTCAGCATGACCTCAAATGTGACACCAGTGCCTTGGAACTGCTCTAGAAAACAATTTTCTACTCTTAAGTGTTTTCATCACACAAATTCTTTAGTCTGTTAAAAGATCATGCCACCAAAGCATGAACTGCATCTTTCCAAAGTGATGCCACAATATGAACCATGGCTACTTCACACGCCTTTAATCCCAGCACTTGGGAGGCAGAGGCCTAAGTTCCAGGACAGGCACTAAAATTACAGAGAAACCTTGTCTCGAAAAACCAAAAAAGAATAAGCTCAGCAAAATAGCTTTGAAAAAGAGGGTACTTAGAGTAGATGCTTTAAAATGTCAGTTTAAGGATGAAACCTCAAGAATAGCCTCCAAAAGCAGAAAAACTTCTCTATAACAAAAAGAGAGGAGATAAACCCTGCAGAGAGCTGGGAGAGAGAAACAGGACCATAAACAATGGTTGTGGTAGTAGGAAAGAAAATGCCCAACACAGGCCCACAGAGAGTGGCACTATTAGGAGGAGTGGCCTTGATGAAGTGGGTGTGGCTCTGCTAGTAGAAGTGTATCACTGGGGGGCAGGCTTTGAGGTCTCAAATGCTCAAGCCAGGTGCAGCATGACATTCAGTTCCTGCTACCTGCCCATCCAGACATAGGACTAAACCTCTCAAACTGTTAAACAAGCCACCATAATTAAATCTTTTCCTTTATAAAGGTTGCCATAGTCATGGTGTCTCTTCATAGTAATAGAAACACTAGGAGAAAGAACTGCCAAGAAAGTGAATGGGTTCAGTCGCTTCTCTTGGCTCCTTTAACACATTACCTACTATATATAATTAATGCCCTCAAGGTGTTACAACCAACAGCTTATCCATCAAACACCCTGCTGTGTCTCCATTAGATTAAGGATTTATTTTTTTTACCTTAACACTATGATGATTTTAACTGGATAATTCTTCATCATGGATATGTCCTATATAGTATGAGCTGTTTAAGAGCCTCCTTGGCCATCAAGGAGAGTGCTCTAGATATCAGTAGTATACATCTAGCTGCAACAATCAAAACCAGCTCCAGGCATTGCCAGAAGTCACCCAAGGCACTAATGAGTAATATAATTTATACCAAGAGAGTGCAAATTTCATAATCTGCAGACAATGGTTAGATCCATCATGTCTGCTTCCTTGCAAACTACATGGGTAGTTTCTGCAAGTACTGAAGTTTATAGGAAGAAAAGAAACTATATTATACATCAAAGTGATACACACAGCCCCATACAGTCTTAGGCAGTACAATTTACCAGAAATGAGAAGGAAATAGCAAAATATAAAAGGTATAATTATACGTCTTCCCAAAATTGATTTGCCCAACTGGATTTGGCGGTGGCACACGCCTTTAATCCCAGCACTCGGGAGGCAGAGGCAGGCGGATCTCTATGAGTTCGAGGCCAGCCTGGTCTATGAGAGCTAGTTCCAAGACAGGCACCAAAAACTACAGAGAAACCCTGTTTCGAAAATTCAAAAAATAAAAAAATAAGGGCTGGAGAGATGGCTCAGAGATTAAGAGCCCTGTTCAAGTCCCAGCAACCACATGGTGGCTACAACCATTGTATTAGGCTCTGATGACCTCTTCTGGCCTGCAGGTATACATGCAGGGTACATAAAAAAATATATAAATAAAAAAAAGAAAACCCAATAAAATAAAATAAAGTCAAGGCAGAAGAATAGCAAGCCTGAGGGTGCCTTGGGCAATAGAGTAAGAATCTATTTATGAAAAAAATAAAGAAAAAGACAAGAAAACCAAGCCAAATTAATTTGTTTATAATTACCTATGCCACATTAAAAATATCTACCATTAAATCGTGGAGCTGGGTAGGGATATCACGGTTGGCTTGTTTGCTTTAGTATGTATGTAAAATGGTCTAAAACAAAAATTAAATACTTCCCATGAATTTCTCTTTTTTAAAATACTGCCTATTTTTCACAAAACTGACTTTACATCTACCCTAAAATCTACTTACATCACTCAGGCCTATAGACTGCATGATTTGGACCATGTAGAATCATCTCTCTCATCGATAAAATAACATACTACCACTGCACGGTGGTAGGTTTACTGAACAAAGTAAATAAAGCCATTCATGTATATCCACTGCAGTGAACAAAATAAGACTTTAACAAGTTATGCATTTTTTCTACTCATAAGGTTGTTTAATAATAAATTAAGTACTTAATTATATGGCACAATAAAAACCCTTTTGTTGTAAATATTATTTTAAAGTGTGTTACTTTTATGCTGTAAAACATGTGTTTAATGATGTAAAAATGTGTTGCTTTTGCTTATGCTGTATTTGTTTAACTCTGTGAAGCTGTGATTCTTTGCCTGTCTAAAACACCTGATGGTCTAATAAAGAGCTGAACGGTCAGTAGTGAGGCAGGAGAAAGGATAGGTGGGGCTGGCAGGCAGAGAGGATAAACAGGAGAAATCTGGAAAAGGGGGGGAAGAAGCAAGAGAACAAGGCAACTGAGAAGAGGCCAGGGGTCAGCCACCCAGCCAGCCATGGAGTAACTGAGAAGAGGCCAGGGGTCAGCCACCCAGCCAGCCATGGAGTAACTGAGAAGAGGCCAGAGGTCAGCCACCCAGCCACCCACGGAGCAAGAGTGAAAGTAAGATATGCAGAAGTAGACAAAGAGAAAGCCCAGAGGCAGAAGGTAGATTGGATTATTTAAGAAAAGATGGCTAGGGCTGGAAAGATGGCTCAGAGGTTAAGAGCACTTGACTGCTTTTCCAGAGGTCCTGAGTTCTATTCCCAGCAGCCACATGGTGGCTCACAACCGTCTGTAATGAGATCTGATGCCCTCTTCTGGCCTGCAGGCGTACATGCCAGAACACTATACATAATAAATAAATAAATCTTTTTTTTTTAAAGATGGTTATAAACAAGCCAAGTTAAGGCCAGGCATTAGGTGTTTTTAAGTAAAGACTCTGTGTGTGTGTGTGTGTGTGTGATTTACTTAGGAGCTGGGGGTGGGCCCCTCAAAAGAGTAAAGAGTAAAGAAGTCAAAGGAGTAAATAAAACAATACCACCCCTTCTGTTATTTTCAAACCCAACAGTGAAGAGAAGATGAAATGCACAGCCACTGAAGCCAAGAACAGGAAAGCACAGCCTTTTCCAACCCTGCTGTGCTGTGACTTTCTTAACCACACCACCTCTGACCAGCACTGGGCACATAAACGTGGGACCAGTGTGGTTGGGCCACAAAGAGCTGCTACTTTTTTAATTTTTATTTATCTACTTGAAAGCTCTCAACATTTTAGGCAGACTTTTCAATTAAATATAAGCCAAACTTCTCTTTCAAAGAAATTACTATACCAACACCATCAGAAGACAGCTCTAAATGGTAACAATATGAAGTAACCAAATAAACCATCTTTTCTTTTTGTAATACAAATACAGAGCAAGGAAAGCTAGCCAAGTGGTATTTTTCTGTCTAGATTCTATTATAAGGATGCACGGGGAAAGTAGGGGTGAGAGCACAGACCTGTAACCCAGCATGTGGAAGAGAAAGGAAGGCCATCAAAAGATGAAGAACACACTCTACCACACAGCCGGAAGAGCCTGAACTGCACGAGGCCCCTTCTCCAACAAACAATAAAGATGCTAAGGCACAGAAAGTGAGGTATACTAGCTCATATCCATAATAGCAGCACTAAGTGGGCTCAAGCAGGAAGACTGCCACAAGTCTGAGGCCAGCCTGAACTACGTATAGAGTTCCAGAACAGCCTGTTATGGAGTGAGACACTGCCTCAAAAGGCAGAAGAAAAGCAATAAAAGAGATCACAGCTATTCGAAGAACTGGGGAAGAGCCCTAGCTCTGCCTGTAACATAAACCTTGATGTTTGAAAAATAATACCAATAATAACATTTTAATACCACCTCTAAGAGAGGCTTTAAAAATAAACGGGGGCTGGAGAGATGGCTCAACAGTTAAGAGCACTGGCTGCTCTTTGCAGAGGACCTGGATTGAATCCCCAACACACACTTGGCAGCTCACAACCATGTGTACTCCAGTCCCAGGAGATCTGAGGCCTTCTCTGGCTTCCTCCAGCACTGTACATACATGCACCAAAACAAAAACAAAACCCATACAGATAATGTAAAATTAAAACTAAAAAGTAAAAAGACAACTGTAAAAAAAGAAAAATTAAATGTTTCAAACACTACAGTTCCTGACGCAACTAGGATGAATAAAGAGGTGTTGGAAAAACGAGGAGAAAATTGGATTTTTTTGTTTAGTTTTGTTTAGTTTTTAATTAATTTGGAGGTTCTTTCAAGAGGTATGCTGCAAGGTGAGGGGTGATTATGGAGGAACTGGGGTACATGGTGTGAAATTCTCAAAGAATCAAGATAGAATAATGTTTTTAAAAAATTAAATGTTTTAAAATTAAATTCTGCCAATGACTTGGTTTCAAAACCTCAAAGAAATAACTTATATTTTGAAACTAGTTTTTCCACGATGACTTGGTTTGTAAAGATGCTGCGTTCTCCCTAAGAACTTGGATATTCAGGGTCTAAGCAGAGAAATCACTGCTTGAACTGGAAGCCACAGCAAAACGACAGGAGAGAAGACAAGCATCTCTGTATCCCCTGCCTGTCTCTCTGGGTATGGCAAATTCTCAAGTTTCTCAGAACTCTTTTACCAAACTGGAAATGGCCAGGTTTGGTCAAAGGTAGGTATCAAAGACTTCAAGAAAAGGTAATATGAGGTGGGAGAGATGATTCAGCATTTAAGAGCACTTGCTGCTCTTCCAGAGGACCCCAGTTCAGTTCCTAGCACCTTGTTGGATGGCTCAACTATCCAGCTCTGGGGAATCCAATGTCTCTAGCTCCTGATGGGCACCAGAACCCACCTATACATAATAAAAATAAATTAAAAAAAATAGGAGTATGACATACAATAAAATGTAGAAACGTGTTAATGCTATTTGACTTTAACAAAAACATATCAAGGACATACAGAAAATAGAGACCCACAATGAAGTTACTTATTTAATAGAAATCATATCCAGAAAACACTGGTTCAAGTATAAGCGAAATTCATCAACATTAGAATGGAACATTCAGGCACATTAACAAATTTACAGCAATGATGAAAATATAGGAAAAGTGGGGCTGGAGAGACGGCTCAGTGGTTAAGAGCACGCACGGCATATGCACAGTGCAAAGACATACAGGGAGGCAAAATATCCATACACATAAAAGTAAAAAAAAGCAATCTTTTTATTAACTAGAAAAATAAAAATGGGCCAGAAATTATAGATGGAGCCTTCTGAGGAACAATATTCTAAATGTTAACTGATTCACAATGAAAACATTGTCAGTATGATTATGACAATACAGATGATGAAGAGGAGGCTACATTACCAAATTACAAAAATGCATGGGTGTCCTGGCTAAATAGAATGCAAGCCATCTTCCACCCTACTCTGCTGAGCAGTCACGGTTTCACTGGGAACACTGGACTGTTAAGTTTCTCAGTGGTGTAACTTATATCACAAACGCCTATCCAAATTACACTAAGTTCTAAAAATACAATTAGAAAATTAGAAAAACTAATCTTGTGAGTATATACTTTACACTTCTAAAATAGCTCTAGTATCTAAGCACTGAACTTCCATCATTGCTAGATATATAGAGAACTACTTAATGCAGCTCCTAAAACTGTATTGGTTTTCTCTGGTTAAACTGTAAAGACATGTATTATATATTATGCTTTTCAATCTGTGTTTTTATGAGTTTTCTGTGTGCGTATATATGTGTTTTTTGCTGTTTTCTTTTTTTTTTGTTTATTTTGGTCTATTTTTTTTCTTTCTGCTTATTTGTTTTCTAAAAAGTGAAAGAAAGAAGGCATGGAGTTGGGTGGCTAGGGAGGTGGGAAGATCTGGGAGTAGGTGAGGGAGGGAAACCATATCAGAATATATTGCATGACAAAACTATTTTCAATAAATAAAAAAAACAAGTAAGTCATTAAATTTTAGTGAATTTGTCATTTCCAATATTATTTCTTAGCATTATTTATACCCCAGTTTCTTTTAATTCCTCTCACCCTGCCCTTGGTAAACAGGTACCACATAAACCAGCTCTGGAATTTCCAACCACAAACTTGAATACGAACTACACAGACACCCCTTTTACCCTTTTCCTCTCTTCCAACCACTGAATAAAGGAACATTTCTACTATTAGGTTCAGTGTTCCAGAGCAGACACAGTTCAGGCAGTTGGAAACCACAGCAGACAGCGAGGCCAACCACAAACCTCGGTGGCAGCTCAGGAAGTCCACACAACACCAACACATCGTTTCCATCCCACTTTGTTCTCCTCACTGGGAAGGAGTCAGCAGATGAAGGAGGCAGTGGGCGCTTCCCTCCTCCTGTGGGAGCCTTGTCACTTAATCACCTGGGAGACAAGAAAACCCAATACAGTTGCTAAGGTAGACAGGGCTTGGAGACGACTGAGAAGTGGCATGCAGGAAGAAGGGATGTGGGGAGCGGACGAAGGTCTGAGCGGTGTGTGTTGTTGACAGGGGCACGGCCATGTTAAGGACCATAAACCTTAGACCCATAGACCCCCACCAGGAGGAGGCTCAGGGAGATGGCAAAGCCTCCCTCTAGTCCATTGCAGATGATGATACTGTGTGTAGAAAATGTCCACCATAGCCCCCGAAGGCTACTTCTCTATGAAGACTGTGCTATATCACCAAGATTAGCTAAACCTTCCTCCTCATTCAGCTGTATACCATAAACCCTGCGTCCTTGATTCACCTGTATGTAATAACCCTGTCTCTCTGTTCAACTAAAGATGAAGCATGCTGAGCTTCCTAGGTGCTGAGGCCTCTCCACCAGAGCCCTGGCTACCCAATCCCAGCTTTTTCGTGTGACTTTGTGTTTGTCTTTTCTTCATTCTTTCACTGTCCCAGGCCGGTCAATCCCTGGGCTGTGCAAGGACACGGCAAAGAGACAAGTGAGAATGTCTACGGGGCTCAGAAGCAAGGATGAACATAGGTCATTATAGCAGCATTTCCATTACCTACTTCAAAAGGATCCATCTTACTTGTCAGGGTCTTGCACCAAACCAGGAGCTCACCTGACAGACTAAGTTGATTAGCCACGGTGACTTGAGCAGGCATGACCACCACAGAGTCGTGTGAATACTTGGTCCATAGGGAGTGGTAATATTAGAAGGTGTGGCTTTACTAGAGGAAGTGTGTCACTAAGGGGTGAGCTCTGAGGTTTCAAAAGCTCAAGCCAGTCTTCTCCGGCTGTCTGCCAATCAGGACACAGAACTCTCAGTTCCTCTCCAGCACCACGTCGGCCTCACACTGCCATGCTTCCCTCCATGATAATGGACTAACCTCTAAATTCTAAGTCAGCCCCAATTAAATGTTTTCCTTTATAAGAGTTGCTGTGGTCATGGTGTCTCTTCATAGTAATAAAAATTAAGCCAGGTGATGGTGGCTCATGCCTTTTAATCCTAGCACTTGGGAGACCGGTGCATCTCTGTGAGTTCAAGGCCAGCCTGGTCTACAGAGCAAGTTCTAGAACAGTCAGGGCTACAGAGAGAAACCCTGTCTTGAAGTGGGGGTGAGGGGAGGAGAAAAGAAAAGAAAAAAGGAAACCCTCATTAAGACAGCCATCAAGCTTCAGGGATCCACCTGGGTCTGCCAACCCATTGCTGGGATTGTAGACATGCCACCATGACTGACTTTTTACAAGAGCACTGGGGATCTGAACTCAGGTCCTAATGACTGGAAAGCAATTTACCAAAGGAGTCATCTCTTCATCACGGGGTAAACTTTAAAATGATATTTCAACAGAAGCAATTAAGAAGGCTAATCACAGAATGTTTAAAAACTTTAGTTTTTCATCAGCATGGTGGAGTCCTCTGGGGTCCCTGTCCACAGGGGTTTTAGGGAGAATTAAATCGACAGTACATGGAAAGGCAAGTCAATTGTCAGGAGAAATACAACACTTCAAAGAAACAGACTATGACTCAAGTCCAGTTTAAACATATGCACTGTCATTCATTCATTCATTCATTGAGACAAGGTTTCTTTGTGTAGCCCTGGCTGTCCTGGAACTCACTCTGTACGCCATGCTGGCCTCAAATTTACAGAGATCCACTTGCCTCTGCCTTCTGAGTGCTGGGATTAAGGTGTGTACCACCACCATCCGCAGCAACCTCACACACTGCAATAGGCATGTTGTTGCTGTAAGACTGCTGCAGATGAGCTGCACCAGTGCAGGGAGGAGCAATACCTCTGTTCATCAAATCAAAGCACACTAAGTTAGCATTCCCCAGAACTGGGACCAACGGCCTCTAGGGGATCCTCAAGATTTTCTGGGTATTCACAAGGCCCAAACTACTTTTATTAAAATATGTAATTGCCTTTCTACTGCTCTTTTTGATTCTGCAATCAAGAGATTCTAAAGCAACAATGGATAAACCGGTGGTGCCACCACAGATCAAGCAGTGACAACAAACTGAACGTCAACTGCTTCACTACCTCATACTACACGCTTTTTGTTGTTGTTGTTGGTTTTTTTTTTTTGGTTTTTTCGAGACAGCATTTCTCTGTGGTTTTGGAGCCTGTCCTGGAACTAGCTCTTGTAGACCAGGCTGGTCTCGAACTCACAGAGATCCGCCTGCCTCTGCCTCCCGAGTGCTGGGATTAAAGGCGTGCGCCACCACCGCCCGGCACTACAGGCTTTTTGTAAAGTTGGTTTCACTTGAGAATGCCTCCCTCAAGTATACACACTTGAACATTCTGTAAAGGCTAATGTAAGACGCACAGAGCTCTTCTGCTGCTACTGGGTGATATGTCTGCCTTAGCAAATGGACACACTGGGTGCGAGTAAGTCTGCCTACTTTTCTTCAGAGAAAAAAATCATTAACTTGAAAAAAAATCAGGGAGCTGGAGAGATGGCTTAGAGGTTAAGAGCATTGCCTGCTCTTCCAAAGGTCCTGAGTTCAATTCCCGGCAACCACATGGTGGCTCACAACCATCTGTAATGAGGTCTGGTGCCCTCTTCTGGCCTGCAGACATACACACAGACAGAATATTGTATACATAATAAATAAATAAAAAAAATTAAAAAAAGAAAAAGAAAAAAACATCAATTGACCAGAGAGCTGGTTATTAAGATTCAGTATATGGACAGTACTCTTCTTCAAAACAGAACGAGAAACACTCATCTTTTCAAGATGACACCTCAACCACACTTCACCAACAGCTTCTCTAGAATTTTAAGTCTGAAGAGCTTGTGCCCAGTATCTTAAGCTCAGCAATATCCAATACTAAACTTCTCATCTGAGAAAATCAGCAATGCTGCTAATGAACACAAACATTCCCGTGAACTTAACCAAACAGGTAGCACTGCAAAAAAACAGTTCAGTTCAAGTCCAGGAACGAAATTTCCAGCTTGGAGCGAAAGATTTACCCCAAGAGAAATGAAGAGCACCGCATTTGTTTGTTTGGATTTGTGGATGTGCTTTTTTGAGGGAAGGAGAGGTGAGTCAGGGTCTCGATGTAGCTATGGCTGTCCAAGAAGATCAGGTTGGCCTTGAACTCAGAGATCCTACTCCTTCTGCTGGGCCTTTGATAAGGATTTTAATCTGTCACAAATTCGGGCCAGAGCTGGGCAGTGGTGGCACACACCAAAATCCCATGACTCTGGAGGAGGCAGAGGCAGGTGGATCTCTGAATTCGAGGTGGGACTGGTCTACAGAATGAGTTCCAGGACAGCCAGGGCTGTTATACAGAGAAACCCTGTCTCCAAATACAAAACAAAACTAAAACACACATGCAAACAAAACTGGGTCAACAATATGGCCGTTTCCCAGCTTCTGCTAACTTTTTAGGACGAGGCTAAGTAAAAACCTCTAGGACCCCCACCCTAGGAGAGTTAGTAATGCACATCTAGAACTTTGGTTCATGGCAGAGACCATGTTCCGAACCAATGGAAAAACAATCTAATGAGAATGTGTTCTGAGTGCTAATAGGCACACACAAAGAGCTAAAATTCAAATCTCTCAAAATCAAGTATCAGATATTCCATTCCCCACAACAGGGTAAAATGCAGCAGTTATGTTGCTCCACAAGCACTCAAAACCTCAACTTAAAATGAAAGCACACCTTACTTCAAGCTTCGCTCCCTCCCTTGTAAGGCAGAACCATCCACACTAGATTCAAAGTTCCTGTCAGTGCAAATTTCAAATGAGCATTCTCGAGGAGAATTTTTATTCTAAATATTTTCTTCAAACTTGTATTCTAAGCCATATTGGGCTGCTGTACAGTATCAAAGTAAATGTTGCAGGACCAATTATCTTGGTTGCTACTTTATCTGAGGAATAAGTTTTTGAAAATGTGTAGAGAGCTAACCAAGCCTCACTGCACACGTTGCTGAACTAGGTTCATTAGCAAAGAAAAAAGTCTACCCAAAATTGTAATAAGCAAAAGCAGGAGAACTTTGTATTCAATTCTGAACCTCAAGTATCTACAGACAAAAAGCTGTTAACTTCCAGAGCAGAAAGGCTGTCTATGCAAGTTGCTAATAAGCTGTTTCATTTTAAAGTTCTGAAAAGTATCTCTGTAGTATGTGTGATTCTTAGCAGGTAACAGAGGTTTCACAGCATTCAATCTGCTCAATTCTTTTTTTCTGGGTATTGCAGGCATAATCCTGAGACCTATCCTCAGACCAAAATGTTTAATTAAGGAACAAAATAAATCACAGAAATCTTACTGCCAGGTGAATCTAAGTGAGGTAAGTATCTTAATTACTTTTCAATTGCTTTGACAAAACACCCAACCAAAATGACTTATAATTTAATTTGGCTTACAATTTCAGAGGGTTAGAGTCCATGGTGGTGGAGCAAAGGCATAAAAGCTGAGAGCTCACATCTTGATCCACAAATAGATGGCAGAAAGACACACTAAAAATGCTGAGGATCTTTTGAAACCTCAAAGCCCACCCTCAGTGACACAACTCCTCCAACAAGGCCACACCGAATCCTTCCCAAACAATTCCATCAACTGGAGACCCAGTATGCAAACCTAAGAGCCTCTGGGAGTCATTCTCATTCATACCATGACATAAAGGTTCAATAAAACAGCTAGCTCCGCGAAGGTTACAGCTACAAACCTGACAGAACGTGCAAGAGTGAAAAGCAGACACTGCTCTGCAGAAAGCTGTCACAGAGAGAAGGGATGCAGCAACTGGGACTAGTTCAGAGAGGAGAGATAGCAAAGTTTCCAGAGGCTGAGTGAGTTAAATAATTGTCACAAATGTTCCTATGTGATTTCTACAAGAAATGACCAGGTGAGGATTGTGGCTAAGCACAAGAGAAAGCAATCTAATAACTATTATAGCCAAGAGAATAAAGAGCTTGACTTTATAGACAATATGGAATGGAAAAAGAGAATTTGTTTCCTGTCTGGAGAGATGGCTCAGCAGTTAAGAGCACTGCCTGCTCTTCCAAAGGTCCTGAGTTCAATTCACAGCAACCACATGACATAAATTTCATTCATTCATTCATCCAATTTCTTCTGGATCTTAGGTGATTTACATGATCCCATGATTTACTGTCACGTTCAGCCCTCGTCCTGCAAGGAATGACGCGACCACCGGGAGCTCTTCTCACTGCAGTTTATTCCAGGACCTTTTACAATTCTCTCTCTTCCCCTCTCTTCTCTTCTCTCTCTTTCTCCTCGGGCAAATCTCTCTCTCCTTTCTCTCTTCTCTCTCCTCTCTCCCTTTGACCTCTCTCTCTTTGCAAACCTCTCTCCCAGCCCTTAAGTAGGCATGGGCTGCCAATCCCGGATTGCCAGGTGGGTATTACCCATAGGCCCACGCATATGCAGGCAGCTGATAATCATTGCATGATCATAGCATAGGTCAGGCCTTAGCCATCTCAGGAGTTGATTATACATCTCCATCAGGTGTGACACCACGCAGCTCGCTACAATTTACTGCCACAGGGCTGGACATTAGGTACGAGACTAGACCTCTGCCACTGCAGCCACACTGTATCATACCTGTCATGGCCTCTGCTCAAGCCACCAGTCAGAATGAGCCTTTACAAGGCTCACCTGATGCATCCTACAGCATCTCTCTCCACCAAGTACACCCCAAATCTTCATAACGGCTTCTGAACCCCTGCTCAGCAGATGAAGAACCCTCTCAGACTCTTCCCTTAGCCTCATCCACTCCTGGTCCTCCTTCCCACTGCTCTCACCCTAGGACATTTGGGGTAAATGTTCTTCCCTGACCTGGAAGCATCAGGCAGGCTAACAGCAGACTGGCAGAGCTGCCTCCAGCTTCTCTCATGACTGCTTCGATCTTGCAGCTTTCACGTCACTAAAACCAGCACCACATGGAAGACTCTCGCACATTAATTACCAAGTTCTGCTGCCTGCTTGATGTGCACCTTGGCCCTCTCACAGTCTCTCTGTGCTGACCCTGAGGAGACACATCCCAGAAGATTCCACTCAGTGATGAGTGATGTGAGTCCCTTATTAATCACAGCTGATTCTTCAGCCCCAGTTAAGCAAAGGCTTCATTTCCAGATTCTTAATGCAAAATATCACACAAAAAGAGTCTGTCTGATAGAGTGCGGCTTCCCTCTGAAACTTCCCAAGCTAGGCCTCCCTCACACTCACTACTCTCAACATTCTTCCTTCAAAGCTCCCCAAACTGCGCTTTAAAGTCTAAGCACTCAACAGCTTTTCCAGCCCAAAGTTCCTAACACCTCCACAATTCTCCCAAAAGAATATGATCTTGTCTGTCACAGCCATGTCCCACTCTCTGGTTCTAGTTTGCTTTGTTTCTATGATAAACACCATAACCAGAAAGCAAGTTAGGGAGGAAAGGGCTTATCTGGCTTACACTTCACAATCCCAGTCTGTTGCAAGGAGGGGCTGCTTGTTCATCCTGGCCACCCGGCTAGCTTAGCCCCAAAATAACCACACAGAAACTGTATTAATTAAATCACTGCTTGGCCCATTAGCTCTAACTTCTTATAGGCTAACTCTTACATCTTAATTTAACCCATTTCTATTAATCTGTGTATTTCCATGTGGCAGTGGCTTGCCAGGTAAAATTCCCAGTGTCTGTCTCTGGTGGATCCATGGCATCTCTCTGCCTCTGCTCTTCTTTCTCCCAGCATTCAGTTCTGTCTTCCCTGCCTCCATAAGTTCTGCCCTATCAAGCCAAGGCAGTTTCTTTATTCATTAACCAATACAAGCAACACATAGAAAGAAGGACCTCAGCCGGGCGGTGGTGGCGCACGCCTTTAATCTCAGCACTCGGGAGGCAGAGGCAGGCGGATCTCTGTGAGTTCTAGGCCAGCCTGGTCTACAAGAGCTAGTGCCAGGAAAGGCTCCAAAGCTACAGAGAAACCCTGTCTCGAAAAACTTTAAAAAAAAAAGGAAAAAAAAAAAGAAAGAAGGACCTCCTACACCACCAGTCCATCACTGAGAAGTCAGGGAAGGATCCATGAAGGCACACTCCATACTGGCTTCCTAGTTCTGCTCAGCTTGCTTCTTTCTGCAGTCAAGGAACACCTGCACAGGGGTGGCGCCGCCCAGTGGACTGAGCCTGCATACATTAAACAGTAATCAAGAAAATGCCCCATAGGCATGCCCAGAGGCCAATCTGATGAAGACAATCCCACAACTGAAGTTCCCTCTTGCCTGGGAACTGTAGTTTATGTCAAGTTGACAAAAAACATCCAGTGTATACACCTCATCCCATTTCCCCAGACAACCTGCAGTCTGAGACATAGTTCACTTGTTCACTATTCATTGCTGTCTCCTCTACAGGAGGAGCAAGCACTACAAAGGGTGAGACTTTGCTCACTTAGGTTTTCGACGATTAAAAGAGGACATGCACAAAGTAGGCAGAAACATCAACCTGCTGAATTAATGAACTGCTACCAAGAGATACAAAGAGAGAGAGAGAGAGAGAGAGAAGTAAATCAGAGCAAAGAAGTCCTGCCTGTCACTTTTAGTATCTCCTTCAGTTTTCACCTATCTGGATGCTCATACCCAAGACCTGGAAACCACTTTAACCTCTTAGGCTCCAATCCCCTCACATCACCAGAGGCTGTCAGCATGATCTCTGCTATCTCTAGAACATAATCCCCCTTTCTATTCCCACTGCACCCCAACTCAAACGTCTTACAACTGAGCTTTTCTGCTTTACTTTAACTGGGACACTCTTCTGGATTGTTCAGGTAGAGCAAAATGGTAAACAGGTAAAATGAAGGCAAAATGAAGACCAGTCAGCAACAACTCAACATTCAAAAAAATGAATGTTATCTTTGTTTCCTTTTCTCCTATTCATGCAACTGCTCATATATTCCAAGGTCTAGTCCAAATCTCAGGACTTCTGAAGACCTTCCCAATACCTTCTGGCAAAGTACACACTCTTCTCTCGGTACTGAATCATTCAAGAACTAACTGTAGCAATTGTTCCCAACATTTTGCCCCAGTGGACAGGAATTTCGTCCTGTACTAGCACAGGACCTGGCATTAGAAAATCTGTGCAACAGATAAATGAAGACTTTGTCCAGAATTGGCAGTTATAAAGAAAACTTAGGCAAAGGATGGTTCAGTGGGTGAGGGCATTTGCTCCAATCATGGCCACCTCAGCTTCAATCTGGGACTCACATGGTAGAAACAGAGAGCCAACTCCCACAAGCTGTCCTCTGATCTAGACATACACACACACACACACACGCACACTATAGTACATGCATTTTTTTGCATGCCTACACACATAAATACAAAACATAAATATAATTTAAAATTTATGGAAAACTAGTAAACTGAACACCCAAAATGCAGGGTTATAAAGGGAAAGTATATGAGGCATTTCCAGAGAGAGATAAAAGACATAGATAAAAGATAGAGATCCCCACAAAACACTGAATTGGGAAATGAATCTTCTAGAAGTCCCATAGAAATTCAGAGGTAGAGGAGCTAACCCAAAAAAGGAGAGAGTCCACCTGTCTCTCCTTTCCAGTGGTGAAAGCACCATTCTATTTATTTTGAATAAATTCAAAATGCAAGTGTAGATAATTATCCAGATTTCACAACGGAAGAACTTGAAGGACAGAAACATACAAAGAAAGTCAAGGGCTTTCTTGTAAAAGAAAATAATCAGAGGAGGAAGCAGAAAAAATTCCCATGTACAAAGTAAGTTGATGTGCTACAAAAAGTTCCTTCAATTCTGTTACAAAGCGAGAACACACTGTACCAACGCTAGTCCAAACACTCTTTTTATTCTATAAGTTCATATCCAAATGGGAATTAAGTTCTTCTAAGGTAATGGTCAAATTTTCATTCACTACAAGAAAAATACAAGAGCAAAAAGACTGCATGACATGAGACACACAGGCAGACCCAACAGTAGGAGGACAATCTGTGTCCTTTCTAAAACTGCCAAGAGAAGCCTGAAGCCACATCACTGGGAGCACGCTTGTTACCAGAAACGGGAACACAAAATGTTCACAGAGTACATTGAAGAATTTAAGAGATGAAAACTAAAGAACAATTTTTGAGAACAACACATGTTAGTTTTCTGAATCACAATCAGAGCTGAAGCATTCTTTGGAAAGACTAGTCACATAGTTATTTAAAAAAAAAAAAAGATACTTTTTCTGCTAGGCAAGTCTGAGCCTCTCCCGAACAGGTCTTGCTCAACAGGAGATCTCACAGGGTCAACAGTCTTCAGCCCTGTCATTCCAAAGACTAACTGCACACCTGCACACTGCTTGTTTGCACACGCACTGCTCTGAACAAGGGAACACATGAATGACTATTGACTGGCTGAACCTTCCCCAACATAACAGCCTATCTTCTACCTCCCTGAGCACTAACAGTATCAACATAGTAAAAAGTAAAATCAATCCTTTAGCTCTGGTTTCATATCCCTAAAGTTATACTCATCATTGTTTTAGATTCTCCATCAAGGGGAAAAAGAAAAGACTCGATCAGTTTAGACAACTACTGGAAACCCAGCAGACGAGTTGCAGCTACTAGAAAGCTAATGGATCAGTTCACATTGTTACGAAAATCCAAGCTATGACAAAAATGCTTCATGAGGCTTTTTAAAGCAACGACATTCTTGACATACATATCTTACAGTCTGCTTTAAAATGCTTGAAATACAACAAAATTCATTTTCTTCTTTTACATAACCAGTAACTTTCTGAATTAGGATAAAATTCTACTGAATGGAGAACAAGTGCTGCTTTAACAGCAATGTTCTAAATTCAGTGAAAGAGAAAGGTAAAAAACAAGCCAGCAAGTTTTCCCCCCACATTTAATTCACAAACTGAAACAAATGCTTAAATGTCACATTGCTATCACACACAATTTAAAAATATTCTTCATTCATTCTGGAAGCTAATACCAATAAAAGTTAATCTTTATAAAACATAAAGGTTTCTCAAAGAACAAAGCACACAAATGCAAACTAACCCTTCCCCTAATTGTAAGCACTGTATAAAGTGTAATTTATATTTGTTTTATATCAATTCAACAAAGAAAGCCAGGGCTGCCTTAGCTCAGCAAGATTCAGAATCTTGAGAGCAGCTCAACATCACACTCTTCCTGGGTAATGGCCAAAATTTCATTCATCACAAGAAAAACACAAGAGCAGAATGAGACAGACAAGTAGACAAAACAATAGGTGGTGATGGACCTTACACAAAACAACCGGATGCAGGATGAGACAGAAAGCCCACACATGTACTGGAATCATTGTACAGAATTCTGTTCCCCTTACCTGAGGAGCTCTCAGTAAACACTGTTAACGTCTGTCCTCCAACACTTTGCAAGACAAATGGGTGCTCTCTAGGAGCACTGACTGAAGCTGGTTTTCCACCAATATCATGAATATTTGCAAGATCCTCATTCAAAGTAAATGATACCTAGTGGACAAATTAACCAAAGTTTATTAAAATAGACATTCATATTCAAAGTATCTATACAAACATTTTGATTGCAAATTACTTTTTAAAACTTTTTAAAGATGTGAGTCTCTTAAACATTTATTTCTTAAACGTCACCATGAAATCCTTAATTCTCAAGTCATAAACAAAAGACTATCCCCATGTGTCAGAATGATGGAGTTTGTCTACCAATGTCTTCTCTGGTTTGTGGCTGATGAAGTCTTTTCAGAACAAGACTGAAGTTACTTTTTTACTGACGCATTCCCTAAGACCTAGCATGTGCTTGGCACACAGAAGAAAAACAACGTTTGCTGAATGAGTATTTTAATACTGAAAAATCAGCTGTATCTAAAAAGGGTAAAGAACAAGCTAGTTACTCGAAAAAGCTTAAACTCTCTATGCACAGCATAAATGTCATTTATAGGCTTAACAACTAACTGCATAAATATATAGTACTATCTTATTTTTTAAATACTTAAAATATGCTATTTTGAAGAATAATTCAGTCATATGTATAGAAAAGTATTCTTTCCAAATGATTTATATTATATGCCATCTCTCCTGAAAGAACAAATTTTATATTAAAAATATTTATAAAATTACTGATTTTTTTTTAACTAGACAGGATGATCATGAATTATTAGCTATAAAGCTACTATTATGATAGGTGTCATATACACAGTACAAACTAGACTCAACAGTTTCAAATCTAACATCCTGAAAAATCCACATCAAATGTCTTTGTCCCACAGAAGTAATGCTAAAGTATTAGTAAAACCATATTCTGTTTTACAACGCTAAGAGGGATAGTTAGGTCAAAGAAGAAAAATGCTCAGACTGAATTAGAAGAGTCTATTTATTCATCCAAGTAGCATTTATACCTTTATGTATTCCTGATCACAAGACATCCATTTTAAATAGAATTTTCCAGAATGCAAATGACTATTACTGGTGATTAAATATTTTCACTGTGGTTTGCTGTTGCTGCTGATTCTTTGTGAAAAAGAATCCCAGGTAGTTCAGGTTGGCCTGGAGCTTGCTAAGTAGCAGAGGATGTCCCTGAACTCCTAATCCACCCACCCCTTCCTCCCAAGTGTACCACCATGCCCAGCTCACAATTTCAATAAAATTTTCATATAAATAATCTCACCTCAGTCCTTCCTTGATTCCTAAAAGAGAAAAAAATATTTAAAATTACTTAGATTGCATATTACTTTCAGATAAAAATCTAAAGTAAAAATCTAAAGTCATGCTCATTTTTGTTGCATAAAACATTAAATTCACTGAACATGGCGGACAATGAGGGCTGATGAGAAGCCAAGGACAATGGCATGGGGTTTTGTTCCTACTTCATGTTCTGGCCTTGTGGGAGCCTAGCCAGTTTGGATGTTCACCTTCCTAGACCAGGATGGAGGGGGGAGGATTTTGGACTTTCCACAGGGCAGGGAACCCTGACTGCTCTTCAGGCTGGAGAGGGTGGGGGAGAGGAGTGGGGGGAGGGGAAAAGGAGTGAGGGGAGGGGGGAGGAGTGGGAGGGAAATGGGAGGCTGGGAGGAGGCGAAAAAAAATTTTTTTCAATAAAAAAAAAAACATTAAATTCATTCAACTGCTTATCTTTTGCTCCTATTTGTAATCCTGTAAGAAAAGATTGTCAGAGGAACCCCACATGTTTAGTTTATAACACTACTATAACCTCTCCTAACTATATTAACTAAATAATGATCTTTTTTTTTTTTTGGTTTTTCGAGACAGGGTTTCTCTGTGGCTTTGGAGCCTGTCCTGGAACTAGCTCTGTAGACCAGGCTGGTCTCGAACTCACAGAGATCCGCCTGCCTCTGTCTCCCTAGTGCTGGGATTAAAGGCGTGCGCCACCACCGCCCGGCTTAAATAATGATCTTCTAATTATTATTGGTAAGAACTTTTAGCCTTTAGCAGAGAATGAATAGGTATCTCTCACTATTTCCTTTGTCTGTCTATAAAGATTTCATTTATCTAACCAAGTCTTGTTTTTTAAAGACTGAACTCAGGTAGATGAGTATTTTGCCTGCATGTAAGTATGTATACTGCCATACACATACCTAGTGCCCAAAGAGATCAAACAAAAAAATCCCTTGGAAATGGAGTTAAAGATGACTGTGAATCCCCATATGGGTGTTGGGAACCAAACCTGGGTCAAGCACTCTGGACTGCTGAGTCATCTTTCTAGCTAAGAAAATCTTAAAATCATCACGAATGAGTGATCAGCTATAGTGGGAAGAGTCAGGCTAAGGTATAGCTAGTGTAAGAGCACTGGGTTTAATCCTAGGACCTCCTACTCTAAAACAAAAGGGGGAAGAATGAAAAGATGGAGGGAGGGAGTAGGGAGGAAGAAGAGAGGAAATAAATAAAAAGGAGAGTTAAGGCTCAACTGTGGAAGACCTCAAATATCACAGCTCAAAATGTAGACTTTATTCTTTAGGCGACAAATATCTGCAGATATTATTTGAATAAAAGAAATAACAAAAACAAGTTCAAAGATGATCCAGCATACCTGACTTGTACCACAAACTATATAAATGGATTAGAAGATTGAGGTGCAAAGACCAAGTAGAAACCACTGTTTCTCCTCAACACTCAGCTTGGTTCTAACCCACCTTCATTAAATCCCTCATTCATTCTATCATTACTGATGTGGGAGTGATCTCTTTCTAATCTGTTGCTTTCATGGTTAATTAATAAAGAAACTGCCTAGGCCCATTTGATAGGCCAACCCTTAGGTGGGTGGAGTAAAGAGAACAGAATGCTGGGAGAAAGAAAGCTGAGTCAAGGAGTCGCCATGATTCTCCCACTCCAGACAGCCGCAGGTTAAGATCTTCCCTGGTAAGCCACCTAGTGGGCTACACAAATTATTAGAAATGGGTTAGATCAATATGTAAGAGCTAGCCAATAAGAGGCTGGAACTAATGGGCCAGGCAGTGTTTAAAAGAATACAGTTTCCGTGTAATTATTTCAGGGCATAAGCCATGCGGGCGGCTGGTGCCGGGGATGCAGCCCCGCCACTCCCTCAACACATTACAAGTCTTCTATATCCATTAGGCACTGAGAAGAAGCACAAGCCCTTGTCCTAAAAAGTCCCAGAGCAGTATACAACATCAACCCGCCAGGAAAGATGTGCCCACTGGTGTAACAGTGACTTGTCTGTTTCATGGATAGCAACTGCTCTTTGATTGGATTGAGGCCTGCTCCACAAGAGCAGAATTCATACCTAATACTGTAAACCCGGTCAAAAACCTGTGGCTAAATTGGGTGGTGGTGGCGGACGCCTTTAATCCCAGTCCCCGGGAGGCAGAGACAGGCAGACCTCTTTGAGTTTGAGGCCAGCCTGGTCTACAAAGCAAGTTTCAGGACAGGCTCCAAAACCTACAGAGAAACCCTGTCTCAAAAAACCAAAAACATAAAACATGGCTGATGGGAGATGGAGAGATGGCTCCAGGGTAAAGATTACTTGTTCTTGCAGAGGACTCATGTCTATATCCTAGCACTGGCTCACAAATATCCTATCTCTAGTTCAGGTGATCCAAACCCTCTTCTGTTTAAATTACATGCAGGCCAAAAAAAAAAAAATCATACACACAAAATAAAAAATAAAAATTAACTATAGCAGAGTAGTAAACTTAATACTATTATTTGGCTAAAACGCTATGGTGCGTTTATATTTTTATATGTTTATATTCATAAAGATACTCCCAGCCTCAATCAAAGAAGCTTCTCTTTGCAGTAAACAGTGGTGAGGGCAGAGGGCCACAGCTGGGGGTGGGGAAGCACTGAGAAAAGTGATGGCTGAGGGGGCTGGAGAGATGGCTCAGCAGTTAAGAGCATTGCCTGCTCTTCCAAAGGTTCTGAGTTCAATTCCCAGCAACCACATGGTGGCTTACAACCATCTGTAATGGGGTCTGGTGCCCTCTTCTGGCCTTCAGGCATACACGCAGAAAGAATATTGTATACATAATAAATAAATAAATTAAAAAAAAAGTGATGGCTGAGTGCTCATCCTGGAACAGAACATTTCTATCACTGCCTCTGAGACTGAGGAAACTGAATTTAAGAGCAGGAAGACAGAGAGAAGGGTGGTGAAATGCTATTTTCTGATACGGTGCAACCAATGCGGTCATACCCTCAGAGCAACTGTGGCTGTCTACAGTAGGTCACTCCAGGGCCACTCCCTTCCCTGATGAACACTCCTGACACATTCTAGGGGAGGGGCACTCTTGAGTTGTATATTCACTGAGGAGCTGCAAGGCTCCCGGGGACAGTTACACCCATGGTCACACAGATGATCCTGGTTCAACTCAGTGACTCTCAAAGAACAAAACAATAACAAAATCATGAATGTGGGAAGGGAGGAGTATTACGGGTGGGTGATTACAGAGGTGAGGGGCCAATGACCAGAATGCATGTTATACATACATGAAATTATCAAAGATCTCTGTAGTTTCTTTTAAGACACAGGCTAATGAAAAGAGCTGAAAAGAAGCACAAACAAGTAACTGGTATCTTGTCAAACCGACCCAACAGAGGTACATATAGAAGGCCCCGGGCCCTTTACCCTGAGCACTGTTTCTCAGTCACTAGAACCCAGCTGCGGGGACTGGAATGAGCACGGCCCGCATAGGTTCATAGATTTGAATACTTGGGTCACCAAGGAGTAGCACTATTTGAAAGGATGAGTAGGTGTGGCCTTGGAGGAAGTTGTCACCACTATGAGGCTTCAAAAAACCCATTCTAAGTCCAGAGTCTCTCTCCTGTTGCCTGCAGATACAAATGTAGAACTCCCAGCTACTTCTTCAACACCATGCTACCATGCTCCCCACCACGATGACAATGGACTAAACCTATGAAACTGTAAGACAGTCCCAACTAAATGTTTTCCTGTTAAGAGTTGCCATGGTCACAGTATTAGAATTCAGGCATTAAACCGGCCCGTGTCATCTGGCAGGAAGAACACAGTCAGTATCCTGGCCAGCCCAGAGTCCTACAGCTGCTACATCACTATGCATGTACGCAAGTGCAAAAGGTTCCTTTAAGAGACATGCTCTGCCATTCCTGCTCTTCTCCCCTCCTCCCAGCTCTTCTGAAGAGACAACTTGGTCCTTGCCTCTTCTTCCTCTCTTCCCTCCCCCACTCCTTTTATCTCAATAAAACTCCCACATAAACTCTGCCTGCATGTGTGCCTGTACCTCACCTACCATGGGCTCTCGCTCATTGCGTGCTCCCTTGGCCAACCAAGATCTCTCTCCCACCATTTTACAGCATACGGTATGTCTTCACAGCAATAGAACACTGACAAAGACACCATCTTTGTGGGAGATGTCACATGTGCTTGGTGCACTCTGCACTATCTGTATGACTGAGACCACACCAGATCCTTCCCTAAGCCCTTAAGCTACAGAACCCATGTTTATTAAAGGGGTCACATGTACTTTGCAAAAGGGTTTCAATGTAGTCACACTTTACGTGCTATCAATGTACACAGGACTGAGTTGTTATCAGGAAACTGTTTTTCAAAAATTGTGCTGTACTTAAAAAAAAAATGCCTAAAATAAACGCCCAGTGTCAGACTCTAGAAGTTTGAAGCAACACCAGCTACCGAGTTATACTGAACCAAATTTTCTTCTTGCCTCATGTGGATTGTTACTCTGCTGGTCTCTGTTTACAGAGGACCCCCCTCACACACACACACAATACAATATATTGTCAAGAAGTGCAGACTAGACAGCCAGGAAGAGAGAAAATCGATAAAAGATGGGAATGAAAAAAATGGAAGAATTTCAGGCTAATAGACTATCCCAATTAAACATCAAAATGAGAAAGTAGCACATCCTCTAACACAAGAAGAACAGCCTGGAATTAAGTAGTAAAGGGATTTGATCAAAGTAGGGAGTCTAAATTATTTTATTTTACATGTATGGGTGTTTTGCCATGTGCATATAAATGTACCGCATGTGTGCAGGATCCTTAGAGACCAGAGAGGGTGTTGGATCACCTGGAATAGGAGTTACAGACAATTGTGAATTGCCATATAGGTTCTGGGAATTGAACCTGGGTTCTACAGCAGAGCAGTCAGTGTTCTTAACTGCTGAGTTATCTCTCCAGCCCCTAGTAGTCTAAATCCTTAAAACTAATTATTACCAATTTCTCAGTTTCTCTTTACATAGAGAAAATATTACGGAAAAACAGGAAAAACTTAAGATTTCACAGAAAGTAAAAGAATTTCCATCTTCTTTTACAAGACCTGAAGATCTGGCATCAACGGCCTCAAATTCCACCTGACAACAACCCACACTGAACTGGCCATGGTCCCTTTCCATCACTTCCGAACTTACTTCTTGAGGCGTATGGTTCAGCTACCTTTAAGATACAGGGATGCAGACAGAGAAGGGCAGAGCTGCAGAAGATCACCCTGTTTACTGGATCCAATGGAGGTGAACATGAGTCACAGAAGAGGGAACGAAGGATTGAACCAGGTGGTGGTGCAATGCAGGAAGAAGTTCACAGTGGGCTGCTGAGCTGTCAGAACCGACAGGAGAGGAAATGGCTGCAAGTGGGCAGCAAACGAAAAAGGATGAATTAAAGATCACATTGACATTTCCAGTCTGGATAACTAGAAAATCACCCAGATGCAATTAGGGAACACAGGAGGGGAGGATAGCTTCCTTTTTACATAATTACAGCAGCAACTTAGCTGGAATGAGGACAGATTAATGAGCTCTGACAGGTTAACTTCATAGGAAACAAAAGCTCGTCTTTGAAAAATAGTAACCTTTTTAAAAATGCGGATACATCTATCCACCTTTGCCTTGGTGTGTATCAGTGTATGAAGTACACAAGACTTTACTGTTCCACATTAAAACTATCACATATCTTTTGCCTAATGATCTGTGGCCAAAATGGCCAACATCAATTAGTTCTGTAAACAATATCTCTAGAAAGCAATGAGGCCAAGTATCTGGCCCATCCTTCAGAGTTCATCAAAACACTATGTATCTTCTCACTCACTCACTACTCTGAGCCATTTCTCAACACCCACGGCACTTCTTCAAGCTCCACTCATTCCTCTCCTCTATAATAAAAATAAAAATCAAGGCTTTGTTTTTCACTTTTTAAGTATTTCTTGGATCTGACACCAAAAAGCCACAAGTTCTTATTAACACTGATAGACAATAAACTTCTTTCTTTTTCCAGTTAAGAAAAAGCAACCAAATAATATAAAATCATCAACTACACTGGAGGGTCTCTGCTGCCCGAACAATTAAAGCTCAAAAGCCATTAGGTAATACCAAGTAAGATAGAGTATGAGGTAGGCTGGATATCAAAGTCATAGTCCAAATGGAGTGACGAAGACGCGCTTAGGGTTGAGTGACAGCCTGGGACAAGTTGTTAATGCAAAGCTGGATAAAGAAGGGCTTTTTCCATTAAGAAACAGCTTGGCAGGGAGCGTGTGCAGAAGTAAGGACATCTATATAGGAAGGCACCTGAAACATTCTGCTACACTCCTCGCAGTGCAAGAAAGCATCTCTCTGGAGGAAACCTAGCAGAGTGAGGACAGCATCCTTGTGAGCAGAGCAAATGGAGCCTGCTGCAGGGAAGAAGCCAACAAAGGGTGAGAAGGAATTCCCACATCAGAATAAGGGCAGAGCAGTAAGCTGTGATTCAGTGAACAAACCAGAATCCCTAAAATAAACGAATCAACTAAAATGTTGATGAAGTACAGATAATTTACATAGTACCACCCCACAGGATATGTTACTACAAAAAATTAAAGGGTAACTTTAGAATCAAGAAACTAGAAAGATGATAACCTGTAATCAAATGGTCAAGTCACTACCACATGAAACAGGACAAAGTGCAAGCATGCAAATCCCTCTAGAGGGTCAGAAAATACCTGGCTGTAATTTGTTATATTCTTGCCAAAAAGACATAACTCAAATCTAATCATCATGAAGAACCATCAGAGATACACGTCCAGTAAAATCACTGCCTTGTAAATATCAGCAATATCGAAGCTTACACATTAGAAAGGTCCAGGGAAGAGTTCAGAATGCTCTAGATCGAATGAAGGAAATTTTAAAAATACAAAACAGAATGCAATCTGAGATTCTAAACTGGATCATTGTTATAAAATAATACTGACACAACTGGAAAACCTGAATGAAATCTACGCAAAACGGGTAGTACTATGGACAGTAATGTTTAGGAGCTCGATCCGCTTAGCCAATGGCATTTTGGGTGACGAGCCCTATTGGTGTGGTTTTCTCTGAATATACGACCAGATAAAACTGAGGACGAGGTCTCTTGTTCTCTCCCTTGGGTCAGCAGAGCCAGAGCAGGCGACACAGAAGCAGCTTGCGGTTGGTCCTTTTCACCCTTGGGTAGAACAGCAGGATGACAGCTGCCAGATCAGCAGTGGAGGCTACTTTGCTCTGTATTCTTGAGTTTCTTTTTCCACTGCACTTCTTAAGAAATTATTAAATAGACTTTTGGGGGTTCTCACTTCACTTGGTGCCCAACCTAGTGCTGAACTGTAGCCCGAGGTTTTTCTGTATCCCACCCAGTTCTGTAGTCGCTTATAAAATAATCACTCAGAGGATTAATTATAATTGTTTGGCTGATGGCTCAGGCTTATTACTAAACAGCTCTTACATATAAATTAACCCATTTCTATTAACCTATGCACTGCCACAAGGCCCATGGCTTACCATAGATGCTCTGACATCTTTCTCCTCCAGCAGCTCTTGACCTCACCTCTTTCTCCCAGCATTCAGTTTGGCTTTCCCACCTAGGTATATTCTGCCCTGCCATAGGCCAAAGCAGCTTTATTCATCAACCAATAAAAGCAAGACCCCATTCATTATATACAGAAGGGCATCCCACATCACTGTAACCTGCTGATGTGGAGGTCTATGTGACTATGTAGAGGACATCTTTGTAGGAAACACACACGAAGAGTATTTCAGAGTGACCAGGCATATTTCAGCACTGTGGTCTTAAATGGTTCAAGGGAAAAGTACTTTTTAGAATTCTTCTAACTATCCTGTGGCTTAAGAAAACTTGAGACAGTCTTCTGTAGCCCAGGCTGGCCATAAATTCACTACATAGTTGAGAATAACCCTGAACTTCTGATCTGGCCTCTACCTCCTGAATGCAAGGATTGAGGCATGCACCACCACATCTAGTGCTGGAGACTGAACCAGGGATTTGTACAGGCTAGGCAAACATTCTAACAATTGAGCTATACCCCCTACCTTAAGACTGTTTTAAAATAAAGTCACCCAATAATTAAAAATTGTACTCAGCATATTTAAGTAATCCCTACTAAGGAATGAAACTTATCCTTGCTTAACAATCTTTGCATCACTAAGTTGGTCTATGGTATATATTCCTAAAAGCTGATGAGACTGTTGGGAACAAGGCAAGTCTACTGGATTATTTACCTTTCATTCTCCTCATCCCAATTCTCTTTCGGCCGAGTCAAGGTTTGTCTCTGTCTCTTTCTGTGTGCCTGTGTCTGTGACGGCAGCAACAAGAACTAATAACAATGCCCAAGATGGAAAGTACCTAGCAGGGAATAGTGGTTTCCAACTCCATTTTGTTGTGACCAGCAATACTGTATAGTGTAATGTATAGATACACATACATATACTGCATGTAATGTATAGATACACATATACACTGTCTTTCAAACAGTTTGTGCTAATATAAATGCTTGTTGGCAGTGTATATTTGTTCTGGATTCATCCAGCTTTATTTCATTGATTTCTTATTTGCAGATGAACCCCCAAATGACCTAGGATGTTAAATCTATTAAACAATAAAGCTAGAAATTAAGTGTCTCTGAAAAAGATATATAAGTATAGTACTCAAGATTATAGGCAAAACGCAGCAAAAACCAAACACAGAAAACTGAACTGTTCTGAGACTCAACAGCAATGTAAAATTAAAGAAGTTAAAGCAGTATAAATTCAGGTAGGATACAAGCTGGATGCTCAAAGGCACAAAATAAAAAGTACAGAGGATCAGGACATCTCATTTCCAACTGTCTAAATAGGGCATCACTCTCAGCATACTCACAGCCAGACTTTCCATTTCTCAGATACTAAATGGGAACCAAAATTTGAGGAGAGCTGCTTCCCCAGCTGCATGTTCTTTCCTGCCCTCTATCTCTCCAGCCCACAGCCTGCCCCGTGCAGAGATGAACCAGCACACTGTGCAGACCTTCCTGGCTTATGGTCTATGCTGTGCAGCCCGCTCCTTGACCTTGGGAGATCTGGTATAGGGAGGGAAGTCTACCTACATCTCATGGTGCCTGCTGTATGTGATGTATGTATGTGATTTGTGCTATGAGTAACCAGCTATGCACTTTATACACATACCATCAACATGAGGCATTGACACGTGCCCTTTTAACAGATGAGAAGACAGAGGGTAGAGAACTTACCACAAGTACACAGCTAGTTTGTGACACCTTCAACCTGACTTCTGGATTCATGCATCTAATTAGTGTACCACACTGTCTTCCTAAACCCTTTATTCTTTTTTAAACTCAACACCACAGTCCCCACTACAACACAAACACACAGACAACTAATTATAAACCGGCTACTTTTCCCCTTAGAATCAGTTAAGTGATCATGTATCTTCTAGTCACAAAAATATTTGAAGAGTAGTTTACTTGTAGTGCCCTAAGTCTCTCAACAGTCCCAAATCCTTCAAATGTTCCATGCTCCTCACTACAGGCATTGACTGAAGCTCTCCTCACCATTCCTTGTCCCCATCCACTCCTCTCTAAGAGCAACATTAAGAATGGAACATATGTCTGCATTCTGAGCTAACTGGCAAAAAAAGGAGGGGGGGAATGAGACCATCATTGCATTTCATTCTCAACAAACATCTATTAATGGAGACTTCAGTTTACAGCCATAAAAGTCTGATGACTCCATTATGTAAGGTATCAACTCAAATTCTGATAACTTAGTCACAGCACGGCTAAGCCACTCCTCACCCATTCTACGTTACCAACAGTGAGCTTAGTACTTCGGCCACAGCAATAAAAACCCACTCAAAGAGGAGATGCAGCCAAAGACCTCCTAGGGACAAGCTGTTTTCAAGCATCTCTTGCAGTCTCCGTGAACTAATTACTAAAGGCGTGCTATTATTAAAGAGGCAAGACTGTGTCATTTTGGGTAGACACACACACACACACCTGCTCTCTGTATTGTATACTGGCACAGAAACTACTCCTCACCAACCACAAGATCACATTCTTTTAAAGGGAATTCTGGCATGTTTACTTTTTCTTCACTGTAACTGATTAAAGTAATTTCAAGTCGCTTCTCCTAAAAATTTTCTTCCTAAAAAGACCCAAGGAATGGGGGTACTAGCCATGCACTCCCAAAGGAGAAAAAAGAAAACAGAGCAATATATAAACCAAACCCGTAAGCCCCCATACAACAGTGAATGACAAGAACACAACCAGAGTTCTCTGTGCTAAGTTCTGAAATTAGCAACACTGAGCCTAAAGGAGTCTGAGAATTCAGTGGAATAAACAAAGATGCTTTAAAACTGCATCCATATGTTGCACATCCAAAATAATCAGGATGCAATCTAGAGGCTTACACACCAAACTGTCATCACCTCCAAGGAGTGAATGGGAAATACAGATGACTTTTTAATTTGTATAAAGGTGATTTAAAAAAAAATAAAGAAAAAAATTTAAAGGGACTATATTCCTTATATACGAAAACACATAGACACATTATTTCTATGAGACTTAGGGTGATCAGGGGTCTATGATTCCATTTTATAAATGCACAGCACACACGCACATACACACGTAGCATGAGGAGGGTGGCCCTTTATTCTGTCCCAGCCACCCAGCTAGCTTAGCCCCGAAATAATCACAGAGAGAATCTGCATTAAATATAAACTGATTGGCCCATTAGCTCAGGCTTCTTGTTAACTTTTATAACTTACATAGCCCATTATTCTTATCTATGTTAGCCACACGGCTCAGTACATTTTTCAGCGGGGCAGGTCATATCTTGCTTCTTAGGAGATTGCGACAGGACTCGCGAGGGAGCTTTCTGCTTCCCAGAATTCTCCTGTTCTCCTTGACCTGCCTCTACTTTCTGTCTAATTTTCCCGCCTATACTTCCTGCCTGGCTACTGACCAATCAGCATTTATTTAAAACATGATTGACAGAATACAGACAATTCTCCCACACCACACACATGCTCATAATTAACATTTGGGAAACCAGTTTATAGTCAAAGCTAGGATACTCAGGGGAATGAAACTGGACACTTTAAAAACTACCCAGGGAAACCTGTCAACTAGGACAAATCCAAGCAAACCTGGACTACAAGATGCAACTATGAAAGCCATCTGTTTTACAATAAGGGGAAAGGGGAACTTGTGCTGGGAATCACTGAGTTGGCATGGCCTAGCTGTCTTGAGAAGCATGCATCATAGGTCTTTCAAGGTAGAGTCCATGGCTCCTGGGGCACTGTGTGCCTTTCAATTCCTGAGAGACAAGGCATTCCCTCGGGCAATGAAGGATTCAGATCACTAGTATATCCTTAATTCCCTAGCAGTCAGTGAAGCATTCAGAACAGTGGTTCCCAATCTTCCTAATACTGTGACCCTTTAGTACAGTTCCTGTTGTGGTGACCCCCAACCATAAAATTTAATTATTTTCGTTGCTACTTCATAACTAATTTTACTACTGTTATGAACCATAATGTAAGTATCTGTGTTTTCCGATGGTCTTAAGTGACCCCTGTGAAAGGGTAATTCAACCCAAAGGGTAGAACCTATGATATAGAAGCTTGGCTGAACAATTAGTCTTAGACATAAATCTTGTGTACCACACCTAGCTTGCAACCATCACTGTATCCTGTCAACCACCAGTATATTTTGTTTCAGTAAGTGTGTAAAAAGTTTGACTGCTTGAAATAAACTTGTCTCAGCCTCAGTCTTGATGAGAACCCTCTGACCCAGCCTGATTGACATCCCCTTAAACCAGTCATAACCCTGGCTTTATAAGTAAGCACTGGTGCTTACGCCAATGAAAAAGAATAGAAGCACAGCCATCCCTGCTTTTGCCTTTAACATCATCTTACTGCAGTACTTGGGGCTTGCATGACTTCTCTGAAGCTTGTTCCTCTATGTCTCAGTCTCTCACATCAAGAGAGATCTGACATTCCTCCACTAGGCACGGTCTTTGTACAGGGTTAGAAATGCCCATGGTAAGGACATATCTGAGCTTACAAAGCCATCTAACCAACTCCAAGCTTCTGTCTTGTAACACTGACATGTGGGTTGGGAAGCATTAATATTAATATTTACACTTCACAAACAAGGATGCTAATGCTTAGAAGAGTAATTCCCAAAGCCAACAACTATGTACAACGATTCAGGAGACGCCAGGTCCTGAGTCCAATGAAGTCATACACACCATATGACAAGGGGCTCAGTGTATAAATGAAGCCTTCTGCATGTGCCTTGACTTTCTTCAATGACATACATGGCTAACATAAAAAATTAAGCTCTTCTGACACTTCTTTAAGTGAGTCACTTTTTAAGTGAGTCCTCCAAAAAAAAAAAAGATAATTGTTTACATTACAAAGTATCCCACTTGAGAAGGAAAGAGTCACTGCAAGTTTAACTGAAGGTGTGCATTCTTTCTTCTGTCAGCAAGTGTGGCTGGTACTGCAGTGTTTCAGTGGTAGAAGGCTTCCTACCATCCACAAGGCCCACCCTCAGCACCCCAAAACCAATCAATGTATGATGATTCAGGAAAATATTATTTACAGCTTTCAAGGAATATGCTTGTGTTATGCGTATTTATATAAGCAACTATTTCCACATTATCTCACTGGATTCCTACGACAGCACCATAAAACAGGCAACTTAATTTTTTAAATTAATATATTTATAGTTTATGGTGGGAGAGCCTGTAGAGCTCAGAGGATAACCTGTGGGGTTGTCTTCTGACATGTCTTCCAAATAGTAGGTCCCAGGAACTGAGTTCAAGCTGTCAGGCTTGATAATAAGGCCTTTCCTCAGCAACCACACCAGCCCTGAACAGACAACTTCAAGATAACTTTAGAAAGTTTCAGTGACCTTTGCACAGTCTAGAAATCCAAATGGAACTGGAACCAGTTGGAATTTTCTTACCACGCAACGGCCTGAATTCAAAGCTGGCTCATTAATTAAATATCTGGAGTAAGGCAAGGGAGCTGGTGGTAAGGCGTGTCAGCATATGTGATGTCCTGGGTTCCCCAGCATAACATATATAAAAATTATCAGACATGATCATTCCCTGAGACAAAGAGACGATCATGTTTGTTCCTATCTAGCTTTAGATCTCTGACCTGTTTTCAAGCAAAATATTGTTTTATAATAGGAAGAACTTAAGACTGGGCAACAGAGTGGTCAGTAAAGTGGCTATCACCAAAGCATGAGAACCTGACCCAAGAGACTAGATAAAAAGCCAGGCATGGTAGCTTGCTGGGGAGTCACAGGGAGATAGACACCTGGTGCTCTCTGGCAAGCCAGCCTAGCAAAACTGGTGAACCCTAAGCCTCAGTAACAGACCCTGTCTCAAAACAAAAATAGTAGACAGCTCCTAGGGAACACCTGAGATTTACCTCTGGCCTCCACACACACACACACACACACCATACACGCACTCATGCACGCACGCGCACACACACACACGCGCGCACACACACCATACACACACACACGCGCACACACACACACACACCATACACACACTCATGCACGCACGCGCACACACACACTCTTACCTGAACACACTTAAACATACATGTGCACAAGCACACACAAGAAACAAGGAACTAAGAGACAAAACAAGTACAACAAAGTGTTGTTTCTTCAAAACAAGTCATACCAAAGAGCAAATCCCAGAAGAAAGCTAACAAATCTAACTCCAGAGTGGATAGCTAGTAAATAAGAATAAACATTTTAGGGCTTAAATTCTTCCTGCTTGTTCTCCTGAAGTATGGAGTTTATGTCTCCTATACCCCAAATACCCAGTATTTGTGAAAATTTAATTTTTCAGGGGCCATTTTAAAGTTTCCTCGAGAAAGCCACATTGCTCTGGGGTTAGATTTGTTAGCTTTCTTCTGGAATTTGTTTCGATGAAGCAGTAGGCATGGGATCTCACTGGAGTTGGATTAAAAGTGAATGGAAGAGCGGCTGGAGAGATGGTTTAACAGTCAAGAGCACTGTCTACTCTTCCAGAGGAAAGGACTCAATTCCCAGCAGCCTCATGGTGGTTTACAACTGACTGTACCTCCAGTTCCAAGGGATCTGATGCCCTCTTCTGGCCTCTTCAAGCATCAGGCAAGAATGCAGTACACAGACATACATACAGGCAAAACCCACACATTTATAAGATAATATTTATTTAATGAATGGATGAAGTCAGGCACCATAGTGCACACCTTTAATCCCAGCACTCAGGAGGCAGAGACAGGCAGATCTCTTGAGTTCAGGGCCAACTTGGTCTACAGAGGGAGTTCCAGGACAGCCAGAGATATACAGAGAAAACCTGTCTTTAAAAAAAAAAAAAAAACAGATACATAGACAGATAGATAGATAAATAAAGTAGATGGACAGGCTGGACATGAAGCTCAGTGACAAAATGTTTCCTAACATGAAGGACCTGGATTCAACCACCTCACAGAAGAGGGTGACAAATATGAACAAATGGAGAAAATGGAACACAAAGCTCAGGAGACACCAACTCAGCTTCTGGGACTTGTCTGGGACGGTGTTTACTAGATGCTCTCTATCTCCTTCTAGAGCCCTATACACAGGCACAATGTCAATAGTGAAGTCCTCCCATCAGAGAACTTCCTGAGGATCCCTAACACGAGCACACCCCTGCACACCAAGAACAGATGGAGCGGGGGAGATAGTGCCACCTGCTCCTTCACTGCCAACAAGTTTCACCAATAACCTTGACTTCATAGTCACACACACAGCCTATGTCCTCACAGAACATATAACTATCCCATAACCTGCTTTAACAAGCCCAGTAATTCTCACCCTCTAAATAAATTCTCTAATGTCATCACATTCAAAAGCAATCATAAACATTTTCAAAAACAACGACTTTTAAACTTTGACAGTATATGCACTATGTATGAATATAAATAACTTACTTGGCGATCCTCAGTTTCCCAACTTCACCTCTTCCAGGGGCTTTAGCCCATTGCTGGGACAAATATTTAGGAACCTGAAATAAAGCAAAACATTTCACAGATGACTAGGGCACCCAGGGCTCATATACCTTCCCATAGGTTACACACTTAGGAAATGATTCAAGGTCAAGCCATTTCCAGAGACTACACATCAAGCATTGTGTTCTCAACTATACAAATACTGTGTCTAAAGCTAGATAAAGAAGTCACCAGAGGTTAAATTCTAAGAAGGAAGAGTGGAATGATACATTAATTTTCTACTATATATTTTGACTCTTTCTTCAAAGTAGTTTAGAGCCTGAAGTCAGTACACACCTTTAAGGCTCTCCTGCTCTGAGAGGCAAAGGAAAGGCTAACGTGCTGTGCGGAGTAAACACTCAAGGAGCACCAGCTGCCGTCACTATTTCTCATAGCAATCTTGGAATAATATCATGAACAAATCACAATTAAGATATAGGTGTCAGGGCTGGAAAGGGAGGAAAAAAATCTAGCAAGATTTCATTATTGGGGACAGTACCTTGACTACAGTTAAGGTTAAAAATCAAAGGGGCAAAAAGACTGACTGTGCTTATTCAATTCTGCGTATGTTCATCACATTAATAATTTACTGAACTACAAATATGCGCCAGACAGTATGCCTAGGCGAGAAGACAACTCTAAGACACCATGCTAGAAATTCTACAGCCAGCTGGCAGTGAGGGTGCACGCCTTTAATCCCAGCACTCTGGTGACAGAGACAAGCGGATTTCTGTGAGTTTGAGGCCAGCCTGGTCTACAGAGAGAGTTCCAGGACAGCTTTCAAAGCTACACAGATAAACCCTGTCTTGAAAAACCAAAAAGAAAAAAAAAAAAGAGAAAGAAATTCTACACCCATCATCCATTCATCTTCTCAATCACTCTGCAAACTCACAAGCACTCTCCCTAGTCGAGAGACGTGAAAACTGACCCAAGTGATTCACTAGGGCTAGTGAGACAACTCAGCAATAAAACTAGGTGAGACTGTGTACAGTGTATCTCAAAAACCATATGGATTTTTAAAGTTTGTCAGGGGCTGGAGAGATGGCTCAGCATTAAAAGCACTGGCTGCTCTTCCAGATGTCCTAGGTTCAATTCACAGCACCTACATGGTGGCTCACAACTGTAGTCCCAGGGGATCCAATGCCTCGCCTGGCCTCTTTCTGGGTCTTACTATGATCCTGGCCATCTTGGAACTCATTGTGTAAATGAGGCTGGCCTCTTCAAGGTCTCAGATTAAAGGAGTGCACCACCACAGCGTTCTGGGAGCTTTGCGCTATTATAAATATATAAATATAAAAGAAGCACAGGTGCTCCAGCTCACACTGAGGTGGGAGCGTTACCATGCCTTTAAGGCCAGCTTGGGCTACACAGTGAGTTCCAGGCCAGTCTGGACTACAGAAAGGAAAGAGAGGGAGCGAAGGAGAGGTGAAGGGAGGGAAGGAGAAAAGGAGGAAGGAAAAGAATAGGTTCTTTTCTCCTGTTACTTAACAATACTTTGCTCTAGTACCTGCATTAATTAGATTTTTGGGTTCTGTGACCAAATACCTGACAGACACAATTTTAAAGTGATTTTTTTGCGCTATCGTGGTGGGAAAAGCAAGGAAAAGCAATGCCACTCACACCATGATGGCCAAGATACAGAGGATCTTGGAAGGGACAGGACAAGACAGCCCAGAGAACAGACCACCAGGATCTTCTTCTTCCAACTAGGCCGCCACTATACTACGTTTCACCACTTCCCAGAGGAGTCAAACTATGAATCCATCAATTAAATCACAGCCCTCATGACCTACTTATCTCTACAAACACACCCTGAGGTGTGCTTCGCTAACCTCTCAGGCTCTTAATCCAATGAAACTGACGAGACTACCACCTACCTATTTTAGTGTGTGTCTCTCTGACAGTCTTTTTGATTTTTTTATATTGTGGCTATCAGTGCCCAGGTCCTTGCTCATGGCTCACTTGTGGCAGCTGAACGAAGGACAACCCATGCATGGAGGATGATTCCCACCTCCTCTAACAGAAAGCAGGCACACATTTACAGGGGAAGGTGGCGGGCGGGGAGAGGGGTGTCTGTCACCAAAATTCTGGCAACTTTTACAGAACAGGTTTCCCTAATTCTGCAGGCTTCATCAGCACATACCTATGATCGTCTGTTTCCAGATACCACTTCCTCTAAGTCATTCTGCAGGAGGTCAAACCTACTATTTTCTGGATAGTTTTGCAACCCTACCTTAAACAAAACCAGGACATCTTCATTTCATGAAATGACAATCTCAAACTCTGACCTCAATCTTTACTTATACCACCCTCTGCTCTACAATCTCCTGTTCACTTTCCAGGACTCAAGACAGGGCATGCATTTTCAAATTGCCATTTCTGTTCCTGCTGTCACACTACTGCACACCCATCCAAACCCTATAAGGCAAACATTTATTGAGTATTTGCCATACTCCAGATACAAAGGCATCACCTCAAGTCCCATCATCTTTGCAAGCTCTTCCCTTCTGTGTACCAGGGAGATCTCCATGACAGTCTCTCGTCTTAACAAACAGTTGGAGAGAGAGGAACATACAACAAATGAGAGCGAAAATGAAGGCTGAAGAATGAGAGAGCTTGTAATCAGTATGACATATTGGAAAAGCCAAACACCAATCCGAGTGTAAAGAAGGTGACTTTCTGCAAGTGGCAATCAACACTGAACACAGGTACAAAGAATCACTAAAAACTGTGCTAAGTGCTCTGAAGAATTATACAGTCTGATGCTCTGGCAAATGATGAGTTGTTTCAGAGATGTGGACAGAAAGGAACTCTTCTGACTTAATGAGAACTCAGCCATGTAATTAAAACATTGATATTCATTATAAAGATACAACATTTACAAACCAAAAGTTCCTTTGAATTTGGGAAACTTTCATGATTATTTAGATATGGCTTTTTAAAATGAATTCCCCCAAAGAGTACCTCTCTCCCCGTGTGCAAAAGTAACCCAAAGAAATGATGCCCACTAGGGCAAACAAAGCCTATCATGACCATAAAAAAAAAATATTTTCTGATGTTTAGCTTCATGAGGCCTAAACTTGCTCTTTAAAAATACTAAGTCTGAATAGCGGTGGTGGCCACGCCTTTAATCCCAGCACTCGGAGGCAGAAACAGGCGGATCTCTGTGAGTTCGGGGCCAGCCTGGTCTACAGAGCGAGTTCCAGGGCAGCCAAGGCTGTTACACAGAGAAACCCTGTCTCGAAAAAACAAAACGAACAAACAAAAAGCAAACCATAAACCAAAAAATACTAAGTACAACAGCTGCGCCTTCCTAAATTCAAAGCTTCCAGGACTTACAAGAGCTCCATCAGGATTACCAGCCCAGGGAACACTATCACCGAGTACCAGGGCAGGGGTCTACTCGCGAGTTCCAGGCCAGCTAGGGCTACATAGTGGGATTCTCTTTTCAAAAAACAAAGTACACAGGGTCCAATTTCACTTTGTGACCCAGAAAACTGTACGAAACATCTACTCAACTGATTTATACAGCCCCGTGACTAAAGTCAACTTTACCCAAAAGAAGACGCCTCCGGCCTGGGGTCCAGTGGACCGCCCCCTCTGGGAGCATCAGGGCGGTAAGGAGAGCTCCGCGCCGGGCGGACGGAATTAAGAGACTGGCGGAAAGACGTCCCGCGACCCTAAAGTAACTTCTCTAACCTGGAAACGGACGCGACAGCGACCATCTTCTCGGGGCGGGGGGACCCAGAACTTTCGGAGACGGGGGAGAGCAGCGGGCGGAAGCGCCCCGCGGGGCTGCTTACCTTCACCAGCCACACGCCGGTGTTCTGTTTGGCGCCGGTCAGATCGAGTTCCCCGCGCTCGGCCATGAGTTCGTCGCGTGCTGGGGCGTGCGCGCACGAGCGGTGGCTCCGAGCAGCAAGGCGGAGAGCGACGGAGCAGAGCCGAAGACAGGAGCAGGCGGACCGGGAAGAGCCGGCGTCGCTCACCGGCTGGGATACCAGGAACTTGAGGAAAGGAGCACGCCGCTGAGCCCGGAACTGCGCCTGCGCACGGCAACGTCAGGACGGCGCGCCGCAAGGGACAAATTCCCTGCTTCGGCAACTTCTTAGGTGGGCGTGACTTCTGGCCGGGTGTATCCCAGTGATGGAAGTGCCGGAAAGGAAGACCTAAATCCTGAGCAGGGCATTAAAGGACGAGCCTCGAATAACTGAAGAAAAAGTACAGAATTGGAAAAACTATGGTTTAGACAGACAAAAGCTGTATGTATTTACCCAACTGAAGAGGCAACAGATTTTAAGGACAGGCTCAGGGGTAGTAAAGTCACATTCTTGGCCCAACATCATTGGCACAAATGGGCACTAAAGTAGAAATGAATATACCGGACACATGTCATGTCGAGACCAGAAAATCAAAATCTTCTGATTGTGCAAATAGAATACTCTCTTTCAGACGCCAAAACCAAAATGCCAGCCAAGTGGATCAGTAAGACCCAACACATAAGAAAGAAATGTGATTATTTAAATGCCCTGCTTCCACGGTTTTCCTCTCCCACTTGCCTTTGGAATGAAATTTTGCTGCCTGCTTCAATTGGGTCTCTACCAGTTGAATTTTGATCCTTCTGCACCCAGTATTCCATACACCTACCACACCACTCCCGTCTACCAGCTTGAAGACTCCAGGACCTTCCCCGTCCCATTTCAGAGCCTCTTTGAAACCAATTCTGTTGCCTTGGATACCCTATTTTCCCTTTACTTTGCTCTGCCCCTGTCCTCTGGTTGGCAAACTTCTACTTATGAACAAAGACTAATGGAAATGTTACTTCCTGAGGTCCGCCCGCCCCCCCCCCCCCCGAAGCTCTGCTTCTCAATTCTGCAGTGTGTGATACTTAAACACTGTTCCATGAGATGCATGCTTCCATGCCTGCCTTTGTTTCCTAGACTGCTAACGAAATCGCTCCTACACAAAAATATGCTTTCCCCCCAGATTTACTGAAGCATAATGGGTGAATACGAAATGGTGCCTTATCCATTTTCTATGCACAACAGCCAGTGCAGTGTTTGACATCCTGTGGGCTGTCAGCAGGCTTTGGTTGAATGAACATTTGCTGAAGAGAAGCAAACAGTAAGGTATTGGGAGAATGGCAAGTGATTTATTGAATCACACACCAGAACGATGTGCAAAATTGCAGAAAGTCTATATCTGTGCAACATAAGGTCCGGGAAAACTGTCAGGTCTCTGAGATCTGCTGGCAAAACTAATGTGATGGGAAAGACCAAGGCACACACTGAAAAGGGAGGTTGCCTTCTCTTATAACAGCTTGGGAACAGGCCTAAAATGTATAAAAGGCAAGCATATGAGAACTGCTTTAGGCTTGGTGCAAGTAGAAGGAATAAATACAAATAGGAGACTGTAAAAGAAAGAAAATAAAGGACCCTGGCATGCCCCAGGGATGGGTTTAAAGATTAGGTGTAGGCACTTGCATTGACACAGGTGAACGAAGCACCGATGCACTGCCCAACTTACAGAGCTCACAGCTAGGTATGGTGCTTCAAATAAGATGACTAAGATGTCACAGACCAGGCATTTGAATGCTTGGTCCCCAGTTGGGGGCTGTTGGAGAGGCTTAGAAAGAGTGCCATTGCTGGAGTAAGTATGTCACTTGGGACAGATGTTGAGGTTTCAAAAGACTCACAGCATTTTGAGTGCACCCTTTCAACTTCCTGCTTGCAGTTTGAGATGTGAGCCCTCAGCTCTCAACTTCCAGTCACAATGTCTGCCACCTGCTGTCCCCACCATTATGGATTCTAACCTTCTGGAACTGTAAAACCAAATATAGATGAAGCAGAAGAAAATGACTTAAAAAATAACTTCAGGAGAATGTTTGAAACTCTCAAAGAAGTGGAGGAAAAGACAAACAAAAAATTGGAAGACATCAGCAAATCCCTTAAAGAAAACCAAGAAAAAGCAATCAAACATATTATTCAAGAAACTGAAATAGAGACAATAAATAAAACACAAGCCAAGGGGATCATAAAAACACAAATCTTGAGAAAACGACCAGGAACCACAAAGGCAAGCATTAACAGCAGAATACAAGAGATGGAAGAGAGAATCTCAAGCACTTAAGATACAATAGAGGAAAGCCAGAAGGTCCTGGTCAAGTTTTATGCAGACATTAAGAGACCACAGATGCCAGCCCATACTACTATACCCAGCAAAACTTTCAATCACCATAGGAGGACAAAACAAGATATTCCATGCCATGAGATTTAACCAATACCTAGCCACAAACTCACCCCTACACAAAATACCAGAAGGAAAACTCCAACCCAAGAAAGTTGGCTACACAGACAATTGATGGTCTCATGGCAGCAAATCCCAAAGAGGGAAACATGCACAAATTAACATAACCAAGAAAGAAAACTAAATTAACAGGAGATAGCAATCACTGATTATTAATATCCCTTAATATAAATGAGCTTAACTCACTTATAAAAAGACACAGGCTAGCAGACTTGATACTAAAACAGAATCCATCTTTCTGCTGCATACAAGAAACACATCTCAACCTCAAAGACAGACATCATTTCAGAGTAAAGGGTTGGGAAAAAATTCCAATCAAATGGACCTAAGAAACAAGCTAGTGTAGCTATCTTAATATCTAGCAAAATAGACTTCAAACTAAAATCAAACAAAAGAGACAAAGAAGGACATTTCATATTAGTCACAGAAAAAAAATCATCAAGAGGAAATCACAATACTGAACATCTATGCTCCCAATACAAGGGCACCCTCATATGTAAAAGAAACACTTCTAAAGCTTAAATCAGACATTAAACCCCACACACTTATAGTGGAGACTTCAACACTCCACTCTCACCAGTGGACAGGTCAGTCTGACAAAAAATTAACAGAGAAATAAGGGAACTAACAGATGTTATGATTCAAATGGACTTAACAGACATCTATAGAGTATTCCATCCAAACAGAAAAGAATATACCTTCTTCTCTGCACCTCATGGAACCTTCTCAAAAATTGACCACATACTTGGTAACAAAACAAACCTCAACAAATACAAAAAAAATGGAATAACCCCATGTATCTTATCAGATCACTATGGCTTAAAACTAGAATTCAACAGCAATACTAATTCCAGAAAGCCCACAAACACATGGAAATTAATCAATGCTCACCTGAATCATCGATGGGTCAAGGAAGAAATAAAGGGAGAAATTAAAGACTTCCTAAAAATCAATGAAAATGACCACACAACATACCCAAATTACGGGACACAATGAAAGCAGTGTTAAGTTCATAGCACTAAACGCCTGCATAAAGAAGCTGGAATTTTTTCACACTAGTGAATTAACAGAACATTTGAAAACTTTAGAACAACAAGATTTTCAAAGAAGAACTAATACCAATACTCCTCAAATTATTCCACACAATAAAAACAGAGGGAACATTGCCAAACTCTTTTTATGAGGCTACAATTACCCTGATACCCAAACCACATAAAGACATTACTAAGAGAAATCCAGACCAATCTCACTCATGAACATTGATGCAAAAATACTAAATAAAGTACTGGCAATTCAAATTTAATGTAGAGCTCAATAAAAAAAATCAATAAAATTTTTTAAAAAGTTGAAAAATAGGAATTTAGCATTGATTTGTAGGTTTTGGAAAGAAAGAGGGGAAAAAGTGAGGGGGGATTTACATAGTAGGAGATTATAAATGGCTAAAGAAAAGGCTACAGAAGAAAGGAAAAAATAAATATTTGAAAATGATTGTATAGGGGAAAATGGAACAAATTATCCAGCACCTCTTTCTTACAGATCTTCCCTGGAGATCACAAAGTGATAGACATTGCAGCTCAATGCTAGGCTGGGTACGTGTGTGTATCGTCCTACTGAATCCTCATGAGGATTTGCATCAGTTGCTGTGCTCAGATTATGACCCCCAGAGAGAGACCACCAGAGAGGCCCAGACTGTAATAAGCTGTAGTAACAGGGGCGGCGGGGCTGTGTCCCCAGCACCCGGCCGCCCGCATAGCTAGCTTTGTACCCGAAATAATTACACAGAAACG
>JABTXL010000002.1:35757929-35787021 GCA_025134845.1 Neodon shergylaensis | reverse complement strand
CCCTTTTTTTTTAAAGGCATTAACTTTATTCTCTATATATTTTTTTTCTCTCTCTCAAGCCTACGTACATTCATCCAACATTGTGACCCATTTAGTGGTCTGTCTGAATCTGTTTTATTGTGAATCTGTAATTTTTTTACTATCCAGGAGCATTTCTTAAAATGTTAAGCAGTTCTTAAAAACTTAAGTTGCACCATGTACAAGTAATACGGTACTGCCTATATCATGCCCAGTCTAAAGTTTTACTGTGAGCTGTTATTACGGTAATTATGGTAGTTCCTGCCTGAGGTCAGCACAGTTCAGCATGGAGCAGCCGCTCCTGCCTCAGAGCCTTTTGGTGCCCCTGAGCTGAGCATAGTTGCAGGCACACAGCAAGTCCACATTGGCGCCAAGCAAGCCTTAGAGCTTTATTTCAAATGCTCTATTTAAAAGCTCTGTCTCCCGCCGGAGCCAGATAGAGATCGCAATGGCGGCACAGCCCAGAAAGCCGGCATTTTAAAACAGCCAGTTTTTTCCTGCTGCCGAGTTAGGACAATTTCTTTGTGGCAAGCAACCCAGAAACAGCAAAAAGCTGTCTTAAATTTTCTTTTTATCCTTTTTAAGCCCTCTCAGGTTTTACGTGGAGTTCATTAGCACGTTGGGTGCCACTCTGCGCCACTCTGTAGTAACAGGGGCGGCGGGGCTGTGTCCCCAGCACCCAGCCGCCCGCATAGCTAGCTTTGTACCCGAAATAATTACACAGAAACGGTATTCATTTAAACACTGCCTGGCCCGTTATCTGTAGCCTCTTATTGGCTAGCTCTTACATATCGATCTAACCCATTTCTAGTATCCCTGTAACACCACGAGGTGCGCTTACCAGGGAGGATCTTAACCTGCGTCTGGCTGGAGTGGGAGCATCATGGCGACTCACTGACTCAGCTTCTTTCTCCCCCAATCCTGTTCTGTTTACTCCACCCATCTAAGGGTTGGCCTATCAAATGGGCCTAGGCAGTTTCTTTATTAGTTAACCAATGAAAGCAACAGATAAGATACAAGACCCACCTCCATCAATAAGCAAGGTTTAATCAGCATAATACAAACATGTTTGGAACTCATCTCCATCTCCGTTACAACAAAGTAGAGAGGAGTTGTATCTCCTCTGTGGGGTGAGCTTTTAAAGGCATAACGACAAAGAGAATCTTTGAAGATGTTTTAGCATGAGTACAAGGACTTTTGCTCCCTCCCATTCTGTTAAGTCAGCTTTTTCCTTGTCTTTAGAGCAAGGCCACTGTTCTTGAGTTAGGCCATCTTTATCAGCCTGTACCAGGTGGCTGGCTGGGCTGAGCCAAGTGACCTTGTGCTCGGAATCTCCTGGGTGGGAGAGGGGAAGGCCACTATCTTCCTGGAAAAAAATTCTGCTAGGAAATTTCTTCTTGTTCCTTTGAGAATAAGGGGTGAGGGTCCCACAAGTAAGTGCTTTATTCTTTGCTATGATTCCATAATCATTAAAGTCTAAACTCAGAGCTGAGACCATGTCCCAGTTGTGACCTGCCCCCACGCCAAAGAAGCATTCCAATACAAAGGTCAATTAACAAAAATAGGTAACTCCAAAATTCTTTCTTTCTCCAGATAATTAATCAGTGAAATTTTTATCAGATCTTTTAAGATGAAAATATGATTACAGGAGGGAAGGCCCAAGACGCACTCTGGCTGCAATTCTTCCAAGAACTCTTAAGAGTACTTACACTAAGCCGGGAGGTGGTGGCGCACGCCTTTAATCCCAGCACTCGGGAGGCAGAGGCAGGCGGATCTCTGGGAGTTCGAGGCCAGCCTGGTCTACAAGAGCTAGATCCGGGATGGGCACCAAAGCTACAGAGAAACCCTGCCTCGAAAAACCAAAAAAAAAAAAAAAAAGTACTTACACTAAAATGTGACTCCTGTCAAGCATGTCCAGTCTTTGACATTGTAACATGACATTGTCATCTACAAAGTTCACACTTCAGGATATCACAATCAATTTATAGGGGGGAAATCACACACACAAAAATCCTCACGATGTTTTACTTATATTTACAATTTCGTATCAGAGCAGATTTATAGTTCCTAAAGTGAATAAGGTCTGAGTGCTGGGCATACCTGAGAGGGCTTAGATTCTGGGTCAGGCCTTTAGTCAACCCTGTTTACAAGGGGCATTCCAGTCCTTCCTGGTTCTTTCAGATGGGATGGAGCAGGAAAAACAATCTCAACCACTGCACCCACTCTCAAACAAGCTTCATTCTAGAGCAGGGCTCTCAGTATCCAGTGCTCAGACACACGGCTGCAGTGTGGTTCCCTGAGGAACCACATTCTGAACATGCCAACAGCTGGACTACAACTGAGGCGAGCAAATCCCGAAATTCCGGCGACGAGTCTGGGAACTGAAATTTTAGCAAGCTTTCATTACTGAGAATAATTCTTCTAATCCCACACGGCAAGGATTCATTAGAGCTGGGGCCAGGTGCAAGGTCTGAGGCGTGACAGAAAGCCACCAGGAGCTTTTCTCTCCGTGTTTGACATACAACCCAGATCCCCTGTGCCTTGTAAATTCAGACTGGCGCAGGTCTGCAGGTAGCTGTTGCTTGCAGTGCATGCGGCAGAGCCTTTAATAAAGATGTTATAAGTGAGTTGAGGAAATCAGAATACCATTAACAGGTGGCTGAGCCCACTCTCAAATTATGTGCTTGACTGTCACCCACAGTCCTGATGCCTCTTCAGGAGGGACATGTTCTTTGTTCACACTCTCTCAAGCACACTCTAGCTAAAGGATCATCACTTAGAGAGAAATTCACATCTCTGAATTTCCCTCCTTCCCTCCCTCCTTCCCAAAGTCCATTATAAGGTTTTTTTTTTAATTAGACTTTTTTGAGACAGAGTCTTACCATGTAACCCTGGCTGGTCTAAAACTCACACAGATCTGCTTGGCTCTACCTCCTGTAGGCTGGGATTAAAGGTTTGCCCTGCTAAACCCTTCTCTCTCTCTGTCTCTCTCATTTTAAACATAATTCTTAATGATTCTTTGGAAATTTCACATCATGCACCCCAATCCTGCTCACCTCCCAGTACTTCCATATCTGCTCCTCTTCCCTGCAGTACACCCCGCCCCCAATTAACTAAAATAACACCCCCCAAAAACAACCTAGCTCCTCCATCTTTCCATCACCTCTTCATTCATCGTAGTGGCGTCGGGAGCTGCCGTGTGTCACACAGAGTGTACCCCTATTGTCCAATCTGTCCCCTTGTAAAATGTTTGTTGCAACGAGTCATCAGTCTGGTTCCAGGCCTCTGGTTTCTGGTACGCCATCATCACTGGGCCAGGCCCTTATCCAAATTGCTCTCAGACACCTTGCTGTTGACCTGAGTCATGGAAATTCTGCGATTATCAGTCTCTGGACCCAGTTCCTTTGCACACTCCAGCAGGTCATACATAGATGGGGCAGCAGTTATGGTGAGCCAACCCAAGGCCCAGGATGTGGGTCTGGGTGATAGTTGAACTGGTGAGTTTAGGTTCTTGGGATTACCACCTCAGGTGAGGGACAGAGCCAACTCTCCTAAGCCTGTGGAGCAGGGTGGGGCCATCTCTCCCGAGTGCTGGGGTCAACTCTCCTATGGTGCGGGAGGGGATGCCAAATCTCCCATTAGAGTGGCCAGCTACCCCTGGATCAGTGAGGTACAGGGCTGGCTCAGCATGGCCCTTGGGTTTCTATGCTTTGTTCCTATGACCCCCTGTGGCAACATGAGCCGTGAACATCAGCCCCATCCCTGACTGCTAATGGACCATGGACCCAGACATGGTCTAAAGCAACAGCCTGGGCCCAGCCCCCCGTAGCTACACAGGTCACTCATATTGGCCTCATCCATGTGGTAGCGAAGCCCTCGGACACCAAGATGGTCACAGGTGACAGCTCAGATCCCTGGCACTGGCATTGCCTTCGATGTTTTCAGGAGCCACAGATGTCAACAACAGGTCTTAACTGCAGTAGGGCCATGGACCCAGACATGGCCCTCGGCAACAGACCTGCCTGGCCCAGATAACACCATGGCCCCTGGGGCAGCGCAGTCACAACCACATGGCCACAGGCTGCAGCCTAGACGCTGAGCATCTATGTGGCCTTTGGTGGCAACACGGGCCATGGACATCACAGACCTGGACTGTGATAGCATCACAGACTTCAGACAGGGTCCCAGGCAGCAGCTCAGGCTCGGATGTCACCATGGCCCTAGGTGGCAGTGCAGCCCACCCAGATCAGCATGGCCCCTGCAGCAGAATGGCCGTCAGACATCAACATGGCCGCAGAGTGGCAGACCAGTCCCCTGATTTCAGCATGGCCTTCGATGGTATCAGGAGCGATGGACATCGACTTAGACCCATCCTGGCTGCAGTAGGTAGGGCTATGGTCCCAGACATGGCCCCTAGCCATAGCCTGGGCTTGGATGTCATCATGACCCTGGGTAGCAGCACAGATCATCCAGATTTACCTGGCTCCAGTGGAAGTATGGTTCTCAGAGACCAACATGGACTCAGGTGTTTGACCTGAACTCGGTCATCAGGAAGGCCTTCAGTGGTCACTGAAACCTTTGGATTCAACCCTGGCTTTTTACAGGGGCATGGACCTAGATGTGGCCCCTTGGCAGTAACCCAGGCCTGATGTCATCATGTTCCCTGAGTGGCGGCACAGACCACTCAGATCAACATGGCTCCAGTGGTGGCACAGCCCATGGAAACCACAATGGCTACCGGCGGTGACCCACACCCTGGATATCCTCGTGGCCTTGGTGGCAACACGGGTCATGGACATCAGTAGATCCAGATACAGCAGCCCAGGCCCAGATATCATTCTGGTCCTGGGTGGCAAGCAGGCCACTAACATCGGCCCGTTCCTCACTGCCCTTGCTTCTTCAGAACCACCTCTTACCACAGCACCTGAACTGTTCTACCTCTTTATCTCTTATTTTACTACCATATACTTGCTCATGATATTGACATCCAATGCCTGGTACCTTGTGTTTCCTGGCAAGTATGTGGGTATTTCAGGCAAGCTGGACCGTGAGGACCCAGGCTGCCTCGTGGGTGTCTTTTGCCCACCCACAAAGCACCGTGCAAGCCTGTGTTGCTAAATCCTTCTTAACAGGCAGAATTATTATTTGTTGGCCAGTAGTAGAAATACTATTCAAAAATAACAACTAAAGCTGCCTATTGTGGTACACACACATAATCTCTTCAGTCATGAATCTGAGGCAGGAGTTCAAGGCCAGCCTGGGCTACATAGCTAGGACCAGATCAGCCAAGGCTATATAGCAAGATTGTGTCTCAAAACAAAAATTATAAGTGAATATGAAGATGTAGCTGTAGCTTGGTTGGTGGTAAAGGGCTAGCCCAGCATACACAAAGCCTTGGCTTTGATCCCCAGCTCTGCATAAAACTGGATATGGCACAGAACTATTATCTCAGCACTTGGGAGGTAGAGACAGGAGGATCAGAATTGAAAGGCATCTTTGGCTACACAGGGAGTTCAAGCCAGCCTGGTTCAATAATAGATAATAATTCTATTTTCCCCACATTCGTGAAGTCATAGGTAATTTTGCTTCCACATCCCATAACATGTTCTCTAAATGATTCCTGTCTTCTGTTCAACCCTAGAGGTTCCTCTCTCTCTCTCTCTCTCTCTCTCTCTCTCTTCTTCCCCAGCCTTTCTTCTGTATGAAGTCCAGTGACTTATGAATACGAGCCACACATACAGTCCGCCATCTTCTTTTTGCAGAACGATCGCTGTCCCCGGAAGGCACATTCCTGTTTTCCGCAGTTGGGCACTAACAAAAAATGTGCTGTCTCCATCAGTTCTGCTGAGTGTAGAGCATGAACTTAGGAGCAAACATACAATCAAGTGATGGCTTTGCTGCATCCTCCTCGGCATCTGTTCCCTTGCTTATAAAGTGGGACCATTATGATGCCAAGTGGTGACGATGCATAGCTTTAATCCCAGCACTTGGGAGGCAGAGGCAGGTGGATCTCTGTGAGTTCAAGGTCAGCCTGGACTACAGAATGAGTTTCAGGACAGGCTCCAAAGTTACAGAAAGAAACTCTGTCTCAAAAAAAAAAAAAAGAAAAAAGAAAAAAAAGAGAGAGAGAGAGAAACCCACAAAAAACAAATAACAATCCAGGGCTATTATCATTGCATGATTAAATGAGAAAACATTAAAAACTTAATAGTATGATGTACAAACTATTTGGTAACTGCATTAATTGATATATAACTAATGTGCGTGTGTTCTGCATTTAATACCTATGGGAATAGGGCTTCTTCGTCCCCTCCTAAACAGAAAGACTGATTTGTAGTGCTTGCCATGATGTAGTATCCATGATGTTTATACTTCTATTATACTTGATGCCAAGCTACCTGAAGACATTACTGAAAGTAAGTATGGAAGAGAAGCATTGTGCACCAGATAGCGCATACATTGTATACTTTTGCAACATTGGAGTACACAATATAGTGTTTTTACATAGATATTTTAGATATCCAGTGCATAGATAATAGTAAGATAGAGAACAGTAATTAGGGACTGATGGGTTGAGTTTGTGTTTAACATGATTTATTTAATGGTGAATATTCTGGGGGAAAGGAGCATCCTGCAAGTCCCTGTGTATTTGTGTCTGTGGCACACAGCAAATGTCATTGGAAGGACATGAGGAGCTGGAGGTGAAGTCAGAACAGACCTCTGGCAGGAGAGGAAGGGGCAGCCAAAACAGGCAAGCCCTCGGAGGTTTTGTTCAAAGGGCAGGTTAACTGGAAGGAGAATTTAAAGTTTGAGTATTAATTAGATTTACTTTTTTTTTTAAAGATTTGGTTTTTGAAACAGGGTCTTCCTGTATTGCCTAAGCTGGCCTCAAACTCACAATTTCCTGCCTCAACCTCCATTGTACTGGTATTATAGGAATGTGCCACCATGCCTAGTTCCGGGTTTATGTTTTGTGCATCTGTTTATGGTGTGTGTGTGTGTGTGTGTCTCTGTGTATGTCTCTGTGTCTCTCTCTGTGTGTGTGCATGTGTGGTTACTAGTGCCATGGAACATATGTGGACGTCAGAGGACAACTAGCAGGTGGGTTCTGTCCTTCACCATGTGGTCTTCAGAGCTGACAGCAAATGTCTTTACCCACTAAGTTATCAGACCAGCCTGAGGGACACTATTGTACTGGCATAAGTGGGAAAAGATAATAACTTGGATTAAGAAAATAATGGTGGAGAATAAGAGAAATAGATGAGTCCAAAACAAAGTGGGGATAGATTAGGGGTAAAATGGATTAAGTCTTTGTGATTCTTAGTTGTGTAGCAAAATAAGACCATCTACCAAGTGATAACTCAGTACAAAAAACACATTGAAACACACTTCTTCTGGAAGATCAAACAGGACCCTGCATGTATTTTGCCTGATGTATGACAGGAGTCCATTGAATTACTCCTGGTAAATGCCTGCGTCTGATGTAACATATGGCCACTGTGGCCTGCAAGAAGCCTTCCTTCTCAGCAAGTCAATTTAATTGTCCGCTAGGGATTACTGTGGGAATACAGTGTTAAATAAAGCATGAGAAAATTTAATTTGTCACTGCTGTAATAAAATACGATTTATTTCTATATATAATTTATCAAAACATTTAAATCATACTTTCTACGTAAAATGAAATTAGAGTTAGGAAACAGTCCTGAAACACTTGATCAAAGTGCCCAGATAGAAATTACAAATAACAGTAAGTCCTAAAATACCATATTAAACAGATGGAGCCTCATTGACGTTCAGTTTTCCCAGCCAGGGAAGCCGAGCCTGCTGAATATCAATGAGGAATCATGTCCACATTTCCCTAAGAGCAAAAACGAGGGCTTCCCATTTTTAAAACCCAGGCTTCCTACCCAACTTCCTACCGAATACACAAACGCAGGGGCGGGGCAGGAGGGTGTCTCATCCAGGTGAAGGGCAGAGCTGAATGAGTGACGTCTGCTCTGCTCCGCCCTTGTGGGAAGAGCCCTTGCCTTCACCGTACAGGCTTAGCATACGCACCTCTCTGGTGTAAACAACTGAGCTGTCACGGTGACTGCCACAGAGGCTGCTGGGGACCTGGGGAACTTCCAGCTTCCTGTTATACCAGCCCCAGTGTGTTGTCGTGGCTGCATGGTAGATCACTGATGTGTGCATTTCCCAGCCAGCAGGAAAAGGTAAAAGAGAAAAGGTCATTCGACACCTTGGTCAAGGCTTTAAAATAGATTTTAAGAGACATGTTTCCTTATCTGTGTATTGGAGCATGTGTGCCCGCTCACCTCACGTGAGTACAGATGTGCGTGCATATGTGCCCGGGGAAGCCAGGAGAGGCATCCGGTATCCTTTCCCATACTCTGTTATTTCTTTGAGGCGGCATCTCTCCCTAAACTTGGACTTCATAGTTCCTGAGCTAGGCTGGAGGCCAGAAAGCTCCAGCAATCCTCCTTTCTCTTCCTACTGGGGACTGTGGCCGTAGGTGTGTATGGGACACCTGGTGTGTGCATCCCGGGATCTGAACTGCAGCCTTTGTGATTGTGCAGCAAATGCTCTTAACCACCAAGCAATCTCTCCATCCCTAAAAGCAATTGTTTTTACAGGACGTTGGACTGTGTTTTAAACAAATTCCAGACACTGAATCTCTTCCTTTCCCATCTTCCTCACCTCCATTCCTCTTCCCTTTCTTCCCTTACCCCCTCTACCCCACTCCCCGTCTTCTTCATACCCATTGCTCTTGTCTGGTTTACTTGTATCGTGCATTTTTCTATATTCTGGATTTTTCCAATTGTATCTCTAGGGCATCCTGTTTCTTGTGTTTTTGGGGAAATGATCACTACATCTCCAAGTGTGATTGGGTTCAGCTTTGACTTTGGTGGACTGGGATAGAAAGACAATGTACTTCACTTGTGGTCTTCAGCACTCCCAGCACGAGGAACATAACCTCTGGGTTTCATTCCTTTGCAATGTGGAAGCTGTAATGTCTTGAATCAGAAATGTTCTCTACACTCTCATCTTTTGAAAGCTGTTTGAGATGCTGTGGGACCTTTAGTGAGTGGGGCTTAGGTGGTGGAAATAGGCCACTGGTTCCAGTACCCTTTCTAGTGTATATACATATATACATGCAATGTAAGCATTTTTCAATTTTTGTGTGCATTGGTGTTTTGCCTTCATGTATGTCTGTGTGAAGGTGTTGGGTCCCCTAGAACTGGAGTTACAGACACTTGTGAGCTGCCATGTGGGTGCTGGGAATTGAATCTAGGTCTTCTGGAAGAACAGTCAGTGCTCTTAACTGCTAAGCTATCTCTTCAGCCCAAAACAAGTATTTTTAAAATTCATCTTGATTAGTGGGAGGGGGAAGGGTCAGGAGAGGGTAATGTGGATGGGAACAACTGATTGAAAACCGTAAATATGAGTGATTAATGTATGCTAAAATATGTTTAAAGTATACCACACCACACACACATACACATTATATACATCACAAACACACCACACACACACCATATCACACACATACACACACACACGGCATACTGAATGCTAGAGAGAACCACAAGAGGTCCAGTCTGAATCTCTGACTCCCTGGACCTTCTTTCTTTCTCTCCATCACAAGGTCAGTCTTTTTATTTTAACTTATTTAGTCCCCCCCACAACATTTCTTGATCATCCACCAGGAAAAGCCTCCCAACCCCATCGCAATTGAAGCCCCAGAAACCTCATTTGATTGATTGCCAAACTTTCTCTATGCTGAGAGACAATGGATTTCTGTGGTGTTCGCCTGGCAAGTCTCTGGACGGAAAGGAGTCATCTTTCTTCTGGGATTGTTAAACAGAGACCATCGAATGCCAGATTCTTGTAGTCAGACTATACATTTATTTCTGCAGACACAGACAGCTCACTGGTGGCCAGTCACTAGCGGGGCTGGGCTAAAAAGTCTCTGTTCTTTAGTTCATTGCCTATCTGGACGCATCCTTGCAATCTCTCAGAACCAGGACATGCACATTACTCTTGGGAGAACTGAAGTGATCAGGATGGAAGGACTCCCAGGAAGAGACAGCCATTAGCAATATTTCTGCTCCACTGCAATTTTTTTTTCTGGTTTCGAGGCTGAGATTCAACTATGGCAGAAGTGAAAGCCCTTAGCAGTTATCACTTTATATTCTTCTGTTCTTCTGTTCTCTTCTCTAAGATACTCAGAAGTTACCTAAGTCCAGAGAGCATACACACACCATATCTGAAAATCGATTTTGTTTTAATGAGTCTTTTCCAATCCTTCCCAGCCTCCCCGGACCTTGAGCAACCAACACTGAGCTGTGAAAGCAATGCTAATTGCTTTCCCTGGGGTCAAGCATCTTCCTTGTAAACCACGCGTCCAGGAGCCCCTGAAAGCCCAGAGGAAGAATTGACAGTCAGTCTTACAAGAGATATAATTGAGCTTCTGAAACATTTAACTCTAATGCAAATTTGTTTTCAATCGATTTTTTTTCTCATCTCTTAACATGTCCTGAAGGAAATAATGGCTGTGAATATCTTGGCACAACGTATTCATTATCACCGTGGGCTTGAAGCGTGTTCCCGGAATCTCGTAGAAGTGAAAACACAAATCCCTGCCACCTTTTAACATAAAGGGTAAATCACCGAGGCTTTTCCAAGGTCGCCTGATGGTCCCGACTTCTGTGCAGAGGTTGGCAGGCGCTAGAGAGACAGCTGTGAAGATTAAAATTCCCTTTTCTATCTGGACGGATTTATGTAGGATCTCTTGGGGGGAGGAGGCAGACAGAACAAATAGATTGCACCTGCCATAGCACTGTTCGAATGAGATGAACCTCTCCCGATGTTATTTTTAATTCCACCAAGCACGAAAAACTGAAGACTACAAAACTGCATTTGTGCAGGAGAATGAAGGGACACGCACAGTTAGATCCTCCCATTATTATGAATTTTGCAAGCGACTCCTGATGCTCTGGGTGCCTTGATTGATCACCTTTTATTCGTTGACAGAGTAGCCCAGGTTGACCTCCAACTCAATGTGGAACTCAGGTTGACTTTGAACTCCCCTGATTCCCTTCTCCTGGCATCCTGGATGCTGCAATTACAGGCATGCCCATGAGTCTGGTTCACGTGGTGCAAGCTCGGCAAGCCCTCTGTCAACTGAGTTACAGCTGCAAGCCATCAGGTAGTCTTAAAATATGTCTTAAGCCCTTTCTTCAAAGTACGAAGGGGCAGATTCCCTCTGCCTAGCGATTCCCTTCAAACAGAATGCAGTGAAAGTGATGTCATGTGACCTCCACGACTAGGTCATAAAAGGGTGGCTTTTTGCCAGATTCTCTCTCAGGTCATTTTTTTTTTTTTTGGTCTCTTACAGTGGGAGGAAGACCTCAGCTCTGAAGATGGGTGTCTCAGTACGGTGATTTGATCTTGGAACTTTTCTTGGTGGATAAATAGATTGCAGATCGAAAGATTTAGGGTTTGAGGTTATATGTGTGTTTGTCAGCTCTGAGGACAAAAGGTTTGTCTCTGTGGTTGGCTTATTCCAGGAGGACAGACAGTACTAACGTGTAACTCATCAATCACCAGATGAAAATCATGGAGTTGGAGGACTCGGTTGGTGAGGTCTGCCCTATCAGCAGCTTGAGTAAAGGAGAACGGTCTGTTTATCAGAGAAGCCGACCACCATTCCAGCACTCCCACAGCCCGACACATCCTTACTAGGAGGCTACTTGTTTAAGAGACCAGATGGAAAGCCAGGCAGCTGTGGCTCACACCTCTAATCCCAGCACTCGGGAGGCACAGGCAGGCAGAACTGAGTTTGAGGGCAGCCTGGTCTACAAAGCGAGTTCCACAATGTCCAGTGCTACACAGAGAAACCCTGTCTAGAAAAATCAAAAAGAAAAAAAAAAAGATCCAGCAGAAAGGAGTTTACTGTTTACCTCTCAGCAGTCAGCTAGGTGAGTAAGCAGCTTTGGAAGTAGCTCCTTGTACCTCAAGTCAAACCCTCAGAGTTCATCCACCAGGCTTAGTATCCTCCCACTGAAGCCCAGAGCAGAAACCATCAGCAATCAGCAACTGTCAACAAAAATTCACCAGAAAAAAAATGTATGATATAGAGGGCCTTTATTTAAAAACAGCCACAAAGCATCCAGTACGGCAGCAGAGAGATGCAGACAGCCTTCAGTACTAAGCGAAAATGCACCATTTGTAGGAGCGAAGAGAAAGGCTAGCTCAGATAAAGCAAGGCTTTGTGAGATTTGGTTTGGTTTCATGAGACACAGTTTCAACTCTTTACCCCAGACCGACCTGGAACTGACCGTGTGGCCCAGGTTGACATTGAATTCATGGCAATCCTCTTACCTCAGCCCCCCAAGTGCTGAAATTACAAGTCCTGCCTTTAGGACGTGCCTTCTTAAACTTTTCTTATTCTCAATATTTTTGTTTTAATGTATTTTTTATTTTTACTAAGTATAGTATGTGTGTTGTGTGTATGTATTTGGGGATCTGTGGAGGCCAGAAGAGAGTGTCAGATCCTCCAGGGCTGGAGTTATGGGCCGTTATGAACAATTCACAAGGGTAATGGGTATAGGATAAAAGGGCCAATGAAAGAAACATACCCTGACCCTAAAACCAGAGCCAAAGAAACACACTTTGGTCCAGAAACCACAGCCAAAGAAACATATCCTGGCACTGAGACCAGAGTCAAAAGGTTAAAAAGGGCCAGTGAAAGAAACACACCCTGACCCTGAAACCAGAGCCAATAAAACATACTCTGCCCCTGACCAACTCAGTACAAAAACCAACTAATCCCTGAGTAGAAAGCCCAACCAATCCCTGACCAAGAAATCCAACCAATCCCTGACCAAGAAATCCAGCCAATCTCTGAATTTGTCCAACCTCGGGGATTGAAATTTGACCAATTTGCATCCTGAAAATCAGTTGGGCACTGCCTTTTTCTACCCTGGCAGAGGCAGTCACCCTCCTGGATTCCTCCTTCCCAATCTCTTGGATGAGGTTTGAACAACAACCTTCTTTCGCCAGCATTGGAGCAGAGAATTAACAACTTTCACTGGAGGAACCGGAGCAGAGCACAGCAGAGTTGTACCATGTTCACTGAGGAAACCCTTCACCTAGTGGAGCAGAGTTGTTACATTGGGGAAACCTTTCCCTGAAGCAGGGGTGTATGCTGCTACGTCTACAGTGACTTTATGGTACTCCTTGGCTCCCAACTGCCAGGATCCCTTTCTATCCTAGCTGCAATGCTTCCATGGGGACCAACCTGGGGTCCTCTAAAAGAGCAGCAAGTGTTCACCCCGCTGAGCCATCTCTTCAGCCCTCTCAACACCTTAAAGCCTAAGATATTATCTAGTGACCCCAGATCTATAGACACATGATACAGGTGCACAGAGCAAGCAGTTACCAATAGTAAATTGTAAGAGGCTTATTTTTTGACAATTATTCTATATGCAAATGATTTCACCATGTGTCAAAGAGGAAAGGAAATCTGCACATGGAGATAAATGAACCTGTTTATTTTTACATGAAGGAGTGCATCTTGGCTGAATATTTGATACTGCAAGATGTAGAATACTTCCAAGAATTTTTCCAAGTTGATCAGTGTTTGATTTTTATAACCATCAAGGCAGAGGAACACAACTTCACATAAATATATAGCATGAAATAACAGGAGTATGTTTAGGGCTATCTCCGAAGCTTGGAAACTGTCCCAACCCCAAGACCATGGTCATTCAATGGTTCTATTTTTTTTTAAATGAAACTCAAGTCAGAAATTGAAACAACAACTTTTCTAACCAAACATGCTAACACAATACAACCCAAAGCAACATTACTTTAATATTTACATCCTGAGGAATGAAGGTAGGGAAATATTAAGACTTTGGCTTTTGTTATTAAACCGTTATATTTCTCTAAGAACAGAAACTTGTATGGGTGGTAAAAAAAAATATGAAAAACCATCGGGCTTCTTCACACACAGGAGTCTTGACCCTTAGCCGAAGTGTTTCAGCAGCGTTTGCCAGCACTGTGGTGTGACGGCGCATGCAGTGTGTGTCCATTGTGTGCTCAGAACCAAGGCTGCAGTGAAGTTGAACCGTGCAGCACTGCTGAGCATGCATGCCCTGGGTTCGTTACATGTCTGAGCTATAGATAATGGTTCAGAGTGGTCAGATTCCAAGCAGCAAACTGAGGCTTATAGGGACGTCACAAAGTTTAATATGTGCAAAGAATATATGTGACGTTGAGCAAGTGGCTGTCGGGCTCGATTTTGAACCATTAGCCCAGTTAGCTGCTTGGGAGCCTGCCGGTACTTGTGTAAGCTCACACAGTGAGTGTGGCGGCTGCACTGCTGTGTGTAGAAACACCTCCTTGCACTCTCACAGAATCGCTTCTCATTTTTCTATCTTCCACATAAATACATTTTCTTTTTCAAATTGGGTTAGAACTATTTTATAATTCACCATTTCCACTTAATGTATCAGAAACAGTTTCTCATAGCAGAATATCAGAGTATCGAGAATATCATGACATCTAGAATATTCCTGAGTGATTTTTTTACATGTATCAAAGATAATAATATGGGTATCATGATGCCATTTTTATTTATGTGTGTATTTTTTATCCTAGTCACCCCTCCTTTACCTTTCCTATTGGGGGCACAGAGGTCCTTGTGCCCACAGAGCACTAGGAAATCAGGAATGTTAAAACAGTCAGGGTCCTCTCCTCAAATAAGGAATTACCTGGTTTCCTCCCAGAAGGCTGGGCCTGGATATTGCTAATGGCCTGATGATGACCTTTTTACTATCTATCCAGCAGACCTCACCCCAATTCCCCATTCTGTTTTTCTTAGACTCTTCCTCCCTGGACTGTTATCTTAGGCTCCCATTTAACAGAACTCATCCTTGGCGGGGGGGTAACATATACTTTATAGCTTGCTGAATTTTCTATTGCTAACTCAGACACCACACTAGATTCTAGGCCTTTCGGCGAACCCTCATGGTCACACGTACTTTGTAGAGTAGCTTCTGAGTAGTCGTATTTTAGATTTTATTGGGCACCTGAAGCTGGACCGATTGTTGCCTAGAAACCTGGAACTGGAATGACTGTTGCCTGGAAACCTGGAACTTGGAATGATGGTTGCCTGGAAACTTTTTCCCAAGTTGTACTGTGCTTTAAAAATGCTGACAGTGAAACCACCTGGCATCAGACTCCCCAAACCTGATCCAGGTTGATGAAGTCATTCTGGGCTGAGTTTTTATCCTCACCTCTTTGAGGTTTGTTTCCCTGCTTAGATATCTGCAGGGTCCCCTTCATCACCCTGTTCCCCCTGAAACTCCTGCAGATCCCTTTCCTTTACCCACCTTGACATTCTACTCTCATGTCTGTTTGTGAATGTGGAGTCTGCTGTGTTTCATTAGGGTTACTTACAGAAGCATGGGACACCAATGTCTACCCCAGTGTAGAAAACCTGTCCCTCTTCCAACCATGACCTGTAAATAAATTCTAGGGGCGTGGTACCTCAGGATCCCTTTTCACATCTGTCATAGGGTTTTGGCAGGTCCAAACTTGTAGAGATCTTGTGCAGGTAGTTATAGCTACTTGAGTTCAAGAAAATGGCAGCCACATCCACCCAGCCTGGAAGTCAGCATTTCACAGCGCCCCCTCCCCCAGCACCTTCCTTAGGCTCTTACATTCCTTCTCATGTAGACCAGGCTGGCTTTGAACTCAGAAATCAGCCTGCCTCCGCCTCCTGAGTGCTGGGGATAAAGGTGTGTGCCACCGCCACCTGGCTCCTTCTTTTGACCACAATGTTCCCTGAGCCTTGGAGGTGGTGACATAGATGTCCCCCATTTGCTGATGGGCATTCATCAGTCTCTCCTCCTCTGTGTTTGACCAGCTATGAGTCCCTATCATCACCTCTAACTGCAAAAATCTCTTTTTAAAAGTTTTAAAAAATTTTTTTTATTTAAAATATGGCACCACAATTTCACCCCTCCCTCTCAAACTCTGGGCCCCCATAAAACTAAACAGCTGAATGTAAGAAAATAAATGTTCTCACTCTTAGGATCATCTGGCCAGAGGGACCTGAATCAGTCAAAGCTTGGCTGAGCTTGGAAAAAATGACATATTGACAAATGCAAACAGATTAAGACTCCTTTTAACAATGCATCTTAGTAACTAAATAAGTCAGATCATTTAGTATAAAGTCCTCAAACAATCATTGTAATGCAATAATCCCTGCTGTAATAAAATGAAATATGCCATCACCATAGGAACATTCTGTTATGTTTGATTTTAAGAATTGGTGTGTGTGTATGTGTGTACATACATGCGCACATGTATGTACGTGTATGCATCTGTGTGTGGGCCAGAGAAGGGCATCAGGTGTCCTCTACCACACTCCACTTACTCCTTTATGGAAGGGTCTCTCCTTGAACCTATAGCATTAATTTTTTTTCAGCTAAGATAGAAGTCAATAATCCCCCATGATACGTCTGCCTCCAGCCTCCTCAGGGCTGGGGTTGCAGGGTTGTGCAGAACGCCCAGCTTGTTACACGGTGCTGACCGCCATGTTCTCTGTGAGAGCCGTACGTGCTCTTGGCCACTTAGCTGCCCCTCTGGCCTCTTCTTTCGGAGTCAAGATTCCACACATGAGGGAAAACATAAAATATTTGCTTATCTGATGATCTCCAGTTTCGCCTATTTTCCTGAAAAAGGTATAATTTTGTTCGTCTTTATGGCTGAATAAAACTCCATCTTCTATATAAGTCACATTTTTTCTGTCCCTATATACATTATCAGGCACTGAGGCTATGTTAGAAATGAGCAGGACAGGGGTGGTGCACACCTTTAATCCCAGCACTCGGGAGGCAGAGGCAGGTGGATCGCTGTGAGTTTGAGGCCAACCTGGTCTACAAGAGTGAGTTCCAGGACAGCCAGGACAGAGAAACCCTGTCTCAAAAAAAAAAATACAAAACAAAACAACGTAACATAACATAACTGAGCAGGAGAGCTGACTCAGAGGTAAACAGTGTTTGCTATGCTCTCTGAAGACCAATCCTCACAACCATCCGATGCCCTCTATTGGTCACTGTGTGCATCATACTCAGATGCACTTACCCCACACAGACACACACAGACACAGACACACACACACACACAGAAACACACACACACACACACACACACACAAATAAAATAAATTGCCAGGCAGTCATGGTAGCACCTTAAATCCCAGAACTCAGAAGGCAGAGGTAGACCAATCTTGTGTGTTTGAGGCCAGACTAGTCTACAGAGAAAGTTTCAGGACAGCTAGGGCCACACAGGGAAACCCTGTCCTGAAAAAAAAAAAAAAAAAAAACAAGATCTTTTAAGAAGAGGAGGAGGAAGGGAAAGTACAAGGAAGACTATATGGGAACAAGGGGAGTAGCTGAGGTGAGAGGGTGAGAGGGAGATCAGAGAAGGGATGGCAGAGAGGGTGAGTATGACCAGAATGCTGTATACATGCCTGTAGATGTCATAATGAAACCAATTCTTTTGTATGATGAATAAACACTGATTTTGATGGCTAAACTTGGTTGTCATCTTGACATGCCTGGAAAGAGAGACCTTAATTGAAGAATTGCCTCCCTTAGATTGGCCATTGGACGTATCTTTGGGGCTTTGTCTCTATTGATGATGTCGGAGGGACTGGCCATCTGTGGGCAGCACTAACCCTGGACAGTTGATCTTGAATTGTATTTAAGAAAGTAGACAGGAGCAAGATATTAAGCAGTGTTTTCCTTAGGTTGTTGCAGGAGGGCATTAGTTAGTTCCTGGCTGCTCAGCCCTGAAATAACCACACAGAAACTGTATTAAATTAAATCACTGCTTGGCCCATTAGCTCTAGCTTCTTATTGACTAACTCTTACATCTGAATTTAACCCATTTCTATTAATCTGTACATCACCACACAGTTGTGGCCTACCAGCAAAGTTTCAGCACATCTATCTCCAGAGGCGGCTCCATGGCGTCTCTCTCTCTCTCCGTCTTCTTCTCCCAGCATTCAGTCCAATTTTCCCTGTCTACTTAAGTTCTTCCCTATCAACAGGCCAAGGCAGTTTCTTTATTCATTAACCAATAAAAGCAACACATAGACCAAAGGACCTCCCACACCATTGGGTCTCGACACTGTTTCTGCTATGACTTCTCTCGGTGATTGACTGTCATTCGGACATATAAGCCAAACTCTTTCATCTCCAAGTCGCACTTGGTCATGGTCACAGTAATAGGAATCAAAGTATGACAATAATAAAGATAATAACAATAAAGCCCCAAACAAACCAGAGTTGGACTAACATGGTAACGTTACCTCAGCGATTTGCTCGAAATGTGGAATTTAGAGCCTAGCCTGGCTTCTGAATCAGAATCTACACCTAAGTACCACCTCCAGGTGAATCCTCTGCCCATGGAGAGGTCAATCTCTTTCCTAAACTCCACTTCTGTGACACTTGAGGTTGACATTCGTCCTTCAGGTTCAGTTTCCCATCTATAACACGGGACAAAGCAGGAGAGTCGGTTCACACATTCATTTGCCCGGTTCATTTTGAGTCGACATTCTTTGCCCTGGTGGCAGAGCAGGGAAACAAGCAATCCGAGTTTTACCTTCTCTGCTACTCTAATGGTTAACGTTTCTTTAAGCCGATTTCTCAACAGGTAGGACCGTTTTCCACTGACGGTTTCTGCACCTTCTCACAATCACCAGTATGCTATCCTGCGACTTTGCACAGAAAAATAGATGCCAGGGAGAATGGGGGGAACGTCATCTCCCCATCAGGAGTCTATTTACTTAAAACCGGAGTAGCAGGATGTCCACATTTCTCAAACCCCCACTGCTGCCGCTGACAGCCTGCCGCACATCCCCTCTGTGATGATGCCACCGCTCTCTTTCCAAAACACTCCGCAAAGCACCGGGAAATTTCACACCGCTTTAGAAACAGAGAGCTCTGATGACAGCTTGTCAAGCACCGACTGTGCATCTTCCCAGTTATGTCTCTGACAGTCACCCTTGGGGCACGCTGGGGAAGGTGGCAGCGGTCCAGCTACGACGATGAAGTCAAAACTCACTGCCCATTGCCACCAGCCGTGGAGCTAGAACCTTTTAATCTTTTAAAGTTTCACTAATAGGCCCTTGGGCAGGAAGGGAGAAAAATGGTAAGAAGAAAATGACAGGAGGCTAAGGCAAGAGGGAAGACGGAACACAGTGCATTGCCATCATGGCTAACTCCATCCTTTGTTGGTGAGGCTCGTTACCTCTGGATGCCTGTCTCGCTGGAGAGCTTCATTTAGCAAGCAGGAAAGGAGAAGCTAAAGCTTTTGTTATTGTGTGTGTGTTATACATGTGTGATGCATGCCTATGAATGTTCAATAACGGCATATGTGAATATGGAGACCACAGCAAAGGATATCAAGCATCTTCCTTTATTGCTCTCCACCTTAATCCCTTGAGACGGGGTCTCTCATTGAACCAGAAGTTTGCCATTTTGGCCAGGCTGGCTGATTGGCTAGTGAGCTCAGGCGATTCCTCTGTCTTCGGCCCCCTAGTGCTGGGGTTAGAGGCACACGTGGACAGGCTCCAATTTTACAAGGGTGTTGAGGATTCCCTTTCAGGTTCTCATGCTTACAGAGCAAGCACCCTTACACTGAGTCATCTCCCCGGCCCAAGCTCTTGCTTAAAAAACGTCAAAATGTTTCCTCTCTCAGAGGGCACATTTTCCAAACAACTCTTTACAAAGACTGGAGGAAAAATTGATTAAGACAAGAAACTGTCAATTTTATAAAATCATTCCTTTATTGACCACTGAGAATAGTGTTGCTCTTCATGCATATGAGAAAGGGGGGGGGTGCTATTCTACCAATTACCTCTGTAATCTTGTAAATGCCCATAGATGTGGTTCAACAATATAGTCAGACTATTTATTGGTAAAGAAATTTTATTCATGAATTATACACCACCGTGTGTCAGTGCTTTTAAGCCCTAATGAGCTCCTGCTACAAATAAATATCACAGACATAGCAATAACTGTTTGTCAAATTAATAAACGAAATAATGTTCAGAAAGCATCATCCAGCCGCCCCCATCTGTTGAGGGCTCTGGAGCTGGTTCTATAGCCGGGCACCACCTGCTCCCCCAGCAAGGCTGTTTAATGGAAAGGGCAAGCAATGGTTTACAGCCCTTCGTTCCAGTTTGCTTCCCAGACTGCTCAGTATTAGTCGTTCTGAGACAAGATTGCTCCAAGAGCAGTGCCGAGGGCAGCAAACCTATAATTGTCAAATGATTGCGTGGCTTAAAAGTCCTTCTGAACCAAACCAATGCTCACATAATGAGCTTGGTTAGTGAGGGTGTGCGTGCGTGTGTGTGTGTGTGCGCGTGTGTGATGACTTCTGAAGCCCACGATACGAAAGTCCAGGCTTCAAAGAAGCTAGCTAAACGTTTTATGTTCCCCCATGCTTATTAGTAATTGCTCTCATTTCTCCTGTTTGTCTCCTCTCCCCCCACTTCCCCTCTCCTTTTTTTTTCCTCCCCCTTCTGATCATAAGGATGCAATTAAAATCCCAGTGCCTGGTGGTTTCTGCCAGCGAGATAAACAGTACCTGACCCCATGTCATCTGCTGCATGAATACAGATCAGGATTTCATCTTAGAGCAACTCGATTTCGGATGGTTGCTAAGGAGACTATTGGCATCTCTGTGTCCTGTGTGCCCTATTGCTTAGAAAGACTTGCAGCAGCTTTGCCCGTTACTCTCCCAGAGAGAAAAACCTGAAAACTCATTAGGGAAGCCAACATTTTGAAATTCTGCTGGTCTCTTTAATGTTTTGAGTGCTGCTGGCCTTGGGGTGTAACTCTAGAGTGTATTGGCATCTAAGCTGGCGTGCCTTTGGAACTGATGACAGCGAGCATAGCTTTGTTAGAGAAAGGAAAAACATAGTGGACCAAGTTCTGGGGACCCGATTCTCTGACCTGGAGTTTTTGGCACAGGCCTGCTGTGTTATTTGCTTCTTTTTATTTTATTTTTGTCAGGGAACCCTACCTCCTAACATCCAGAATCCAGACCAAGATTCAACCCTCAGCCTTCTCCCTTTCAGAGCCAACAATGGTGTGCTGGTATCAAGTTAAGAAAATAAATTAAAAAGCACTTCTCCTTGATTTCATTAACTAAGAATGAGCCCCAATCTGAATTCTCTACTCCTGCCCCTCTATCTTCTGTTGCCCCTGCCTGTCTGTTATATGATTCTAAACCTGTGACTGCCTGAAATGTGTCCCTGTGGCTGTGTCTCTCTGTGTCTCTAACAAAGGGCTTTGCCCTCTCTTTTGCTGAACAACACAGAAGCATCACATGGGGGAAGTAATGGGAAATACTTTATAGGAATCTTGAATAGTGCTTTACAAGGGATGAAGTCACTGACTCCAACTGACCCAGATAACAAACAATATAATGCTATCAACAACAGCCATATGGTGCAGCTCACATTTTTTATTTATTTATTTTTTTGAGACAGAATTTCTCTGTGTAGCCCTGGCTGTCCTGGAACTTGCTCTGTAGACCAGTGTGGGCTCAAACTCAGAGATCTGCCTATCACCGTCTCTCTAGTGAATGGATTAAAGAGGTGTGCTGCTGGGCGGTGGTGGCGCACGCCTTTAATCCCAGCACTTGGGAGGCAGAGGCAGGCGGATCTCTATGAGTTCGAGGACAGCCTGGTATACAAGAGATAGTTCCAGGACAGGCACCAAAAACTACAAAGAAACCCTGTCTCGGAAATCCAAAAAAATAAAAAATAAAGGGATGTGCCATCTCACGGCTAGAGGATGTTCTTTTTATAAGGTTGCTTTTGTCTGATGCTCTGTTTTTCATAGCTGATTATCACAACACACAAACACACATATGTTGCTCATAGTTCAGGGGCATAGAAAAGTATTTGACTTCAGATTATTGCTGTGCATGGTAACTAGTAGGATCCAGAACTTAGCACGATTGGTGCCATGATGGAAGTGCCATTTCAGCCATAAAATCCAGCATGTAGACAACACCACTTGCCAAAACAAGAACAAAGACCTAATTCATCAAAGTCCATAGGAAAGTCCCGAAATGTACTAACCTTGCTTTGGGGCTTCTGTAGTACTGATTTTGGCTAAATGTTCTTGCTAATTGAAATATCACCCCAGGATATTTTCTTCATGCTTAAAAGCTCACCCTGAGAAAAATTCGGAGTTACATTGGGATCCCAAATATCCGAAGTAGCCGCCAACCAACGAATAAAGACTTTCTATTGGCTTAAACCCATGTCTGAGTAGGCTTCTCGGTTGGATACTTCACAATATGCATTAGCTTAGATTATAGATGTTGGCTACAGGAGAAAACACAGGCAAGCAACATTGTTATATTATTCTCTTAAAGGCAGATTAAACAGGCAGAGTACACAGTAGGCTAGCGGTCTTAAGTCTTAAGTGACCTCAAGGTATTAATAACTCTGGCTGTGAAGCCCAGCAAAAGTTTCAGTCTCTTTGAATGCAAGAGATACTTTTATAGCATGACGTCACTACATCTAACAAGCTGCATGGCCCTGGGCAAACATCCTCTCAAATCCGGTTTTCTTATCCTGAAAGCAGAAAACGAGGCATGCCTCACAGTGTTGTTCACGGGATTGAATAAAATCACGAAAACAGCTGTCAGAAGCAACTTCTAGGCTGCAAGGTGGTGATCAGCATTGTCTCTGATCTGGCTCCCCCAGGAGACAGACTTTAAGGAATATAGCAACTGGTACACTTGTTAAAGGGTCTCCAAGGATCAGCCCTCCTGCAAGGCTAGAGAAGGAAGCTGGATGAGTAGAGGGAGAGATGGGTCTGTGAATGGATACAAGGACCTCAAGCAACCTCCTGGTGAACTCTGAAGTTAGAATGTCTCTTCTATTGTCCTAAGTGGGTCAGACCTTTCTAGCTGTTACAACTGGATGTTGGGGTTCAACCAACCCCATAATTGAGGTTCCTTATATGCCAGTAGAACATGTTTGGAGATGAGACTTTGGGAAGCAGAGTTAGATGATGAGGTCATGAGGGTGAGGCCATGAGGAAAGATGAGACTAGTGTTCTCTCAAGGAGAGGAAGGACCCTTCTTTTAGTTTTTTTCTGGAGAACCACACTGAGACTCTGACCATGCGCTGCAGCAATGGCTGCTCTTCCAGAGGACCCGGGCTTTGTTCCCAGTACACACATGGCTGCTCATGAACATCTGTAACACCAACATTCAGTTCCAGGGGATCCATCACTCTTCTGGCCTCTGCAGGTGCTGCATATACCTTGATGGACAGACAGATGGGAAGGTCAAACACTCAGACACATTTTAAAGGAAAGAAGCTGATCACATTGGCATGCTGGCCTTGGAATTCATCTTCCAGAACAATGAGAAAATAAGTGTTGTATAAAGAGCTGGCCTCGTGGTATTTTATCACAGCCCCTGATCTAAGATACAAACACTCCCACCAATAATAGGTGTGTATTGCTCTAGGAAAGGACTTGATCTTTATCTCAGGAAAGCCTGGTAGGTTGAAGGCAATGGGTGGGTAACATATCACAGGGTTGGTCAGAATCTTTGCCAGCTCAAACAATAAAACAAACTGTTCATCTTATGCAACACACTCATTATTGACTTGTTCCATCCCTCTTCCCACTTCTTTGCACAAATCCCTACAAATAGTCCCCTGCCTGTGGTGTGTGTGAACCTATGCAGATGCATGGGAGGCCAGAGGTTGATATCTGGATGAATTCCTCAACAACTTCATCTGATTTTTTGAGACAGAGTCTCTCACTGAATCCTTTTTGATATAAGCTGCCCAGCCTTGAGCAAGCTCCTGGGATCCATCGGTTTCTGTTCTCTGCCTAGTGCTGGGGTCGTAGACCCATGCCTCCATGACTGGCTTTTACTAAGGATCTGAACTCAGATCTTACTGAGCCTTCTCTCTAGCCTCAAACAATGGTTAATTCTTTTTTCACATGCAAGATGCACAGAACTACAGTACAGCTGTACCAGCCTCGGCGACCTCTGCCCCTCAGAGTTCCCAGGGAAATGGCAAGGGGTAAGGTAATGATGGGCGCTTCCTTGATCACATCCATTCCATGGAAAGATGATTCCTTTCAAGTCCTAGAGAGCCCTGTTTCCCTTTTGTAGCAAAACCACATTTCAGGCGAGGAGCACTACGATGATATGCAATTTATAAGCATTTTATACACTTCAAAGGGGACTGTGTAGCCCAGGGCGACAAAGGAAGGATTGGCAGTTAAGCCTGGTAGATTTGTTATGTACTTATTTCCTCTTCTTAGCAGGCTTAGCAGGAAGAAGTAGGTCACAGGGGTCATGCCTTTGAAATTGCACCGGAAACTGCAGAGTCCAAGTCCATTCCTCCGCTTTCTCTCTGTGGCTGTCTTTCTTCTGAAACCCAGCCTCACTGTATTGCCTGGGATATTGTCTGACTTTTCTCGTCACTGGAACAGGATATCTGACATAACTGTTGTGGAATATTGTTTTAAGGTGTGTTACATTTGTTTATGCTGTGGAACATTTGTTGTATTGATGTAAAGGTGTGTTGCATTCCTTTATGTCGCATCTGTTTAACGCTGTGAAGCTGTGTGATTCTTTGCCTGTCTAAAACACCTGATGGTCTAATAAAGAGCTGAATGGCCAATAGCGAAGCAGGACAAAGGATAGACAGGGCTGACAGGCAGAGTATAAACATAAGGAGAAATCTGGGAGGAAGGGGCAAGATAGAGGAAGGAGTCAGAGAGAACAAGGAGAGGAGGATGCTAGGGGCCAGCCACCCAGTCACATGGCCAGCCGTGGAGTAAGAGTGAAGGTAAGATGTACAGAAATAAAAAAAGGAAAAAAACCGGAAGGCAAAAGGTAGAAGGGATAATTTAAATTAAGAAAAGCAGGCTAGCAATAAGCCAAGCTAAGGCTGGGCATTTGTAAGTAAAAATAAGTCTCTCTGTGTATGATTTATTTGGGAGTTGGATGGCGGGCTTCCCTAAAAGAGTGAAGAGTGAAAAACAGCCACCACAAACATTTTAGTGTTCCAGTGTGGAGCTGGAGTGAAAGAAAAACCAATAAGAGCCAACTTAAAGGGATTTTTTTGGTTCACAGTTTCAGAACTCTCAGTCCAGAGTTTCTGGGTTCCAAGACCCTGGGCCATGGTAGCAAAAGCCTGCAGCAGAGGCTGTCATGGTGGATGGGAATCAGAGAGTGGGAAAAGGATTGGGGACAGTTTCAGTGCATGCAGAAGGAGGCATGCACCAATTAGAGATGTCTTCATCAGCAAGTAATGCAATGGAGCAAGCAGAGGCTTCCGTATGCACTGGTGTGATTGCAGTAGAACATGATTGCTGACGTCAGGTCAGATATGCAGAAGATTGCAGAAGATTGCCTTTCTACCCAGAAGTCATTACCCCTTTAGGGTCCCGTATCAGATATCCTGTATATTGGATATTTACATTATGATTCATAACAGTAGAAAAATTACAGTTAGGAAGTAGCAACGAACCAATTTTATGGTGGGGGTCACCATGACATGAGGAAACGTATTAAAGGGTCACAGCGTTAGGAAGGTGGAGAACCTTTGCTTCAGTGACTTTTGTCTGTCTTGTGGTCACAAGTGGATCTGTGTACCATCCATTTCATCTGCATCGAGGAAACAATAAGTAAAAGGGAAGCTTATGGCTGTCTCCTTTTTGAGACGGGGTCTTAGGACTCTCAGCCAGCCACGAACTCGCTATTCAGCCAAGCATGTTCTTGACCTTGCAGTCCTTCTGTCTCTACTTTTTAGGAACTGGAATTTCAAACAAGCACTATTATGTCCAATGCAGGCAGTGCTGGAGAGCAAACCTATCCCCAGCATGTTAGACAAGTGCTCTACTAACTGAGCTCTACCCCAGCTCACTAGTTATTTCCTAGAGAGTGTGTGTGTGTGTTTGCATGTTTGTGGAGTATGTGTGCATTGTCAACATGTACGTGGTGGCCAGAGGATAGCCTTGTGTGTCCTTATGTGTTGTCCATCCTGCCACCGCCCCCTCCCCTTATTTGAGACAGGGCCTCTCATTGAACTTGGAGCTTTCCAAGTAGGAGACGCAAGCTAGTCGGTGAGTCTCAGCATCTACCTGTGTCTGCCTCCCCAGTGCTAGGATTATAAGCACACAAGTCTGGTTTTGTTTTTTAACATGGATTCTGGAAACTGAATTCTAGTCCTTATGCTTTCAAGGTGAACAGTTTACCAACAGAGTCACCCCCACAGGCCTGTTGGATGTGTGTGTGTGTATACACAAATCTGTCACCAAATCACCTGGTGACTACACTAGGTAGCTAACTACCTTGTCTCCCAATCTGCCCTGCCAACTTAGCCTTATCTCCCTCTATGGAGGAGAAGCTCTTCATCTGGGACATCAGATTCTACAAAGGACAGGAGCAAGTATCCAGATTGGAATGCAGGAGCTTGCTTATGGAACAGTGATGTTCCGTGTTGGAACAGTGGTTCCCCGTGTTGGAACAGTGGTACTGCGGGTGGGAACAGTGGTACCCCATGTGGGAACAGTGATACTCCATGTGGGAGCAGTGGTACTCCTCCTTGTGGATCCCTAAGCCCATAGGTAGTCATGCATACCATCCAGACAGGAGGCTAAAAGGTTCCCTTCAGGGAAAAAGAGAACATTCAAGTGACTCACTGTTGGTCACTGTCATTTTTATGTCTTAAGGAAACTTGTTTTGGTGAAATAACTTGGCCAAAGTCTTGTGTTTTGAGCAAGTCAAGACAAGTCCTATTTTACAATAAGCAATTCCTCTAACACTGGATATGGTGATTCTAACATTTTAAGGTATTCTTATAAGTGTTTTTATTTGTTTGTCTGCCACTTGTTATGACAATATTTTGCTACGTAGCCCAGGATAGCCTCAGATTCCTGATTATCCTCCCTCAGTCTCTTGAGTACTGAAATCATAGTTATGCCACCACTCCCAGTATACACTGACATAAATGTTCATTTTCCTAATAACTGGTAATGCTTTTTCTCTTAAGGGTGTGTCTACCAAGGGTCATTAAGATTTTCTATGATCTGGGTGAGGTTCTTCACGCCTTTTAACCCAGCACTCAGGACACAGAAGCAGGGGGATCAGGAATTCAAGGCTAGCCTGGGCTGTGGAGCAAAATCCTAACATAACAAAGAAGAAACAGTTTATCTTTCACACCTACAGGAAAAGCTTAAAATGTTGAGGGTCCAAACCAAGTGTTAGAGGACCTGCTTAACATGAAGACTCACATATGACATAGATAGCCAATACACCTATCTGCCTCATGGACAAACATGTTTTTTTCTCACTTTATGATAACTAGTATAAGGTTTAAGATCAAAAATGTCTTCCAACTGTGTTCTTTTGTAAAATTGGTTTTGGACACTTCAGCTTCTTTGTAGTTCATATGACTTTTAGAAGCAACTTGCTAATTTCTTCAAAAAAATTCAAAACAAACCAAACAACCCTACCCTACTTAGATTTTAGAGTTACATTGACTCTGTGCATTAATTTTTAAGGAATTGCTTTCCTGATAATACCGAGCCTTCCAGCCAATGAACAGAATGTATCCTTTCACTTATGTCTTTCTCTTTCAATTTTTTGATATACAAGTCTTGACTATGACACTTATTTCTTATTCTGGTCACAGCTGATATGAATAAAATGATTTTTAAAGCATTGAGCATGTACCCTGCAGCCACTGCTTACCCCAGCAAGCTGGACCATTGGTAGTGCATCATCTCCCCCTTGTCCCTGTGCTCAGGGATGGTTGCCTAGCGCTTCTGTGCTGAATGAAGGTCTACACACCGTTATCTCAGAGCTGCCTCCACTTGTTTTGTTTCTTTGGGTTGTGTTTGTTTTGGTAGATGGGAAAGTCTGATCACTGTTACATCTTTGAAATGCCATTGGAAGAAGCCACAGAGACCTTTAGTCATTCACTCCGTAATGTGCAGGGACAACTGAGGGTCGCTGTGCAGTTTGCTGAAACTTCCTGCATGAAGATAAAGACCTAAATAAATAGAACAGATAGAACAGAGGGGATTCAAGAGACAGCTCCGGGTATCTTTATTACTCTTGTCAGTTTGCATAGCACCATGAATAAAGAAAGAAATATACCTCGAGTAAATGCTAACGTTCTGGGGAAGGACACAGTCGAGGAATAGGCCATAAATAAAGGATGAGGGGAGAGCCTGGTGATGGTGGCGCACGCCTTTAATCCCAGCAGTCGAGAGGCAGAGGCAGGTGGATCTCTGTGAGTTCGAGACCAGCCTGGTCTACAGAGCTAGTTCCAGGACAGGCTCCAAAGCCACAGAGAAACCCTGTCTCGAAAAACCAAAAAAAAAAAAAAAAAAAAAAAAGGATGAGGGGAAAAATGTTCCTTTAATTTGTAACAACCCATTGGGGGCAGGAGATAACAGACCATTGCTTTTGACATTCTGTAGACGCAGCTTCCAACCTGGAGATCTAGCCCCACCCTATCTATCAACCATGATTCGGTGATGAAATTATCCTTCAACCATATAAGATTCTCAAAATCAACCTCATATGCACACTTTCCCAGGAAGGTTTTGGAGAATTTGCTCCAAAATTGTCTAGTAACAAACATATAAGGGGAAAACATGGCTCAGAAAATAAAGACACCTCCACCTCCTTTCCCCACCCTTGCCCCCCCCCCATACACACACTCAAAAGAAAGAATGCCAGAAAATGATGACAGCATTGGCGGGTTATAGAATGATTTATTTTGAGACAGGATGAAAGGCAACTAGGGGGGAAGAATTCAAGAGCAAATGGTATGGGGGCGGGGGAGGGCTTTGGCCTGATTTCTGCTCCTGTTCATTCTATGCAGATTCCTGAGTCTCTAGGATGCCCCAACTCACAAGGTTTCTCTCTCTCTCTCTCTTTCTCTCTCTCTCTCTCTCTCTCTCTCTCTCTCTCTCTCTCTCTCTCT
>JABTXL010000002.1:35739701-35757919 GCA_025134845.1 Neodon shergylaensis | reverse complement strand
CTCTCTCTCTCTCTCTCTCTCTCTCTCTCTCTCTCTCTCTCTCTCTCCAGTCTTTGCTACAAGGTCATATTGCCCTGCCACAGCAGGCCCCACAGAAGACTGTGCTTCCCACATAGATACTCAAATCTTTATGAGAAGTGGTGGGGGGGACCCTTCCAAATCACATGGAGCACAGCCATCATTTATGACCCATATGTTATGAAGGACAGGAAATATATGAGGAACAGAACTTGGAAGGGAAAACACAAATATCCAAAACATTTTCCCTCTTACTAATCAAGCAGACTGATTGTACTGCCCCAAGATTTACACTTCTCAGATGTAAGGACAGCATTTTGTGAGCTGAGTATGAGAAACTGCCAGTGCCTAGGAAGACATTAGGAACGGAGGAGCACAAATCACTGTAGCAGCCCGAGTCGATGTCTCGGAAATATGCAGGACACACTTACGAGCAGTTCACAGTGCTTCCATTTGTGAGATTGCTTTGGTGAAACTGCATTATCATGATCTACTGGCTTTCAAAACCGGGAACTGGAAACAAGCCTTTCCTTCGGTCCGCAGCAGCTGGGGGAGGAAAACTCTGTGCTTCGGTGGGGACAGCCCCGCCACTGGCCCTCGTTGCTCCTTTGTGTGGAACGGTGACAGCTGAGTAATTTAGTAACATTAACTTGCAGTTTAGATGACCACAGGGGCAACTCGGGGGCCAAGGCTGTTCGGAACCGTAACTGTTAAATCCACAGCCAAAGATGATTATAATTGAAGCATTTTGTAGCCCTTCTGATTCATCATAATAGTCTCGAAAGTCTATGCTGGTAATGTTTAGCTCTGACCTTGCCCCTGTAAAGTGTTGTTTTAACTCTTGGCCGATAAACATTCCACCAGTATCTTCATCTGTCGCTTCCATCTGTTGGGTACACATCTCTCCCCTCTCTCTCCTCTTCTTTCCTCCCACTTCCACCCCCACAGTTTTTTTTTATGTGGTGGTTATTTGGTTAGATTTTTAATTTAGGCCACAGGTTTCAAGATGTCAGGATAAGATATGACTAATCTAGGAGTAAACAGCCACCAGATGCAGGCAAGGACCCGGGGACTCCTGTGACTTTGGGCTTTCCGTTTTAGGGAGATGGGGAAAGTTTTTGTTGCTACAGAAGATGCTTGTTTTATTGCAAGAATGGGGTTTTTCTGTTTGGAATTTAAGTCCGAGAAGCAGCTTAGAAGCTGTGCTATGACGGTTGAAGCTGTATGGCCCCTCCGCCCCCATCCAACTACCCGCCCGCATGGCTTCCCCTTACCAAAGCCTATTCCCCCTGATTGGGGTGAGAGGTGCCTTAAGCTTCCCTTCTTAGATGAACTCATGCAGAACTTTGATTTGACATGAGGTCTCTGCAAAGAGGCTGCAGGGGAGGGGAGAGCAGCCTGGCCACAGCAGCCCAGGCAGAGACAGCTGCTGTTTTGCAGGCCCTTTCTTTAGCTGGCACAGTTTGGTTTTGTTTGTGAGCCTAGATTTTGTTGCATGCCTTTGCACTCTCTGAACGTCTGCGAATTCTTTATGGGTCTTTAATAGGTGACCTCCTATTTAAACTAGCAAGTTTCAGTAATTTACAACCTGACCAATATAGTTTTTTTTTATCTTGTAACATGGTGAGCCCTTGCCTGCATTATCTGATTTAATCACTGCAGGGCCTAGAGACAGGCATTTTATTTATTTCCATTTAGTAAACTGAGGAAGCCACTTTCATAACCTCTTCAGAAGATGGGAAGAGCTCTGGGATCAGAGGAAACTGCTGGGTGTTGTGTGTGTGTTGTTTTGTTTTGTTTTGTTTTGTTTTTCAAGACAGGGTCTCTGTAGCTTTGAAGTCTGTCCTGAAACTCACTCTGTAGGCCAAGTTGGCCTAGAACTTACAGAGACCCACCTGTCTCTGCCCTCCAATTGCTGGGCGTGTACCGCCATTGCCCAGCATGGAAACTGCTTTTTAAATGGAAAGTTACAGTAATAGTACAAGGAGCTATTAAGTGCTATTTGCCCATAGTTTCCAAATGCTAACATCTTACCACACTTGCTTTACTCTCTGTCATTTATCTATTTCTCTATTATCTCTCTCTATATATGTATCTATTCACTTACCTATAATTATCTAACAATAATCTACCCAAACACCTAAGTAAATACACATACACATATGCATATATATATATAGTTTAAACATATATATATAGTATGTTTATATGTAGATACATAATCAAATCAAATAGGACAAAAGAAACATGTTTCAGGCTGGAGAGATGACACAGAGTTTAAGAGCACTTCCTGCTCTTGCAGAGGACCCAGGTTTAGTTCCCTTTGCCCAGGCTTACAACTACCTGTAATTCCAGCTCCTAGGGATCCGACACTTTTTCTGGCCTCCACTGACACCTGTATGCACATGCACATACATGCACACATGCACACACTTACACATAAATGAAAACATGATAAATTAAAAACAGAAGCATGCAACTTTGACTTCTTTTGTGAAGAATTCCAATAGAGAAGCAGGCATCTGACAGGTAAACACTGTGCCTTCCAACCGCCTTCACCATAAAAAGATTGCTAACAATTTGAATCTTTAGAACTGCAAGACACTTTTCAAAAATCATGTTTTTATTTTAATTTGCCCTGCTAAATTTTTAAACCTTTTTCCTGCATGGTTAAAATAATCACCTTAAAGTTAATCATTCTCTAATGCTGTATGCATTAGTTTTCTGTCATTATAACAAATAAGCTCAGTCAACTGATACTGAGAAAATGTTTATTTGGGTGTATTGCTTTAGAGATTCCAGTCTGTGGTTGGTGGCTGTGTGACTTTGAACCTACGGCGGGAGTGCAAGGTGGAGCTAAGTCATTCTCTGAAGAGCCAAGAAACAAAAGTGGAGAGGACCAGGGTTTAACAACCCTCTCAAGGGCATGTCCCCAGTGACCTGAACACCGTCCAGGAAGCATCATTCCTACAGGTCTTACCACTTCACAGTAGTGACAACCCTTAGGCACTGTATCAGTCAGGGTCTCTAGAGAAGCAGAACTGATAGGATGAATCTATGTGTAGCTATAGAAAGGAAATTTATTAGAATGGCTTACAGGTGGTGGTCCAGCTAGTCCAACAAAGGCTGTTCACCAACAGAAGGTCCAAGAATCCCATAGTTGTTTAGACCATGGGGCTGGATGTCTCAGCTGGTCATCAGTGTAAGCAGGAATCCCAAAGCTGTAGAGTGAGAGCAATCAGAGAGAGAGACAGAGAGAGAGGCAGAGAGAGAGCTTCCTTCTTCCATGTCCTTTGCATATTTTGTCGCCAGAAGATGTGGCCTAGATTAAAGATGGATCTTCCTAAGAAAAAGATCCGGATTAAAACTAGGTCTTTCCATTTCAAATGGTTTTAGTTAATTCCAGATGCAGTCAAGTTGACAACCAAAAAGTGCCACCACAGGGACCAAGCTTTTAACACACGGGCCTCTGGGGACATTCTAGATCCAAACTCAGGCCACATTCAGTTTCTTCCATTGTTCCAGATATTTTCTGGCCTCTGAAACTGGAAGAGAATAATTTATTTTGACCATATGATAATTTATTTTGACCATGGCAGTTTGTCCTGGCAGTCCCCAAAAACCAATACAGCATCACAATCTCATGCGACTAAAATGAGCTAACTCATTCTAGTCAACATTTTCTAACTGCTTTATCAACTTGAATTTGAAATTATTGTTATTACTGCACTGTGGAAAATAACTGGCAAGATAAGAAGCATTCTCTGAGGGAGCACAAGCCTGATATCTAGACTTAAATGGTAAGCCAAAAAGAGGAAGAAACTAATATTTTCCAAGCATCTATTTCTCTATTACATATGTCACAAAGACTCTTAAACCCACAATTGGATAAGGGCTTTATTGATAAATTATCAAATGCATATTTAAATTATTTTATATTTACTTATAAATAATTTAAATTATAACTGAGTGATTTAAATAATTAAAATGGAAATGATTACATGATTTATTAAATTTAAATCGATATAATTTATTTTACATATGTGTGTGTCTGTATGTATGAATATGCATTACATGCATGTAGGAGCCCATGGAGGTTAGAAGAGGGAAGTGGATCCCCTGGAATGGAGTTACAGGCGAGTGTGAGCTGCCTTGTAGGTGCTGGGACTCGAACCTGGGTTCTTTGCAGTAGCGGCAAGGACTTTCAATGACTGCGTCATCTTCCCAGCCTTTTTACAGGCATTTGTTTATTTTAGATTGTATCGTGTGCTCCCATGTGTGTGCCCCGGAACACGTATGACATCTGAGGATAACACAGATAACCATGTGGGTGCCGAGGATCATACACGGAAGCTGTGAGACTTCATGTTGAGAGTCTTCACCTCCTGAGCCATCTTGCCCACCCCGAAGAAGGGCTTTGCAGAGAGTATTGTGGTACACAATGGGGAGACCTGAGACCATCGAGAATATAAGACGAGGGGACCCTGGGGCTGGATCTGAAGAGATAATAGAAATTAATAAAGGGAGGAGCACACAGGTGTGTGTTGGGTCTAAAAGACTTATCTTCGCATGGAACCCAGGAAGAGACCGAGCGCCGGCTGTGATGCAGCTGTATGGGATGCGATGGGATGAAGTGGTGTGGGGGGATGACCATGCACTGACTGTGATGCAGTTATACAGAATGGAACAGGGAAGTGGGGGGGGGGTAGTGGAACGGGGCAGGGGCTGGGGGAAGGGGAATGGGCACTGACCAAGCGCCAACTGCGGAGCAGTTGTACTGATGTGATGGACGAGGTACATGCAAAGCACCCTGGATGTTTGCTAGACAAATGGAAAAATGTGCTTAGACTTGCACTTTTGGAAAGATCACTTGGACTGGATTCAGAGTGCAGTATGTATGAGGTGGGTTAGGGCTTGATAACAAGGGAGGCTCAGAGATTAGGTCTGTATGCCCCACACTCCAAAACTCTCCAGCCTGCACACAAGGTCCAGTCAGGAGGCCAAACTCCTCTTCCCCAGTACCAACCTGTCTCCCGAACCACACCCCTTCCCATGGATCCAACACCCTTTCTGGAGAGAGATTAGAATATCTTCCCAGTTACCCGGACACCAATGACAGTGACAGACAGGAAAGGTGGACCGGAGCCAGGACAGCTCCTGAAAGATTTCGGTCCACTTGGCTTTCTCCTCCTAGACTTCAAAACCACTAGGTGGGAGAACAACAAGCAAGCGGAATTTTCCCAGAAACATACCTTGCAGTTAGCTTGGGGGCTGTTGTTTTCTGAGGTATATATTGCAGTTGTTAGGTGGGAGCTTTTGTGATCAGGTTGCCATGGGCAACGACTTACCGTTTCAGCTTTTTCTCCAGGTCTTGCTGCTCGAGGGAGTAAGGTCAAGTCATACTTGGCTACCTGTAGTACAAGCAGTGCTTTAAGTAAATCACTAAGTAAACCAATAAATCAGTATCTAATCGTTGTTTTTTTCTCTTCTTCTACTTTAGTAATTAAAATGGTTATTGAGATCATTGAATTCTGTTGAGATCGTGGTTTGGGGGTAAAGTTCTGTCCTTACCATCTCAAGTGACGGGAGTACATCAGGTCAGGTCTACTGGCTTCCAGTAGAGTATCATGCTGTTATATGTTTGAATGTGGGGTGAGAGAACTTACAGTTCTGATACAGGTAACATTCAAGAGTCTATCGAAAGCATTTGTCCTGCCAGGCAGTGTGTTCTCTGAACAGGCTTTGCAATGCCTGCACTGTTTCTTGTGTGCTATAAGCTCACCCTTTGCTGACTGATTGCCAGTCACCTCATGGTCTCTTGTTACCACGCCAGCACCTTGTGTGCATATCTGCGAGCACTTGGGAAAGAGCTTTCTAGGAACTGTTTCCCTAGACTGATTTCCAGGTCTAAGAGAAAACATCTTTAAATGCAGACAGAAACTCACAAATCCCGCTTCTTAGAAGATCATTCAGATACATATGTCTACCAGCAGTTAGGCGACATCACAGCCTCAAGTATTTCTGTCTCTGGTTTTTAAAATGTTTATATCAGGGCAGGGTGGCATACGTCTTTAGTCTCAGCACTTGGGAGGCAGAGCCAGGCCGATCTCTCTGAGTTCCAAGACAGCCTGGTCTATATAGTGTGAATTCCAGGCCAGTCAGAATTAGATAAAAGGACTCTATCTCAAAAAACAAGAATAAAAATTTTTAAAACTTCTTAAATAAAATTTCTAATTTATTTCAAGTGATGGGCAAAAGTGTTTTCCCTTGGCTTATCAAGGCAAGGACTATTTTTTCAGTGCAATGCATGTGTGAGCAGCTTGGGCTAGGGGTCATTATCACCTGGAAAGGGTTAGACATGTTAGCCTGTCGTTGCTGGAACAAAATACTGGAGTCAATCAACTTAAAAACAGAAAAGGATGGCCTGGAGAGATGGCCCAGTGGTTAAAAGCGCTGGCTGCTCTTCCAGAGGACCTGAGTTCAATTCCCAGCAACCACATGGTGGCTCACAGCCATCTCTAATGGGATCTAATGCCCTCTTCTGGTGTGCAGGCATCCCGTGCAGAGAAAACAGTCATATGTTTACAAACAAAACAAAACAGGAAAGGTTTCTTTTGGCTTACAGTTTTGTTGTGGGGTATCCACCAGAGAAGACTACTCAGATATGGGTTTAAACCAATAAAAAGTCCTTATTAGCTGATCTGGGTCTACACCAGTGTAGCACACACCTTTTTCAGGATGAGTTTTAAACCAAAGTCTATATCATGAAGACGAACAAAGCCAAAAAGCAAGATTAGTACGTTTAGAGACTTTTCCAGAAGCACAGACTTTGCTGGATTAGGTCTTTGTTCTTGTTTTGTCATTTGGTGCTATCTACGCATTGAGTTTTAGGGTCTGAATGGTACCTCCATCGTGGCATCAGTTGTGCTAAGGTCCTGAGTCGGTTTGGTCTGTTGCTTTGGGGACTTTAGTGAAGATACATTGCTCTGGTCGAGGGGAAAGTGAGTGCCATGTGGTGGAGGAGGTTAGCTGGGAACAAAGGGAAGAAGAGGACATGGACAGGGTCCTGCTAGTCCCTTCAAGGACATGACATCCAATGATGTATAACTTCCCACAAAGTCGTCCTCACTCCCTAAAGGGCCAACACCTCCCAGTAGAGCAAAACCTGGAATAAGCCCTCAGCACACAAGTCTTTGGGAGATCACTGACCAGCCAGTGTGTTTGTGATCATCCAAACCAGAATAGCCCAGGAAAGACAGGATTCTCACTTCCGCGCACTTACATTTCGGGGTAAGTCCTGGGACAGAATGGCAGAAGGGAAAAGTAGGAGTGGGCAGGTGGCTTGGGGCCTCCGGAAGGAGAGCTCTGGGAGCTGAGCTCTAGGAGCTGATGCCACTGAGCCTAGAGGGACCCTGGTCGTGGGGAAAGGAAAAGGATCTGGAATGGAACGCAGTTTTCTACAGTCTGGAATTCCGCTCCGTTTGTGTCAGCTACGCCTCCCGTGTGTATTTAACTTAACCTCCTATTAGAGAGTCCATGAGATGATGAGCCTGGCCTTCCTCCCAGGAAGGCAGCTGATTCCACAGGGTGAGGGTTAGCCGGGAGAGCCAGGGAGGGGGAGGGGCCGCCACTGATGAGCAAGAAGACGCATCAGAAGTGCTGCTCTAGATCCCGGGTAAGGAACAAACCCGAGTCTTCTTTAACCTCGCATCACCATGTGAGCAAGATTCAGGGGCTGGAAAGAGATTTGAATGTGAGGGCTGGTGTTATGATTTTAGTCATACCTTTTGGTTTATTATTTTTAAACAATATTATCATATTTATTCGTGTGGGGAACAGATATATGCATAAAACAGAACAAGCATGGAGGTCAGAGGACAGCTTGTGGGAGTTAGGTCTCAGGAATCAGATTCAGATCTTTGGCTTGGCCGCAAGCATCTTTAACCACTGATCCATTCCACTGGCTCCTCCCCATCTTCAGTATTAATCAAGTTAGGTCCTGGAAGGGAGGGTGATGGGATGCAGGGATTGTTGGGGTGGCTAGTGTTTGAAAACACATGTTCCTTTGCCAAATGTTCAGTTAGTGAATAAAAGCTTCTTTGGGGGCAATTTAGATAAACCCTGGAGAACTCTGCTATTCTACCTGATCTTATGCCAGAAGCAGTTATGTTTCCTTGTAGGATGTATCAAAGGTTCCTCTGAAAATTTTATGTCATCTTTACTCACGACATGCTATTGGTCCTAAAGGTTGTGTCTCTGGTGCAAAAATAGCCCTATGATTTTGTTGTTTCACGGTTCAGGAGATAGGAGCGGGACAGAATGAGTTGGATATTCATAAAGTTCCAGATAACTTATTTCGGATTCTCTCAGAAGACAGAGGAACAGCAGGGGATGAGAGAAATGACTTCATTTCAATGGGGAAAGTCGACATGGAGCAGATGACGAGGGCGCCTGCCGCAAGATGAATGTCTTCATATTTTCTTTTATTGCTTCGCTGCAATTAAGGCCTAAAGTGGATTAGGAACAGAGACAAACAAATATCCCCCACCTTGGATTTATGCCTGGCCTGCTGTGAAGTTGTGGGGGATATGACTGACATTATGCATGTTATGCTGTAAGGGAGGGGGACTTTAATAGGTAATTTGGAGTGATAAAGATCAAAGTGTCAGGGCTGGAGAGATGGCTCAGTGGTTAAGAGCACTGGCTGCTCTTCCAGAGGACCCAGGTTCAATTCCCAGTACATGGCAGCTCACACTGTCTGTAACTCCAGGATCCATCACTCTCACACAGACATACAGACAGGCAAAGCACCAATAAAATAAAATAAAATAAAATAAAATAAAATAAAATAAAATAAAAAAGAAATCCAAGTGTCAACACAAAGGCAAATGAGAGGAGTCTTGCTTTTTAAAGATTAGGATTAACTAGGAGAGATAAGGAGGCGAGGAGACCAAAGTAGCCATTGAGTGCCAGACACAATGAAGATGGAGAATAACTTCCGGGGCATGGGGAAAAGTAGGTGGAAAACAGACAGAAGAGGCCCAGTCTGTTGCTTTTTCTCCCCCAAATTCCTTCCCTGGCTGGGAAGCAGAGTGGTAGAAGCTATCAGGGCAGTTACAGGCTGCATGGTGGGCTGAGTTCTAGGAAGGGGCATCTTCCCGGATAAAGGGCTCAGGACTCCATCTGGAGCATCCTCCTACAATCTCTACCTCTTTGAACAAAGTCGAATTATTTTCTGTTCTGAGATGCAATGTCTCTCTGCTCGTTAAAACGAGACCTCCTATGCCTCAGAGGCCCTGTGGAGATACGTGAGCTGCACACCTTTCATCCTGGTTCTCATCTAATCTCTGAGCAAAACACGGCTGAGTATTTTAATTATTCTTCGACTATTTTATACATGCATGCAATGTTTTAATTTATTCTTTGATCATTTTATATATGCATAAAATATTGTAATTTATTCTTCAATCATTTTGTACACACATACAACGTTTTATTTTAATTTATTCTTTGATCATTTTATACATGCATACAATGCTTTATTTTAATTTATTCTTTGATAATTTTATACGTGCATACAATGTTTTATTTTGATCACATTTACTCCCAGCTTGTCCCCTCCAAGTTCTCCTGGATTCTACCCAACCCTTTCCCAACTTTATGTCCTTTTTTTTTTAAATAACCCCCTGAGTCCAATCAGTGCTATTCATACACTTATGGGTGTGGAATACAGCCAACCTACCAGAAAAGATCCCTAAAGAAAATCCATGCTCTTTCCTCTAACACCCACAAACTGAACAGCTCCTTAGCTACGGGTGAGGGCTGATGTGCTCCTTCCATGCTGGAATGTAGGCTGATTTGGTCTCGTGTGGGTCTGTGCAGGCAGCTACAGCTGCTGTCGGTTCATGGGTGCATTGTCCTTTCCAGTCTATGAGACGCTGTTTCACCCCAATTCTCCTTGACTTCAGACTCTTACAATTTTTTTGACACCCTCTTCTGTGATGTTCCCTTAGCCTGGTGGTAGAGGATATGATACAGGTGTCCCAGTTCACAGATACTTTGAATAAGTGTGTGTGTGTGTGTGTGTGTGTGTGCATTCAGTGAGTATACCATACTAGGAGTAGGCAGAGCTCTAAGCTGACCCCCAGTGACTTAGGACCTTTGTATGCTCACCTATGGCCCTTTGGATGTGAGCAGGAATTATAAAACGGTGATTGCCATTTCTGTGATTCAGTTGGATATTACTGGAAAGGTTTAGTGGCTTTAACCAGGTGAATTTAAGAGAAACCATACTAGGTTGAAATCATACTAGGTAGAGGTGACATGTTGTTGACATTGTGGTATGTTGTTGTGGTCTACAAATGTGTTGTCACAGCTATCCTAGAATGCATATTGAACATGCCTGACCAATGGAAGTTTGTAGCAAGCTCTCTTATCTAGAGGAGAAAAAAATAAAAAAAAGAACTCTTTTAACTGCCTTGTAAGCCACATGGGTCTCAAGTGAGAAGCCATTCTTTGGCTTGTCACCTTGATTACAGATCTGTGAGGTTTGAGCAGAGGACCCTGTGTTGTCTGTACCCTGGACTCCATGGAAACGGTAACACAGTAGGTGTCTGTCCTTCCAAGCTGCCACACTCCTGGTAATTCAGGATGCCTCATCGTGCCAAATACGGTGGGTGTGAGGATCTAGAAGACTAGGGACTCGGACAAGTCAAAAATTGACTACATGCTATCTGATAAAAATGACATCACAATAGTAAGCCTCGATCCTTCCCTGAAGCCTCCTTGCCCAGTGACTTCAGGAAGGGAAACAGACTGCATTCTGGAGGGTTCAGAGGTCAAATACAGGGGAGTCCCTTCCAGGAAAGCAAGAAAAGGGAAACCAAGGCCATAGGGGTCTCACAAGAGTAGAGAAAAAAGTGAAGGAAAACTTACCTGGGCTCCTCTCCCCAACTCTTTTCAGCTCCAAATCTGGGCAAAAAGAGATTTGAAAAGCCATAAAAGGGGGTGGTGGTGGTGACACACACCTTTAATCCCAACAGATCTCTGTAAATTCGAAGCCAACCTGGCCATTAGAGAGAGTTTTAGGACAGCTAAGCCTGCACAGTGAAACCCTGCCTTGAATCTCACCCCCAAAGAAAAGTTTTCCAAAGCTCTTGTCCGGACGTTATTGTTGCTGGGTTCTTTGGATAAACATTGGGGAAATTTTTCAAATCCCCTTTGAAAGGTATTGAATCAAAAAACAATACACAGACAATACCCACTACTTGACAGTAAACTACAAAAGAATCGAGATGGTCAGAAATATGTCCTCCTCCTGGCCCACTGCCCAGATTTGAATCTGTAACCTTATAAACACACAGCTTATTAAGTCCCCACTTCTGCTGAGACGCAAACCAGAATAGCCCTTGTGGATACGAATGCGCTCAGAAGCAAACCTCTATTTACTCAAAAGGGGAATAGCATTCGAGAGCTGGTGCAAGTCAGGAACAAACATGACATCAAATTTTAGAGGGAATTCCTCAGATTTCACACAAAAAACGATTTGAGAACAGAGAGAGTGGAATACTTCTAAGGGGCCAGATGAAGCATTTTCTCTTGTGACGCGATTGGTGGGTTAAAAGCAAGATCAGCCCCAATATTAGCAAATACAAGTGTGCTTTACTTTAGTCTGTGTTTTTGTGGGCACCTGACTGCCGATAGAACACAACCGGCCCCACTGGGAATGGTACCTAAAATAGCATCTCTCAGGTGGTACAGGTTTGCTTCCAGGGGAGCAGATGGCAATGATGGGAGATACTTTAAACAGCTGAGTCCTGCTATTGGTATCTAGTGGTCCATGGCAGCCAATGCCAGTAGACGCTATACAATGTCCAGGGCAACTGGAAACGTCCCTCGGGCTTGTGATACTATTTGTAAGGCTGAGAAGCCCTTACAGCAGGTGAAACCGGTCTGGTTGGAGGAACTGGGTCACTAGGAGCAAGCTTTGAAGGTTGCTCACGCCCTGGTCCTAGTCCTCAGACCGCCTTTCCTGACAAGATGGACTGACTCCCCGCTGACGTCGGCTTTCCGGAAGTTACTTTGGCCAGTGGTGCAAATGTAACTAATACAACAGCTGGTCACGATAGGACTATCCTTTCCAGAACGTCCACGTTGCGGCTGATGAAGGATACTGTTCTAGGTGAAGCGGGAGTTGCCCCGGGGGGGGGGGGGCTTCGAGGGTGTTGTGTGAGAAGAGAGTGACAGGAAGATTAGGGAAGTCAGGGGTAAGTGGAGGGACAAGCGTGAGTGAAAGCTGGTGGTTGTGGGTAATTCAGAACACGGGATGCAGCAGCTGGAGCCCAAGGAGAAGTGGCTGAAAGACAGACGCATCTCAGGGTGGGGCACATCAGGACCCATCTGTAAGGTACCCATAAAGTCTGGACTTTCACCTAGGGAGAGTGGGTTTTAGGTAAGGCTGTGGCAGAAGCAGCCTTCTCTCTACTGTTTAGAAGTGGATTCCAAATGCTTCTCACTGGATCTTCAAACAGCCAGGAAAGCAGAGCGGGTGCGATTTATTATATTGTTCTGTCTTCTTCCCTCATCACTGTATAAAGGGACATGACCTGTCCTTCCACCTGACAGGACAGACAGCAGAGGACAGAGAGCAGAAGAATGCGCTCTGGTCTTCTGTGTGCAGGAGGGACAAAGCCCAGCATAATGGATCCTAATTGACTAATTATCGTTAGGAAGGAGGACGATACTAGGGATCGAACCCTAACACATTGGGAAGCTTTGTACCACTGAGCTACACCCCCAGCCAGATAACTGCGCAATTGTTTTTTTAAAATAATGTTTTTAGTTTTTGAGATTATAATTACGTCATTTCCCTCTTCCCTTTCTTCCCTCCAAACCTTCCCATGTACCTCCCTTCAAATTCCTGGCTTCTTTTTTCATTAATTGTTTTTATACACACACACGTATATGCATATATATTTGTTACATATATGTATGTATATATCTTTCAAAATACGTCTGTTTGCCAGGTGTATATTCCTAAAGACAACCTGTTCAGTCTTTGTAATGTTACTTATATGTATGTTTTGAGGTCTGATCATTTTGTGTTGGATAACCGAATCAGTGTACTCTTCCCTTGAGAAGACTGTTTCTCTTGCTCTCAGTGTTCCTTCGTTGCCTGAAGTTCTTTGTCAAGTGTTGAGGCCTTGTGAACTTTATTCCGCATTACTTAATTCTTAATACTGACCGTGAATGTGCTCTCCTTGCTCTGGCTATGTTTTCCTTCGAGAGCTTCATTTCACTGCGCTTCATTTACGTATCAAATTCTGTTCCCACCACGGTCTGCAGTGCGTTGTTGCGGTAGCTAGAGTGGAATCAGGGCTTAAGAGGCGTTCTCATAAGCACAGTAAGCACTATCATCCTGAGTGTGTGTTACTGGCTGGTCAGAAGTCAGTTCCTGAAGGCAGATGTTGGTAGATTCTGTAAGTGCATAGAGACGAACAAGTAAGAGACTTTGATAAGCTGATCAGCATGAAATCCTGGCATTCACAGGTAAGCGCAGTTTCCTTAGACCTTCTTGCTTAGAGCTTGACTTGTTCACATCCATTCACAATGGGTGAGTCAACGTCTTTGGACTGGCAATGTGCTGATTTCCCCAGGAGGTGCAATGAGCCTTCTCTGTGAGCGCTATAATACACTGGGGTACAGGGGTACTGTTTACCATCTTGCTGCGGGTGGTGAGGAGGATTCTGGGAATCAGCTGCACATTTACCAGCCAGAGGCAATGACTGCTCAACATCTTTCATTTCTTCCAGAAGCGCTTGTCAATAAATCCAAGTGAAATCGGAGACTAGGATAAATTCAAAAACAATTTCCATCACCAAGGGCTGCTGGTTCGGGAGTTTGCCATGATTGACAGCACCGAAGTTTTCTCTACATTGCTGAAGCGTTGAGATGTCTAAACCATACATGGTTTTGTGACACTTCCTGGCCCCAGAATGCCCAGTTTTCAAACCTCATTTTCAAGATGAAGTTCAGATGCCTGGCATATAAATCCTTTCCCACTCTGACCCTGTCAACCCCTGCGTTTGGAATTTGCACAGGGCAGTGGCTACAGCAAGGCTGCAGCCTCCTCACTTACGATGCTCATTTTTACCCTTTCCCTAGTCCTGTCGCTGTTCCTATATAGACTGCCCTGTCATCGCACCTGGATAACCCCAGAGTCTTCATGTGTGAACATGTGTGTAGACACAATATTCGTATGGATGTGCATGCAAATGTGTGTGGAGGTTGTGCAACCTCAGCTGTCATTGCTTATATGTCTTAACTCAGGTGTGTATGTGTGTGTGTGTACATGTTCTGCAAGATGGAACTCTGTTTCTCATGTGTTATAAGGAGGGCCACCCATTCATTCCTGGCTGCTCAGACCATGAAATAACCACACAGAACTGGAAACTGTATTAAATCATTGCTTGGCCTAGTAACTCTAGCTTCTTATTGGATATCTCTTACATCTTAATTTAACCCATTTCTATTAACCTGTGTATCATCACGTGGCTTACTGGCAAGGTTCTGGCATGTCTGTTCCTGGTGGCAGCTATGTGGTGTCTCTAGCTCCGCCTACTCTCTGTGGCATACACTCTGGAGGCTATCCCTGAGTGAGATAATCCCTTTTCAAGTATTCTATCAGGGCTTAGGAAAAGATGAAGTAATACTCATCATATGGCTAGAACTTCAACTTACAAACTGAATAACTGTGAAGCATCCATTTTCGCTGTGAACCTTTAGGAGATGCCGAGGAAATAATCCCACAGCGAGAGGATAAGCAAATAAAGCCCTGCCGAATTGAGATTAGAGATGGGGCTTCCAGGCCTTCATTTCAATTCTGTGGTTACATCTCTATCTTTGAAGTCTATAAAATATTGTACCATTCTGATAAATCTTCAACCTTAATTTTTTTGTAGTTTACAGAACACTGTGCTCATAGGATCATACAAATTACCTCTTGGTTTTAATGATTTTTCTCCTTTGCTTTTCAACCCCAGTTTTCTTACCTGCCACTCCACCGCAAAGCATCTGACTGCGTGGATCTAATGCAAGTCAGATGTCCACGTTCTTGAAGATAGATGTTTGGACTTCTTTGCTTCAATCTTTCAAGGAAAATTGCTGAGAACATCTTTGTCTATGTCTACAGTTATTACATATAAACAAATAATTTTAGGGCGCACCTCCAGGAGCACAGATGATTTGGAGACGATGCAAAGTGCAGCTTAATGAGCTAGCGTCACATTGTCTGTTAAAGCTGTCTTCAGCGGCTTTACCACGGTCATCATTTGTAATCAGTAATAACAGCCAGTGTTTACTGAGCACTTGACAACAAGCGAGGCCATCGCCCACCAGTGGACTCTTATGCTGGCGGATCCTTAGATGTCTAGGGAAAACACTACTTGCTCATGATGCTCTTTATTTGCAATGTGTCTGTGTGTGTGTGTTTGATTCAGATAGGGTGTTAGTTTTGTTGTTGTGATTTTAGAGATCTCTGCCTGTAGTCTGTGGCTCCATTGGTTGTTTCTGAGTCTTCCTTGAAGCAAAACACCGTGGTGACAGGAGCATGTGGCGTAAGTTACCTCATGGTGGCAGGGATGCAAAGTAAAGATGATATGGGAGGAGGACAAGGATACCAAGGACACTCCTCCAGCCTCCCACTTCCTCCAACAGCTCCTACCTTTCACTCTGTTTGGGTAAAACCATCGTATTATAGATCCATCAAGGGATTAGTCAGTTTATTATGGCAGAATCCTTGGGCTTCATTCTCTGACCAACAGTCCAGCAGCCAGCAGCCAAGTCCCTAACACGTGAGCGTGAGGGGTACATTTCATAATCAGATGCAAATAGACGGTTGATATTTTATCTAGATTTATGCATCAGTACTCATAACTGCAAAGGGCAATGGCTTTCTTTCCATACCCTTACATTAGATTTAAAAACAACGTTGTACCAGCTTCCAAAAAACAAGGGAAGGAGTTGTAGAGATGGCTAAGTAATTAAAAGCATTGGCTGCTCTTCCAGAGGATCCAGGTTCAATTCCCAGCACCCACATGGTTCATGACCATCGGTAACTCCAGTTCCAGGAGATCCAACACCCTCTTCTGCCCAGTGCAGACACTGTACTCACACAGTGCACAGACATACAAGCAGACAAAGCAAACATAAACATAAAATGAAAATTAAGGTTTAAAAAAAATGAGGCTATTCCATTTTCCTCTTTTTTTCTGGGATTTATCTGTTAGTCTCTGAAATTTGTCAAAACCCAACAACAAAACCATTGGAGCCATTTTTGTTGGTGTCAAAGTTGCTAATCCTGTCAATTACAAAAAGAGATCATCAGTTTCAAGTGTCTTTTCTTTTTTTTGGACGAAGTTTGTTTTTTATATTTTCCCAGAAATGTGTGCGTGTAGACGGATTTTTCTTTGGACCGCCAGCTCACAGAAAACTACAAGTTTAGTCTAGTTCCTAACTAGTTCTTATAACTTAAGTTTTCATATCTTTTCATCTCCATTTTTCCCTATGACTCAGCTACCTCTGCTCTGTACTGCCCATTCTGCTTCCTCTCCATCTGGCTGGTGACCCCACCTCCTTCCCAGCATTTTCTCTCTGCCCGGAAGTCCCTCCTATCTCTCCTGCCTAGCTATTGGCCATTCAGCTTTTTATTAAACCAGTCACAGCAATACATTTTCACAGTGTACAACTATCCCACAAGTGTGAGTGTATATGTGTGTGTGTGTGTGTGCGCGCGCACACGCGTGCCTACACACACGTGTATGCATGTGTGTTTATGTCGGTTGTCAAACCATTGCTTAGTTCATGCTTTGAAGCCCGGCTGCGGCTGCCCCTTTGCTTTCCGGCTGCTCTGCAGTTCCCTTGCTTCTTGCCCTCGTCCCTCTTGGTCTATTGTGTTCTTGATTTGTTTTGCCAGCTCTTTAAAATGAAAAGTTTTTTTGAAAAGCGGTGGTTTCACTGATAGTCCCTAGTGTGTAATTATTGTCAGTGTTCTGTTTAATTTCTGCCTTTATTTTTTTTTATCGGTTTCTCTCTTCTAGTCCTCGGAGTGTGGCCTGTTAGTTTTGTGATTTCCTAGGCTCATCTGTTTCCAGTGCTAGGTTTTAGCCTGTTTGTTTTCATATTTTTTCTGCTCGGAACGCTCTCCCCCAGACAGCTCCATGAAGCTCACTCTGCAGCTTCATGTCCTTTAAACGACACCTACTCAGCCCTGCTTTCCTTTCTGCTCCACTAAAACCTGCCACACCCTCTCCTGTGTCACCTCCCTGATTTGTTTCCTCTGCAACATTATTCGCTATTAAACATAACATACATTTTACTTGATGCTAATTGCTTTTTTCCCTGTTAAAATGTGAGTTCTTTAATTTTGGCAAAGGAGACGGATTGTTCCATTTTGATCATATTTAGAACACTTTCCCTGTGCCTCTGCACCATTAATTTCTATTATAATCCATTTCTATGAAACCACAAATCTGCTCCTGTCTCTACACATTTGGAAAATAAGGGGTCTTCTTCCAGGGTTGGGAGTCAAACCCCAGACTTCATATATGAGCGTGAGCATTTTACCGCTGTATAACCTTAGTTCTCACTAGGGATTTTTGTTTGTTTGGTTTTTGTTTTTTGAGACAGGGTTTCTGGAACTAGCTCTTGTAGACCAGGCTGACCTCGAACTCAGAGATCTGCCTGCCTCTGCCTCCTGAGTGTTGACATTAAAGGCGTGCGCCACCACCACCTGGCTCCCACTAGGGATCTTAACTATTCCATTCACTGCTATGTGCTGAATGTCTAGAAAGATCTACACACAACATGAAACCAATACATTTTAAAATAGTCTTATTCTTTTTTTGCTTATGCATTTTATCTGTTTCTAGGGATGTCTTTAAAATAACCAGAAATAGGGCTGGGAATGTCGTTAAGCAGTAGTGTGCTTGTTTGGCATACATGAAGCCTTGGGTTGAATTAATGAACACAACACACACAGCACACACACACAACACAACACACACAGTCACACACACAATACACACACATACAACACATACACATACACAGTACACACAACACACACAGCATGCCACGCACAGACACAGCTCACATACACCATACACACCATATACACAGAACACACACAAAACACACACACC
>JABTXL010000002.1:35709164-35739691 GCA_025134845.1 Neodon shergylaensis | reverse complement strand
ACACCACATACATGTACACACACCATACACACACATCAACACACACAGCACACACACACCCATATATACTCAACACACACAATACACACAACACACAGAAAACACACATACCATACAGACACAACACATACACCATACATATAATACACACAGCACACACACCATACACACACACCACACTCATATACACACACAACATACTCGTATTCACACAACACACACAGCACATACACACCATACACAAAACACACATACCACACTCACAACACACACACATATACACATACACAGCACATACAAACACTGCAGAAATTGACTCATCTTGCAACTTTCTATATGGTCATGTGCTGCACAAGGACTGCCTATACCACATCTCCACGAGATTATAATAAAACTAGAACTGGATGTCATGGCATGTCTCTGTAATCCTAGCAGCTGGAAGATAGAGGCAGGACAGGAACTCAAAGTCATCCTTGGCTACGATAGTGAATTCGAGGCCAGCCTGGGCTACTTAGGACTCTGTCTCAGAAAACAAAGAATAAAAACTGGAACAGAACTGAAATATCTAGTGACATTTTAACTGTCATAATGGAATTTAAAAACCAAGTTGCAGTCAGGCCGTGGTGGTGTGGTGGCGCACACCTTTAATTCCAGCACTCAGGAAGCAGAGACAGGCAGATCTCTGTGAGTTCTAGGCCAGCCTGGTCTACAAAACAAGTTCCAGACCAGCCAGAACTGTTACACAGAGAAACCCTGTCTCAAAAAATAAATAAATAAATAAATAAATAAATAAATAAATAAATAAAAGCCAAATTACACCTTGTCATCACGTGGCAAAACATATTATGTACGTGTCTGTGGGAGTGTTGGTATGAGCAGTTCATTGTGGCGTGGAGAGAGAGGCAGATGTAGGTTTCACTGTCTATAATTAGAAAGCAGAGAAGAGTGGGTATTGGTGCTCAGCTTGCTTCCTTCTTTTCGTTCAGAATACATCCCAGCAGGTGTCGCTGGTCACAGTCAAGGTAGGTCTTCACTCTCACCTTCAACACTTTTGGAAATTCTTTGGCTCACAGAGAGATGTGTTCCCATGATGCTTTTAAATCCTGATGTCAATGAAGATTAAGGATCACACCATTACATTCTCTGTCATTATTTCAGAGTTCACAGTTCTACTTACATATTAAAATGTTTGCTGCAAAATAATCCAGCCAGTCACAGCCTCACACACTTCAGATTTATACACTCTTAGCATGGAGAGACCACGCTGAGTGTCTGTCCTCCATCATGTAGGTTACGGTGCGTCCACTCCATGAGACCACCTTCAAGAGGACCATCTTCCCTGTGGAGGCTGGCGCTATGTGCTGAACACTTCTGCCCCTTAGATTTATGTGTTGATGGCACTTGGAGGCGTGATGGTATTAGCAGGAGCCTTTGGAGGGATCATGGGGTGCAGTTTTACTCTGAGATTGGTGCCCTCATGAAAAGAGGCCGGGCAAGGCTGGCTTTCTCTCCTCTACAAAGCAGGACATGGCCTCACCAGCTGGGAATCCGCCAGATCCGTGGTTCTGCACTTCTAAGACTCCAAAACTGTGAGAATAGTTGTGTCTTATTTAAAGCATCCAGACTATAGTAATTTGTTTTTATAGAAACTCAAACTAAGACAGCTGGTTTGTTTGCTCTTGTTATTTGTGGATCCAAGGTCCTGAAATACCATGTAAACAACCAGAATCTGAGGATCACGTTGTGTGCTCCAACAGGCTAAGCCATGTTTTTAAGAAAGGAATCCAATCACACAAAGGCATAATACGGGAAATGTTAACGGATAAATAATTCAGATTTTTAATCAATGAATAGTATTGAATAATAAGGAGAGTGTGATGGGGAGTCGATCTTTTTAAAGATTTTAAAATCTAAACTTTTATGACTCAGATTCTGTTGATAAAATCCGAACACTGAGTATTTGGCAGTGTTGAATGATTGTTCGTTTTCTGTCCATGATGACGGGAGAGACAATAATCTGCAAATGGTAGCGCAATAATTGTAATGAAAAGAAGATGAAAGAGAGTCGGGGTGGCCTCTCCTTTTCTGTGTTAGTTTTTTTGTGTGTGTGTTCATATGTGTTCATGTGTGGCACATGTGTTTGGGTGGGTATTTATCTGGGAGGTGGTAAAGCAGATTTGAAGAGAAAGATCATAAATTCTGTTTTGGAGCCAGGTAAGATGCCTCATACCTACAATCCCAGTACTTCAGAGGCTGAGCCATGAGTTTGAGGCTATCATGGTCTACAGAGTGAGACCATATTTCATACAACAACAGAATTTCCAAGTCCAGGAGATTCAGTTCCTAGGAACATATGCACCAAGAATTCAGTTTTAGGCAACTTTAAGACACACATAACAAGCTTTTTTTTTTTTCAGGCAACATCAGTAGGAACTCAAACACATGAGTCTGAGGCTCAGAAACTAGATTCTAAATAGTTAAATTAGAATTTACTCATACTTCAATAAAATTTTACTATAATTACGACTGAAAAAAATCATTAGTGTGAATTGAAAAATTAATCACTAAGTTTCTTGCCTGTTGTAACTGGTGGAAATGTGTGCCTTTAATTGAGACTTACTTTTCTTGTAAAAGCACAAAGCCCACTCTGGTAACAAATGCTCCTCAAATCCCCAGGAGTCCCATCTGGAAGCAAGTCGCTGGTCCAAGTGGGAAAAAAAAAACAGGAAAAGTGCTTGTTGCTCTTTAAAATGGAGCAATCAGTGCCGTGGGGAAACATTTTCCCTTTGTTTTCTTTGAAACACGATAGATCTTCACAGAGAAAGATGGAGGGTTCGGGCTGATTACGATCTTGGTGAGAGATAAAGGCTTCTAAGTCGATGTGATGTGTCTGTGGAGAGTGTCCAGAGGGCCAGCAGATACGCTGCAGACATCGAAGTCATCTCTTAAAGCACTCCAGGAATTCTCAGGACAAAGTGCCAAGAAAAATATGATGTCCACCGGGACCTTTGGGCATCTCAACAATGCAAATAATTGGGAACCTGGGATTTCTGCAACAATATCGGATAGGCAAGTGTTTCAAGTAGGGAAGCAATGGTAAGAAAAATTTGGGGAAGGAGAAGACATGGAGTTATCGGGGGCTAGAAATATTAGAGATGAGACATGGCTGCTTTGTTCCTTTATATTTTTGTAAGTTTAAAAAAGATTTATTTATTTTTATTTTATGTGCATGGGCGTTTTGCATGCATGTACATCTGTGAGGCCCCCACAGAGGCCAGAAGAGGGCATCGGATATCCTGGAACAGGGGTTACAGATGGTTAGAGGTGACATTTGGGTTCTGGGAATTGAACCCAGGTCCTCTGAAAGAACGGCAAGTGCTCCTGACCACTGAACTATCTCCCCAGCCTCTTCTTCATTATTTTTATGTGTAAAGTTTAATGGCATTCGGCACATTCATATTATTGTGCATCTTAGGGTTCCTATTGCTGTGATGAGACACCATGATCAAAAGCAACTTGGGGAGGAAAGGGTTTATTCAGCCTACACTTCCACATCACTGCTCAACATGGAAGGAAGTCGGACAGGAACTCCCACAGGGCAGGAACCTGGAGGCAGGAGCTGATGCAGAGGCCATGGAGGGGTGCTGATTACTGGCTTGCTTCTCATTGCTCTGTTTGTTCAGCCTGCTTTCTTCGTGAGCATGGGGTTGCTCAGCTTGGTTTTACCCAGGACCATCACCCTAGAGGTGCCCTCCCCCAATGTCTAGGCCCTCTCACAACAGTTACGAATTAAGAAAATGCCCCACAGGCTTGTCTACAGCCCAGTCTTACGGAGGCATTTTCTCAGTTGAGGTTCCTTCCTCTCTGATGACTTCAGCTCCTGTCAAGTTGAATAAAACTATCCAGCTCATTGGGAAACCACCAACATGTGACATCATCTCCAGACTTTTCTGGTCTACAAAAGGGACCATCCATACCCATAATATAGCCCTCCAATCCCTCTCCTCGGTTACCTCTTGGCAAGTACCATTTTGCTTCCTATCTCTGAATCCAAACCCTCTGGGTAGCACATAAATGGAATCGTACATTTGCTGTTGTAACTAGCTTACTTCGCTTAGCGCAGTGCCCATAGGGTTTATTGGTGCTGTGTACACAAAATGGCAAAGAAAGCAACTGTTATGTCATACATAGTCTAGCGCAACAAAAATATAGAGGATGGAGGTGCACCATAATGGAAGAACATGTGCCCAAGACCCTGAGATCGATTTTCAGCACAGCAAACAAACAAATATGCAAACACACATGTAATTGGTTCTTTGATATTTTACCCTTCATCCAGAAGGTTGGCTCAGTGAGAGGGACCTTGTAGATCGTATTCACTGCCCTTCTGGTCACCATCCAGTCCAGTATCTACCAAGGGCAGTGGCCTTATAGACAATGTGAAATGAGTAAGGTCCTTGGCGTGGGGCTTGGGGACAGAGTATGCACAAGATATGCCGGTTCTCATGTAATGAATTGCCTGGGAAGCACTGGCAGAGGGTTCTGTAATTTGCTGGTGATAATATTCAGTTGCCACAGTGCTGGGGTGTTTCTGAACATGCATCTTGATTGAATACAGAAACTGGGAAAGTCGGGATTGTCTGTCCCACCTGCGGTCCCTGTCTTCCTTTGGTCACTCGCAGAAAGGGCTTCCTCCAGGTGAGCCCTTTGAAGACAATGTCGACTTCTTTGTGTTATCATTTATCATACTTTTACAGATCAACACAAGCTCATGAAATTTTACTTAAAACTTTTTAGCCTTTTAATTATAGAAACTGGAATAGGGAAAATATGTAGTAGGAAGGAGAGAGAAACGGATGACTCCAGGGATAATATTTATTAAAATTAAAAATTCATGTGGCTTTTGCCCCAGCAAGCTCACTCTTGGGAGTCTGTCCCAAGGAAATAAAGCCATTAATTAGCACAAACACACGCACAGAGATGCTTTTAAGACAGTAGTCATTGTGAAACAAAGCCCCTGGCTGAATACTTTATGATATATCAACACCATGAATTATTACCCATCCATTTAAAAGAACAGATTAAATCGAAACCAATTGACTTGGAGAGAATCCCATGAGGTGTTGTTAAGTGAGGAAGGCAAAACACGAGAACATGTATGCAAATGTGTACAATGTTTCACTATTGTAAAGGCCAAAAACACCCAACCAAGACGAAAATCACTAAATCATCTTTCCAATCCCTTACACAGCTTTGTGAGCGTGGAGAAAACCATGAGAGAAAGAGTCCTGGGCCCAAAAAGAGGAACATGGGATGTACTCACTCATATTTGGTTTCTAGCCATAAACAAAGGACATTGAGCCTATAATTCGTGATCCTAGAGAAGCTAAATAAGAAGGAGAACACAAAGAAAAACATATAGGCATCCTCCTGAATATTAACCTTCATCAGGCGATGAAAGGAGACAGAGACCCACATTGGAGCACCGGATTGAAATCTCAAGGTCTAAATCAGGAGCAGATGGAGAGAGAGCACGAGCAAGGAACTCAGGACCGCGAGGGATACACCCACACACTGAGACAACGGGGATGTTCTATCGGGAACTCACCAAGGCCAGCTGGCCTGGGTCTGAAAAAGCCTGGGGTAAACCCAGACTCGCTGAACATAGCGGACAATGAGGACTACTGAGAACTCAAGAACAATGGCAATGGGTTTTTGATCCTACTGCACCTATTGGCTTTGTGGGAGCCTAGGCAGTTTGGATGTTCACCTTACTAGACATGGATGGAATTGGGTGGTCCTTGGACCTCCCACAGGGCAGGGAACCCTGATTGCTCTTTGGGCTGACGAGGGAGGGGGACTTGGCTGGGGGAGGGGGAGGGAAATGGGAGGCGGTGGCGGGGAAGAGACAGAAATCTTTAATAAATAAATAAATTAAAAAAAAAAGAAAGAGTCCTGGGCTGGCGCCACTCCATGGGTGTCAGTGGGGAGATGGCTGCTGCTGGCAAGAGAAAGAAGAAAGGAAAAGGGGAAAGCGAAGCATTGCACCCAAACAGCAAGCACATAAGGCATGCACCCGTGTAAAATGACACGATCCCAGGCTGCTCAGCTGGTTAGTGCTTGCCTAGCATGCCTGAAGCCCCGCGCTCCATCTGCACCATTGCATAAATATGTGAGTCTACTGGGGTCTATTACTCAGCCCCCAAAACAATGCTAAAACGCTATGTTAAAAACAAAAACAATGGAGTTGTAGCTGAGCACTCGCCAGCAAGCACCTTACTCGGAGATCTGGAGCGTCGGTGCTGGCCGAGCCGTCACCATGCCCCTGGCTAGAGACCTTTTACACCCTTCCTTGGAAGACGAAAAGAAGAAACATAAGGAGAAACGGCTGGTTCAGAGCCCAAATTCTTACTTCATGGATGTGAAATGTCCAGGCTGCTACAAGATTACTACAGTTTTCAGCCATGCTCAGACAGTGGTTCTTTGTGTAGGTTGTTCAACAGTGCTGTGCCAGCCCACAGGAGGAAAAGCCAGGCTCACAGAAGGCTGTTCATTTAGAAGAAAGCAACACTAAACATTTATACAAGTTCCTGAGTTTGCGTTTTTCACAGAAAGCCTTATCAAGTTTAGTGACTCTACCAAGACAATGTAACTGTGTTTGATTTTATAAAGTATACAACAGTGATCTCCTATTTTGGTGTCAGTTTTTCAATAAAGTTTTAATTATAGACAAAAAAAAAAAAACAATGGCTGGAGAGATGACGCCATGGTTAAGGGTGCATACTGCTCTTGCAGAAAACCAGGATTTGGTTCTTTGTACTCATATCAGGTAGCATTAGCTCCTAGAGCATCCAATACCCTCTCCTGGTCTCCACTAACACAGACATTCCATTCCACGTGAATTATACATACACACACAATTCCACATTCCACATACACACACACACACACACTTTAAAATAAAAATAAACTATTTTTAAAATGGAAAATAATCCCCCCAAAAAACAAAAACAAAACCCAGCTTGCTTCTTCAGATCAAGGCTCTGTTGTTTGTACTTTCTTGGAAACATATTCTTGGTAGAAGAGAGGAGAAGTTCGGAACAGACTTAAGCAATATTGATCTCTAAAAAAACGATCAAGGTTCTCAGTCATGGTCTATCAATGTCTATCTGTCTTTGTTTTCTAACAGTGCAGTTTTAAGCTGGGTACACGACAATCAGAGACCATATTCCTAATCTTCCTTTCAGCTAAATGATGCCATATGATTGGAATCTGGACAATGGAATTTAACCCCTGGGAGTAGTCTTTAAACCAAAAGGAACCTGACAGTGGTGGCTCACACCTTTAATTCTAACACTCGGGAGGTGGAAGCAGGCAGATCTTTGTGAGTTCAGGCCAGCCTAGTCAAGAGAGTGATTTCTCTGAAAGCCAGGGATACATGGATAAATTCGGACACACACACACACACACATACACAAAAGGAAAGTATCTTCTCCTTTTCTATTTCCCCCGCCCCAGCATCCTGGAAAGTGAACGTGATGGTGAAACTCCTGAATGGATGGTAGTGCCGAGGGGAAAGGTGGAACTTGGGTATCCAACACCATCCAGCCACCAAACCAGCCCTTATTCATTATCCACACTGCACATTTCTATAGAAATTATACCACTTTTGTTTAAGTCATTGTGCTGAATCTGTGCTGAGCAAAGAAGTCAATATTTCAGGAATGCAGATTGGCCCCCAGGCTCTCCTCGCTACCCAGCTCTGAACCACCATAACCATGGCTTTTCAACACCATGAGCCTCTCTTCGCTACTTCAAGAGCAAAGGTCACAGAACGTCAGAGACCTCCCTTCTGGCTAGGGGTGCGGGTTCCTCTGGATTGTTTAGCTGCAAGGAAAGCTGGGAAATGTGATCTCTGATTGGTTGTGTGCCCAGACCAAGGTTCACGGAGTTAACTTTTTCCAGAGGGCACAGTTTTGAGCAGAGGGAGTTGACAAGATGAAGCAAAGGCGAAGAAGAAAAGCAATGCACAAAGTACCCGAGAGGGGAGGAACAAAGGCATTGCCTGGGGAATCTCCTTAAAAGTTAGAAACATAAATCAATAATCTTCCCAAAGACTCGGGGCCGACTAATGAAACCCTTTCCACCTTGTGCACTAACTCTGAAAGACACCAATTATTTTTTATGGCTTGGAAATCTCCCACTGTGATTTCTCTGGCAGCCCAGAGAAAGCTGGGTCTGCTTTGGGAAGGTTTAATGATTCCTCACATTAAGACTGACCAGGCTTGAATAAGTCTTTGTGTGTGTGTGTCACATAATGAGAATTTGGCAAAACTGTGTGTCTCCTTTGTGGTCATAAGAAGACATGAGGAAACAGTCCTGTCACTTTTTGCCAATAATACATCGAGATGGGAGCTTTGCAAACCGTTTGCTGTTTTGCACGGAAAGAGCAGACCAACAATCAATTAGGTAATGAACCTGACCTGGGCCGTGGGAGCCGACAGCAGCAGAAACCGCTGAGTCATGGAGCCTCTTTTCCATACAACGCACGTGAAAATCAGTCTCATTACTTTATCGTCACCTCCCGTGAGAGCCCTTGGCAAGTGTGAGTCATAGCGAACTTGAGGTCTTAGGATTTGGAGAGCCCGGTATAAAAAATTCATCAGATCTTTAGGCGCTGCCTATTCTCCCTTTTCCTATCACATCTGGATAGTCGGTTTTTAAATTTTAATGTGCTGCTCTCCTTGGCTTTTCAAGGACACAACCTTCACCTTGGATGGCTCTAGGCATGCACCAGAGTGATGGGGATGGAAACTTGGTGTGGGAGAAAACAGAGAGAAAGGCTGAATAAGCATTAGGGCAGGGCACTCAAACCCAGGACCAGGGGGTCCAGCCACTATCAGGAATGTAGAACTTGCATGCCAGCATCTCTAACACGCTTGGAAACGGGGCCTGCGACAAGGAATCCTGGCGAAGAACAGAATAGAAAAATGCCCTTAAGAGTCTGGTTTGGAGCCAGGCGGTGGTGGCACACGCCTTTAATCACAACGCTCAGGAGGCAGAGGCAGGAGGATCTCTGTGAGTCTGAGGCCAACTTGGTCTACAAGAGCTAGTTCAGGACAGGCTCCAAAAGCTACAGAGAAACCCTGTCTTGGAAAACCAAAAAGAAAAAGAGTCTGGGTTGGAGCTCAATTGGTAGAGAGGCAGAAATTGCTCAGGAAAAAAAATCACATCTGTACCAAACACGATAATTATGGTGTCAATATTCTCTTAGCAGTACAGTATGACATATTTATTTACATAGCATTTACCTGGCACTAGGTGTTACAAGTAAAATAAAGATGATTTCAGGTATATGGGAAACTGTATGTAGTTTATATGTAAACAACACACCATTTTTTGTTTTTTTTTTTCCTTTTTTGTATGTTTTCTCTACTCCCCTCCTTGCCTCTCCCTCTCCTTTAACTCTCTCCCAAGGTCCCCATGCTCCCAATTTACTCAGGAGATCTTGTCTTTTTCTACTTCCCATGTAATTAGATCTATGTAAGTCTCTCTTAGGGTTCTCATGGTTGTCTAAATTCTTTGGGATTGTGATTTGTGAGCTGGTTTTATTTGCTTTATGTTTAAAAACAACTTATGAGTGAGTACATGTGATAATTGTCTTTCTGTGTCTGGGTTACCTCACTCAAATTGATGTTTTCTAGCTCCATTCATTTTCCTGCAAAATTCAAGCTGTCATTATTTTTTTCTGCTGTGTAGTACTCCATTGTGTAAATGTATTACATTTTCCTTATCCATTCTTCAGTCGAGGGATATTAAGGTTGTTTCCAGTTTCTGGCTATGACAAACAATGCTGCTATGAACATATTTGAGCACATGTCTTTGTGGCACGATTGAGCATCCTTTGGCTATATACCCAAAAGTGGTATTACTGAGCCTTGAGGAAGGTTGTTTCCTAATTTTCTGAGAAATCACCACACTGACATTCAAAGGGGCTGTACTAGCTTGCACTCCCACCAGCAATGCAAGAGTGTTCCCTTTACCCCACAACCTTTCCAGCATAAGTTCTCATCAGTGTTTTTGATCTTGGCCATTTTTACAGGTGTAAGATGGAATCTCAGAGTTGTTTTAATTTGCATTTCTCTGATTAAGAATGTTGAACATTTTTTTAAGTGTCTTTCAGCCATTTTAGATTCCTCTGTTCAGAGTTCTCTGTTTAGATCTGTACTCCATTTTTTTATTGGATTATTTGTTCTTTTGATGACCAATTTCTCGAGTTCTTTGTACATTTTGGAGATCAGCTCTCTGATGTGGGGTTGATGAAGATCTTTTCCCATTCTGTAGGCTGCTGTTTTGTCTTGTTGACCATGTCCTTTGCTTTACAGAAGCTTTTCAGTTTCAAGAGGTCCCACTTTAATTGTTTCTCTCAGTGTCTGTGCTGCTGGGGAATAACACACCATTTTATATAAATGACATGAACACTCGATTTGGGAAACCCCAGAGGATCCTGGTTACAATGCCTGTCTGACACAGAGGGACAACTCTAGCAAGATAACAATCCGGGCACAGGGCAGAGGAGAGCATGCACTTCACACTAATCATGCGACCTTTGAACCTTCTCTATCTGAGCACAGTCTCTGCCATCATCGAGACACAAAGTGCCAGATCCTTGCTTTCACGGCTGCCTTTGAACCAAAGCAAGGGCGTACAGGATCCTCACACACGCATCATGGCTATAAGAAGCAAGCAAGTGCTTGGAAGAACCAAGGACCATGCTGAGCCCATTCTGGTGTTTGGGATGACATTGGCTGTGGCCACCTTCAGAGTCTAGATGATAGAACCCTGGACCAGTACCCATAGCAACGGTAGTATCCTGGGTCCAGTACCCATAGCAACAGTAGTATCCTGGGTTCAGTGCCCATAGCAGCAGTAGTGTTCCTAAGAGCTTGCCATGGGCCACTCCTGGCTGCAGGGCCTCAGGCCTAGGTGGGTCCCTGGCCCCACTCTGTCCCCCACCACGTCATCACTTCTTGGGGATTTCTTTACCCCTTAATCCGGACAGAGCCACTTTTGTGTTTAGAACCCGTGAGTGAGACATAGAGGTGCTCTCCAATGTGGAATTGTGGAGAGAAGAAAGAAGCCAGCTGGGAGTTGTAACTGGCAGTGTATCAATATGTGAGGGAAACTGGATCAGGCTGCGACCGGTGCCACTCTGGGCCATCACTGCCACCCTTGGCTGCCCGCCGGGCTCCACAGGACCGGCTTCTCTCTGCGTTAATTGGTGCCTGTGGCCTCCTAGCTTTTCAGTCTCTCCAGTTCCTATCATGTCATCTTGATTGAGGATTTCATCTCGACAGAGGGAGTCTCTGAGGTGTAGTGGTTCAAAGCCTTCCCCGGTACTAGGGAGGTACAAAGGAAAACGAGCGCTTAGATCAAGAGCTGGCCAGAGAGCTGGAGAGTCTCCGCAGTGAAGAGCCCCCAGGCCAGCTTATCCAGAGACACAGGACTCCCCAGCCTCGCAGGACCCAGAGAGTGACACTAGCCAGGATCAGCTGCTGGAGACTGGAGGGCTATACATCATCAGCTTCTAACGATGAGGGAAAGGAACTAGCCCGGGTTCACAAGGGCCTCAATTCTTCATGTTCATTATGGATGTTATAAAAATCACAATCTTCACTTGGATGCAGCTCAGCAATAGATCACTTTCTAACAGGGGTGAGGCCTTGGGTTCAATCCCTTGCAGGGGGGGGGGGGGGAAGGAGGGGACATTTCCGAAAATTATAATCCTCACCACAAACCCAGGAAGAGAAGCAGAGCACAGGGCGGGCTGCCTGAGCGAGGTGTGTGAGCGTCATCACCCACGTGGACAGTTGAGACTGTAGCAGTTGACAGCTGCTTCTGCTGCCGGGAGAGGTGTGGGCAGGGCAGAGAGGGCCGGCTGTGATAGACTAAGCTAAATTGGCTGTCTCCTCTCATTTGAGTAGCGTCGTTTAGCTAACATTTGCCACCGGCCTGCTTCACTTCCCAACCCCCATCCCAGGCCCCAGCCATTCGGGGCCGCTCATCACTAGCCAGAAGCAGGATTCCTTAGTCACAGGCAGAGTGCTGAGCTGTGGCTCAGCTGTTGATATCTGTGACCCGGGGGAGAAATAAAAATCAATGGTTTCCTAGGTACCTGGGCTTCGAGCCTCGCGCAGTTCTGTTTACGCCGCGGCCTCGCAGTGGAACTCTCTTGAATAGCCCATTAGTCCTCTCGAAAGCCAGACCAAACATTGCCGCCGGGAAATTTACTGAACTGTGCACTGCCTCCTGCTCTCCCACGCTAGACCGAATCCACCCACACTCTTCCCTTGACCTTCTGAGACGCCCTTCCGTGCGGGAGGCGTGCGCTCACGCGCGGAGGCCAGAGGACAAGCTTGGGTGGGGTGTTGTTCCTCGGGAATGTCATCCGCTAACTTTTCAGACAAGGACTTTCATTGGCCTGGAGTTTGCCAAGCAGGTTAGGCTGGCTGACTGGAGAGCCCTACGGATCCACCTGTCTCCGCACTGGGACTATATGCCAGAGTTAGAGGCACAATGCTCGGCTTTCCACGTGGGTCCTGAGAATTGAACTCAAGTCTTTGTGCTTCGTTGACAGAGCCATTCCCTGGTCCTTTCCCTGACCTCTCTGGATTGGTGGTGGACCTCTCTGCCTCTGTGCAGAGAAACTGCTCTAGTTTCATTTAGTTGCTGTGAAAAAAACACTCTCACCAAAATCAATGTAGGGTATGAAAGTCTTATACTTCTAGGTCGTAGTACATCATTGAGGGAAGCTGGGGCAGGAATCCAAGCAGCAATGAAAGCAGAAATCATGGGGCGGGAAGAAGGCTGCTTCCTGGGCCACATATTCCAACTTATACTCAGCTAGCTTCCTTATGCAGATCAGAACCAGCTGCCCAGGGAATGATACTGCCCACAGTGGGCTGGTCCCTGCTGCATCAGTTAGCAATCGAGGCAGTCTTTCACAGTCATTTAAACAGGCCAATCTGATCTGTACAAGAGCTCAGTAGACTCCAGGCCTTGTCCTGTGGAGCAGGAGACACTGGAGTAGTTCATGCCCTTGGGTGGTTATTTGCAGGGAGCTAGGAGCATTGTCACTTGGAAGAAGGCAACTAGTGCACAGTGGTAGATAGTAGACTCGGAAGACATGGCCAGGGCTCAAGGACTCTTCCCTCCATTCTGTAGTTTCTGACCTTGGAAGGCTTGCCCACAGGTGGTGAGCTTTCCTCGTTGATACAGTGGTGATGATAACAGTCTTCCCTGGGCTGTTGTGAGAATTCTGTGTGATGGTTAGGCCGTGGCCTGGTGGAGAACAAGCCCCATACAACAAATGCCCTTGGCACACTCTCCATGACTTTCCTCATTGCTGAGACAAATGCCTGATGAGGGCAACTTAAAAGAAGCAATGTTTAGTTTGGCCTGAAGTTCGAGAGCACAGTAGTCCATGGCAAAAGGCAGGAGAACCAGGCGGCTGGTCACATTACATCTGGTCAGGAACCAGAGGCAGATGAATGTTGCTGTCAGCTTGCTTCTTTTCATTCTGTTCAGTTTGGACTCCTTTCTGATAGCACGATAGCATCCATAGGTAGATCTCATCTCAATTAACCCAATCTAGAAACTCCCTCACAGATAAGGCCAGAGGCTTGTTTCCATGGGGATTCTGATACTATCAATTTGGGTCAAGATTAACCGTCTCAGGCATTATCGGTGGGTCTACAGGGCTCTAGCGGCAGGGACAAAGGTTTGACCGGGTATTGAATGAAAGTGGGGAAAGGACTGGAGGACGTGGACGGGGATGGCTGAGGTACAGATAAGGGTGGAGGTAAACTATGGTGGTCTGAATCTTCACAGCCGTGTGAAGCTAGCACTGGATAATCTAAAGAGATGGGGTTTGTGTTCCCCTTGCAGAGGGAGGGAGGAAAGGTGTGATTTAGAGAGGGTTGACAACCTGCCTTCAGTGGCACACTGGTAAGTGGCAGTCATAAGTGTTTTGATTCTGTACTCTGCTTTGTAACACCACTAAAGCACAAAACTCACCCTGCAGCAGCTCTCAAGCCAAACTGTCCCCCAGGCCTTTGAAGCTGCAGCAGGGATGAGGGCATTGTGACACACAAAGAAACGGGAAGAAGGGGGTGCATAGAGGACCTAACTTTGCAAAGTGCAGCTGTGGCATGGGAAGAATGAAGCTTTCTTCACAAAATGGGGGCTGGGTGTGGGGAGCAGCTGGGGGTGTGGCTCCATGGTACATGTCTGACACATAACATGTGCCTACCATGTGCAAAGCCCTGGGTTCAACATGTCCACAGACGTGTAAAACATTATCAAATATAGATCAACAAAATCATGGGAAAGCCTTGTTCAAAGCATGTCTCACTTTCTAAAAGAACAAATCCAAGTTCTGTCATTTCGGTAACAAAGCCTTTGGCTAAATGAATCCTTTATTGAAAGACCTGCCTCGGCACTGAGCCTCGTGAGACAGAGTCTTTGGTGTCTGTGACACAGATATGGAGGGTTAAGCACCATAAAGTGATGAGCCGGTATCCGCTGAATGAATGGCGAATGACCAAGCGATGGTAAGAAGGCAGAGGAGAAATACTGAAGGATCTTATCGAAATTGGTATACAGGGCTGGTTAAGTGCATGCCAAGCAACCACAAAGCCCTGAGTCTGATCTCTAGCACTATATAAACTGGTGTGGTTGCCCATGGCTGTAATTCCAACCCTCGGGAGCTAAAAGCAGAAATACCAGAAGTTAAATGTCATCCTGGGCCACCTAGTGGGATAGTAAGTTGCAGGTCAGCCTGGGATCCAGGAGACCCTGTCTAAAACAAAACCAAAAATCAGTCAGGAATGATGGTGCACACATATATTCCTGGTACTTGGTAGGCAGACGCAGGAGGATATCTGTGAGTTTCAGGCCAGCCTGGTCTATAGAGTGAGTTCCAGTCCAGCCAGGGATACATAGTGAGACCTTTGTCTCAATAAAATAAAACAATCAGTGTAGCAAAACTGGATGTGGTGTGGTGGCACACACCGGCAATGTCAGCCGCAGGAGGCATCGGCAGTAGGAGATCCTTGACTACCCAGCAAGTTCAAAGCCAGACTGGGTTTTGAGACTCTCAAAAAATAGAAAGAATGGAGAAAGAGAGAGAGAGGAGAAAGAGAGAGATACACAGAGAGAGATACAGAGACAGAGAGAAGAAGAAAGAAGAAATCAATGTAGCAGAGGAATTTCTTTGAAAGGTTTTCTTCCTAACATGTTAAAATATTGGCAGCCTCCAGACAGTACTCATAATATGTGCCTACAAAGCTCTGACATGAACAATTGATATCACTTGACCATCTTAACCACGGCTAGTTGTCCTTAAAGCCTCCTGAGCCCACCAGATTCTAGATGGTAATGGCTCAGCTGGTTTAAATGGGTTTCCATGGTTACACTCATGCTCCCGTTTCCATGGTTACATTTTCTGGTCCCTCACAGGAGTTAGATATATATTTGAGATTTAAAGGGATTTTTTTCCCCTGCCTTGCCTGCCTACACAGATTTCTAGGGTCCAAATGTCTGGGATGAAAGTTTCAGTGACCTCTTGGCGGGAGAGGGGGAGACGGTAATAATATTTATGACAGCTGAATCTACCTAGAATGAGCAGCAGACTCAGCGGGGAGCAATACTGCAGGTGGATTGATAGCTCAGTATTATGAGCCTTGCTGTTTTGCTGAACTAGAGGAGAGGGCTGTCTCTGGTGGAGGACCAATATATTATTGTTTGGATGTGTGGCTCTGGGACAGGGCTGGGATGCTGTCCGCAGATGGGCTCTCAGATCAGATGTCCTTCAAATTTCTTTCATCCATCTCTGTACTGGATATTGAGGCTACCTGCTTGCACTCATTTCTCCCATCATCTCCCTTTCAACGCTCCTCCCTTGGTTCACTCCAGCAAGCATCTGTTTGAAGGGACCAGCCCAGGTACCTTCAGAGTTGGATTTAGCATCTCTTGGTACAGAGAGCCTACCCTACGTGGACTCCAAGAGCCCCCTGTGGTAACTCTAATACTTGCAGCTTTTTTCCATCTAGAAAAGGACTCCTGGAAACTGACAGGACTCAGCAGGGAAAACAGTCTTCTTCCATCATCCCTCCCCGCCTTCTTCCTATAACTTTACTGGGCATCTGTTATGCATCACCCAGTCCCCGGTACTGGGGCAGCCTCCCTCAGACCAGCCTGCTGGCACCTAGACACCAACAAGAACTAAAATGCCTCCTTTACTCCAGGCAGTTAGTGTCCTTGGGTGGGCAGCTGACCCAAGCAGAGCCTGAGACTTTCTTGAGAATAAGTATCGATATTCTGGGGCGATGAATGGAGTGCACATAGAGGTCTATGGGTGGGGGAGGAGAATATTTTGTTTGCTCTGTCTTCAAGGAAGGAGTGTTCCATAGACCCTCTGAAGGGGTACAGCATCTCAGATCCAGGCAAGTGTTGAGTGAATCTCATACATCTTGCTCCCAGAAAGGTGCACCATTTTTTGGTTTTCTGTTCACCTGTAAAACATGGGCCCTTCTTTTTGATGTGTCATGGAGCTCTGTAGGTGAGCCCCAGGAGATGTACTTGGGTCTTCCAGTTTCGAAGTGCCCTGGGGTCTGTTTTCACAGGCATTGTTGCTGCCAAGCAGGCGTTGGGGGTCCTGGGAGGCTAGACTGGGAGGTGTGCACAGGTGGAGGTTACTGCAGGACACACTTACATGTCAAGCTTTCCAAGGACGACTCAGGGCACCCATGCCCATCTGAGCCCTCTGTTTCAAGGAGAGGGTGCCATGAACCAGAACTGTAGGCCTGGTTATGAGGTTCCAATGTGGCCTGCTCACAGAAAAGAACCAAGACCCAGGTGTATCCTTAAAAAAATTCCAGACTGAAAGAGCAGGAGTGGCGGCCATTTTTCTCGTCGTGACTGACCAAAAGATGCTAAGTCCAGAGTTAATGGTCCAGTTTCCTACCATATAGAACAGGTCAGCCTGCAGGGAGTGAGACCAATGGCCACTCAGGGGGATGCAGATTTAGGATAAGAGAGGCTCTGACTGGTCCAGCGTCTCCAGACACTCAGATAAATAAACCCTTGCCTTCCTGAGCTCCAGGGAGGAAGAATTCCCACACTCTCTGCAACCTCTGGAACAACCCAGTATGTTCCAATAGCCTTCTCTCTTTTGACTTGGCATCCTGCCCCTTGCTACCGAAAACATCATCCTATGGACACAAAACTAAAGAAGAGGGAGCCAACTGAGAGAATGGGAGCTTCAGAAGGGACCTAGTGTTCCAAGCACACTGTTGCGAATTGAGCAACGCCAATTCAGCCTCCGAAAGCACACTAAAATCTGCAAGGGCAGCTATTTGAGTGGACTGATCAGGGTATGTACAGAAGCAGGCTTGCTTTTTATTTTATCATTATTAAAGTCTTGTGAAACTATAGTCGTCATCAACTATCAGTTTGGGGATTTCTTTCGTCAGGGCATCTTTTGTAGATGTGTGTCGTGAGTACATGTTTGCATGCTCACATGTATGTGAATACATGTGGGGGGTGTCTTCCTCCATCACCTTCTACCTTATATATTTAGGCAAGATCTTTCACTTGAGTCGAGGGTTCATGACTTCGCTAGTCCAGCTAGCTGGCTTGCTTTAGAGATCCCTTATCTGCCTCTAGAATGCTCAGGTTACTGCTGGGTCATCATGTCCACCCCAGGGTGTGTAGGTGCTAGGACCTGAACTGGGGGTACATGATGGCCCAGGTATAACCTCAGCCCAGCACTCTAGAGGCAGAGATGGGATCCCTGGAGCAAGCTGGTGTGTCTTGGAATGCACTCAAACTGTTGTGTAAAAAGGACATTGCTGTGCTAATGCAAAGACTGGCTGCATCTCTCTAAACCACAGCTACCCACAGGGCAGTGCTGCTAGCATCAGTTTTTCTGTGGCTACTGTGTGGAGTTCAAGGTCACAATGCCTTTCAGCTGACTGCTTCCTTTTGAGTACCAGGTCTTGGTCCTCTTGAGAGGGTCTATTTAAATATACACACACGTGAGTGTATGTGTGTTTATGTACACACATATTTTTCAATATGATGCTTAATTTATTAGATAATATTTTTCATATATATTTTAAATTAATTAGGTAGTGTGTGTGGCCTCTTGTGCCACTGTGAATCTGAAGGTCAGATGACAAATTTTGGGAGTTGGTCCTCTCCTTCCATTTTGTGGGTCCTGGGCATCAAACCCAGGGGGAGCAAGTGCTTTTGCCTGCTGAGTCATTCTGATGGCCCCAAAACAGATTATTCTTGACACTGAATGTTCTGTGAGATGCCTCAAGAATTTTCCTCTGTGCTGTAGAGGAAAGTATTGGAACATCAAGCTACCCTGTGGTGTCTAAGGTTTTTGTAGCCAGAACAAGTTGGGAAAGTGTCTTGGTCAACTCTGAGTCCTTTGCCCAGACGTATGTATGTCTGTTCACTTTCCTTTGTTCTCATCGTCCTTGGGAGGAGTCGGGGGCCATCCTAGTGACTAGCAAAGCCCAGAGCGACCCCTTCTTTATCATCATTCTTAGGACTTCCGAGAGCTCAGTGGTCACAGGTTGTTTTGTGGTTTCTACCCCCGCTGCAAATATTTTCTCCTTCAGAACTCTGCAACTTCAGGCGTTGATGCTCTGAGAGGACCGTTGGTTGGAGGCCGATGGGAGCAGGAAGGAAGGCAGGACAGGGTCTGCCCAAGAGCAGAATATGGCAGAGGACAAGGCAACCACAGAAGTGTCACACTGTGTGTGCCTTTCTGGGAGCAGGATCTCTTGTTGTTGTTGCTGCTGTTATTTTACTATTACTATTATTTTGAGACAGGGTCTGGCTTTGCAGCCCTGGCTGACCTGGAACTTTCGATGCAGATTGGGCTACTTTCAAACTTGGGTGATCCTCCTGCCTCAGATTCCTGAGTGCTAGAGTCACAAGTGTGTGCCATCACTCGGGACTCCAAACTGTATTTACTCTGCACTTCTCTTCTTTATGAGTAAGTTTATTTCTTCTTTTATTTTTAACAATTCTTCTGTTTCTATGAATTTTGTGTTCGTATTCTTTTCCCAGTCACCTCTTAGGTAGATAATTTTGTTCTGGTCAAATTTTTCTTAATGATTTTTTTTAAAAGCATTTTATTCAAATTTAAAGGGAATCGAGCTTTTAGTCTGTGCTTTGAGTAGTAAATATTCACTTATCTCTTGACCATGTTTTTAATGTTGATTTTTTTTTTTTGCCTTGATGTAGACCAGTGTATCGGTTTTTATTTTAGGACTTCTGGACATTGTGCTATTCTTAGAAAGTCCTTATAACTCCATGACAACAAAGCCACCCTATGTAAAGTCTATATATATGTACATAAAATGAAACAAGAATTATGTCATTTTTTTCCTTTGAGAACTTTTATGGTTTTGCTTTTTACATTAAGAATATTCAATCTTCCTGGAATTTATTTTTATTTACTTTGCAAGACAGCTGTCCAGCTAATCCCCCACCTGTCTATACAGCAGTCGACTTCCCTTACAGATTTTAAATGCCACCCTGTATTTGCCTGCGTTTCAGAACTTCCTGTGACAGACGAGCTTTAATTCTGTCTTGACCTTGTCCTTGAGGAAGGTTCACCGTTGTTCTCTTTTGGTTTTTCAATGGGAGAGATTTGAGCGTGCACAGATGCAGAGGGAGCACAGCAACGGTGAAGGACAGGTGGGGAGGAGACACGGTTAGCAACTAGAGACAGGGCCAGGGAGCAGATCGACCTGTCTGTCTAAGCAGGGAAATGTGTGCTCTGAATTTCTCAAGGTTGTTTTTTTTTTCCTTTTTCCTGTATAACAAGGCACAGTCACTTATGTGCCATTGTGACAAGGTACCCCACAGGAACAAGCTAAAGGGGGAGAGATTGAGTTGACTTATGACTTCAGGCCTCGGGCCTTGGCCAGTTGCTGCAAGCCTTTGGCCTCGGCATCATGGGGAAGGTGTGTGACAGAGGCACTTCTCACCTCCTGAAGGACAGGAAGCAGAGAGGGAGGACTACAGGAAGAAGTTAGAGTATGATTTATCATCTCTCTCCCAAAGGCACCTCTCCAGTGACCCACTTCCTCCAACTAGGCCCTACTTTCTATCTCATACTGTCACCCACTAATGCAGTGGTTCTCAACCCCTTTGGAGGTAGACGACCCTTTCAGAGGCATTGGATATCAGATATTGGGTCACCAAAAAGAAAAAAAGGTAGAGGAGGCTAGTTGGGGAGAGGAAATGGATCAACAGGAGAGGGCTGGGGGGGCTGATTATGGGGTAAATGTGATCAAATTGTACTATATACATGTATGAAAATGTCATGATGAAACCCATCACTGTATATAATTCATATATGATAAAGTAATTAAAAAGGTTAGCTCTCATAGGTAGTGTCTCTCCCAGGTTGTTAGTCCCCTCTTGGCCTCCTCTCCTCTGCCTAGTCTGGAATTTGCATTACACAAGCCCTCACAGGCATTCTTCCTCTGCCACCCCCATGTGGATCAGCAGAGTCTTGCCTTGGTGTGGTCGCATCGACAGCCATCCTCCATTGTGGCTTCTAACCCATTCTAGGCCTCCTAGCCTAGCTTTACGCTAGTCTTTGTTCATTTTCTCTCTCTGGCCTTCGGTGCTTATTCCAAACCTTGAAGGCCAAGCCTACCCTCTCAGCAAGTGAGCTCAGATACTTACCTAGGTAGAAGGGGGGTTCCCTGTGTGTTGTCTGTGGTCAAAGACTTAGCAAAGCAGCTGAGTGCTGGAGGTGCCTGTCTTTAATCCCAGCACTTGGAAGGAAAATCTTTGTGAGTTCGAGGCCAGCCTGGTCTACAAAGTGAGTTCCAGGACAGCCAGAGCTGTTTCACAGAGAAACCCTGTCTCAAAAACAAATAAACAAACAATTAAAAAAAAACAAACAAACGATTTGATAGGTTGGAAATATGAAAAATAGACATATAAAATTCGAGGAGTATCTGCCTTCTCCTACTATGTAGGTTCTAGTGACTGAACTCAGGTGGACGGACAGGCTTGATGGCAAGCACCCTTACCCACTGACCTTTCTCGATGGCCATGGCTAATGTGTCTTTTTGAGAAGAATTTATCCATGTATTTGATGAGAGTTCCTCAACACTTCGGGTTACAGAATTTCTACTTATATGTCAGGAATGCTTCTCCTTAACTTTACGACCCTATACCTACAAGACTTATCAATGCTAGTCGCCATCTTTGTCCTGGTTTCTAGTTTCAGATGTTGTATGTGCCAGAGGTTAACGCTGGGTGTCTATCACTACACCTTATTTTATGTGTATGTGTCAATGCCCGAGTGCATGTCTGTGCATCATGTATGTGCAGCTCCAGAAGAAGGTGTCAGAACCCCAGGAGTCAAAGTTACAGGTGGTTGTGAGCTCCCCAGTTTTGTTGCTGGGAACCAGACCCAAGTCCTCTGCAAAAGCAGCAAGTGCTCTTAACTGCCAAGTCATCTGTTCAGTCCCAATCTTATGTTTTTAAGACAGGATCTCTCGCTGAACCTAGAACTTATTTGCTGGCTGGCTACCCAGAAAACCTCATAGCAGTGGTTCTCAACCTCCCAAACGCTGCACCCCTTTAATAAGTTCCTTACTGGTGACCCCCAACCATAAAATTATTTTGTTGCTACTTCCTAACTGCAATTTTTCTGTTATGAATCATAATGTAGATATCTAATACACAGGCTGTCTGATATGTGACTCCCAAAGGGGCCTGGCCCACTGGTTGACAACTACTGCTCTAGGACCCGCCAGTCTCCGTCTTACTCCCAGGGCTGGGTTACAGATCTCTACTTGTACATTCGAAGGCTTAATGAACGGGCACTTTACTTACAGAATCAGCTTTCCTGGCCCTCCTTTTCCTATTCCAGGCATCATTCCTGTTCCTCTTCTGCATCGTTGTTGACTCAGGTTGTCTGTCATCTCTCAGCTCTGCAGGCTGTCCCACTGCAGTGGCTCTTCCTTTCTAGGTCTCTTCCATGCCTCAGTGTGCAGACACCAGCAATAGCACACTGCCACTGAGATCCACTGTAGCCCTTTCTGCTCAGTCGTGCCCAGGGGGCAATGAGTCAGTGCACGTACAAGCCCCTGACGCGTTATCTGCCCCACCGGACGGTGACATTGAAGATCATAGTTATTTTTGTATTCTCAGATCAGAATTTTGCACATTGCGTAGGCTCAATAAATATATGCCAACAGTAATGGAGTTAGTTTTCCTTCTGAGACTTTTGTCCAGAGCAGAAAACAGTTTTCCAGGTAGAGGCTTCAACTGTTTAATTATAAGACACTTTCCCCGTGTGTGTTCCCTCTCCTGTTCAATATCTGGCTAGGTTTTAGGGTGTAGCTATTGCTGATTTGGTTGAAATGGCCTCAGAACCTTCTCCTACGCTCTAACAGAGAACTCAGAGTTCATTCTAGAACTCTGTAATTTGTATCATTAAGACTTAGATTACCTTGGGATATTGCCCACATTGGAGCTTGGTAGGTTGCTAGGAGCATAAACAAATCCCACTTTGGAACAGTTTTCTGTGCAAGAGCAATCCCCCCCTCTCTTATTTTCTCTGGGATCATTCGCTTACAAATGATCTAATTGCTCTGGATGAGAGGCTGGAAGCTCCATGGCAACACATTTAATTGCTAAGGATGTACAACTGTTAATTAAAAATGACCTCTACTCAAATGTGCTAAAAGGCCATGTCTAACTACTCCACGTTAGGCCTTTTGCCAATGGTAGTTTTCTTAGTTTTCTTTCTCCCCCTCCAACTCTGGCTTGCCATGTATATATGCCATTGTTCGGTAACTATGATCTCCGCTGCCTCGGTGTTATCCTGTGGTTCAGAGCTAAGAAATGCACACTAAGAAATGGAGCGATCGCTCAGAGCTTAACAGCACGGGCTGTTCTTCTAGAGGTTCTGAGTTCAATTCCCAGCAAGGTGGCTCATAACTATCTATGGAGAGATCTGGTGCCCTCTTCTGGAGTGCAGGTGTACATGCAAGCAGAACACTGTATCTGTAATAAATCTTAGAAAAGAAAAGAAACGGCACACAGCACTGAGGGAATCCAAGGACACCCTGTCCAGACACCCTGACCCATGATGGCAGCTAGCTGAGGTGGGCTTGAAGGAGTGAGGCCCAAACTGTTTTCCCACTGTGACTAACCTCTAACCAGAGCCACCTTAGCCACTGGCCTTCTATCCGAGAGATGTGACCAGCCGCCAGTTAAAGGGGCTTTTTGGCCCTCGATTGGGTTGGAGTTGGAAATCCTATTTTTTTTTTCATTTTTTCCTTATTTGTAGAGGGAAAGTCTAACTATATCATTCGGAATTATACTGTGATTTACAAAGGACATCAGACTGCAGTGGAGAAACTGGACGGCCTCATTTCTCATCTGCCTTGTTTTCGGTCAATGTACTTCTTGATGTTCGAGGTTTGAGGGCAGTGAATGAGGAGGGAAGGAGCAGGCTCTTTAGAAACAGTCCGTCTCATTGGACAACACCACCCCAACCCCATCAGCTAGAGGATGTGTCTCATTGGCTGCTGTTCTACACAGATTCTGAGACCTGGGTTAGCAGTTACCCACTGAAAAGGGGAGTCACGATGGCCAGACACAGACATTACAAATCTGGGGGTGAACTCAGGGTTGATGGTATACCACAAGAAATATTGGAATTTTCATTAAAACCCTGGTGGAAATCAAAGACAAGATGGAAACCATAGAAACAGCACATGGTTTTGCCTGTGCAGCCGGTTAGCATGTGTGCAGTATTTCCACCCTGTGTGTAGTATTTCCATCCTGTGTGCAGTATTCTATCCTGTGTGCAGTATTCTATCCTGTGTATACCCGGTTAGCCTGTGTGCAATAGTTCCACCCTGTGTGCAGTATTCCCATTCCCATTTCAGCTGGACTTGAACTCACGATGCAGTCCAAGCTGGCCGTGAACTTGTGATACTCCTGCCTTAGTCTTCTGAACGTAGGATTACAGGTGTGTGCACCAGCATCTTCCCCCATATATACCCTGGAGTTCTCCCCCTCCCCCACTTCATAACAGCCCGCGATGACTGGCTGACCAGATCTTGCTGCCAGTAATATTCAGGAAAGCTATGAATATTAAAGCAACAAGGGGGAAAAAAAAGAGACTGCAACTCAGATACAGAGAACATTTTATTCATAGCTGTATAAAATTATACTTCAGAATTCTCCTTTTCTAAAAACAAACTTTTAATTGTAATCCTCCAAATGAAAAGGCTACAGTTTTTTAACCTTGTACACACCATGGTCACAATAAACAGTATTTCAGTGGTGGTGAGTGCTGGAGATTGAGCCGAGGACTTCACACCCATTCATAGCCCCAGGCCCTGTTAAATGGTTTTTTTTTTTAACCTGTGTTAAAAAAACAAAAACGACCAAACAAAAAGCTCTTCGACAGCAGCACATGGCTCTGTGACTATAGTCTGTAGCCTCAGGATGGTATCAGAACCCAAGGAAACTAATATCCTGAGATGGAAAACTAGACACTGTTCATGCTTCAGAAGCCATTTCTCTCAATGTTAATTCCCCCTCGTAGGTCTAATTCATTGGAGAGGCTTTTCTAGAAATGCCTGTAATACCATGGGACAGTGCTAGTGCATGTGGGCCCTAGGAGCTGTGCCCGCCCCCAATCATGCATCTCAGAACAGTATCAACATGACTGGCCTACACAAGAACCAAAAGGTAACATCGAATGATGTATGTAACTCTGAAACAAGTAAGGCTCAGCTGCACACACATCTTCCTGTTAACAAAGGATGATTAAATATTAGAGCGGTAAATGTGTTGTTACACCTGAACATTAAAAACTCTACATAGACTATGTCCCTCAGCCCCCAAGCAGGGCTGAGTTTTCTGTGCTGAGGCTCATCTCAAAGTCTTACCTTGGGTTGGGCCACTCTCTCTCACTCTCTTTCCCCCACTACCCAAACCAACAGTGCCACCATCACCAGCAATGTGGCCACTGTTTGAGGCTTGACATCTGCCCCAGCTGAGAAGCTGGACGGCCACGTCAGGGGTGAGCATCAGTGTCCTCCCCTTGCACCTCGTGCTGTGCTTTTCTTCATCTTTGCATTGCAAAAGGCACCACGGCCCTATGAGACTTGGCCAAAACATGTAGGGTATTTATTAGAAGAGCCCATTTATCAGAGAATGCCAACGGCCAGGAGAGTGGGTCCAAACAGGCCTTCTGCAGTTTGGAGGAGAGGGGAAGACACGTGGAACACCTTTCTGTAATGATCACACAGTATTAAATTGGGATTTGTGTCTCCGGGTGGCTAAACCGCCCTGGAAATGGCTCACATGTTGCTGCAATTATCACCTGGGCGACAGAAAAGAGCCCTGGCTCATCCGCGAGGCAGTACAGCTGGTGGCCTGTCCCTCATGCTGGGGCCACAGGAAACACAAGCACATTATAAAGATTCCTATCCCCTTCCACTGAGAAAGCAAGGCCAGTGAATGTCAGATAGGATTATTTTTTACTTTTTAAGATTTATCTTTACAAGTACGTGTCTGTGTGTGGATTTGCATACCTGAGTACAGGTGACTGCAGAGGCCCATGAGGGGAGTCAGACCCCCAGAGCTGGAGTTACAGGGGCTGAGGACCACTGGGTGTGGGTGCTGGGAACTGAACTCGGGTCATCTGGATGAGCACTGCACGCTCTTAACTTTGGAGCCATCTCTCCAGACCAGCATCTCCTTTTAAAAAGATTTATTTCTAGTATTTTAACTTCAAAAAGTACCAAATTTCACAAAATATGTTAGGTTTTCTCATAGCTAAAAACCATTTTTCCCTCTCATTGGGGAGAAAAAACATCACAAAATTAAATGGACAGACTAAATACTCCTTTTTCTTGGATTGTTAAGACAGGGTCTCTACATAGTCCTGGCTATCCTGGAACTTGCTCTGTAGGCCACGCTGGCTGGAGCTCACAGAGCTCTGCCTGCCTTTGCCCCCTGAGTGCTGGGCATGCACCACCACACCCAGTCAAAACTAACACTCCTGTGTAAAAGTTTTATGTGCAGAAATTACCACTGCCTTTAGTCAAAGATAGGTCTAACTCCGTGCAGACAACAAGCCTTTCCAGCTTGCTCAGAATAACTCAGGTTCTTAAAAGCAGTAGTCCTTGGCTAGGCTGCTTACACCAGCACAGAAAATGTGACCCGATGAAGAAATACTTTATACTGTAATCTCAGCAGTTTGCCCAGTTTCTATAAAGTTCACATGAATCGGGAATCAGAATGCTTTTCCATTAAAACTGTATGTTTCATTGGAACTAGAAAACCTGCAAGAAGTGCATAGAATTCAAATTAAGGTTTTCTCTCCCTATGTAGGAGTTTCTGTAACAGTTTAAGAAGCATTGATTAAAGCACTAAAACATACATTACTCCCACTAGTGTGGTTCTGGGTACAGATTTCCCATTTCCAGTCATTATTTGGTTAATTAAAAAAAGCTATCCAGGATTTACAGTAAACCAGCTACAAAGTGTTCTTTCTGTACAGACATGACTCCAACCATCCATGAGAAGTTCCAGGATGCAGCCAGCCTTGGTGAGACCAGGAAGACAGGCGTCCTAGACCTTATGTGGATGACAATGGGTGAGTACAATGTCCTTTAGATCGCCTCCCTAAAGATATTTACTTGTGTTTAAAAAAAATCACAAGAATGGGCTGGAGAGATGGCTCAGAGGTTAAGAGCATTGCCTGCTCTTCCAAAGGTCCTGAGTTCAATTCCCAGCAACCACATGGTGGCTCACAACCATCTGTGATGGGGTCTGGTGCCCTCTTCTGGCCATACACACAGACAGAATATTGTATACATAATAAATAAAAAAAAAATCACAAGAATATTTGCTTACCATGAGATAATCCAAACAGCCTTCTTTACCTTAAAAACCAATAAAAACAATTTATCAGACAGTAAATAAAAACTCCCAGGCATCAAACACGCCAAGGCAGGAAGAACAAAACCCCATGCTATGTCTTTTCAAGCAGGTGTGCATTTAAAGGTGAAGTTTGGAGTAAAAAGCAAGCAACTTAAAATTCATGGATTTGCAAAGACCTGACACATTGGTGCAGGTTAAATATATTTGAGAAAAAAGCCCAGGCTGTGGTAGAGATTCAGTGTACGGTCCAGGCTATGGTAGAGATTCAGTGTATAGTCCCAGTCAGAACTAAGAACATGTAAAACACCATAAAACACTGGGGACTGGAGTGTTGTGGGAATGGACTCAAAATAATTTTATGATGAAAAGCCACAAGCACCCAAAATATTCTATTCTATATAAGAAATATTGGTGATCTGTTCCCATAGTACTTTAAAGGACACACAGAACAGGACAAATTGTATGTTTTTAAAGATCATCCCTAACAAATAAAATAATGGTGGACAGGCAGATATGACATAGGCAATCCCTCTGAGGTAACAATTAAGTGAGCTGGAAACATTTTAAAGTTCATATTGTTCTCTAAAATCACATCTCAATATTGAGTCCATTTTATACTGCTACAAATCATGGGGAGCTTAGTTCACAAGTCCTCAGTTCTTATACAGCTCCTTACACAAGCAGGAACCACAGCGCTCATCAGATGGGCCCATAGGTAAATGTGCACCAGATGGAAAAACTTAGCGAGGCCTTCTGAAGCAATGACTCTTTGCTAATTGTGAACTTGTTCAACGAACGGGGCCTGGTGGCATGTGCCTTTAATCCCAGTGCTTGGGAGGCAGAGGCGGGTGAATATCTGTGAGTTTGAGGCCAGTATGTTGGCATACACAGCGAGTTCCAGGCCAGCCAAGACTACACAGTGTGACCCTGTCTCAAAAAACAAACAAGCAAGTGAACAAACGCACACAGAGATAATACCAGAATCCCTTTCTTTCTTTCCAGTGGAGCACACGACCCTTCAAGTTGCACACCACACTCTGAGAAGTTCCATTTCTCTTCATTGGAACCCTCAGCTTTTCCAATAGCAATGTCCTGTTAGGTCACTGTGAAGACAAAGCTATTTTTTCCAGTTAACCACATTTGACCCCGAAATTTTCAAAAGTCACAGTTTATAAAATCGCAGACCCTTTATTACAAAAGGAAGTGTTTGTGCACATAATTACTGTAGAGAAAGGATATTCCGAGGGGGTCAGATCGGTCAGTGTGAGTGTACCTCACTGAAGTACACTTATTATAAAAACATGTTGCCTTTGCCATGTGAAAACCGGGTATTTAGTTCTCTGGATTTCTTTATCAGGGCTTTTTTCTGAGCCTCATCAAACCGATTAACCTTGAGGTCTTTATCCCGGTCAAATGGTATCCTCTCTTGGTGTTTGTTTTTATCCTCCGCAGCCTTATTCTTTAACTTCTTATGATGGATGTCCATGAGGGATTCTGATCGCTTTGACTCCTAGGGAAGCAGGAGAATGGAAGAAAGAGCCTTAGCCATGTAGGTTATAGACAGTCTACAGCCAGGAAGCAGGCTGGGCCAATGTGAACGAGACATGCTTGCAAACACTGATGGGGGTTTCTGGATCCAAGATAGCATCTCTGCAGAAAACGTACAGCTATGGTAGATACAATTCAGAAGGAACAGAGACGTCTACTAGCTACACGCAGTGAAAGAGCAAGAAAGGAAGGAAACACAGTCATGGTTACTTAAGCCCCAACAGGAATATAAACCAAGAACTGGGGTGTGAAAGAATGGGTAATTTTACTAATACAGTTTCTGTGTGATTATTTTGGGGGTGAGCAGTTGGGAACCAATAATCGGCCTCTGTCCAACACACATCATCTGTAATGAGATCTCGTGCTCTCTTCTGGCGTGTAGGCACATATGCAGACAGAACACTATGCATAATAAATACATCTTAAGGGGCTGGAGAGATGGCTCAGTGGTTAAGAGCATTGCCTCTTCTTCCAAAGGTCCTGAGTTCAATTCCCAGCAACCACATGGTGGCTCACAACCATCTGTAATGAGGTCTGGTGCCCTCTTCTGGCCTGCAGACATACACACAGACAGAATATTGTATACATAATAAATAAATAAATATTAAAATAAATAAATAAATAAATACATCTTAAAAAAGAAAACCTTTTTTCTTCTATATATCTTTCCACCAAACACTCCAGATTTGTTTATAATTTTAAAAGTTACATACTAAGGATCTCTACGAGTAAACAGGACTCTTGCTTTCTGCTCAAGGTGCCCCTTAGTAATTAAACTTCATGTCTATTTTTTGAGACAAGGTCTCAAGTAGCCTTGACTGGTTCGGAACTCTCTCTGTAGATCAGGCTGGCTTCAAACTCACAGAGATTCACTTGCCTCTACTTCCCAAGTACTGGGATTAAAGGTGTGCCCTACCACACCCAGCAGAAATTAAACTTTTTTCTTTCTCTCTCTTTTTTAATTTTTATTTATTTATTTATTTTATTTTATTTTATTGAGACAGGGTTTCTCTATGTATCCCTGGCTGCCCTAGAACTCTCTCTGTATATCAAGCTAATCTTAAACTCACAGAGACCTGCTTGCCTCCCAAGCACTGAGATTGAAGGTGTGAGCCACCATGCCCAGCAGAAATTAAACTTTTGATATAAAACTTAGTGGATAAGAACTACAAGTTCAAAACAGAGGGGTATATACAATTGTTCACCAACAGTGGTCTGCAGTGTCTAAAGTGAAAGGAGTGTAGAAAAAGAGAGAAACGGACCCCACGATGGCCACCGGAGAGAGCTGCTGGTCTGGTTCAAACTGATCCTGGTTGGTGACCGTGGCGCTGGGGAGAGGACGTTTTTGAAGAGCCACTCGATGAGTGAGCTTGAGATGAAGGATGTAGACACCTGAGGTGTGGAGCTGCACCCGTTTGTGCTCTATACCAACAAAGGACCCATCGCATTCAAGGTGTAGGACACAGTCGTCAGGAGAAGTTTGGGGGCCTATGCGACGGCTACTACATCCAAACTCAGCGTGCCATTATAATGTTTGATGTAACATCAGATGTTACTTACGAGAATGTATCTAACTGGCACAGTCATCTGGTGTGTGTGTGTGTGAAAACATCCCCATTGTACTGTGCGCCGACAAAGTGGATATTAAGAAAGGAAAGTGACGACAAAAATCTCTATTTTCAGTACTATGACATTTCTGTCGAAAATAATTACAACTTTGAGAAGTCTTTCTCTGGCTTGCCAGAAAGCTCACTGGAGATCCTAACTGGGAGTTTGTTACAACGCTTACTCTCACCCCACCTGAGCTGGTCATGGACCCAGCTTTGGCAGCACAATATGATTTGGCATGACTTGGGTTGCTCACACAACCGCCCTCCTGGGTGAGGATGCTGACCTGAGAGCAGGTGAAGTTGGGGCCCTGCATCAGAAGTCTAGTGTTACAGACAACTTCCTGTGAC
>JABTXL010000002.1:35668892-35709154 GCA_025134845.1 Neodon shergylaensis | reverse complement strand
CGTCCCCAGGTGAAGCTGGGGCCCTGCATCAGAAGTCTAGTGTTACAGACAACTTCCTGTGACGTCCGTGGTGAAGTGTGGGCGTCACCTCAGTTAGCTAAGCAGATCAGGGACTTCACTGGGACGCTGAGGGCGGTGACGGGACTTCAGAGCCAATGTGGCAGCTGAAACATTCCTTTCCTTTTTTTGGACTTGCATAGTATTTGCAAATTTAGCTGTTGGGAACACAGTTGTTTCCTTCCTGAATTTCAAAGATAAGACTCTATACAGCACATCTCAATATTCAGTGCTGAGGTCTTGTTTGTTATGTCATCCTCATTCTTTTTGGTTAGAATCAGAATAAAGTAGAAATCAAATACGTGAGGGAGAGAAAGAGAAACAAGAAAAATAAACAGCAGAACTACGCCGGTGGTGGATGCGCCTTTAATCCCAGAGTCGGGAGGCAGGGGCAGGTGGATCACTGTATGAGGCCAGCCTGGTCCACAGAGCAAGTTCCAGGACAGCCTGGGCTACACAGAGAAACCCTGTCTTGAAAAAACAAAAACAACCAAACAGAACAAAAAACCTAAAAGATAGAAAAATATAAGACCAGCGAACTCCGGAGTGAAAGAGGCTCAGAAGGCAGCCTGGGCGGTGGAGTGAAGAAGTCTCAGCAGAGAACCAAGTGTAAAAGGGAGAAAAAGCGAGAGGAGGAGAGTATCCAAATCTTCATGCACTTTATTTTCTTACTCACGTTGTATGAGGATACTTGCTCAGCCAGTCTCTTATCCCTTCCTGACAAAATATTTTCTTCATCTTTCTTACTGAATGACTTCCTTGCTTCTTGTATTTCCTGAAGAATAAACATAATAACATCACTTAAAATAGAATTACAAAGAAATACTATTAATTTTACTTAGATTAAATGACAAGAAACTGAACTAAAGCCAGCCTGGTTGAATTCCTCCCAGTCAGAAACAGCTGCATAGTTGAGAAGGATCAGTTAGTGCAGGCGCCTGTGACTTTCCTGAGAAAGAGGACAAACCCTCCCAGCCACCCAACTGGAAGAAACTCAGGATAAGTTTCGACTAAAAGCCACAAAATGTAGGAAAATAACACATGAGAAATCTTCCACTGTCTGTTTCCAAAAACAGTAAAAGGAAAAACTAAAGTGTGTACATATTGACCAAAAAAGGGAGAAGAAGGGAAAAGAAAGAAAAGGACACCGCCAGCACTCAATGATGGTATGAGTGTCAATGCACAAAAACCTGGGAAACCTGCCAGAACTGGAACGAACAGCAGCAAGAACAGCAAAGGGGTGTGACGTGACGTCAAAGAGAGGTGTACCCCAACAGAAACAAAATAAAACAAACATTCCATTCCACACACACACACACGCACGCGCAGGCACACGCACACACGCACTCCTTAAGACTGCCCTGCAGTGAAGGGTTACAGTTATCTCTAGAGAACATACCAGAAGGAGGAAGCTACACAAACATGACTAGACACCATTATTCTGAAGGCATTATTTCAAAATTGCTTTTGCTTCTGAAAACCTCATATAATTTCCAGTATCCTCATGGAGGCTCACACATGTCTGTAAATCTAGTTCCAGGGGATCCAATGCCCTCTTCTGGCCTCTGTGGGCATCAGGCATGCATGTGGTACACAGACATACAATTAGGCAAAATACTCATACACATTAAAAAAAACAATAAAACAAAAACTTTAAAAATTATCAGTGGAGAGAAGTGGGCAGCTCATGGTTGTAATCCCAGGACTGGGCAACTAAGGCAAGAAGATTGCTGAGTCGAGGCTAGCCTGAGCTAGAGCAAAACTTTGTCTCAACAAAAACAAAACAGCACTTCAGAACCCTAGCCTCTAGATTACTTAGGTTTGACAGCATGTGCTGTCTTTTTCCTTCTCCTATGCATACTGGATTGTTTTAATCCTGGCACTCGGGTTGCAGAGGCAGGTGAATCTCAGAGTTAAAGGCCAGCCTGGTCTACAGAGTGAGTTCCAGGACAGCTAGGGCTACACAGAGAAACCCTGTCTCAAAAAACAAAACAAAACAAACAATCTCTTACATTTTACTTTTGTGGGGGAGTGGGGGAACACATGCCATGGTGTGCACATGGAAGTCAGAGGACAACTTGGGTATAATTAACAGCTCCTAAAACACTTGCAAAGACAAAGTGAGAAACAGCAGCCAGTGACAGTCAAGGTCAATGGCTTAAGTCAGAGAGGGATGTGGGGGGTAGGGATGAAGGATGGAGGCAGTGGGGGGAGTTGACTATCCCTAGCAGCACATAAACAGCACAGTTCTGTGGTTGGACCAGGGAACATGCATAAAACATGTAGGCTATCCATTACCTTCATGATAGCCCAGAGAACTAACCAATCTCACAGCAATTACTTAGTCCCTGTCCAATCTTTGCCACAGACCTTTAAAACCTGAGAGAAGTTCTTGGAAACCCCTACCATGCCCAAGAGTTCCAATTTTCTTTAATTTCATACTTTTCCTCAATTTCTCACATCTCTGTAATCCTCTTGAATAACGCTTGTTCCCTCTCACATAATGCTACCAGTATGTTGTTTTCAATCCTCACTAGTGTCGGACAACCGACTCAGAGTCACCCAAGTCCTTGGGTTATGTACAACTGTCCTGTTGCCCTCAAAACCCTACATCATCGGTACCCTTCAATAATTTCACCTTCCATCTTAGCAAGTTCAAGCCAAACTAGACAGTATACCTGAACAAAATACAAGAAAAAGAAAAAAAAAAAAACCCCGCTGTTACCTTAGCTTTCCTTTCCCGGTCAGCTGGGGTGTCTGTCCAGACCGATCGGTCTCCGGATCTGTCATCAGCTCTTCTCTTAAAGGTTCTTGGCCCCAGACCAAAGTCTTTCATTTCTGGAGGAAGCTCAGTCATCCACGACTCTCTTGTGACTGGTTTCGAGGAATCCTGTATGAGAAATAAGCAGAATACAAAGCAGCAGCTGTGTGTGGTGGCGCACGCCTTTAGCTCCAGCTCTGGGGAGACAGAGGCAAGCAGATGTCTGTGTGTTCAAGGCTAGTGTTGGCTACATTGTGAGTTCTAGGCTAGCCAGGGCTACAAAGTGAAACACTGTCTTAAAACGAGATGAAACTACACACACACACACACACCCCTATATATAAATGTACACATTCTATGCTACTTCCTAAGAGAAGAGCGTTGTCTCAGGGGTTAAGAGCACTTGTTGCTTTTGCAGAGGACGCAGGTTCAGTTCCCAGCACCCACGTGGTGGCTCACCACCATCTGTAACTCCAGGTCCAGGGGATCTGACTCCCTCTTCTATCCTCCTCAGACACCAGGCATGCACTTGGTGCATATGCATACATACACACAGGGAAAATGCTCAGACACATCAAATAAATCAGTAAAGAAAAGTTTTGAGAACTTACATCATCTCCTTTGGTCAATTTTTCCTTCATTCTTTGGGCCCTTTTTTCAAACTCTGTTGTCACGCTATAGTTAACTGGTCCTTTAGCAGGCATTGGTCCAACAATATCCTCATCCTCACTGCTCTCTGCTTCCTTTTAAGACAAGACAGTATCTTTGTAAGAAGAGACCAATAGGTTACAGGCAATGATCTTAAATTACTTGAAATTTAGCTGAAATGGATTATGCATAAACAATAAATCAAAAAAAATCTATTGCTAGCCCAGCACTGAACAGTGAGCTTTCTCTTGGCTTCCTGGAAGACGACAGCTGCATAGCATGTGGACTGTCCAGTTCCCTTCCTATGTCATCGTAGACCTCACTATATCTTCCTATTCATACGTCCCCCCGCTATGTTGCTGGTGGGAATCCAGGCTCTGTACATGTTAGGCAAGGACTCTACCACTGAGTCTCATCTCCAGGATTTCAACTCTCTTTTTGGTGGACAGAGATCTGGCCTTAGAATTCTTTTCAACATAGTGTTTCTGGTATGTATTACCAATAGGTCAGAAATGACACATTTCAAACCAATTTTCTTCTCTGTACATAAAAAGCTCTTTGGAATACGGCAAGTGAATCAGGATATTGCTACCAGCTTTTATGAAACAAGTACTGTATTCACAGCTCCCAAAGCACTGACCCAGATGCACTGATTCAGTCCCAGCATGGTCCACTTACTGCAGAGACAAAACAGTGCTGGTAAAGGCCACCTCTTATTCCCTAAATCTAAACTGTTGTAGATTTAACGTTCTTCGACTGAGCGACCCACCTCCTCTACCTTTGTCTTCAGCACCCGAGACTTCCTTTCCCATGTCTTGTACTCTGTTGGTGAGGCCTGTGAGGCTTTTGCTTGACACCCTAAATTTTTCATTTCCAATTTTATTTCTGTTTGGGTTTTCTTTGTAGTGATTCCATTTCTTTGTTAAATTCTACTTTCTTGACTTGAATATTTTTCAATATCTCATTCAGCTGTTTGTATTTGCAGACTTCACTGAGGCATTTATTCATACCCTCTTTACTGTCCTCGACCATATCTACAGTTGCAGTCCTAAGGGCCTTGCCTCCAACTTTAGCTATACTGCATTTTTCAGGGCTACTGCAAAGGGTTACTAGCTTCTGGTGGAGGTAATGTCTCGACTGTTCACAGCTGTGCTCCTGTACAAGACCTAGGCATCCAAGCTGTGATGTATGAGGTTTTTCTTGGTGTCCACATCAGGCATTGTCTTTGCTGGGTGGGTTATCTGTTCTCTGGCTGCTGTTGCCCTTTCTGGATCCTAGGCAACTGTGGTGGCCGCGGGGTCCCTGGTAGATTGAGCTTCTGCAGGTTGATGGGTTAGGAGGGAAGACAGAGAAGGGCTGTGGTAAAGACCTGGGGGGGGGGAGGGTCCACACCAAGAGGCAGAGTCCCCAGGGAATGCGGGTGGTGGACAGAGAGGCTCCTGCAGGCAGGCTGCTACAGGACCATGAGCAAGTCTGGAAAGATCCTTGTGGAGGAGAGGAAGGACAGTGAAAATCACCCCAGCCCCAATCCATGGGGCTCCAATGGAAGGTGCTTTGGTTGACAAAAGGATGGAGATAGGTTGGACCTGCATCTTGTTCTGAGTCGTATTGATGGGCCCAGGTACAACTATGGATAGATGCTGTAGTATCCCAAGGCTTATAGTTTGTCCTTGTCCTCAGTAGATTTATTACAGTGATTACAGCACGCTTGCCCTTTGGTTATGACAGCTTCTACACCTTAGTTTATTTCTTAGCTCACTGGATAAAGAGTTCATGTATGCCCCCTTCATTTCCCCTTTAGCCACTCAACAGTACCTTCTATCTGGGGCTGCTCTTTTTACACTCACACAAGTGCAATTAAATAATTTTATCCCTGCTCTTGTGGATTATTCTGATCTCTCTCTCTCTCTCTCTCTCTCTCTCTAAGTGTGGTGGGCTCTGGCATTCAACACCACAGTTAATTCCCACAATAAAACTGTGAAATGATATTCTTTTTCCTTTCTTCTTGAGGAAATGGATATTTGAATACGTCTATTAAGAAGATAGGGAACTTACTTCAAGTTTTATAACTAGTACCTAAGAATAACCCTTACAGGACCGGTGTTTTCTGTACTCTCACGAGAGCCTTTCCATGCTCTTCTTGAATTCATCCACTGCTGACGGAACCTTAAGTGTTGACAGCTTACCTCTACAACAGTAAACTGTGCTGCCACAAGCATCTCCATAGATAAAAAATAATGATTAGTGTGTCCGTGTGTGTCCGTGTCCATGTGTGTGTGTGTATGTGTGTACATGTGTGCCAGCAAACGTGCAGAAGTCAGAGGACAACGCCATGGAGCCGTTTCTCCCCTTCCATCTTTACAAGTGTTTCAGGGATGGAACTCAGGTTGCCAGGTCTGTGCAGCAAGCACCTTTACACATTGAGCCAGCTCCCCAGCGCGCAAACATTATCTTAAGTGTAACTGTAATTTTCTATAGACACAAACCTTTGTGGTATAAGGTAAGCAAATACAAAATATATGATAGACTTTTAAAAATAGATGTATTTTTACTTATGTGTATGTGTGTGTTTCATTTTATGTATATCCCACATATATGTGGATGCACACAGAGGACAAAAGACTGTACTGGATCCCCTAGAGGTGGAGTTACGCCCAGTGTAGGTGCTGGGAACTGAACTTGGGTCCTCTGGAACAGCAGCAAATATTCTTAACTGCTGAGCTATTTCTCCAGCTCCTACAATAACTTTTAGAGTTTTAAGAATTATTAGTGTCTGTGGCCAGGAATGGTGGCACATGTATTTAATCTAAGCACTTGAGAAGCAGAGGCAGGTGAATCTCTGTGAGTTTGAGGGCAGCTTAGTCTACATAGTGAGTTTCAAGATAGCCACGACTATGAAGGGACCATGCCTTAAACTAACTAACCAACTAACTAACAAAAATCCAATTTAAAAAAGCCTCAATAAAACAAAACAAAAAAAAATCCAACAAACAAATAAAAATATTAGTGTTTGATGGCAGGATACGCTAGTACTATTTTAACATCTATCTAATAAGATAGTTTTCATGAAGGTAAAATTTCATCACATCTTGCTAGGTATTTTTAGAAACAAAGATCACCTATGATGTTGAGAGACATGAACTGGATGGAGGATCAGAGAAGCAATAAGAAATAACACACTTAACTGAAAATTAGAATCATAAGCTCAAATCTAACCTGGGAAAGTACAAAACTGTGACGCCCTGGGTGACTTATTTATAGTGTCTTCACGGGTTTATTATCTCAAGACAGGAGAACAAGGCAGAGAGTAGGGCCGGCAGGGCCCTGGGCAAAGGTGGCAAAATGAGTGTGTGACAGAAATCAGTTGGCCGAGAGGAGACTAAACGCTTCCCCATCCGAAGGAATCTGGAAAGCAACACACAAGCAGAGCGCCCCCAAGTGTCTGCGGGTGGGCTTGACTCATGCTCTGGTGGAGATGCAAGCTTGAGGGGACGGGAAGCATCAGCTCTATGCAGAATTACTTGGAAAAGACAGCACACAGAGCATGCCTGTCGACACAGGTAAGCCAGAGTCTGCACCGTGAGACGCAGAAGCCCACCTCTGTTCAGCAGATCCACGAGAGCAGCTGACTGTTCTCTTGGTTGGTAGTGATCTTTACTTATCAAACCTGTTTCTGACACAAACTGTATCAATGCTCAGTCCCCTGTCTACGGACACAAGAACCTGGAACTCCTCTGGGCATGCCCACTGAGCTCCAGGATCTGTGACAGCAACCTTACTTAAAATCTCAATAGAAATGATGCACCTGCTAGGGCCCTGCCTCAGCCTTGCCCTGTGATCTTAGGCATGTAATTTAAATTTCCTAAGCCCTAGCAGTCTCTTCTTTTATTCCAGTGTGGTGGTGGTCATGGTAATAGTTCCTACCAGTAATTACTCTGCATTATTTGCCTTCTTTGGAATCACGAAACTGGGGCCTTTTCTAAGTCCTAGAGGGAAAAGCTGGATAATTCAAAGCCATTCACTTTGGTCTCACAGTATTAACTTGGCAGGCTTACACACACACACAGACACCTAATACAACTGTGGCCAAACAAACGTGAATAGAGAGCCTGTGGAAACCTTCTGGAGAGGTTTTCCTTCCTCTGCTGGAGGTGAAAGCATCCATCCATTTCCAGGTCTGGACACTGGGAACTGCATGTAAATCTGAAGACTTTTCCAGGGATAAGAGGTATAAAGAAAGCATTCAAGCTAGGCGGTGGTAGTACACATCTTTAACCCAGTGCTAGGGAGGCAGAGGCAGGAGGATCTCTTGAGTTCAAGGCTGAAGGGGGATTAGCATGCCTAAGAAGACAGAGCAGAAAGACGGAGAATTGGAGACTGTGCCGCTAACTTAACCAACCTCATGTTTGTTATACATTTTATTGTTTAAACAAAAACTTTCCAAACCTCTGAGTTGAAGGATGATGACACTTGTCCTGGATCCTCTCTGCCTTTGTCACTTTTCTGTGAAGACTTAATGAAACCAGGTGGCAATGCAGGACCTATGATAGGCCTGAAAATAAAATACACCATTATCATTCTCTCTTGACCCTAAACAGCTGTTTTCAGATAAAAGTTCACGATCATAAGAAAGTCAGCTAATAACAAATGTTGAAATAAGAACTTTTGTAACATTATCTTTACTGGTATCAACAGTTTTCTACTTCATTTTTAGAAAGAATATTTTTATTTATTTATGGGCATGTGTGTGCCACAGTATGCACATGGAGGGGAGTGCAGTCAGGGATCGAACTCAGTTCTCAGGCCTTACTGCTGTGCCATCAACTAGATACTAAAGCAAAAATTGTCAATCTTTTGATCCAACTGTACACACGAGGGTATTTTCCATTGTGTACTTTGACTTCCGCTGTTTTGATATTTGCTATCCACTGAAAAATTCCACTGGGCCTTATAATGAGAGTCAGAACTTCTTAAGCAGAAAGTGTGCTGTTCTAAGGGCATCTACAACAGGTACACACAACAGCTGCCAGCAGTCAGTGGCAAGGCATCACACGAGGTTCTTTTTCCTCAGTATAATTCTTACCAGTATAATTCTTATAAATCTGTGGTATAATCTTAGAAGACAGTAAATACACTGGACCCGTGAGAAGGTTCAGCGGGGAAAGGCTCTTGCTGTGAAGTTGGAGGACCTGAGTTCAATTCCTGGACTCACAGAGCAGAAGGAGAGAACTAACTCCCACAAGTTGTCCTGCTGTGGGACAACTTTCTGTACGCTGTGAGTATGTGCTCTTCTCATTGGTGAATAATAAAAGCTGTTTGGCCAATAGCCAGGCAGGACAAGGTTAGGTGAACAATCAAACTGAGGACTTGGATGATGAGGGGCAGAGTTAGGGAGATGCCAGCCAGCTGCCAAACAAGGAGAATGTATGGGTTAATTTATTTTATTTTATTTTTATTTTTTTTTTGATTTTTGAGAGAGGGTTTCTCCATAGCTTTTTTTGGTTCCTGTCCTGGAACTAGCTCTTCTAGACCAGGCTGGCCTCGAACTCACAGAGATCAGCCTGCCTCTGCCTCCCGAGTGTGCGCCACCACCGCTCGGCCCTGTATGGGTTAATTTAAATGTAAGAGTTAGCTAGTAATAAGCCTGAGCTATTGGCTGAGCATTAATAATTAATATAAGCCTCTGAGTGATTATTTGGAAGTGGTTATGGGACAGGGCGGGACAGAGAGACCTCTGTTTACATTGTCCTGTGACCTCTACATGTGTAGTGGTGTCCTATGTGTCCCACCCCATAAATAAAATGTAATACAAATTTTTAAATATAGTAAATGTAATATAGCCATGCATTCTAAAGTTATATCAGAGGCTTTTTACTCTAATATATGCTATTATTTATTTCACACAAGGGTTTTATTGTGTAAAATGTTTTCTTTTTTCAAAAATTGAAAATAGATTTTTTTCATATAATATATTTTAATTACAGTCCCCTTCCCCCAGTTCCTCTCAGATCCTCCCTACTTCCCTCCTCACCCAAATCTACATCTTTTCTTTCTCTCTCTTGTTAGATAACAAATAGGCATCTGAAAATAAGATAAAACAAACAAACCAAAATAGGACAAAAAAAAGAGCCAAAGAGAAAGCACAAGAAACACACCCAGAGACTGTGGCACATACAGAAATCTCATTAAAACACAAGATCAGAAATCACTGTATATGAGCAAAAGATCTGTAAGGTAAATAATGTCTAGACAAAGCACCAAAAGGTAATTGTCCAAAAAAAAACTGCCATAGGCTAAATACAAGTTGAGTACAGCTTATCAATAATGCTTGGACCATGAGCATGTCAAATTTCAGAGTCTGAACTACTTACATATGCAAATGAGAAGCCCTGGGGAAAGAGTCTCCAGACTAAATGTGAAAATTCATCTGTGTTTCATATACACCTTCAGCAAACAGCCTAAGGAACTGCATATTATGTGCTAGGTGACGATGATATGCATAACACAAGGTTATGGATACTGAAAAGCAGACTTGGGGTGTCATGCTGGCTGCACTCAAGTCTGGACTGCAGACTTTCAGGTGAGAAGATCCATTTATATATAACGAGCTCTTCTGGAAGGAATGCGATCTCCCTGGGGCCAGTAACTTATCTATAACAGGCTGGCAGAAGGTCCTAACCTCTAGGTTTTGCGAGCCACATTCATGTACCTGTATCATTTGCAGTACTCTTTAAAGATGTAAGAAGTATTATTTGTCTGGAGAGTATATAAGGTGGCAGCAGACTGTGAAGTCCTACTACTTCAAAGAATAGCTACATGGAAATTAGGAACTGGCACATGAGATCCTCAATTCTGGATATAAAAAGAAACAGCCATCTCTTCTATGTGCTTTGACATGCTGGCAACTGGCATGCCTGTCATATGCAGTATATTAATAAACTGTCATGTGCTGTTTAAGCTCCCCGAGAAGTGGTTCTGGAGGTGGGCCCCATTTCAGGCCCAAGCAAGTGTGTCTTATAGTGTCCCCAATTGTCATGACTGAGTCCAGAAGGAGTGTAAATCAGTTGGGTAGAAACTGAACACAGCTTCAGGGTGAATCGTGCCTTCCCACAGCAGAAGACTCTGCTGCTGTTTACCCTGGCATAAAGTGCATGTCATGGAAACAGCTGGCTGGGGGTCTTTCCCAGGAGGGGACATTCTGCCTGCTTTTCTTTGCCCATCAGGAGCCCTAGCCGACTGCTCTCCCCAGAGTTCTCCAATCAACCGGCTGGATGCTGTGTCTGCTCGCATTCCACCCTATCTGCTGACTTAATCTTCTCTTCTCACTTGCTCCGTACCTGAGAAACTTACTCATTCAAAACTAAAATGATGGCTACCATGGCTCAGTCTCTACATAAAACTATACAGCATAATAAACTTCAAAAAACTGCCTGAAGCATTATACATTATCACCTTGGAGGGGAGTCATCCTGTCTCTTAAATCCAGGAGGAAGGGCTGGTCCAAAAAATCCATCATCGTCGTCATCTCTATCTTGATTTCGCCTCTGTTTTCTGAAAGAAAATATTAACTTTACATAGATAAACACTGAAACACAATAAATTAACCCTGCCAAAGTAAACATATAAATACATATATTGCAAATATATACTTTATATATACACACACACACACACACACACACAATAGTTCTTAATCTTTTCCTGGAATTTATCTTCAGTTATTTATTTTTCAGGACTAGATCAGTGTTCTGGATCTGTGGAGAATTCAAGATTCCACTAAGTGAAAAAAAAAAAATCTCAAGGTCTTTTCAATCCTTTCTCAGTGAGCTGCATGAGCTTGGCTCCTGGTCTCCCTCTCAGAAGCACTGTAAGTTGCCTTTTTCTATCTCCTAATCTTACAGGGGCATCGGAAATCTTATTAACCTGTAAAAAACAAAGGTTCAATTTATCTACCTGACCCATGGTTAGTAAGGCTAGATTAGAAGGAAATCATGAATATAAACAGAACATTCACTGCATATCAATTTTAAAAAGAAATTCTATGGGCTTAGTTATAATATTTAGTTATCTCAATAATATGTTAAGGAAAAACATTTTATATATATTAAACCTTATTGGACTGGAGATATAGCTCAGTGGCAGAGAGCTTGCCTAGCCTGCTCAAGGCTACAGGTTTGATCCCCTAGCACCATACACACAAATCTTATTAACTCATTAATACATGCATTCACTTTAGGTATCTCCATATCTACACACTACTAGACTAAGTTGGTTTTTATTTTTTATTTTTGGAGACAAGGTCTCACTATGTAGCACTGGCTGGCCTTCAACTCACGTAGATCCCCTGGCTCAGGCTCTGGAGTGCTGGGATTTAAGGCGGGTACCACCATGCCCAATTAAAATAAGTTCCTTTAGAGACGATAGGGCTTGTGTGGCATGCCATATGAGAAGATGTTTTCCCTGTGCTGCACAGAGTGCTCCTAGGAGCTATTGGTTCCAGCCAACCCAGGAGAGGTGTGAGGCCTGCTTTACCTAAGAGACTTACCTGGCAGTTGGACCACTGTCATCTTCTTCAGACTCTTGATTTCCTTCTTCAGACAAAGAACTGCTGTCTTCGTCGCTGTCTGAGGAGTCTGAGCTGCTGCTTCTGTAGTTAGGGGGCAGCGCTGGCCCTGCAACTGCACAAGCGTGGTTGGATGTGTTACGAGTCGCTCACCGAGTCCTCCTGGCTGAGAAGCTCTCTTCATGGCCATAGCTGCCTAGCATTTACTATGGACTTTAATTTTCTAACTATCCACCTACCAGCCCATCCACCCACCAGTGCCAGAGTAAATACTTCTGAAGAAACAAACACAAAAGGATCAGTTCAGAAAAAGTGCTGCTATTGAAACAGTAAGAACATGTGTCCGTGTGGAAGGGACAATCTGGAAGACAGTGGCCACCCTGACAAGGCATTTGGGTACTGACAAGACAACGGCCATACAGCAATTCAAAAAACATTCTAGACAAGCGGTTCTCAACCAGTAGGTTGCAACCCCTTTGGGGGTCGCATAATCAGATCTCTTGCATATCAGATATTTACATCATGATTCATAAGAGTAGCAAAATCACAGCTCTGAAGTAGCAATGAAAGTAATTTTATGATTGGGGGGTCATCACAACATGAGGAACTGTATTACAAGGTTGAAGCATTAGGAAAGTTGAGAACCACTGCTCCAGGACAGGGGAAGAGTCAGCAGAAGAGAACAAACTGTGCATCCTCCATGGAGAGAACAAGCTGATGCTCCAGGTTGAAGAGGCTGGTGTGTCTAACACAAGGAGGGCAAGGCTGCAAGCTTTGGAGTTGGCGTCTTTGGCTTTGAATTGTAAGTTAGTTAACCTGACTATGTTACTCTGTTGCTCTGTAAAATGAGGCTGACAAGGTTTAAACCTGGAGACCAGAAATGCTCACTAGAAGGAAAATACTGAAGAATGCTATCCAGATGAACCCTGAGTACATGGTAAGCGCAACAGTTACAGAAATCCCCGCTGCTTGACTCCACTCACACGAGGTGCTTAGAGCTCACATTCAATGGCAATTACTAGGGGCTGTGAGCAGGAAGGGATGCGGATATTTGTTCAACAGATTTCAGGTTGTGAGATGAAGAGTTTTAGAGATGAATGGGGTGGCGGCTACATAAACAGTATAACTAATGCCACTGGAAAGTATGCTTAAAAATGCCTACTGTAGTAGATCCAATTAATATTTTATGAGGACATGACAGAAAAAAAAGTTGAGGCAGGATTTCTCTGTGTAGTCCTGGCTGTCTTGGAACTCACTCTGTAGACCAGGCTGGCCTCAAACTCAAAGAGCTCCACCTGCCTCTGCCTCCCCAAGTGCTGGGATTAAAGGCGTGTGCCACTACTGCTGGCAATAAAAGGAATTTTTAAAAACAGCTACACTAGAACCGACATCTGGAAGGAAGACTCTGGTGGAAACAGTCGCTGGGTAGCCAGAAAAGGAAACTAGGATTTAGGGAATAGTTGCAATATTCCTTCAGCTTTGTTCTTTCACTCCCAGTCTGCAAATTGGAATAAACATTAACGACAGAAAAGCATGAAGGAGTGAAAGGCGTTGATGTACCGTATAGACCGTGCCTATTGCATGGTAAGATTACAAGATATAGTGACATGGTGGATACTGACATGTCAACAAGTTATTCGAACCGAGTGTGCTAATATCAGTGTAATCGGGCAGAGAAAAACCCTGAAGAAGACGTGACAATGCTCAGGAAGGTAACATTTAACTTGGGATTTGAAGGCTGTGTTGGAGTTGTCAGGTATATACGTACAACCAGAGCAGCCAAAGGAAGCCGCTTATCGTTGAGGAAGCATAAACTCGGGCCCTGTGAGCCCTGGACTGCGTGTGTAAGATGGAATGATAGAAAGAGAGGCCAGGAAGTCAGGTCGGGGACGAGAGAGCCACGCTATATTTGGCAAGGGTCTTCCAACTCCAAGGGGATAGAGATACTAGGTTCTATTTTGGGCTTCATCACTGACTAGCTGTGTGACCCTAGGCACCGATTCTCCAATTGCTGTCACCATTTGTAACATACGTACTATGATCTTTTCTTATACAGTTGATGGAAGGGTTAAATAGACGACCGGAAGAAGACTGATCAGTTAGTACAAACCTATTCACAGCACAATCTGATTCATATTAATCGCAAATTGGGACTGTATTGTCCTTTTAATAATGATCAGGCTCTAAACATCTCTACGTGACCAGTTTGCCCCTCTGGGCTGACCACGCCCACTCCGCCGTGCTCTACAACCCTTCCCACGAGTGCAGGAGCCCGCTGCTGCTTACCCGGGCTCGGGTCCCGCTCCTCGTCCTCAGCGGTCGCATGCACCTTGAAGCCTGGCGGCAGTGCCGGCCCGATCAGGTCCCTAGCCATTCGCTGCGACGCACAGCCGCTTACTGTCCAAGCCAACCTGCACACGCAGTTTAAACCCAGCCCCGACGGCAGACCAAGCTTTGCAGCCAAGGCCGGAAGTTTTTCCGGCTTCTTCTGATGACGTCACAGCGATCGGCTCATAGGTCAGACGGCCGTAGCGGAAGTGACGCTTAATGTTAGTTCCGCAATTGCACGCTGGCTAGGTGGCATGGCAGAGCCGACTCCGGCGGGATGGCCTCCAGCCCCCGAGGTGACTCCCGCGTCGGGGACTCCGAGCGAAACTGCCCCGCCGCGCGACAACTGGGTGTTCTGGGCCATGATGCCACCGCCGCCACCTCCTGTGTCGTCCCCGGCGGCGGGGTCCGAGCCGTGCCAGAAGGGACAGCCCCACGTGCAGCCCCAGCCTCCCTCCGGAGCGCTACCCCCGTTAGATGCTCAGCTTCTTCCCGCAGCGCAGCCTCCTTTCGATGCCCAGGCCCCGCCGGAGGTACAACCTCAGTTCAGCGGCCAGCCGGTGTGGAATTTCCAAGCCTCGGCGCCTTGGTACTGGGGGCTGTCTCCTAATGGTTACCCCGCGTATAACACGTCCTACTACTCTTCGGGTAAGCTGCTGTTCCTGGTGGTACCTCTTTGGTTTCTGTCTATTTTTTTCCCCCTCTCCCAGCTTTCCCTTTTCATCTCTCAGTTCTGCCCTGCATTTTTTGGAGGCTAGTAATGAGTATTCAAAATGTGCCCCACTAGGTTTCCCTCTTACCTGCTCATTCAAAGTTTATTCACTTACAAAGCAATGAGAAAAACATATAAGAATCATTACCTTTTAGAGACTTCCTATCTCCCTAATGCAATACAGAAAATAAAACTACGTATTAGAAAGTAATGATCGTACGTATGTTTTAGAACGGGATTAATAGGGGCTGGCGGTGGAGAAAGTCTATTACTCTTTCAAAGGACCAGAGTTCGGCTCTCAACCGCCTGTAATTCCAGCTTCAGAGAAGCCGAGCTGATAGCTGTCATCTGGCCTCCGTGGGGACCTGCACTCACTTGCTACCTACACTTTTTTTTAATGTAAGGGGGAAAAGTGATTAATAAATGAGTCTCTCTTTTTCTTTTTAGTTACACATTCTTATTTTCCGCGAACACACAATGCACAATTCAACGACTTCAGTTTGGCTCAAAACAGAAAACAGAAAAAGAAGGTATTTCTGAGATGATGAGAATGGTGCTTTAATTCTTCTGTTTACTACTTCATATCATATGGGGTTTTGTCTTGTTTTGTTTTTCGAGACAGGGTTTCTCTGTAGTTTTGGAGCCTGTTCTGGAACTAGCTCTCTTAGACCAGACTGGCCTCAAACTCACAGAGATCCGCCTGCCTCTGCCTCCCGAGTGCTGGGATTAAAGGCGAGCGCCACCACCGCCCGGCTCATATCCTGTGTTTCGCATCTGTTATGGACTTTAGTGGGGTAGGATTTCTAAGCAAAAAGTTGAAGCAAAATAGTTTCGAAAAATAAATGATGAAATTATAGAAAAAGAAAGAACGCTAAATCTGTTTGGATATACAAGCATAATCGAGGATCATGCTTACAAATAAGTGTAAATATTATTAAGCCTTGGTGACGTTTAAAAGATTACGAAGAATGGGCTGCCAACTGGAATTAGAAGACTGGAAGTCCCAGCTTTTTACTGAGTTGGAAGCACAAACAAATTGTAATGACAAGTCTTTTATTTTTCATAATCTTGTTACTTTTTAGCATAGATGAATCTTTACTCGCTATAAAAGCAGATCCCCTTTTTTCCTTGTTAACCTCAATTAAGCTAAAATCTAATGTTTCTCATTTAGGGAGTTTCTATTTTCTCAAGCTGTGCACATATTGTCTTAAATTCAGACAGGATTTATTGTGCTATTAATGTGTTGTTTGTCCTGGTTGTAGGTAGTAGGCATTTGTCACTGTTATGAAAGCCTTTTTTCTTTTTCTTTTTTGTTCAGGTTGTAAGGTTTTTTTTTTTTTTTCAGCAATGAGTATTTGTCATTGTTATGGAAGCCGGGTTTTTTTTATTATTGTTATTTTACATTTATTTTGTTGGGGTTGGGTGCGCATGTGTGGAAGTATGAGAACAACTTACCGCTGTCAGTGCTCTTCTACTATGTGGATCCTGGGAACTGAACTCAGGTCCTAAGGCTGAGCAGCGTGTAGTTTTACCTGCTGAGGCATCTCTGGCCTGGAAGCCGTTTTTTTGAACGGGGAATCATGCCTGGTTTTATGTCACAAGCCAATGCTATATTAAAACAGGTTCTCTTTATTATGTTCTGAACCTAACTTAGAAATCAGGTTTTTTCCTCTTTGTATAAGTGCACAATTACTCTAGGGTAGGTTGGGTGCTGTCTAGAACAGTGGTTCTCAACCTTCCTAATGCTGCACCCTTTTAATATAGTTCCTCATGTTGTGGTGACCCCCAACCATAAAATTATCCTGTTGTTACCTCATAACTAATTCTGCTGCTGGTATGAATTGCCATGTAAATGTCTGATATGTGAGCCCCGCCCAAAGGGTCCGTGACCCACAGGTTGAGAACTGCTGGTGTAGACCTTGGCTTTAGCGTTCTCTTACTGTGAGAACTATGTAACTCAGGTATTAATTAGTATTACACAGGTGCAGTGTATCTTCTAACAGTCCATTGATGTTAACAGTAACATAATATTTAAAAGCTGGAGATTATTTCCTGTATCAGTATTCTAGTATAGTTATGTCCTTTGTGAGACGCTTTTTCTTTCTTTTTCTTAAAAACCTTAAATAGGTACCTTTAGATCTTGACAGATAGTATACCAAATCTTTATTGGGTCCCTAACTTGAAATCTTATAGATTGAATTAGCTCTTTTTAGATTTAATTTTTTTTTATTGTGCCTGACTTTTGCTATATTGCTAAAAAATAAAAGAGGCCTGCACCCCAGAGGTGTGTTTTAAAGCAAATCAAATGTGTATTCCTGGAATAGTTATGTTTGGTTGTGCCGAGATTTCCTACTACAGTCTTACTGCTTTTGCTTGTTTGCAGAAAAGAAAGGAACCGGTTTTCCACTTCTTCTGTGATACCTGTGATCGTGGCTTTAAAAACCAAGAAAAATATGACATACACATGTCTGAACATACAAAAGTACGTTTTCCTGGTTGTTAATGTAGATATGGCCTTTTATTTGTATTTTTGGTAAAGTGCCAAGGTTATTTTCCTTATACATTCATAGTTTTTACAGAAATGTTTGATGGCTTGACCCATGGGGACAGTGCTCGGGATTTGGAGTTTGGAGGTGGGGAGCCCTCTGCTTCATGGAGAGGAGGAGCAAGGCAACCTCTGTGTATGCGTGCCCCGCCATGACTGTGTGAAAGGAGAGAACTGGGCCTCCCTGCAGTCGCCCTGAGCTACTCTGAATATTTTTTTATTTTATTTTGTTTTTTCGAGACAGGGTTTCTCTGCAGCTTTGGTTCCTGCCCTGGAACTAGCTCTTGTAGACCAGGCTGGCCTCGAACTTGCAGAGATCCGCCTGCCTCTGCCTCCCAAATGCTAGGATTAAAAGATGTGCGCCACGACTGCCTGGCTACTTTTAGATCTTGACAGATGCTTTGCCAAATCTTCATTGGGTTTCTAACTTGAAATCTTATAGTTTGAATTAGCTCTTTTTAGCTATTCTCTAAATATAACCCAGATGATTTAAAAACAACAGCAACAAAATGTTAAACCAATTAGAATGCTTAAAAGTTGTTTTTTGTTTGTTTTTAAGAAAATTCTTGTTTTGGAAACATTGATTTGCAGCAATGCCTTACCTTTAGGAGTTAGGAATGTTTTAGTTTGGCTCAAACGGAGGCGGAAATGAGTGAGTGGCTGTGCTGCTCTCCTCAAGGGTGCCATTCCGTTCTAAGAGCAGCTGTTTCAGGGTGATCTTTGCTGTGCTGTTGGGCCATAGTCTGTAGACCCCTGGTGGTGTGAACCTTTACATTGTTACATTGTCTTTTTGTTGTCAAACTTTGCAGTGCCCTGAAGCAGATTGCTCCTTTAGTGCACATGAGAAGATTGTCCAGTTCCACTGGAAAAATGTAAGTTCTTACCACTTTCCTCACCCTTTTAACATTGTTCTCTGAGTGATGATAGTAATATTCATGCGGTGTTTTGTACTTTGTGAGGAAGTTTTACATCGCTTACTCTACTTCAGTCTCAAACCGTGCAAGATAGACAGCTCTTAGCTCCTCTGGCAGACAGGGAAGAATGACTTGCCTACTCAGAACTGATTCTTGCACTTGCAAGTTGGCTGCTGGTTTGACCATGCCATGCTTCTTAAAATGACTGTGGCTGGGTGCTGACAAGCTGGCTCAGCAGTTAAGAGCTCGTAGTGCCCCTCCAGAGGACTCAAGTTAGTTCTTAGCACCCACACTGGACAGCATACAACTGCCTGAAACTCCTGCTTCAGGGATCCAATATCCTAGTGTCTGAGGACACTTGCGTTTACACACACACACACAGAGAGAGAGAGAGACAAAAGATTTGTGAAAAAATGGTCATGTCTACTAATTTTATCTGTCATCTTCCATTTTGTTTGGCGAGTTGGTCACTTGGATATTTAATGTCACTTGAAAAAAAATGGATTATACATCTATGTAATAAAAATTACATAGCATTAGCCGGACGGTGCTGGCGCACGCCTTTAATCCCAGCACTCGGGAGGCAGAGGCAGGCGGATCTCTGTGAGTTCGAGGCCAGCCTGATCTACAAGAGCTAGTTCCAGGACAGGAACCAAAAGCTATGGAGAAACCCTGTCTCGAAAATCAAAAAATAAATAAATAAATAATAAAAAAAATTACATAGCATTGATTCATTAGCATTGATCCAGCTACATGAGAAAGAGATAAGGCATATTGAGAATGCTAGTGAGCTTGAAATACTTTGTGCTTGTAAGAATAAAGTTGGATACAATGTCGTGTTTAGTTAAGCGCACATGGCATGCTTCCTGATGTTCAGCAGGCTTTCTGCCCTTAGATGCATGCTCCTGGTATGAGGAAGATCAAGCTAGACACCCCAGAGGAGATTGCAAGATGGAGGGAAGAAAGAAGAAAGTGAGTAAAGGATCGTTAACTAATAAATAACTTTCTTTCTTTCAGCAAGACTGGGTGTTTTAACATAATGGCCAGCCTGGCTCTAATGTCTATGAAAAGAGAAATGTACTTTTCTATAACTGTAGACATTTCACTGACCGTGACTGGGCTTGATTTTGTGTTCTTCATTAGTGGTACATTATGACTAAGAATAGTGTTAGTTGATAGTTAAAAATACACATCTTTATTAGAAAGTGAAGTCCATTGAATTATAATGCTAACTTTAAGAAAGAGAACTGTAATCTACAGTATATAAGGCTATTGGGTATACTTTGGGAAGGAGTTGCTGGAGCTTTTTCCTTAAATAACAGATGTGTCATAAAGAAACTATATGGAAGATTAAGAGGGCTCTCATGCCACCTACTGGATGTTCAGTGTCCGGGGCAATAATGGGCTTGTAATGATATTTAAATGTATAATACTCTGGGCAGTGGTTGTTGAGCATAGATGCCCGTGCTGACTGTCTCATTGGAGAACTATTTTGCATTTTGTATTCTTGAGTAAGTTAAGTATTGGAGAGGTAAGGACATCTTTTATGTAGCTGTTTATATCATCTGGTGCCATAAATAAAAGTGGTACATGTAATATAGGTAAATGGGGTGTGAAATTATTTTATTGTGGATATAATTCTGTTTATAATTCACAATACATAAGAAAGTAACTGTAGAAACCATATTTTTAAGTTATGTTTTCAACAGTGCCTTTTTATTTTAGAGAAGTTTGGTCAAAGTGTGTTGCACTGACTCATGGTCATGGTTTGAAATCAGTAATGTATCTTATATTTACATTTTCATGATTTTGTTCCTTTTTTACGGTGTGTATGTGTGCGTGTGCCTGCAGGTGCTCATGTCACCATGGAGGTCAAAGGACTGCTTGTGAGAGTCAGATTTCTCCTTCCGCCATGTGGGTTCCTGGGATTGAACTCAGGTTGTCAGGCTGAGTCAGTGCTTCTGCCCTCTGAGCCATTTTGTTGGCTCTCTGCTATGGTTTCTGATTAATATCAGAATCACCAAGATAATTCATCAGTCCCTGTTTAAAAGCCCACATTCTTTTTTTTTTTTTTTTAGTTTTTCGAGACAGGGTTTCTCTGTAGCTTTGGAGCCTGTCCTGGAACTAGCTCTGTAGACCAGGCTGGCCTAGAACTCACCGAGATCCGCCTGCCTCCCGAGTGCTGAGATTAAAGGCGTGCCACCACCGCCCCGCCCGGCTAAAAGCCACATTCTTAAGTGGCTTAAGAGCTCCCCCTTGTGGTTCTTGCTGCAAATGATTCAAGGAGAAACAGTTTCTGGGAGAATCTGATTTTTCAAGTGCTCATAAGAAATCTTAGCAGGCTTTGTGTGTTGATAGAAATCATGTCTTTTAATAATGGCTTGGCAGTAGTTTATCTTGAAGGTTGGGGTAAACATTTGCTTTTGTGTATGTGTGGCGGTCAGGGGGTACCTTAGGGAGTTGGCTCTTTCCTTCCACCACGCATGTTCCGGGAATTGAGCTCAGGTCATTCATGAGCCCTGGCCACAGGTGCCATTATTGGCTAAGCCGTCTCATAAGCCAGCATTTTGTAATTGAGAAGGTAGACATTTTGCTGTTTATGGCTAAGATCACGAAAACTCACTGTCGTGGAAATAGTGACTAAATAGTGAGGGGCCTAGAAAGCCACGTGCAGTTGAAGTACTAGCTTTAGTTTTTCCAGAAGGGGTTCTCTGTGTAACCTCGGTTGTCTTGGAACTCACGCTGTAGACCAGGTTGGCCTTAAAGATCCGCCTGCCTCTACCTCCTGAGTACTGGGATTAAAGGTGTGCACCCCCCCCCCCCCGCCCGCTGTAAATACTTCACTTTAAAAGTAACTACCAAACCATGTTGGGGAGAGGTTTGAACTGAAGCTGTGCTGGTTGACTGTGAGAAGCATTCAGGGAGAAGGGTCTGGCTGGAGGGGCTTGCATCCGTGACTGTTACTCCAGAAAATGGAGCAACCATGCCTCCATAACTTAGTGCTGAGTGCCATCCTTCCTAGTACAAGTCGAAGATACTGTTTCTGCTGTTGGCGCCACTGGGCAAGCTGCTTTTACTGTTCTTCATTTTGATTTTGCATATATAAGGCATATATAGCCTAATTTTTAGCTTTTCATTAGGAAAGCAATAGATTTGTTTCAGCTTTAACTAGATTTCCATACAGACCTCATTGTTTAGAAGTAGGTTGCTTGGTCATCTTTAGTGGCAGTGGAGTTGATGGAATGTCCTCCAAACAAAATTGCCAAGAGGGAGAATGTGCAGCTGTTTCTGACTGTGCTTGGTGGCACAGTTTTAAGTTTGTTGCTTTTCAAAGCAAAGCCTTATCCTCTTGAATGAGGGATGGGCAGGAGCAAGGTTTACCGCTTACTGGTACTGCTCGTCACGGAGAGCAGGTGTGTCTGGTTCCGGTTTCCAGCGTGTGAGCTGCAGTGTTCAGAGGTGCTAGAAAAGGAGCGGGCACAAGTGTGGGTGGGTGCTGAAGTGGAGTCGCAGACTTGAGAACCTGAGGGCACTGAGTCCCCGGGGTTCTGGGTGAGGTTTGTTTGTACCTGTGATGGTGCCTTGGTGGGAAGTGTTCTGGGAGTATTTTTTTTTAGCATCTTTTAATTCATTTGGGGTTCTTTCGCATTTTACTTCTTCTCAGGTCCTTATCCTGTCAACCTCAGAAGCGTTGGTGATACACTCATTAGTAGGATCTGGGGCCTGAGCATGGGAATGTTTGTCTTTGTTCTGGTGTTCAGGAGGCTGGGGTGGGAAGACTGACCTTGTGCTAGTCTGCCTGCAAATAATAAAGTAAGACCTTTTCTAGAAAGGGTGAAGTGGGGTGGATTGGCAGAAAAGAAGGAATGTGGGAAACAGTTTTTTTATTTTTGGTTATTTTGATAGATTTCTAAGACATATACTCTCATTAAGCAGTTTTTTTAAAAATTTTGAAATTATTATTTCTAGGTACCTATTCTCAATTTATTCTTTATTTTTTAATACTTTAAAAATAATATTTTTAAGGAACTGAAGGAATTTCAGTTTTTATTGTATGTGTATGGGTGTACCACTTGCATGCTTAGTGCCCAAGGAGGCCAGATGAGGTTGTTGGATCCCCTGGAACTGGAGTTACAATCGGCTGAGAGCCACCATGTGGGTGCTGGGAATCAAACCTGGATCTTTGGAAGAGCAGCCAGTACTCTTAACCGCTGAGCCTTCTCTCTGACCCCAATTTATTTTTTTCTTGAATTTTCATTAAATACATCCATAGTATGCGATAGTGTGTCACATATAGGTATTTTCTTACAAGTATGTATTTTATATTGCTTCAGGCTCAACTTTTGAAGAATATTCCCTAAAAAGTGAGTTCCACAATGGTTTAGCAAAAATGCTTTTTATTTTGAACATTGCTGTTGTTGTGAGAGCTGTTCTTGAGTAAGCCAGTGTGTTCTTTGGCATTCTTTGACATTCTAGAATGCTAGCATCTGTGTGGCCACTCTGCTAGAAACCTGTGAAAGAATCTCTGAACTCGGGATTTACAGCCAGAAAATAATGCTGAAGGAATTACATCTTTGCCTTTATTCCTTCATCTTTATTTTTTCAAATTAACCAAAGTTGGAGATGCCCACTGTGTTTAAAACTATAGTTTCCCTCAAGAAAGCAAAAATAGGTGATCCTTAATTCCTGAGCTGAGAGACAGACACTTGTATTTGAAATGGACCCTGCGTCCCAGGGCAGACATCCACTAGGTGGAGCCGTTCCATTTCCTTCATCGCTCACTCTGGCTCCCAGTTCATCTGTACGCCCAGCAGCAGTGTCTGCCACGTCACCATGTTGTATCTTGGACATTCGGGAAGACTTTGAAATTAAAATACAGTGGCATAACTGTGCTAGAGAAGTTTTTTTTTTTTTCAATGAGAGAAAAGAGGAATTGTGTTCTATAGAGATTAGGCCTAGGAAAAAAAGTCAATTTGAGGATAAGGAGAAAGTTGGATCTCACACACACAGAGATGTTAACGGTTGGCATAGTTTCACTCAGATGTGGTTCCTGCCCCATAAGGACATCACTGGAGACCCAGGGCATAGGCAGGGACAAGTCAGAGCTAAGAAACACAAAAACAGCTGGACAGTGGTGGTGCACGCCTTTAATTCCAGCCCTTGGAAGACAGAGGCAGGTAGATCTCTATGAGTTTGAGGCCAGTGTGGTCTATAGAGTGAGTCCCAGGACAACTGAGGCTACCCAGAGAAACCCTGTCTTGAAAAACCAAGAAAGAGGCACTGGAGAGATGGTTCAGCAGTAAAGAGCATTGGCTGTTCTTCTGGAGGTGCTGAGTTCAAGTCCCAGCAACCAAATGGTGGCTCAAGGCCATCTGTAATGAGATCTGGCGCCCTCTTCTGAGATCCTGCAGCCATACATACAGACAGAACACTATATACATGATAAATAAAATCTTTTAAAAAAAAAAAGAAAGAAAGAAAAGGAAAACCCGAGAAAGAAAGAAACCCAAAGACAGGAGACAGAAATGAGTGTGTGGTGTCAGGACCAGTCCACTTGAGATAGTGAGGAAAGGAGGTGCAGGGAGAAGGCTGACTGAGCATCATCACGCACTTCTTACCGTTCCTGCTTCTCTATGTGCAGACTCCAGATGGGGAACAGCGGCTGGCCCTTCTCCCAGAGACTGTTTTATAATCGCTTCTCATCTTTTACAGGCAGCAATAGTTTCTTTCATCTTTCTACAGAGGTCTTAGCTTTCACCCTCCTTGCCATCTCTGAGTCTCTTCTGAGCCCCTTCCAAGTTTCAGTTTTCCTGGGCATCGCATTTCCCCCAAACTGACACAAGTATCCTGACCACATCTGACCATTTATGAGGACCAGGGAAGAATTCACACTCTTCTAAGGGCCAAGTCCACTTTGTGTAGCCTTAGGTCATGTTTGCTTTCTCCAGTACGTGTTGCTGACTGCTATCAGATTCTCATCTTGTACGACCTTGCTCTTTTCCTATTGTGCTTATTTATAGCATGTGCAGTCACCATCTCTTATTTATAGAGGTTGTTTATGGCTGGGTATGTGCTTTGCACGGTCCTTACTGAAATTCATTACCTTTTCCCCAGATTCTTTGGCCACTAATCAAAGCCGTTGCCAGTCTTCTCTCCAGTGTAACTAACCCGGAGGAGTCACCATGTGTGCTCCTCGAGTAGTAATGCAGATAGGTATGTTAGTTTAGTGATGCTGACTGCTGGCCCTAGGGCATGTGCATGCTGAGAGCTCTCTCCCTCTGAGCTGTAACCCCAGTCCGGTAATACACATTTAAAAGAAGGTAGAAACATCTTAGAAAAAGTGGCAGGACTCTTGTTGATGTATCTGATAGTACCAGCCTGAATGGTGAGAATTGTGTTCCCTTCTTTCATGTTTTCTATGCTGTGAAGGTTTGTGTCTCATTGTTAGATTCTAGGACCGGTGTCTCTATACATCTGTGCCAATAATCAAGGAAAGCCATTTATTTTGCACTTGACTATCAGAGCTAAGCTTACCTGCTTGTATTAGAACTTTTGAGGCAAGAGCTCTCTACATAGCCCTGTATTAGACCCTGGAACTCACTATTAGACCAGACTGGCCTGGAACTCAGAGATCTGTCTGCCTGTGCCTCTTGAATGCTGGGATTAAAGGCATGTGCCACCATGCCCAGCAAATTAATTTATTTCATGTGTATGAATGTTTTGTCTGCATGTATGTCTCTGTACCGTGTGTGTACCTGTTGCCCAGGGAAGTCAGAAGAAGGTGTTGGGTTCCCTGAAAATGGAGTTACAGATAGTTGTGAGCCGCTAGGACCTAGTGACTAGGTGGATGCTGGAAATTGAACCTGGGTCCTTGGGCCCTTCGGAGAGCGGTTAGTGCTCCTAACCACTAAGCCCTCTATAACATTTCTGCAGCTTGCTGTTACCTGTGGGATTGTGGGTGTGTTTTGGAATGAACGTCCTCTGGTAGTTCAATTCCCTTTGGTTGAATTATGTTTCGTGTAAAATACCCTGGGTCGTGGTCCCTTCTCTGTGGCCTTGAGTTGCTTATATAACTTGGTTTACTTAGAACAAATCCATGCTTTTCCACCTGAGTGCCATCTCTTAGCACCATTTCAGACCAGTTGGTTTCATGTCCCTTTGTGGACTTCTTCATTTTGAAATAATCTCACCCCATCCAAAAAGAAAATTCCTCTCCTGGGTGTTTGACTATATTTTTTCTTAGGTGCAACTGGTCTTATGCTTTTCCTGTCCTCCTCAGTAGACTTGGTGGCTTTGCATGTGCATAGCATGTATTTTGCAGAACTGGCCAGGCAGGTTGTTTCTTTGTGTATGGGTACATGATAAATAGAGACCTTAGAGTGGTTTGCACGTGTGTGAATTATGCAGCTGGAATTCTAGCACGCACTGCCTACCTGCTTGCTGAGTGTGTAAACAGCTGTTAGTAACATCGATTCATAAACTGCATTTCCTCTCTTAAACTTTAGAAGTAATTGAAAGGATTTGTCCTAAGTGTTACCTGTAGTTTTACCATTAACTGACACATATACCAAGGATATATTAGTTGACAATCCAAATTAACAAGAGACGTGGCCATTCGCTTCAGTGGGCCATTGTATTCTCAATGGCTGGGGAGACAAGAATTAGAAAAACCTACCAAGCATGTGCTTTAGAACTGGATTCGTCAGAGATTGTGCTGTGAAAACTGTTGCTGACAAACTTCTCTTTTTTCTTGTTTTTAGTGTTTACTTTTTTTTAAATTAATTTTTACTGAGCTCTACATTTTTCTCTGCTCCCCTTCCTGCTTCTCCCCTCCCCTTCAACCCTCTCCCAAGGTCCCCATGCTCCCAGTGTACTCAAGAGATCTTGTCTTTTTCTACTTCCCAATTGAAAATTTATAAGAACTTTTTGTTTTTATTCTAGAAACTACCCAACTCTGGCCAACATCGAAAGGAAGAAAAAGTTGCAGCTGGAAAAGGAGAAGAGAGGAGAGGTGTTGACAACCACACAGTATGGGTGAGTTCGTGGGGCGGCGTGCATAGGCGTTCTCAGCATTCTTCTGAAGCATGCGCTTTCAGAGTAAGGGGAGAAATGCACCAGTGTGCATCACCCGTTCTGAAACCTTGCTCTGTAGCTTTTGCTTAAAAATTCTTTTAAAGCCGGGCAGTGGTGGCGCACGCCTTTAATCCCAGCACTTGGGAGGCAGAGGCAGGCGGATCTCTGTGAGTTCGAGACCAGCCTGGTCTACAAGAGCTAGTTCCAGGACAGGCTCCAAAACCACAGAGAAACCCTGTCTTGAAAACCAAAAAAAATAAAAATAAAAAAAAAATTCTTTTAAATTGGTCTTAAAATACTGTTACCTGACACGTGTGCTAAGTTCTGAACAAGTCCTTCCCAGCCTTGTCTCCCTGCCGGTCTCCCCAGGGAGCCTTCTGTTCAGCACAGGGATGGTAGGACAGCCCTGCATGGCGCTGCTGTCTGCCCTGTGCTTCTTTTTTTTTTTTTTTAGTTTTTCGAGGCAGGGTTTCTCTGTGGCTTTGGAGCCTGTCCTGGCACTAGCTCTTGTAGACCAGGCTGGCCTCGAACTCCCAGAGATCCGCCTGCCTCTGCCTCCCGAGTGCTGGGATTAAAGGTGTGCGCCACCACCGCCCGGCTGCCCTGTGCTTCTTGAGACCATGAAGATCTTCCCTGGAGACTGTTCGTTTTAGGGAAGTATTTAAGGGAGTCTCACAGGGTTGTTTTAGCCAACTCCCTGTTGGCATTCAAACTGTTAGCCATTTGCTTATTAATAAAAAGTGAATCTATCCTGGCTGCCGTGCTTTCCTGCCAGTAATGTGTGAGGCCTCCTGTCCTCTGTGCTCACTGTTTTCCTCAGAATTGTTCCATTTTATTTTTACTGGCCTTATAATTTAAGTATACAAGTCTTAAATGCACAGCTTGAAGAGTGCTTGCTCTCTTGCTTGTTCTCTCTCTCTCTCTCTCTCTCTCACACACACACACACACAAGCACGTGCACACACAGAAATGGTATACACATCCATTTACCTGCCCATGGACTGATACACAAAATGTTGTGACTTGACCAAGCTCCCTAAAGCCCTGTCCTGTTCAGTGTTTTCCCATAAACATTAACCATGTTTTTATTTTTATTATCACAAATTATTTCTATTATTAGAATTATATAAATAAAATCATACACTATACATTCTTGAATGGGATTTCTGTGTCTCAAAATTCTGAGATACATCCATGCTGTATATAGTTGTAATTCATTCATACTATTATAGAGTTCAGTTGTGAGAGGTATTCTGTTTGTAGATGGTGGCTTCTTCTCAGTTTGGGTTGTTAGGGTGCAAATTCTATGAACATTTTTTGTACATGCCTCCTGTGGCTACTATGTTCATTTTTTCATGTACCAGATGGTATGTCATGGGTTATCTGTATGATTAGCTTTAATAGTTTGCCAGGTGGTTGCAGTATTTTGACTTCTTCTCACTGCATCTGGTTTCTCTGTTGCTCAGCACTTGGTAATGTTGCTAACAATGTTGAACATCTTATGCGGATATTCTTTTGGTGAAGTACCACTTCAGGTGTTTGTTTTTAACTGTTTTTTGGGTTTTTTAACATTTTTTTTCTAATTATGTACGTGCATATGTGGGGGTCAATTGTGTGCAGTGCCTGCAGAGGGCATAAGAGGTCATAAGATCCTCTGGTGTTAGTTATAGGCAGTTGTAAACTGCCCAGTGTGGATGCTGGGAGCTGAACTCCAGTCCTCTGGAAGGGAAGGAAGTGCTCTTAACTCCAGCCTTAAAAGGCTTATTCTTGATTTTCAGGAGTTATATACTTTGTTATATAAAGGTATATTGTCCTGGAGTGCCTTGTGTACATTGGAGATATACCTCATAATTGTATCCTTTTTAAAAAAAAATACAACAAAACAACAAAAAATCTTGGCATTGGTGGCGCACGCCCTTAATCCCAGCACTTGGGAGGCAGAGGCAGGCGATCTCTGTGAGTTTGAGGCCAGCCTTGAACTACAAGAGCTAGTTCCAGGGCAGGCTCCAAAAAGTTAAAGAGAAACCCTGTCAACAAAAACAAACAAACAAAAAACAAAACACAGCATGGCCTGATTTCAGGGCTCAAAACCCTCATGGAAACTTGTAACTGAAAATGAGTAAGGTGTATGTTGTGGCTAGTGGGCGTTTAAAGTTCTGCTATAGACATCTCTTGTTTTGGGGTATTTCTTTTATTTTGGTCTCTTTAGCGTCATGGGTCTAAGTGGTCAATTTAACATCCATGTTTCTTTTTCTCCGTTCTTTTCTTATTCCAGCAAAATGAAGGGCATGTCCAGACATTCCCACATGGCCAAGATGAGAAGTCCCCGTAAGCATCATAAATGGAAACATGGTGGGGTGAGACAGCGAGCAGGCATTGGATCAGGCATTCACTCCAGAGATTGGAAGCCTGAAGCTCCACCCGTGGTTCATGTGGACCCACTCAGTGCTTTGGTGCACAGTGACTCTGGTAAGCTAAATGGGGAAATAATATAAGTTACAGGCACATGTACACAGAGAAAGAGAGAGAGTCATGCTAACATCATTTTCGTAGCACTCTGTGGAAAATTCCAGTCCATTAAGTATGAGAGGATGGCTAATTCATCGACTGAGCTAGATGGAAGCACAGCTACACTTCCTAAGTAAGGTACTCGTTGTACTCTGTGTGCTTTCTTCTGTAAGGACCGTGTATGTGGCTGGTGTTAACGTCCATTTAGAGATGAAGAGCACAGAGACTAAGCTGATAGCAGAACCTGACTGTGGCTCCTAGTTCAGTCTGAGTGTGTCTGAAAATGTTGTAAAGGTGAGGAGGGGATTAGAGAGACCCTTTCTGGCTGTTGTAGTCAGTGGGGGAGTGCTTGATTGTCTGGCGTGTGCAAAGACCTGGGTCAGCCCTTCCACCCCTAGGAGAAGTAAAACAAAAGCTTTCTTTTCTTTGATAAGACCAAGGAAAAGTCACATTTTTCGTTTTTGTAAAGCAAGCTCTTGCTGTGTGTCCCAGAACGGTCCCAGAGTTCAATTCTCCTGCCTTACTTTAAGTACTGGGATTACAGTTGTGTGCTGCCATGGCTGGTCCTTCCACCTTTCTGGAAGCAGCTTCCCTTACCCATGGCCAAAGCTACCCACCCTTAGCATCTAGTTTTTCTAGTTGTCATGTTGACAGTGGGCAGCACAGTCTAGTGTTTTCCATGACGGCTGACACTGAGCACAAAATAGAGTGCATCCAGACACTCCCCCAAGCAGAGGCACGTGAGTCATGGCCAGCCTGGCCTACATAGTGAGTTCCAGGCCAATCAGAATTAGCCAGTGAGACTCTGTCTCAAACAAACAAGTGAGTAAGTAGAAAATAAAAGAAAGGGAAAAAAAACAACCTTTTTTGAGCAGCAGAAAAGTGTAGGTAAGCACTTTAGTCCAGACATCAGCCCTTGTGTTTCAGACGAGGGCACACGGGTGGTGGTTCTGGACTCACGTCATGCTTGGGAGTCTCTGCCTGACTCACCTTCTCTGTTGTACTTGGTGCCGGGTGAGCTCTCAGTAGCGCTTTGAACCAGGAAAGGCATCGTTTCAGTCTTTGGGGTCTCCAGACTTTGAGCTGGCTTCTCATCAACTCCATGCTCTCTGATTTCCTTACTAGTCTACTTGGGGGTTGCTGTTCAGTCTCTTTGTGGTGTTCACTAGTGTATTAATTGTGTTCTGTTGCTGTGATAAACACCATGATAAGGCAGTCTAGAGAGGAAGGGTTCACTTGGGGCTTACCGTTCCAGAGAGTTAGATATTTAATTGTAGAGCAGAAGTAGCAGGAGGCAGGGAGGCCTAACTCAGAATGTTGAGAATCTTCTGAAACCTCAAAACCTTAATTCTCTCCAAACACTCAACTGGGGATCAAGACTTGAGGACATCTCATTCAAAATCCTCGTGTTCCACTCTTTGACCACCAGGGGCTGGTGACCACGTGATAGCACAAAGTGCATCTAGTCCAGCTTCAGAAGTTCCCAGAGTCTTTCACAGTCCAGCTCTGCTGTTCTCCTCGCTCCTGCCAGGATGACCCAGGAGCCTGCTCCCAGTGGTCAGCTGCTTTTCTGCTCCACAGTTGCAAACCTTTACATTCCTCCAAAAACCACATGGTGAGGTCTGCCACGGTGTGGCCCACTTCCGGGTGCCAAGCTCTGTATTAGTTATTTTTCTGTTGCTGTGATAGACAGCACAGCCAGGCAGCTCATAAAGGGAGTATTTTGTGTCACAGTTCTGGAGGGAGAGGACTGTGATGGCAGAGTGGAGGTGGCAGGAGCAGCAGCTGAGAGCTCACGTGTGGAACCACAAACAGGAGGCAGGGAGGCCTAACTTCCTCCAGCAAGGCCACATTGCCTCATCTTCCCCAAACAGCCAACAGCCGGGGACCAAATATTCAGATTCCTGAGACTTAAGGGGGACATCTCATTCAAACCACTACAGCTAGGTAGGACCCAGTTTGTTTAAAATTTTATAAATTATAGTTTTATTTATTTATATGTTTGTTGTATGAGTTAGAAACTAGTGAGTCAGTAAAATGTCCTCAAACTTCTGACCCTGCAGAGCCTGGTGTTTCCTCGTACAAATACGACTGTGTCCCGACACTGATGTAGTTAGGACTTTGTGTATAGAAGATATTAAAGTCATAACAGTCATTAATGCATGTGCTGGTTTGAATGAATGACCGCCAAGGCTCATGTCTGAACACTTAGCCAGTGGATGAGAGTGTTTGGGAAGGATTGGGAGGTGTGGCCTTGTTGAAGGAGGTGTGTCACTGGGGGCAGGCTTTGAGGTTTCAAAGTCTTTCTCATCTACCCCAATTCTCATTTCTTTCTGCCTCGCATCTGTGGTTTGGAATGTGAACTCTCAGCCTTTCCTGCAGCGTGCCTTTAGTCTGCCATCATGAACTCTAACCCACCAGAACCGTAAGCCCAGTTATAAGTTTTCTTTCATAAATTTGTTGGGTCGTGCATCAGAAAGCACCCTTCAGTTTCTTGAGAATGCTAGAGTGTAAAGCAAAGTTCCCGTGGGAGGCACTGTGTGTGACTCTCCTTCTCACCGCCTCCCCGAGGGAGTCAGCCCAGGGCCTTAAGCATGGAGGCAGGTGATTAACTTAATTATTTTAAATCTTGGGACTAGAGAGTGTGATAGTTTCTCTCCTAGAGGCAGTGTCAAGTAGGAGGTTGAGTGCCATGCACAGAAAGAAGCTGTAGACCGCAAGCATGGTGAAAGCAGTCGTTGCCCGTCCAGGGGACCCAAGTTTGGTTCCAAGCACCCCCATGTTGCTCACAACTTTGGGCACTAAGCATGCGTGTAGCGTACATACATACGTACATATACATGCATGCAGACAAAATACTCATTCATGCACATAAAATAGATTAAGGTGAGCGGGGCCTGCAGGGTCCTACATTTTCCTTGCTTAGCACTATAGTTGGGGAAAGGGTGGGGATTTTAAAGAACTCTGTTGACGCTTTCAGGAAAGTGCTTCCGGAGTCCAAGGTGCCAGTAGCCCTGAGTAGCCTCAAATAGGAGCTGGCCACCTTGATTTCCAGGGAGGGGAGCGGTGCTGAAAGCTGAGTTGCTCTTAGGTGGAGTGACTCAGTGACCATGCCTGTATAATGGAACCTCTGAACATCTAACAGGACAATTAATTCAGAGAGCAGAGCAAGTGGCAGTTTCCTAAAGAGTGTCATGTCCCTTCAGCTCTGTATTTGATAATAAACTGATTTGTGAGAGAAACAGACAGGGGTTGATGACTGGCTACTGGTCTGACGATGCGGGGAGGTCAGTGAGAACATGATAACTTAGCAGTAAGATTGTTTGAATCGGGATTTTGTGCTGTGAAATTTGATTTCATGATTTTTGTTGGTGATCTGTTTATACTGGTGTTTTTATTTTTATTTCAGAGAATTGGGGTTAGCTGCTTATATTTTTCAGGAGGTCCTTCTTTGTTTCTTGATTATGTTATGTGTGGGTGCAGTGCCTTTGGCTGTCTTCAGGGTGGGTGCTAAGTATTTCTGTGAGAACTTATAGGCATCTCCCAGGGGATTTGGGATAACACCTCCCATCCCTCGCTGTCTTATTTGTGAGTTAATGTTATTGTGATAGATTGGGAAAGGGTCATTAGCTTTTTGAGATAGGGTTTCTTCCTCTAGTCCAGGGTGGTCTTGAACTCACAGTTCTCTTGCTTCAGCCTCCTGAGTCCTGGTATTACACACATGCACCACCTGCCTGGTATACTCTCAAAGTGTTATACTTGTGGTGTGTCCCTTAAATATGCGAGAGAGACTAAGTTGTTTGTACGCATTAGTTCCCATTCCTTATCTTCTGGGGAGGTAGTCGGTATCGTGAGCTGTGTGACCTCCTAGTTCACCTAACACTCAAGTTGTAAATTTCAAATACTTTTCTCCTGAAACCAGACTCTTTTAGAGAAATGGCAATCTAGGGCAGAAAAAGCACAAGGTTAGCTTAGAGTGTCTCACGGTGTCATGAAGTTCTCTAAAAAAATACAAAGATCACCAGTTGTGGTAGCACAAGCCCATGATCCCAACACTTAGGAAGCTGAGGGTCTGGACTATGGTGAGACCTTGTCTTCAGTAAGTAAGACAGTAAAGGACAGAACGGAATGAGACATAGTCAGAAGGGCGCTAGAAAGGATTTTCAGTAACTGAAGTTGTAACAATTGAAATCACAAAATAATGGTAAGTTATAGCCATCCCTCCCAAAAGTGAAAATCCATAAGTTTGTAATAAGCATTTGAATAGATAAATATGAAGATAAGAGACAGATCTTTCTTTTTCAAAAAGTGTGTGTGTGTGTGTGCACATGTGCATGAAGTGCCCACGAAGAGCAGAAGAAGAGGTTGTTGTTGGATTCCTTGGGACTGGAGTTAGAGGCAGTTGTGAACCACCTTATGTGGGTCCTGGGAATTATGTATGCAATATTCTGTCTGTGTGTATGCCTGCAGGCCAGAAGAGGGCACCAGACCTTATTACATATGGTTGTGAGCCACCATGTGGTTGCTGGGAATTGAACTCAGGACCTTTGAAAGAGCAGGCAATGCTCTTAACCGCTGAGCTATCTCTCCAGCCCGGGTTAAGGTATTTTTTACTTGAGTGGATACTCAAATTTAAGGTGGAATAGTAGCTGATTTCAAGGAATGAAGAGGAAAATCCTAACTTCAGAAAAGTATAGAGAAACTGGGCAAATCATCCAGCAATCGAATTAAACATCAGTAATAAGTCAGTGATGTCATTAACCGCTGGTGAGCGCGAAGGGGCTTAACCTTTTTGATGTTTGTCAGCAAACAAAACAAAATTGGTGTAGGATTCTGTCACTAGAGTCCCAGCCCTTAGGAAACGGAGGCAGGAGAGTTGTAAAAGCCACAAGAAATCTCAGGAAACGGAGGCAGGAAAGTTGTAAAAACCACAAGAAATCTCAGGAAATGGAGGCAGGACAATTGTAAAAGCCATATGAAATCTTTGGATTGATAAGACCTAAGCGAGATCAGACTTTTAAAAAATATAACATTTGGCTACTACAGGGTCGGTTTCTTTTTTTAGACCTTGGAAGAGTTCATGTTGTATGGTCATTTCCACAGTGAAGGAACAGACTGCATGCTAGCATTCATAATGTGCATATAGGACCTGCATATTTTCCTTTCTCCTTATTAATATGCAAGGTGAGGTCATTGTCTAGCTTGAAATAAAGGAATAGTTGAGACATTGTTAATGCATCAGCTAACATTTAGTCATGTGGATAGTAGGTGTGTCTTCATCCCTCTTACATACCTTATGTGGAGGAGGTACACAGCCAGTATTCACATACAAAGATACTTAGATTTCCTAGTTTGGGCTTTTTCATGTTTTGGTTTCCCTAGACTGGCTCGATGAGTATTGCTGGCTCAGTCTTGAAGCGTTCATATTGGTTGTGGGCTGAATTGATTTGTTGAATAGACAAGTTGTCTTCGGTCAGCTTTGTTTTATGGCTTGTCTGGTTCAGTGCTAATGTTTTAGAGCTGCCAGAAATGAATGTAATAGTGGTGTCCTGGGGCTACAGAGGCTTTCTGGGCTGCCATCAAACCTTCACCTCCTCAGCCTCTTCAGGACTTGCCGATTTCTCCTGTTGGCTTGTTGAACTGAGTTCTTAGAAGCTTTGGTTAGCTTCATTTACATGAACTCTGTGACTTAGATGTTTGGTTTATTTAAATGTTAAACAATGAAAAAGTCAAATTTTTGTATTTATTCCTAAATCTAATTTTCAGAGTTAACGATCTTGGCCCAATAACACTCAATGAGTGTTTTGGCTTTTCTGCTACCTGTAATAGCAGAGATTGTAAATTAATTTAATTTAGGAAAGGGCCAAATTCCATAACCCACAAAACATGGTAAGTTAGTTAGGCTGTGTACAGTTACATTTGTCTCTCTGCTTGCCCTGGAGAGTTCTCAATTCCCAGCAACACAACTGTCTGTAATGAGATCTGGCGCCCTCTTCTGGCACATACTTACAGGCAGGACACTGTATACATAATAGACAAATAAATCTTTTTTAAAAATTTAAAACAAAGTTTTTAGCCCTCCTAGAATCTTTTGTGTGTGGCAGGGAAGATGAAAGAGGTCATCAGAAATGGCTTGTTTCCCTTACAGATGAGAAGTCGCTCTGGGCCACCCTCTTTGAACCATTGTTCTTTCCCTTCTGTTGTAGAGTCTGATAAGGAAGAGAAGCCGCAGAGGACTGTGGTTCCCAAGGAGGTGACACCAGCACTGTGTTCGCTGATGAGCAGCTACGGCAGTGTTTCCGGGTCAGAGAGTGAACCAGAAGGTAAGGTGGGTGAGGCTTCTTGTTGCTTTTGCCTTTGGTTCATGCTGGCCGATGGTAGCATCCAGCATGCAACACACTGTCCCATTCAGGCCCTTTCATGTCTGTAACATCTCTGATAGCGGAATAGAGGTCCCAGCACTCAGGAAGATCAGAAGTTTATGGTCATCCTCAGTTTGGGGCCAGCCTGGGCTATATGAACCCTGGTCCCAAAAAACAATGAAATGAAATGAAATAAAATTTAAGTCTGTTTGGCACAGTGCTGTTTATAGAACACGTTTGTGTAAGTTGTCTCACTTGGAATGTATAGTGGCCCTGCACTTTTGTTTATTTGTATGTATTGCACATGCGTGTAGGTATATGCATGTGCAGTGTGTGCAGAGGCCAAAGGTCCATATTGGATGTCTTTCTAGATTGTTCCCCACCTTTTTGAGATAGGATCTCGCACTGAACCCAGAGCTTACTGAGGTTACAGATGCATGCCACCACCCCCTGCTTTTTCCTGAAGGTCAGAGGTCAGGTCCTCAGGCTTGTGTGGCAAGCACTTAACTCCTGAGCCGTCTTTCCAGTCCTCATCTGTTTGTTTTAAAGGATTGAAGAAATGAACTCTTTCAAGATTCTATGTGAGAAGTTGGCAATGCCCAGGAGACGTGTTTTACTTTCCAGATAGTGTGTGTGGCTTTGTTGTGATAAGCCAGTTTACCTCCTGCAGCCTCTCTTTTAGGGCCACATACTCGAGTTGTGATGGGCTAGCAGTCTGATAGAGTGTAGTTTTAAATCCAGGATTCACACCAATAATGTAGTATATACTTAGTGAATAAAACAATGTCCTATAGTTGGCCAAACCTGGTCCTGCTTGGTAATTGTGTGTAGGCCTTTCCTACTGTGAGAGTTGGTGTGTTTGTGACGGAGAAGGTGTGATCAAAGTCGGAGCTGGGGTTAGGAGTAAGAGATAAAGTGTTCGTGTATAATGAAGGGAATGTAATTGGATGAAGTTAGCGGTCTCTCAGATGACAGTGTTTGTGTACTTGGAGGATGTGGACTAAGGAAGAGCTGGGCTTCGATACAAAACTTGGTGTTTATGTATCTGTCTGTGACGTGGGAATGTTTTTGCTGTTAGGGCTATGGGCTCGTCTGGCAGTTAAAAGCTACTTGGATTTTGAAATGTAAGCTACTTTGGCTTTATCAGCGGATCCCTTCACAGGTGGTTGCCTTCTTTTACCTTTAAGAAAAACAGTATTTGTTTCTTACTCTTGTTTCCCATATACTGATAGGTAGATGGAGTTATTCTTTAAACGCGTATTATATTTCCTCCCTATCAGTTGTATTTATAACATGATAAGGAGAAAAGCTATTAACAGGTTAATGAATCCCACAGAAACAAGGCGGACTAAGCTCTCTTCTTCCCTCTGGAGATGAAGCATTTGATAAGTACTCTGCCTACTCTGGTCTTCAGTTTGAGGCTGCCGCCATTTTTAAATTGGAAGGAAGTAAAGAAACTAGAAGTCTTTGAAATCTCACACCTTCTTTTTCTGGGGCATCAGGTTTGGAGAGGATAAGTTTGTTAGCATAGTGTGTGGCAGAACCTATGTGAAAATGTAGATTTGGGGACTTGGTGATTTCCTTGTAGTCCCTGCTTTGTGTCATTTGCTGTCTTCCTGAACAGGAAAGGGGTATGAAGCTTCTTTTATAGTAGCAGCAGATAAATACGTTTCAGATTTTTGTGTGAATTTATTTTAACTATTTAAATAGTCTCCTTGCCTTCAAGAGAACGCCTTTGCTTAGTACTCTTAGATCTTAAGAATTATTTTATTGTTTGAACTCAGCTTCATCAAGCCATCCAGTGGCTCCCTGATGTCTCTCATTAACTGTCTTCTAGGCAGGTTAAAGAGGGCTGGCTTCCCACGCGAGACTGACACAGTGCAGAGGGTGTGTCTGTATCCGGGACTGCCAGGATTGTGAATAAGGAGTGTTTTAAGTGGTTTGCTCTGATGATTTTCCTGTCTTCATACTGCTTCCTTGACTCAGCTATGATTAGAACCCCAAACTGAGAACTGGTTTAAAATGCCACAAACCGATGATTTTAACTTAAAAGGATAGTGTAGCCGTATTTAGAACTGATTTGAATTGGTGGACATTATATTAATATATGACAATTAGTGGACAGATGTTAAGAGAAAATAGAAATGGCTCCTTGTCCTTAGTCCTTAGAAATTCGACTGTGTAAGCTCTGACTCACCTGACCTTTGTGGTCCTTGGCTGAGTGACGACACTTGAAGGTTGAGGAATGACAGGGAATGGTGCTACAGCTCTGACTGCTGCGCCCGCCCGTAGTTCTCTGCTTCCTCTTTCCCTCATCACTGAAGAAGCATCGCATCCTTCATGTGGTCATGGCAAATACTCACAGTGCCTACTCCATGACAGGCCCTGGGTGTGTGCTTTACTAAGTTATAACTGTCTTGTTACCGGGGTACCGACCACTGCTTCCATGCACAAAGGAGGACGTGTGAGCAGAGGTCACCAGCTTGCCGTAGACTATTGAGTGATGTCGACTTGAGGTCAGCAATCTGACACACAAATTTGTGCTTGAAATATGTGCCCCGTAATTCCTTGAGATACAATTTCCACATTTGGTCCTTTGTAAAACTTGAATATGGAGAGTATCACACTGTATTTATTCATGGTAAATAAGTATATAGAGTTACTGTTTATGAGGAGGTACAGAAATCCTTTCTTAGACGGGACTGTGAGTTGGTCAGTGTTTATATTTTTCTCTCCACTATTGCAGTGATATTGTGAAATCAGTGTTCAGGTATCAGGAACCTATATTTGTGAGATAAATCTGCTTGGTAGTAGTGTGGTATACTTTCATTACATTGATGGGTTTGGTCTGCTAGAGGCTTGCGTCTGTACTCATATGGGACACTCATTGGCCCATGGCCTTTTTTGATTGTAGTGGATTTGGTGTGATTTGGGATATGGTTCTGGTTTTAAGGGTTTATATAGGATTTCTTTTTTACCTTTTTTTATTTTTGTAGAATTTTCTGAATTTAGCATTTTTCTTTTGGGAAGGTTTTAGATTATGAATTAAATTTCCTTTATAGATACAGGGTTAATGACCTTTTCTGTTCCTTCTGAGTTGAATTACTGGTATAAAATTAGTAGTCAGTTGTAGAAGTCCTTGTGATATTATAGTAAGGTTTTCACTTTTTCCATGTATTAAATATTCTCCCCATGTCCCTTTATCTTGTTTAGTCTTGTTGGGTATTTACTGGACTTACCTTTCCAAGGCCCTAACTCCGGCTTCATCGATCTTTATCACTTTTCAGTGGTTTTCTCTCAGATCCATGCATTTCCATTCTTTATCTCCCTTTGCACGGCACTCTTGAAATTTGCTTGACTATTAGACTCTTCCCCAACATTAGCATCAAAGCTATAACTTTGCCCTCGTGTGCCGTCTTAGCCAAATTCTTCAGACTTGAAGCATTACATTTTCAGTTTTATTCTAAAGTATTTCGTAATTGACCTGGTAATTTAAGAAATTTAGTATATGGGTATTCTGAAGATAAAAGAAACAAACTCAGTTCGTTCTGTGTGTTCATTCAGCGACCAGGACAGACTGACTGCCAAGACCACTGGGAGGGAGGGTTTTCCCACACAGCACAGATGACAGATGCCCACACTTTCGGTCCATTTCTTTCACTTGCCTACCTGGAGAAGAGTTAGTTCCAGGGGCTGCAGACTAGAGTACCACCTCTGCCTTTCCCTGTTGCCAGTTGCAAGGCCTAGGTTTTTGTACTTGTGCAACTGATTGTGATTGAAGTCAAGGTTCCTGTAAGGTAAGTACTACAGAGAGTGTCCAGGCCATTCATACACAGCTGTGCGTTCTTGAGGTGTGGCGGCGTGCTTCCATTTTCTCCCTTCCTTATTGCAGAGGCCATCGGCTGGCATCGCGTCCTCCCCTGCCGTTGTTTAAATAGTCGTTCTCTCTGTTTTCAAAGAGTCTTTGTGTTTGTGTGCATATTTCCTGTGCCCTGGTATTTGTTACTCGTTTGAGGAGTCCCAAGCTTTTTGGATGGGTGCTTTCTATACTCTTGAGGTGGTCTCCTTAATAATTGGTAAAGCACCTAGGTGGGGTGGAGCTTGCTGTAAAGTCTTTAGGTTTAAGTTACTGGGTAATCCCTGCCCCATCCCCCCCAAAAATTAAGTCAGGCATTGGTGGTGGCACCTTTAATCCCAACGCTTGGGCTGCAGAGATAGGTGGATCTCTGTGAGTTCAACCAGCCTGGTCTACAGAGCTAGTTCTAGGACAGCCAGGGCTACACAGAGAAACCCTGTCTCAAAAAACCATTTAAAAAAAAGTTATTGGGTAGCCAGTATTATGGCTGGGAGGATTCTTACACTTCTCTGGCTGTTTTTAAATTCTTTGACCTGGTTTTTCTTTTTATGTTTGTTGTCTGCACATGTAGAAATCCCCATCAAGACTCAAGTGGATGTTCTGCCAGAAACCCAGATTCCTCATAGCAGTCCTCCCAAGAGCCCACGACAAAGTGTCAAAACAACGGGTAGAACTGTCCCAAGAGCCAGGTGGGAGAGCCAGAGGAATGGGTTCAGGAAGGTAGCCCTGAAGAGGAAAAGGAGCCACTGCCACCCCTTATTTGAACCACGAACTCGTCACCCATACCTCCTGGAGATGGTGAGTACTGTTTCTTCACGCCGTCATACCCATACTTTCATTGTAACAGTGGGGTCACTGGGATGCTGTGTGTATAGTGAAGGTGGGGTCACTGGGGTGCTCTGTGTGTATAGTGAAGGTGGGGTCACTGGGGTGCT
>JABTXL010000002.1:35641980-35668882 GCA_025134845.1 Neodon shergylaensis | reverse complement strand
GGTGCTGTGTGTGTATAGTGAAGGTGGGGTCACTGGGGTGCTGTGTGCTCCCATGTTCCTTGGAGACACATATGTGTGGATGTCTAACCTCTAAAGCTATGTTTGACATATAGGTGGTATTCAGTACATGCAGAACAATTACATTTTAACTTCTTAACGTTTAAGTATAGGTTTAACTACTGAAGAGGAGGTATGTGTTGAGGTTACACTTTGATTGGAAGCACAGCTAAATACAGTGGCGAGCTGAGGGAAAAGAAAATCATTTTCTGTTTTAAAAATGCCTGTTGAGAGCTGCAGAGATGGCTCACAGTTTAGAGGATCCAGCTTCAGGTCCCAACACCACATGCTGGCTGTCAACTGTGCATGACTCCCATTCCAGGGTATCTGATACTCCCTTCCAGGTTTACAGGCACAGGTGCACATACATACATGCAGGCAAAACCCCCATACAGATAAAATAAAAATGAATGGATGGATGAATGAATCTTTTGAAAATATATATATACCTTTGAAACAGCTCAAGAGTAGTGTCAAGACAAGTCCTGAAGTGTCCTGCCCCAAGTCGCCTTTTCCTTTCTCTGAGTGTGCCTCTATTTGTATCTGCCTTGGGCTTTAATGGCTTTACAGCATCATGTATTCGAACATTTACTAAACACTAGAAGCAGTGTGCCTTGCTTCTGAGAAATGGGGATGGTGCTGTTCAGAGATCAGATCTTCTCCTGTCTAAAAGAAGCGGTTTTAGTGGCGCTAAAGTGAAGTCTTGTGGTTCAGGTGAGGCTTCTGCTGTGGCCAGTGTCCTGTCTGTCCTTCCTGTTAAATCAGATCGTGGGTGTGCTCTGTGTGTGACTGCTCGGCACAGTCAGCTGCAGTTTTCAGATGTCTGTCTGATGCTGTTGAAGATCACCAAGTGTGCTCCTGCTCTGTAGGACAGACATCAGAGACATCCAAATGAAATTCTTTTTGGCAAATAACACGACTCCTTCATTACGTACTTTTCGGGATACCAGGGTATTGTAGCTTTCTTTCAGTTGTGATTACGAAAATCAAGGAATGTGGAGGTGTTTTCAGCTCTTACTGTAGGTAACACACTTCGTTTTTACCATTTATAGACTTGGATTTGGGGGAATCCTCTTTAATATTTCTTTTTTACTTTTGGTGTTTCGAGACAGGGTTTCTCCGTAGCTTTGGAGCCTGTCCTGGAACTAGCTCTTATAGATCAGGCTGGGCTTGAACTCACAGAGATCCGACTGCCTTCACCTCCCGAGTGCTGGGATTAAATGCTTGTGCTACCATTGCCCAGCCCTCTCTATTATTTCTTACTGACTTTCTAAGAGTGTCTCTAAGGCAGTGGAGTCTTACATTGTCCAGGCTGCCGTGGAATCTCTGTGCTGAGTGGTGATCTTGTCTCAAGGAACTGAGTGTACAGGAGAGCACTCCTGCACCAGTGTGTGTGTGTGTGTGTGTGTGTGTGTGTGTGTGTGTGTGTGTGTGGTACCTGCAATGTAGGGGAAAGGTCATGAGTTTAAGTTCTGCTTTCCTGTTCTTTACTCTTTCTCCCTAGAGGAGCCCAAATGTGAACAAGGTAAATGGAAAAAGGAAATGTGTATTTTGACAAATCTGTTCTCCTGTTCTGTGCTCTTTCTTTTAGGAGGGGACATGGTATTTTAAGTTGTGTTTCTTGGAAATTTTTTTAAACAGCTAATCTTTCTTTAATGTACATTTTAGCTTCTCGCTCCGGACATTCGGCATGAAAGAAATGTGATTTTACAGTGCGTTCGCTACATCATCAAAAAAGACTTTTTTGGACTCAATATTAATTCTGTGAAAACTGAGGCTGAGTAGATGCCTCGTGGTTCCGCACATGGAAGAGAAGCATGGAAGTGCCACCCTCCAGTAAGCAGAGTAAACCCACAACTCTAAGGAGCGGAGCAGTGGTAAAACTGTAAGCCTCATGGGATATCATGTTGGATTTTAAGTCTGTCCTTTGGCTTTGTGTAAATAAATGCACAGCTGGTCTTTTTAAGGGTGTGTCTGTGTTATTGGGGTGGTAGCCTGTAGATTTTGCTGTCTCAACTGCTGGCTCCAAAAGAGATGCACAAAGACTTAATATTGACATAAATGCTCAGCCGATGGCTTAGTTAGGCTTGTTCTTAGCCAACTCTTACGTTTGGATTAACCCCTGTTTCTTACCTACCCTCTACCATGTGGCTCATGGCTTGTCTCCCTGGGTGGCTGACTGACGTCTCCTCTGACACTGCCCTTCCTTTATCCCATCATTCTCAGTTTGGCGTTCCCACCTAACTTTATCCTGCCTAACTATTGGCCAGTCAGCTTATTTATTGAACCGATGATAGCGACATATATTCACACAGTGTGCAGAAGGATTGTCCCACAGCAGCAACCATGCAGGGCGCCTGAGCTTTCCGTTCATGACCTCTTTCCCAAGGAATGTTTGTGTGACCTCAGACGTACAAACGTATACAAGACAGGTACACAAGTCAAAGATAGAAAGACATAAAGGAAATTAATTTAAAACAGTTTTTTTGGTGTGTATATAATTTCATCATTCATTAGAGAGAAATGAACTTGCATATTAATGAGGTGGGTATGTCTGTTTTTATATAAGAATTACATCTTGGCTGAGTATTTTCCTCACGATGTACAACATCTTCATCGTTTTCCAGAGTTAATTGATATTTTGATTTTGTAATTGTTAATGCTGAAAATGCTACTTTGCATAAGTATGTAGAACAAAATGACAAAATTATGTAGAGTGCCATTTCAGAAATTGTTGGAAATTTGTCTTACTCTCAAGCCAGAATCCTTGTAAGGATTTTTATGAAGCTCAAATCAGCAATGCAAACAGCAGCTTTTAAAATCAAACACCATGCAATCTAATGATATATTAATTTGATACGAACTTGTGGAGCATAACAGCAGAAATATATTAAACATCTTTGTTTTCTGCAACTAAACCATAGGAGCAGAAAAGTGTATGCATAGTGAGAGGCACTGCAGTTCACAACCCCACAGCCGTCTGGAATCTGAGCTGAGGTTGAAGGTGGCAATTATTATGGTACGATGGTGGGGACAGTGCAAGATGTGTGTTCAGGATTAAAACCACAGTGAGGTCACACGATGCAGCACTGGCATGTGCAGCCAGACACTAGATTCATTGCATGTGGGATTTTGAAACAATTTCTGGTCCTTTGTACCTTTCCTGGCTGCCACACTCAGTTGCGCACACCCACGGTTGAAGGAAGACTGCGGTTGGGTTAATTAAGAACTGAAGACCTGGGTAGTAACAGGCAACACATTTTTAAATGCTAATTTAGTCAGACATAATTAGGGAGATATATTTTGTTTTATTGCAAAAGAGAATTTTTGTTTGTTTGGTTGGTTGGTTGACTTTTTGAGCGGGGTTTCTCTGTGTAACTGCTCTGGCTATCTTGTAGACCAGGCTGGCCTAGAACCTACAGAGATCCACCTTCCTCTGCTTTCTGTGTGCTGGGATTAAAGGTTTATGACACCACTGCTCGGCTGAAAGTTGTTTTTAATAGTGGCAAAATGGCTCAGTAGGTAAAACGCCCTGAGTTCTGTCTCTAGAGCCTACACAAAAATAGGGGGGAAAACCAACTCCAGGCTTGTCTTCTTGACCTTCATTATTGTCATTATTGTTCTGTCTCTCTCTCTCTCACACACACACACACACACGATAATAAAATTTCAAAAATAAACATCAAGTTAATATAATCAGGAAGTCTATGAATTAAAAAAAAATATATCAGCTCCACTTATAGAGCTCCAGGTATTGAAAGTTAAAAAACCATAATGATGGTCTAAATGAAATACTGCTGCTTTTTTTTTTTTTTTTTAAGAGAAACAGATCACACAAAGGTGATTATAGCACTTGGGATCCCATACTTTTTTTTTTTAAGATTTTATTTTTTATTGTGTATGCAAGAGGGCGCCAGATCTCATTACAGATGGTTGTGAGCCACCATGTGGTTGCTGGGAATTGAACTCAGGACTTCTGGAAAAACAGTCAGAGTTCTTAATCTCTGAGCTATCTCTCCAGCCCCATGAAATGCTTCTTAAAAGGTTCAAAATCATACTGACCTTTTTCTAACATCCCGTTAGAAACTATGTATAAGCCAGGACGGTGGCACATGCCTAACTCCAGCACGGGCAGAGGCAGGCCGATCTCTCTGAGTTCAGAGTCCAGCTTGCTCTACAAAGCGAGTTCCAGGACAGCCAAGGCTACACAGAGAAACCCTGTCTCAAAAACCTCTTTCAAGATACACTGTGAGGAGATGGAAGTGTTCATCTCTTTCAGGATACACAATTAAGATTTATTTTCTGGGGGTACTGGAGAGATGGCTCAGTGGTTAAGATCACTGCCTTCTCTTCCAAAGGTCCTGAGTTCAATTCCCAGCAACCCATGGTGGCTCACAGCCATCAGTAATGAGATCTGGTGCCCTCTTCTGGCCTGCAGGCAAAACACTATATACATAATAAACAAATTTTTTTTAAAAAGGGTTTATTTTTCAATTGAGCTTTTAAGATTTTAAATTTTCTTTAGTGTTCCTTCAAAGTAATGACTTCTCCTGTGACATTTATTTGCTCTTCTGACTTCCTAGTCCCACTTGCCCCCAAATAGCGCCCCTCATTTCATATCACTTTTTTCTTCTCTCTCGTTCCCCTGTAAATGTTTTAAGGTAAATGAAGGCTGCTGAGCTGGTGTCTTGTGACAGCGGGGAACTGGGTCTTCTCTTGCATTGAGCCAGCTATTCCATGTAGCTTTCTACCTTTTTACTTTATGTGCATGGCTGTTCCTCCTGCAGCTGTATCTGTGTATCATGCTTGTGCGTGGTGGCTGTGAAAGCCAGAAGAGGTCTTAGATACCCTGTCTGGGACTGGAGTTGGAGGAAGGTTGTGAGCTGCCATGTGGGTGCTGGGAATTGAACCCAGGTCCTCTAGGAGAACAATGCTCTTAACCACTGAGCCACCTCTACAGCCCTCCCTTCTACCTTTTTGATGGATAACTGAAAGGCTAGGATTCTGAAAAAAAAAAAAAAAGCCTGTCACTACAGTTGAAAAATCTACTTTTATGTGAAGTTGCATTGAAGTTTGTGGATCTTAACTTGCAAAGCAGAAGGGAAAGCCCCTGTGTTGGTCCTGACCTATCTCTAGGACGCTGGAATGCCTGACTAGGAGCACTGATGACACCGCAGATTCCAGTTACAGATTCGGGATCAGTCATTGTTTCCCAGCCTGTTTGACTGGCTCATCCATGTTTGCAGCTAACTTTACCTTACTTCGGAAAGCTCATCTGCCCAATTCAGCACATGTGATTCTGTTGAGCCTTCCCTGTGTCCCCACTGTGCTTATCTCACAGTACAGAAGCACACAGGCCTTTCCTGACTTCAGGAAACTCATTAATTTATGTATATTCAGGGATGTGGTTCTCAGCCCAGTTCATCTTCCTGGGAAGAACTCAAGTTAGAAACCAAGTTGATCCCAAAAGTACTGTGAGTGTGCGGTCTACCAGCAGGTAGCATGTGCATTCCTCAGGCTTAAATTCCTCAGGTTCACGAATGAATTCCCAGGTGCCTGCATTACTACACGGATCGCCGTATTTCAAAGGCTATTAGTAGTCGCTGTGAAACTGGGTAGGAAGCATTTTACTTTCACCATTTCATTTTTGTTTTGTTTCTGCTTTTGCTTTTTTGGTGTTGTTCTTGTTTGTCTTTTGGAACAGTCTCACTGTGCATCCTTGACTAGCCTGGAGCTCACAGAGCTGTTCCTGTCTCTGCTTCCCAAGTTCTGGGATGAAAGGTGTGCACTGCACTTGGCTCAGTTTGTATTTTGTAACAGGTGTAGTTAAGACTGAAACCACTATTCTGAGCTCTGTCTTGACTATGTCTGACAGGTTTGCGATGTAGATTCTGTTGTCTGTTCCAAAGAGGATTACAAATTAGTGTCGTCACCCCCCTCCCCGTGTGTGTGTGTGTGTATCTGTGTGTATCTGTGTAGTATGTGAATATGCATGCATGACTGTATGACTGAGCACTTGACTGCCTAGTGGAGGGTAGGGGGGAGATCAGCTTTGAAGAACGAAATTTAGGCCTTTTTCAGCTTTCTGGCTGACAGATTCTAGCATGGCCCTGTGGAGGTTTGAATAGGTATGGCTCCCATAGACTCACGTATTTAAATGTTTGGCCCATAGGAGTGGCACTGAAAGAAATGTGTCATTGTGGGGGCAGGCATTGAGGTTTCATATGCTCAAGCCATTGCCAGTGTGGGATACAGTTCACTTCCTGTTGCCTCAGGATCAAGATGTAGAACTCTGAGCTCCTCTCCAGCACCATGTCTGCCTGTATGCTGCCTTGCCATGATGATAATGGACTGAACCTCTGAAACTGTAAGCCAGCTCCAATTAAATGTTTTCCTTTATAAGAGTTGCCAAGGTCATGGTGTCTCTTCATGGCAATAGAAACCCTAGCTAAGACAGAAGTTGGTTCTGGGGACTGGAATGTTACTGTGATAGGATGAACCATGTTTTTGTTTGGAGTAATAAGGGCTTTGGGACTGTGGTTTAGAAAATGTGGTATTTGAATGCTTTAAGTAGAACTTAATGGGTTATCCTAGTGGGATCATGGAAGACAGTGAGTGGTGCTAAGGGTGATTCGAACCATGAGAGCCTGGATCAAGAGGTTTCAGAGGAGAAGAATGTTAGTATGTGGTCTAGAGCCTTGTCTTAGGATATTTTGGTGAAGAAAGTGGCTGGTCTTTGCCCTTGTCCAAAAGTCTGCATGAGTCTGAAGTGAAGAATTTTGGATTAATTCTATTGGCAGAGGAAATCTCAAAACAGCCTAGTATTGACGCTATCATATGGTTATTAGTGGTCACTCTTAAGATTTATAGGGCTGGGAAGATGGCTCAGCGGTTAAGAGCTCTGAATGCTCTTCCAGAGAACCCAGGTTCAATTCCCAGCACCCACATGGCAGTTCCTAACTGTAACTCCAATTCCAGAGGTTCTGACGCCCTTACACAGACATATATGCAGGCAAAACACATAAATAAAAGGTAAATAAACTTATGATGAAAAGGAGCAAGCTGAGCAAGTAAATACAAAATGTACAGATTTTGGAGAAAAGAAGCACCAGGAAGTAGAATGGAGCAATCTACCTGTGGTCTCAGGCCATTCAATACCATATGTACAAAGGTTAGGGCCTGGCAGGAAACCAAAGGTCATTATTGGGAAATTGTCGAGACCAAGGCAGAAAATTTACTACCCAAAAGAAACCACCATGTAGGATCATCTGGCTCATTGGTCCATCTTGGTCCCCCTAAGAAGGCTAACCCCAAAATCCCAATTTCCCCAGAAATTTCTTTGGTAACCATGGGGATAAAGATCTAGGAAGCAGCAGAAGCCAGCCCCTCCGTGTTCAGGATACCAGGAATTTATCAGTTCCTTAACTATTTTTAACATGGTATAGATTTAACTGCTAGCTATGCTTGGAGCCCAAGTCCCCATATTATGTTGGATTGGAACCAATCAAGCAAGAAACTCCACTTCCAATCCTGACAACTATAATGCTTCCCACCATGATGACAATGGACTTAACCTCTGAAAATGTAAGCCACCCCAATGGAATGTTTCCTTTATAAGAGTTGCCATGGTCATAGTGTCTCTTCACAGCAACAGAAACCTTAACTAAGACACGTAGTGATATTAGGCAGGCACCCTTTCCTTGGAGGTCCCAGGGTAAATCTTGCTTTTTGGCTTCTGTAGTGCTGCTTCTGGCTAACTGAAGTGTGACAAGCAGCGTATGGTTTTGGTTCATAAATGACAAAAGTTGTATGAAGCAATTACTTATATAGCCCTATTGTTAAATAAAACTCGGGAGTCAGAAATTGGGAACAAAACCTGATAAATCCAAAGAGTGGTGGAGAAAACAACTGACTGACCCTACTCTCCACATTTCCTGATCAAAAACAGACCACACATCTTTCTAAGCCCCTCCCTGCTGCTTCTTGTGCCCTTCTATCTCAGCCCTCCAAAACCTCTATGACTAATCCCAGTCAGCCTATCATTGACTCCACCCTCTGATTCAAGTTAAACTTTATTGGTAGTCTTGGGGTGTCAGTGTGAACAAATATCTCTCAACAACTTTAAGGCTTGGTGCTACATGGTTTAGGCAAGGTAGGGCTGTGAGCATAGAGGGTGGAGGAAGTGCAGTGGGCGGTGTTTTGTGGCTATGGGAAGCTGCACTCAGAACACATGGCAGTTATGACCGCCTGCATGAGAGAGGGAGGGATGGGGAAGGGAGGGAGGGAGAGAGCAAACCCACCGCCAGTGTAGTAGTTCACAACCATCTGTAACTTCAGTTTCAGGGGATCTGATGCCCTCTTCTGACCTCGTAGGATACCAGCACACGTAGTGAACATACATACACACAGGCAAAACACACATAAATCTGGAAGAAAACATTTCACCAAGGAAGGAGAATGAGGGGGAGGGGAGGGTGATGAGAAGGGGTTTGGTGGGGTGGAGGGGATGGGAGGGTGATCTGTGAGAACGTAACCATGGTACATTGTGTGCAAGAATGAGGTTGTCAAAATTTTCAAAATTAAATTAAAAAATTGCGAAGCTATTTATGTCAACAGAACATGGAGCTGCAAAGATACTAAACTATTATTTTTCCAGAAATGTTGAAGTGTTTTTAAATTCTTGTGTCAAATTGAAAAGCAAGCCTGCATGTTTTCTCTGTTCACAGGGCTGTGTTTAGACAAGTGTCCAAATGCATAAGACTGCGCTCGCAAGCCTCACTCAGGGCTGGCCATGACTTCACTGTCATTTGGAATATTGTTATGGTTTGGAACACTGAATTGCTAAGATGATTTTCACTTTGAAGACACATGTTCAACTCATTTAAATAAGAGGTTAAAGTCACTAAAATACTAAGCCTGTAAGCCAGTTTCTGTCACCAAGCATAAATTTTGGTTTTGATACCAGATGACTTAGTAATATAAAATTGAAACGTGGGACCTCAACTCAGCAGCAACCCTTTCCAGAAGGTCCTGGCCTAGCAATGTTTAGTCTCTTGGCCCCTATTCTAGACATAGACTTGATGGTGGTTTGCATGCTCGCCATTTTTAACTCCTATGCGTAAGCGTTATTGATATTCTATACAATGATACTTCAGTAAGGGTGAGATTCGGGCAGCGATTGCACTGCCCTCTGTGATTTTTCTAAGTCCCCCTCCTTTAACTACCATCACCAGGACACCGTCAGTGACTGTACCAGACACGTTGACAACAAAAACAATCACAACCGCACGAGCGTGTATTCTTACTGCTTGACGTGACTCTTTGGGAGCCTTTTCTCCAGCGGCGTTATATTCACCAGCAACACCACCAGTAAAGACGACAAATGGAGCCATTATTTGTAGTATCCATGCCGCCACCTGTCACACAAGATTTAAAATTGAAAATTAGTTCTTTTGTTCTCCAAACTTCTTTGGGTAGATTTTCCAGGTTCTCTAATTTGTCTGGCTATTGTCCAGTGAGAGAAACTCATTTTTGGAAACATTCCCCTTTCCTCCCCAGGGCATATTGTATCTGTCTACCCTTCTCTCCATATATTACTTAATAAATTCACTATCAGTAAATGGCACTTTTGGCCATCAAATATGCTCCTAGCTTTTTACAGCGTGTTACAAAAAAAACTTATCAAAGTTTTAACTTTAAAAAAATTGGGAGAGAGGGTTGAGCAGTGGCCAGTATCCAGGTCAGGAGAGGAGGTTCACAACTCCAACCCCAGCGGACCTGGTCTCCCTTTTCGTGTGGCAATGCTGTCACACACAGACACCGATACATACATATCTTCACAAAACAAACACATCATTTTGTTGCAAAGACAGGCTGTTTCTCAGCTCTGCTGGTTTGTCCTTGTAACAATCCTTGGTCTGCTTGAGATCTGACGACATAAGGCCTTCTCAGTCAATCTTCAACAATTTCACATATTCCTACAGATTAAACAGAGAAACTTATTTGCCTTGACAAAAGCAATCTGTCTGCATTCATGACTTTTCTTTTGGGGTTCTGTTTCTCTTGGAGATGTTGCAGAAACTGTACTAGGATTAAAATACAACAATAGAGCCGGAAAAAAAAAAACACAATAGAGCCAGGCAGTGGTGGTGCATGCATTGAATCTCAGCACTTGGGAGGCAGAGGCAGGTGGATCTCTGAGTTCGAGGCCAATCTGGTCTACAGAGGGAGTTCCAGGACAGGCTCCAAAGCCACACAGAGAAACACTGTCTTGAAAATACAAAACAAAATTTAACAAACAATACACACACACACATATGTATAAAACAATAGAAAAGGGACTATATTTACTTATGAAAATTAATTTCTAGGGAATAGAAAACAAGGTTCGGACTCCACATCTCAGTTGCTGGAGCTGGAGAAATGGCTCAGAGGTTAAGAGCACTGCCTGCTCTTCCAGAGGTCCTGAGTTCAATTCCCAGCAACCATGGTGGCTCACATCTCAGATTCTGGTGCAACAGATCAGAGGCTGACTGCAAAGCACAGTGCAGATGGGTGAGGTCCAGCTGAGGTGTGGCAGGGCCCTTAACAATCAACTACGACTACTGCCAGGCCTTCTGAACAACGTCAACTGCCTGTCATTCCCAATGGAGCTTTAAAACATTGCTGGGAACTGTGCTGCACTTGCCAAGTCACCCAGAGCCAGTGTGACATCTGATGGGGATAACACAGTGGAAGCCGCTCACGAGGGGAGACTGAGACCATCCCTGTGGGTAATCGGCAGGAGTGCTTGTGTGTTTAGTGTGCCTAACGTCACCTGCAGACGGATGCTAGAGAACTGCACAGAAGAACTACCTTTCCACCGCGAAAACAAAAACTCCTCACACTGTAAGTAAGTTTATGATGACAGCCGCCCCGTCCCCTCCCCCAGTCGTATTCGAAGCTCTGTACTTATGCTCTTTCAGGATTGGACCTCCCCTACTCTAGGCAGTCACCACATATGGATGTATGGAAGCCCAGACTTTCTCTGAGACTGATTAATGAAGAGACGAAGGAACCAATCACTCAACGGGTGGACTTGTGGTGGTGAATCTTGTCAACTTGAGTACAACCAGATGGATCAACTAAAACCCAAGTTTTAGTGAGGGGTTTTCCTCAACAGAATCATTGGGGGTGGGAAAACCAACCCAATATATAAAAAAAAGGTACCATGCTGTGGACTAGTTGCCCCTGAGGATGTACGTACGTACATATGTATGTATGTATGCATTTATGTATGTATATAACACTGCACAGCAGCTGGAACTGTAACAAGGAGATCCAGACTCTGTCCCTGCACGGTCGCCAGTCTAAGAAGGAAGCAGGCACATAGGTTCAAGCTAAAGACGGCTGGGCTGGGCCCATGACAAGCACCTGACCCAGTGTGAAGGCTCAGGGATGTTCACCCCGAGTCATGGGACATGGACATGTTGCTAGGTTTGGAGCAAAGTCACATGATCTGAACAAATTGCTGGAGAAGCTTTGCCAGGCCCCTTTGGAGAACACACCCAGTCTTAGACGCTGGACCTGGTGCTGGGTGTGGAGATTAACTTGCCCTGGTGCTCAGCCTCGAGGTGGGGGGTGAGGGCCGAGGGGGTGGGGAGTTACCCCAAAGAGCTCCAAGGTTAACTAACTCCAGCGGCCCGCCGAGAACATTCCTTGCGGAGAGGAGTTAACAGCTGCATATCTCTGAAGCTTCTGAAAGTGAACTCTCCGGGCTCCTGAAATGAAAACCATCTCTACTCCCAAGTGTCTGGCATCCAGGCCTGCATCACACCCGCATCCCCTCGGCTGCTGTAGTCTCTGGCAAGTGTGGCATATTTGAGACCTTCCTCCAGTATCAAATGGAGGATAAAACGGGAGAGGTGCCTACAGAGAATCAGCCTCGTATGCACAGGGACAGAAATAACTGTTCTTATGTCAACAAGAAAGCTTTGTCTGTGTGTGCGTTTCCTCCTCCCGGGGAACATTTTGTTCTTGCTGCTGGTTAAGAGGTGGCAACGTTCACATAGAAATACAGCAGGAAGTATTTAAGCGAGATAAAAAAAAGGGGGGGGCGGTTACTACTTGGTCAAATGAGTGAGTACAGGATTAGGTTCTCAGGGGCATTAAGGAATTTAACTCCTGAATCTTCTTATTGAATAACTCAAGGGTGGTGCGGGATTCACCTTGACGGATTTATTTTTATTAATATTATTTTTTTTTTTTAATTTTCAGGCTTGTGTTTTGAGATTCAGAGAAAGTGGGAGTGCCTAGTGATTGGGAGATCTGAGGCAGTTTCATGGCGCTGAAGGGCCTCAAGGTTGGCTCCGGGTGGAAGAGGCTGGTCTGGCAGAGGGAGAAGCCGGGCAGAGCAGATAGGCTGTTCTGTGGACGGTGTGCCAGGGCAGGGTGCCGAGAGCTGCAAAGGCTTAGCTGGGGAATTTGGAGTTTACGGACAACCAGAGTGGATGTGGACCTGAGTTTCTGCCCTTCAGTGGCCCTACACTTTTAGAAGCAAAAGGCTGCTTAGTCCTGTACTTTGACATGGCTCAAAATCTAGGAACTTCACAAGGGTGGGTGCTTGCTAACAGCCAGACTGCGGCCCTGTGTCCTGAAGCTCCCATTTGTGGAAGTCCCAGGTAGATGAAGCAGGAACTCTAGATCAACAAAGTCACCTGAAAAGTCTTCTGACCTTGTGAGGCACTCACTGTCTCTGGGGCCCAGGAAGGATCGCTGTACTGGGTGGGTTTGTGAGGTATCAGAGTGGAATGAACCTCAGCCGAGGAGATGCCTCAGTGAGATCCAGCTGTAAGACATTTTCTCAACTAGTGATCAACGGGGGGAGAGCCCAGCCCATACAGGTGAAACTCTACCCGGGCTAGTGTAAGAAGGTGGGCTGAGCAAACCATAGGAAGCGAGCCTGGAAGCAGCTCCCCTCCATGGTCTCTACCTCAGCTCCTGCCTCCAGGTTCCTGTCCTGTTTGAGTTCCTGTCCTGACTTCCTTCAACTATGAACAGCATTGTGGAAATGTAAGCTGAATAAACCACCTACACCCTCTCCTCCCCAACTTGCTTTCTGGACATGGTGTTTTCGTTACAGCAATAGAGACCCTAAGATAGCTGCCTCTAGGAACCCGTGGCCAGTGAGAGCCAGCCCTAAAGCAAGTACAAACCCAAGAACGGTGAGTCTGGGCTGCATCTGATACCTTTACTGTCTCCATCTCTCCCCCATGCCCTAGAGTGTTCACAGGAGGAAAGCCACGGAGGAGAGAAGCAGGTTATCGCGCCCTGGTGTGGTGTTTAACTAGCGCATCGCTAATTCTCCATCACCAGCTGCCTGCCCTCCCAGCTTTGTAATCTTTACTCATTCCCTGGTCTTAGTGAGGCCATCTCCAGCTACCAATGTGATATCCTGACACAGCAGAGAGAAGAAACCCACAGTGAACTTTGAGAACCAATACAAGCCAGCAATTATCCCCAAGGCAGGGATGGGATAGAGGTGGAAGAATTTTCTACAGTAAAGATTGAGCTGCTGAATAATGCCTTGCCCTGACTGTGTTCTGTTACCTAAAGAACTCCGAAGGTTTCTGGTAGAAAAGCAGACTTGCTGGGGAGGGGCTTGTGGGGGTCCTGCCTCCCCCCTGTGATTTACAATTAAGATTGCTGGGGGCAGAGGGGCAGGCAAAGCTCAGGAGACCCTCACCCATTCTTTTTTTTTTTTTTGGTTTTTCGAGACAGGGTTTCTCTGTGGTTTTGGAGCCTGTCCTGGAACTAGCTCTGTAGACCAGGCTGGTCTCGAACTCACAGAGATCCGCCTGCCTCTGCCTCCCGAGTGCTGGGATTAAAGGCGTGCGCCACCACCGCCCATTCTTGAGGAACTATTAAGTTAATGTCTGCTGGGGGAGGGGAAGACATTTTCTTCAGTGGTGTAACCAACCACTAGCAAGGTGCCCATGTGCCTGTAAACAACCTTTTTCCTGTATTTCTGTAACTATCCCTAAACTCATTCACTCATTCTCTCTCTCTCTCTCTCTCTCTCTCTCTCTCTCTCTCTCTCTCTCTCATAGCGGGAAGGAGAGAGAGGCCCAGCAGGAGGTGGTGTCGGAGGGTCATGGGGTGTGACCCAAATCCATGATGCATGAAAATGTCACAATGAAATCCATTATTGTGTACAGCTAATAAAAACTTTAAAAGTAAACTTGCATTGGGGCAAGGTTGGGCCCGCAGCACTCAGGAGGCGGATCTTTGTGAGCTCCAAGCCAGCCTGGTCTATACTGTAAAACTCTTGTTTTAAAAAAGAAAAAAGTAAACTTGCATTTACTTTGGTTATATCCCACGGACGGCATCCACCCAATGAATGGGGAGCACCGGTGATTTGTACCCTCAAAACTGTAAGATACCGCCGGGCGATGGTGGCGCACGCCTTTAATCCCAGCACTCGGGAGGCAGAGGCAGGCGGATCTCTGTGAGTTCGAGACCAGCCTGGTCTACAGAGCTAGTTCCAGGACAGGCTCCAAAGCCACAGAGAAACCCTGTCTCGAAAAACAACAACAACAACAACAACAACAAAAACCTGTAAGATACCTAAAACTAATAATTATAATCCCACGGGACGAAAATCTCTGCCCGCTCCACCCCCTAATTTCAGAAGCAGGATGCAGGGCTCTTTGTAAGTAGCTAGGGTTAGTTTTAGAGCGTATTCTGGGTGTTCTCAATCAGGTGGCCCCCAAAATGAAAACAGCTATCTCAGGAATTGAAAACAAGGGAACTTTCGAAACCAGAAGACCACCGTGGTGGGGGGCAGGAGAACGGAAAGAGGCGTCTTCTGCGCTCAGTAGGTTTGCAGTCGGAGCTGCAAGCCTTTCTAGGATCATCTGACTGTTGGTTGCTGGGATCCCACGCTCTCCCGGTCGTTGAACTTTGTCTTGTAAGGCGAGCAGAGCCTTACGCGACGAAGATTTCCGGTCTGTTCCGCGCCGACCTCAGAAGCTTTAGAGGACCTGCCCGTGGCCCTCCCAAGTCCCCGGGGGCCGGGACCGGAGCCAGGAGGGACCCAAGGTCCGCAGAAAGAACTGTGCGGCTGCGGCTGAGCATCTGCCTCTGTGCTGGGCTCCGACCCATTGAGAAAGGCCTGCGAAGGAAGGCGGCCACACGGCATACCGGGTTTCCGCGGTCCTAAAGAGGATCGGTAGCTGGGCACCGTGGCGACTGCCGCAGCCCAGCCTTCCTGCCCCGCGTGGCTGCAGCATTAGGGGCGGGGGAGTGGCTGCCTGCCACAGCCACTGTTTGCAGGTTCTGGTCCCACGGAGACCAGCAGAATCACGGAAGGACCAATGGCTCCGATGCACCATAAAAGACGGGGAATGGAGCAGAGCAGGATCACAGAAGCAAAATTAACGCATGCGCAAATCAGATTCACACGCAGGGGCGGTGTCTACAGACCATGGGAGGAGCAGAGCAAAGAGACTCAATTTGCCTGAGCTCTGCATCGTATCCGTCGTCTCCCACATGGTCTAGCGGTTAGGATTCCTGGTTTTCACCCAGGCGGCCCGGGTTCGACTCCCGGTGTGGGAACGCCAATAACATTTTAGAACAAAGACTAAGTTTACACTGACCTGACCCAAGAAGAGAGGTTTTAGACGAACTGCATTTATATCCCTTGCTATGAGCCATCACGGCAGCAGGAGGTTGAAGAGACACTGAGAATGACAAGGGCCGGAGTGCTGGCAGCAAGCAGTAAAGGGAGAGACCGGTAGTATCCGGTCAGGCATATGGACCCACTAAAGACATCTGTGCTCTTACTTTGAAAGAAAACATACAACTTCAGGGTATAATACGCTCCGAGGCTGCTTAAGCTTTCCTCCGAGGAGAGCAAGACTCCCGGACTTGCGACTCAAACGTCTCATTCCGCTGACGTTCAGAAGGGAGAGGGAAGAAAAACAGGTTTTCAGAAATATTCAGCGGCGAGGCGATACCAGCAACAGTAAAAGCACAGTCTTCTCTGATATATTTAACACGGTCTGTTTGAAACGGAATGAATGAATGACTATGAGTGAGTGAGAAAGACCTTCCCGCATTCATGTTTGACTAGAATCAGAAATCGCAGTATTTTGATGCGGCCCGCGCTCAGCCGCCTCACATCCCCCTCCGTCCCAGCTCTTCACCCCTTTACCTGTCCTGACGTATGCAGGTAGGAAAACCCACAGGGGTTTGCGGCTCCGTTTCTCTCCACTGGGGTTGAATTCTTTGTAACTCCCAGTTTGTTCCCAAACAACCAACAACACTGACAAATGTCCATGAAAACACTTGTCCTCCCCGTGGCTGTGAAATCCACTCCATCCGAAGTTCTTTCAGATCTTAAGGGAAACAAACTCCATCCTTCGTGAGGACCAAAGGCAGAACATATGCCTATTAAAATTCCCGCCAGTGGGGTGGCTTATGCTTGCCACCCCAGAATCTGGGAGGCTAAGGGGACTGCCGCCTTTTCTCAGTCACACTGGGCTATGTAGTGAGACCTTGTATCAAAACACAACACAACAAAATCTCTAACAGGGTTTTAGAGAAGAAAATGATCGATTAGCCAGTTCAGATTTGAACTAGATAGATAGAGCAGAGCTGATTAGAAAATGCAGCTCCTGGTAACGGAGGGTGATGGCACATGCCTTTAATCCCAGCACTCAGGAGGCAGAGACAGGTGGATCTCGGATTTCTGAGTTTGAAGCCAGCCTGGTCTACAAGAGCTAGTTCCAGGACAGGCTCCAAAGCTACAGAGAAACCCTGTCTCGGGGATGGGGGAGGGGGTAGATTCTAACAATAGCAGGTGATAACTTTGAGCACCTAATGTGAATAATGTGATCTAGGATAATTTTGCACATTTAATGTTATTACTAGATAGCGTTATTTCTCTCAGGGCCCACATAGGAGATTTGGTAGCCCATTCATAGTACAGTGTTTGATAGTACAGTGTTTAACTAGTACAGTGTTTAACTGGTTCTATGGAAGCCAGAGGGAAACGCTGGGTGTAGTGATAGTTTTTCATCTTGGTCTGCCTGGCTTTTGTGGGTCTGGGTACTGAACTCAGATTCTTGCTGCTAGGAAGGCAAGCACATAACCTTAGCCCCAATAAATGAACTTTATTTATTTATTTATCTATATATTTATGGTTTTTCGAGGCAGGGTTTCTCAGTAGCTATGGAGCCAGTTCTGGAACTCGTTCTGTAGACCAGGCTGGCCTCAAACTCACAAAGATCCGCCTGTCTCTGCCTCCCGAGTGTTAGGAATTAAAGGTGTGCACCACCACGACCACTTGCCAATAAATGGACTTTTAAATGTTTCTCTCTGCCTCTGTGTTGGGATTAAAGGCCTGTGCCACCACCACCGCTCGGCAATAAATTAACTTTTAAATGTTTTCAGAGTTTTGGATAAACAAGCATGCCAGACACTGGTAAGACACCAGTCCATTCCATAGATGACATTATGCTAATTGTGCTGAGTGAGTGGGAGGAAGTGCTTACTCTGGATTCAGTGGTAAAGAATTTTTCTGTCAGGGAATGAGGAGGACAATCAAGTAGACAGGACAGTCCATTCTGTGCAGAGTAGTCAATAATTTCTCCAGCCATTCTGCCACTGGGCAATAGGCTCATGCCAAAGTGCCAGGGCTGGAGGTTATGGATGGGCTTTTGAAACATCAAAGCTTACCCCCAATGATACAGTTTGTCCAACAAGGCCACACCTCCTAATCCTTCTAATCCTTTCAAAACTTGTACTCCCTGGTAACTAAGCATTCAAATATATGAGCCAATAGGGGCGATGTTCTTATTCAACCTTGACAGGCATCTCCTGGTGTCATCATGTCTTGTAATTAAGGTGAATGGGAAGCTACAATGATCCAATCTAGGGAAGATGTTCAATGGCTCAGACTCTTCCAGAATGAGGGTGTGTGTCGTAACTCCAACCAAGACCTGCTGAAATGTTTGCTAAGGGTGGAGTGACTATGGAGTGAGTGGTAATATATCATACACACACACATATATATTCATATATATACACATATATGTATAGGTACATACATACAATTAAGCTATTATTATATACATATCATTAAAAGCTATATTAATAATATAGCCATATATAATATGGCTGTTAAGCAAATAACCAAGTTTTCTTTCCTTTCATATGCAATATAATATCAAGGAATTTAATGCTAACACTTAAATGTTGTTAACTCTATATGATAATATTTAAATTAATTAAATAGGTTTTGGGTTTGAATAAAATTATCCCCCACAGGCTCATGTGTTTGAGCACATGGTCCCCAATTGGTGGTGCTGTTTGGGGAGGTTCTGAACCTTTAAGAGGTGCTGCCTAGCTGGAGGAAGTCTGTCATTGGGGGTGGGCTTTGAGGGTTCACAGCCTCATGCCTCTGCCTATTTGCTTTCTGCTTCCTGTATGTGGACAGAAGTGTGATTGGCCAGCTTCTTATTCCAGCTGCCATGTCCCTGCCATTACAGACTCTAGCCATCTGGAAACTTCAACCAAAATAAAGTCTTCCTAAAGTTGCTATTGGCCATAATATTTTATCACAGCAATAGAAAAGTAACCAGGACAGCATATTTGAAAAGGACTGTCCAGTTTCTATGGCAACTAGTGTGGCTAATGGGATTAAAGGTGCGTGTCATTATGGCTCCTGAGATTAAAGGTGTGTGTTGCCTGGTCTGTAAAGCTGACCAGTGGGACTGTTTTATTCTCAGATCTTCTGACAGTCTTTATTTTCTAAAATACAATGGAAATGCCACCATACCTCTTCATGTAAACTACCCGTCTTCAATAGTGGGCTATGCCTCTCCCATCCAAGTGTTAACCAGGCCCAGCTCTGCTTGATTTCCAAGATCAGGTGAGCCCAGTGCCATTCAGGGGACTTTACTTTGATGATGCTCTGTGACTGTAATTGCCACCCAAAGGTCCCACCTCTAATCAAGGGGGTTGCTGTAAGTTAACACATAACAGTGGGTACTGGATTGTATATGAGCCCAAGAGAACATTATCAAAACACAGCAGACTCTAGCCATCAAATTTGAATTTCTATATGGTTGAATACAACAGAAGATATATTTTAAAGTCATTTGAATTTTTCTTCCAGTCCATGTTCACACTATAACTACATGAACAGGATAATGTTACTTTTGTTTGAATATTTGTAGAAGGAGCGGTGGGCTACATTCCCTGCGCCCGACTACCCACATGGCTAGCTTTACACCCGAAATAACAACCCACAAATTGTATTCTTTTATACACTGCTTGGCCCATTAGCTTCAGCCTCTTATTGGCTAATTCTCACATCTTGATTAACCCATTTCTGATAATGTGTGTTGCACCATGAGGTGGTGGCTTGCCGGAAGGATCTTAACCTGCGTCCATCTTGGAAAGGAGAGCTATAGTGTCTGCCTTACTTCCCTTCTTCCCAGCATTCTGTTCGGTCTACTTTGCCTATCTAAATTCTGCCCTATCAGGCCAAGCAGTTTCTTTATTAATTAACCAATAAAGCAACATATAGATAGATGACCCTCCTCCATCAGATATTTAAATTTTATTTTACTTTTCAAAACAATGTCTTGTTAATTGAGAATTTTATACATGTATCCATTATATTTTGATCATTTTTGCCCTCTGCTTCTACCCTAAGCCCCTCCCAGATTCACTCCCATGCCCTCACCCCTCCCCTACTTTGGTTCCCCCCCCTTTTTTAAATTATATCCTACAGAGTCCAATTTGTGGTTTCCATATACTAATTTGGTATGAGGACATCTACTGGAGCATGACCAGCCTACCAGGGACCACGAATTTAAAGAAAACTGACCCTCCCTTTCCCAGAAGCCATTGTCAGTAACTCCTCAGCTAGGAGTGAGGACTCACGTTGCCTTCTGCCTTCCATGCCGGAATGTGCACTGGCTCAATCGTGTGTAGGTCTTGTGTAGGCAGTCACAGACAGGTCCTGAGAGTTTATGAGTGTGTGTCCCTGTCAAGTCCAGGAGACGCTGTTCGCCTCTGGTTCTCCCAGATCGCTGGTTCTTACGGTCTTTTTGTCCCCTCTTCTTGAATGTCCCCTGAATCTTGTGTGGAGGGGTTGCAGTCTAGACAGATGTCCCTTCTGTGGTGGTATGCTCCACAGACACCTTCTGTACTTTATCCAGATGTGAGTTTCTGCACTGACCACTGTCCACCACGCAAAGATGCTTCTCTGCTGAGGTCTGAGAGCTGCGCTAATCTATAAGATATAGAATGCAGAGGGTGGCTTGACTCTATGTTCATTTGGCAGAATAATAGTAGCGGGTTCCTTCTGAAGACTAAGTTCCCGAGGCAAGTTTTTTGTTGTTGTTGTTGTTCAATTAATGAACTGAATTGGTTTGGAGCATTCGAGCTAACATATTCTCAATACATTTGCTTTTGTACACAGTCACACTTTCTGAAGGATTTTGTCTTATACCCCTCCATAAGTAGACATCAAATTGCCCCATGTATGCTCCCTCGGAGTTGGAATGGCGCTTCACACAAGAATCCTAATTAATCCCAGCATTCACACTCCACAATGGCACAGGAAAGGGAAGGTGGGTATCAAAATGAGCTCTTTCATGTTGGAAATCTGAGTAGGAAAAACACTGAACACTTGGAAAATCACTGGAACAAATAATAAAAAAAAATCAATTTGCAAACACCTACAAGACCACAGGGCACTGGGTAATCACCCCCATTACTTTATGAAAAAACAAGTTATTGGATGAATCTAATTTCCTTTCGTCACGGAGGGACAGGCATGGTGGGTGCGGGGGAGCGGGCAAGGGTCCTACCCTGACTTACAAGAACCTGGAATTTTGTGTCTTGTTGTGCCTAAGAAAATGTAGGAAAGAACCCTCTCGTGTGGCGGGCAAGCAGCTCAGTGTAAAACAATTGGGTAACATAGACTCAGTGTGCTCAAAAGTCACCTTTCCGTCCTCAGTCTCTGCGGTCCACGCCATCATCCGGATTCTTCTCTCACCTCTCTGTGCCTCAGTTTCCCTATCTCTAAAATGGAGACTCTAGTAGGACCCATGCCATGGGTTTTAAGGATTAAAAGAAACAATGTATGTAACGTGTTTGGCTTGATTGAAGATCAGTGAATGCTGGCACCCATTGTCATCACCATCATCATCATACTGACCAGTCACCACATGGATGCTCCTATTGCTGCCACTTTGATGGCACCCACAAGCCTATTCCCCTGGCAACCATGCTTTTATTCTTGGCACAGCTGCAAGAGGTCAACACTAGCTTCCCTGTCTCCATCTCTCCCTCTCCCTCCTTTCCCTGCTCAGGGACCTTCACGTTCCCAAGTGCTTTGAATCTACCTGTGTGGCCTAATTTTTACCTCTCCCCTCCTTGCCCCCCATGGTGGAGGAGAAAGAGGAACAGGGATTAAAGTAAGCCAGAGAATTATTACATAGTGGTGATTTAAAGGCACTGGAAAAAAAAAATCTCTGAATTAAGAATGGATTTTATGGTGTGTGACTATATCACAGTAAAAATAACTTGGAAAAATAAGCGGGAGATACAGTTGGGCTGGAAAAGATGTACATTTGTGTATTTTTTATGTTGGGGAGACTCGTTTACTGAGCCAGCATTTGTGGTGAATATATCACGTGTTGGTGCTGATCTAAAGTGATTCTGGAGTGGGGAAACTGCACGCATGAAAGTGGGAGAAACCCCCGGGGCAGTCATTGTGGGGACACTGTGGGAACAATGTCTAGGATGACATTCCCCGGATCCCAGTGTTCTTGGTATCTGCCGACTGGTCTTCTGCTGGGGTCAGTGCAAGTCACTCTTTGGTGGGAAGATTTTGTTTGTTTTTAAAACAGGGTTTCTCTGTGTAGTCCTGCCTGTCTGGGAACTCACTCTGTAGACCATCTGACTAAGATCTGTCTCGAGATCTGCCTGGACCCACCTCCTGAGAGCTGGGATTAAAGGCATGCGCCACCATGCTGGGTTGCAAGGTTGTCACTTAAGCAGGACCCCGTCATTTCATCTCCAGAATTTGGCAAATTTGCCATCAAATCTTGCCCGTGGACTAATCTAGATCCTGTGGTTGCTTCTGACAGCAACTGCAATTTTTCTTTTTGAGGTAGGACTCAATGTATAGCTCAGGCTGGCCTGAAACTCCCTGTGTAGACCAGGCTGGCCTTAGGCTCACAGAGATCTGCCTGCCTCTGCCTCCTGAACTCTGGGATTACAAGGGGGCACTTTTGGAGAGGGACATCACATCCAGCACTAACTACAGTTTTAAGAGGATCCCAGAGTCACCTCCCAGTTTGATGATGCTTCAGAATCTACTAGAAGCTGTAATATGGTTGTGGTTTATTGTTGGGAATGGATATATATGTGTGTAGGTGCATGGACACCACAGTACATGTGTTGGGATCCGAGAACGACTTGCAGGAGTTGGTTCTCTTCTTCCCCATGGGGGTCCCAGGGATTGAACTCAGATCATCGGGCTTGGTGGCAAGCACTGTTACCCACTGAGCCGACTCACTGACCCCTGGATTTCTTCTTAATGGACACGGGGGAGAGAGGATTGCTATTAGGGAAGCAAGTGCTCAGGACAGTCGCTCAACCGAAGCCGCAGACACGCTGACTCTGGCGTCATCTATTCTCTGGACTTTCTAAGGGGAATCTCTGAGGAGGGGTGAGAAGGGGCTGGAAAGAACAGCAGATTCCGCCCCCCCCCCGACTATCCCCTGAGGCTGTGTGCTTGGCTGCTTCAGTGACATCCTCTGAGTCTTACAGCAGAGACAGTAGACCCCTGTGGGGCCTTGTGTCCCCATCAGAGCTGCAGGTCTGTGTGGAGGATCCCTTCCACTAGAGTAGTGGTTCTCAACCGTCATAATGCTGTGACCCTTTAGTACAGTTCCCTCATGTTGTGGTGACCCCAAAGATAAAATTATTCTCATAGCATGCTGCTTCATAACTGTAGTTTTGCTGCTGTATGTAAAAACAAATATGTATTTTCCAATGGTCTTAGGTGATGCCTCAAGGGTCGCGACCCACAGGTTGAGAGACACTGCACTAGACGCTCAAAAGCAAAGTCAGAGTTGAATGGCTGCTGTAGTGGCAAATGCCTCCTTTTGTCAGAATTTTGCGGCATTGGGCAGCAGACCTGGGGACCCTGCCTTGTTCGCAGTGGGGTTAGCCGTGTTTGCTGGTCTCCCATACACAACCTGTCCAACTGCATGGGCTCATGCTCAGGGAGTCTACTTGCCAAAGACAAAGAGCCCGTTTTCTTGTCTGGCCTCTGGATGCCTCTCCACTCAGTGCCATTTCTCAGTCTGAGGTCTACTGAGGGGAGGTGGGAGCTTAGAACGAGGCAGGGGATTGTGCACGCATCAGATGGGTCCACTCAGTCCAAGGCAGGAGTAGCGAACCCGACAGGTATGAGAAGCAGGGGTAATTTTCCATTAATGTCCTGATTGAGGCTAATGGATTCACAGGAGTTATAGAGAGCAGCGTGGGATGGGAGGTGCAGGGAAGGATAATCAGAATTTGGCAACAGCTGGGCGGTGGGGTGTGAAGGGAAGGCATGATTGTTGACAGCCCCAAAATGATAAGCATCCCCCAGAGAGACAGAGAAGTGGGGCAGGGAGGAGGGGATTTGTCCCCTCTGACACATCGGAGCCCCTGCTGGGCTGTGTAAATGGAGCAAGCGAGAGAACAGGAAATACAGGCCGGCACACCTGTGAAAGCAGCCACCTACAAGATACCAGGCTCTCAGGAAGCTGAGGGGTTTTCTGACTGAACAGCAATGGGATGACTGTGTGCGTGGTGGGTCGTGGCGGGCAGAGGCTGTGGGCTGGAGCTGTGTGTGCCCTGGCAGGTGTGGAAGTTCAGACTCAGATCTGGCCTGCAGGGGTGGAAGCAGCCTCTTGTGTGTGGGGTCCTCTCAGCCTGCAGTGGCAGACACCTTTGAGGGTCAAATGGACACACAGGGTTGGGGTGACCTCCAGTCCCATCACGCCCGCTATAGATTTGATCTTTATTGTGACGCCACGCTGGGGCAGGAGAGTGTGAGGAAGGTGTGAGGTTTTGTAATTTGTGCAAAAAGTGTCACGTGAGCCACCAGGGCCTCTGGGCTGCTTGTTAGTTTTTTAAAAATAAGCCTTCAGTAATAAAGTCTGAAAATTTTCCAGTTCATTCTGATCTTGCTACGCTATGTGAGGTATGCAAAAAACTACCCAGTGATTGTTTTGTAAGCTGAGCGTTTTGCTGCTGCTAACAGAGTCTCGTGTCTTCATTGTTTGATCTTCATCGAGCATATCATGTGTGCAAGAGCCGTCCCACACTTCTTGTCTTCATCTGCTTCTAGAATTTTACCTCTGCTTCTAGAATTGACATCTTTGATACACCAAGTATCGCGGGTGAAGATACAGATTCGTGAAGAAAGACTATTTTATCTTTCTAGTCGCTATGAGAAAATACCGGACAGATGTGACCTAAGGAAGGCGACGTGCCCCTTGGCTCCTGGCTCAAGGCGTGTTTCATCGCAGTGGGAAAGCACGCATTCCCACTGTGAGATGGAGACTCCCGAGCTCCCTGTAGCCTGTAGAACCTACGGAACACTACTGTCTAAATGTAGAGTGGGTCTTCCCACCTCCATGACCCAGTCTAGAAAGTCCCTCACAGACATGTCTAGAGGTTTGTCTCCTAGGTGATCCTAGAGCCTGCCAAGATGACAGTGCTAACCATAATAAGGGCCTTTCTTTTTCTATGTAGCATCATTTTAATTAAAAATATGTAGAAATGAAAAAAATACTAAAAAATGATAATAGGGCCTGTAACAGAATGAACACATAGTACCTCTAGATGACAGACTATTTCAGCCAGGGCTATTTATAGTTATCATTTAATCACGTGGGAAAAACCAGGGTGCCAAATTGTTTGCATAATTAGAATCAAGATTCATGTTATTTATTAATATATGCACAGAAGTAAGCATCACATACATAAAGGCAGGAAGAAAACACAGCCAAATGTCAGCAATGGCTATTTCTAGATGGCAGAATCACACGTGAGGAAAAATTCCCCTTACACTCATGTTAACTTCCCAACTCTTGGGAAACAAATAGATAATTGTGTTTGTAATCATCGTGTTTCAGTTCAAGGCTTCCAGGGCTCAATTTTCTTTTCTTTTTCTGTTTTATGGTTTTTCCAGACAAGGTTTTGTCTTTTTTTATGGTTTTATTTAATTTTTTTATGTGTATTGGTGTGAAGGTGTCAGATCCCCTGCAACTGGATCTTCAGACAGTTGTGAGCTGCCATGTGGATGCTGGGAATTGAACCCGGGTCCTCTGGAAGAGGAGTCAGTGCTCTTAACCACTGAGCCATCTCTCCAGCCCCGGAGGGTTCAATTTTCAACGGGATATACGAGACACAAATTGTTCACTTGATTCGATGCTGGTGAGAACAATCAAGTCGGGCTTGGGAAGTGTTCCCAGCTGCCATTCCTCTGGAAGGTGAGTTCATCAGAGACACCGGAGGATTGGGAAGAACTCAGCCACAGGAACCGTGGTAGAAACACACACCAGCGTGGTGTTGCTGGTTGTTTTGTTTTGTTTTGCTTTACTCCTTTGCCTCTTAACGCTTTGGGGGGCCCACCACCCAGCTCCCAAATAAACCACACACAGAGACTTATTATTACTTATAAATAAACGCCCAACCTTAGCTTGGCTTATTTCTGCCCAGCTTTTCTTGTCTTAAATCATCCCTCCTCCCTTTGCCTCTGGGATTTTACCTTTCTCTATTTCTCTATACCTTTTTCCCCTCATCTTACTCCATATCTGACTGTGTAGTTGGGTGTCTGGCCCCTTCTTTTCTCACTCACTCCTTGATCTTTTCTTGCTTCCTGAACCCTCTTTTTCTCCTTCTATTTGTTCTCTCCGCCTGCCAGCCCCACCTATCCCTTTTTCTGCCTCACTATTGGCCATTCAGCTCTTTATTAGACCAATCAGGTGTTTTTAGACAGGCAAAGTAACACAGCTTCACAGAGTTAAACAAATGCAACATAAAAGAATGCAGCACATCTTCGCATCATTAAAGCAAATATTCCACAGCATAAACAAACGTAACACATCTTAAACTAATATTCCACGACACCCGTACCCTTTCCGAGAGTTCAGCTGCCCAGGTCTAGGAGACAGAGCCATGAAGATGAGGCTCTGCATGACCCCTCCCAGGGCTTTCCAGTGAATAAAAAAGGCCCTCTCTATAGTATTTAGATTAAGGAAGCCACCACTAACGGGAGGAAAAGGGGTGAACTCAGTGCTTCATTTGTAGCCTTTTAGGTTTTTACCCATTTTTTGGATCTGACTTTTATATACGTATTTATTTGAATTTTTAAAAGATTCCAATACTTAGTTTAATATCACAGCTCAAGAAAGACAAAGAGATGCCAACAGGAGGAGGGGTGAATGGAAAGGTACAAACACTGTTGTGCCTACTGGAAACAAGCCGGTTATATCTATTGGCTCAGTTCATTATTTTATTACTTTATTATATGGGTGTTCTTCCCGCATGCAAATCTGTGGACCAGGTGCCTGCCTGGTGCCTGCAGAAGCCAAAAGAGGGCAGTGGATATCATGTAACTGGAGCTATAGATGGCGGTGAGCCCCATTCAGGAGACAGGAATAGAGTCCAGGCCCTTTGGAAGAGCAGCCAGTGCTCTGAACCCCTGCACCACCACTCCCAACCCCTGCACTGACTTAGTTAATTATCTTCACAGGGCATATCAAGGAAGCACCGTGTTGCT
>JABTXL010000002.1:35626251-35641970 GCA_025134845.1 Neodon shergylaensis | reverse complement strand
GGAGGAAGAGGGTGGAGAGGAGGGGAGGGGAGAGGAGAAGAGAGGAGAAGAGAGGGAAATAAGGCTTGAAAGAAAGTGCCCAATTTCTCCCAAGGTCACAAACATGGGCACATTCGTTCAAAATTCTGTATAAAAAATGAAGCTGCTCCAAGGTTGCATATCAACTCCTTTCTTCAATTGATTTCTCTATACAAATAGTACCTGCCTATAATTATAGGTAATGATAATGGTGACACAAAGAAAGGTGATGTAGACTTCATTATTTCCCCTAGAAACTCACAACACTCGGGCCCTGCTAATGTCTGCACAGGTTCCAAGCTGAAATACTCAGTCTAACCTAACCAGTTTTATCGTAAAATCCCAGTCGAGTGCCCTGCTGAGATGTGGGTCTGACTTCTCAGTGTGGAGGGGCTCTCTGGGTTAGATGTCAGTGCCGAGGATGGTTAGGATGCTCCGTGTTCTTAAAATGGTTCCAGGGAGAGAACTTCGCAGAATTGCTAGGAAATACAGCCAGCTCTCCACAGACAGGGAATTTTCCATAGTTCCCTTGCCAGAAAGGGAGGGTGAGCTCAGCTTACAAGTCCGAGTGAGAAGGGCTTGCGAGGACTGAAAGCCGAGCCCAGAGCCCTGTGCGGGCCACCGCTTACAATGAGGACCAGCTTCTGTGCTGCTAGGAGCCCCGTGGAAGTAGCCAAGAGTCTTGGGCTAGATCTGATTCCTTTTTTAAAAGCTCACCAATTTGGGACTCTTGCCAGAGAAGTTGTGTTTTACTTGGAGTGCCCAGGACGAGAGGATTAGGACAATCACAATGACCCGAGTGCCATACCTTCTGCTGACTGTCTGGTCCTAGGGCTTGATTTGCTTGAGCCAGTAGCTCATGGCCCAGACAAAAGCTGGAAAACAAGTCAAAGACAGAGACTTGCAAAAGCACCCTGTGCTGGGTGTACACTTGATCCAAGCAATCTAATGCAAAACAAACAAACAAACACCAAACCAAACCAAAACAACAACAACAAAATGGTTGGTCAGGCAACTCTCATTGGATCCTCCTGGGATGCAGAGGCCTGGGTCTACATCTGGGTGTTGAGTACTAAACAAAGAAGGTCAACTGTTTCTTCCTTTGTAGCCAAGAGAGTCGTGGGGTGCGGGTCTCTCTTCCAGACCCTTTGCAGCCTCTTTGCTCCCACCCCTAGGCCAATTGCTGTCTTTTGGAAGTGAGTGAATGTGAGCTTTTCCATCATGCATTCAGGGGCATCGACGAATTGTGGTCAGTGTGTTGGATACAGCTGTAGGCTGCCTCTGAGGCAGACAGCATAGGGGTACCTTAACAACCAAAGCTTGGGTTAAGCTATACACACACCCCTTTTCTAACAACACACCCAAAAACCTAGGACCCTCACCTTCATGTACTAACTGTACATTCTACTCTCTGTACAAGTTTCTGTACCTAGAAATTTGTTGGCAACCTGGGATCCCTGCACCAGGCTCCTTAATACCTACCCACCCCTCCGCCCAAACTTTAAAACATCTATTTACTTGTTTTATGCATATGGATTCTTTGCTTCCCTGTAAGTCTGTGCACCGTGTGTAATGGTTTAAGTAAGATGCTGCAGGCCCCTGAGTGGTAGCAGTGGCAAGTGGGCCATGAGACCATTCTGCAGGTTCCCAAGCAGTAGAGGGCAGCAGGTCCCAAGTCCACGGCAGGCCACGAAGGCAGCCGGGTCCCAGGCAGGAAGCCACGTGGTGGGTGAGAGACCGAGATGGATAGGCACACCATGCAGAGTGAAGTTGGATGTTTATTTAGTGGGTTATGGAAGGGAAGGGGATAAGGGAGAAGAGCAAAGAGAGAGAGGTGGGGGAGGGGAGAAGTTGGGAGAGAAGGGAGAGACAGAAGTTGCCTCTTTGAGAGGAAGATGAAAAAGAAGGGACTCAGGCTGGAAGCTGAAGATCAGCTTGCCTCAATGGAGGTGGGGAAGGAAGGAAGGAGTGGGCGTGGCTTGTCTCTTAAATGGACAGGACAGACCATTACACCATGTGTGTGCCTGGTGTCCTCTGAGGCCAGAAGAGGGCATCAGATTCTACAGCACTGGAGTAATAGACAGCTGTGAGCTGCCATTCGGGTGCTGGAATTGAATCCGGGTCCTCTATAAGAGCAACCAGTGTGCTCTTAATTGTGGAGCCCTCTCTCCGGCTCCTGTATACATGCTTTAAACAATTGGAAATACGTTACTACCCTTAGTAACCTTTTGACAATGCCCCATGACTATTAAGCATGTCACAGAACCAAGAGAGATGGGTTGGTCTGGCCTGCAGCTAGGTTAGCATACATGCTCAATAAGGCAAACCGTGTCCTTTGAATGCTTAGAATTCCCTACCTACCATTTTACGTCCATGTACACTGGACATTCATATGGTTGCAGTTATAAGTCTCATGGGGAGAGATGGGCAGTGAACAAAGGCTTACACAACCCAAGCCTGTCAATCAGCAACACAACTTCTCCTGAAGCTCACAAAAGGAGGCTTCAAAAGATAGTCAGGTCTCCCAAGTGCCTCACTCATAGGAGTCACTCACCTGTAGTCACTCTTGGCGGTGTATTTCCCTTTGATCTGTACTATTACTCTGCTTTGGATAAGTTTCCTTACTACTTTGAAAACTGTGTGAGCCTTTATTTCAATTTCTTGGGTTAGGGGCTGTGATGATTTGAATAAAAATGGTCCCCATAATCCAGGTCGTAGTGGCACATGCCTTTAATCCCAGCCCTTGGGAAACAGTGATAGGCGGATCTCAGTGAGTTTGAGGCCAGCCTGGTCTACAAAGCAAGTTCCAGGATATCCAGGACTGTTAGACAGAGAAACTTTGTCTCAGAAGCCACCCCCTCAAAAAAGATGGCCCCCATAGGTCCATAGGGAGTGACACTATTAGGAGGTGGGTCTTTATTGGAGTGGGCGTGGCTTTGTTGGAGGAGGTGTATCCCTAGAGGGTGGACTTGGAGGTCTCAGCAGCTCAAGCCTGGCCAGTGTGTCACTATCCCTTTCTGCTGCCTGTGGATCTAGATGTAGAACTCTCAGCTACCTCTCCAGCACCATGTCTGCCTGCGTGCCACCGTGTTGTAGAATATTAGTTAAAGATTTATTACATTCTTTTATGCTGTGGAACATTTGTTTAATGATGCAAAGATGTGTTGCATTCTTTTATTTTGTATTTGTTTAACTCTGTGAAGCTGTGTTACTTTGCTTGCCTAAAACACCAGATTGTCTAATAAAGAGCTAAATGGCCAATACCTAGGCAGGAGAGGAATAGGTGGGGCTGCCAGGCAGAGAAAAATAGGAGGATGGAAGAAGGAAGAATAAGGAGGAGAGGAGGACACCAGGGGCCAGCCACCCAGCTACACAGCCAGACATGCAGTAAGAAGTAAAGAAAGATACAGAAATAGAGAAAGGTAAAAGCCTAGAGGCAAAAGATAGATGGGATAATTTAAGAAAAGCTGGCTAGAAATAAGCCAAGCTAAGGCTGGGCGTTTATAAGTAAGAATAAGTCTCCATGTATTTATTTGGGAACTGGGTGGTTGTGGAGGTCCAAGAATGTGAGTCTGTTTCCATGTTGACCAAAGGTCAGAGAGTTGGAACTTTCCTCTAGTTTCTTCAGGGTTATTATGCTTCTACCTCAAACAAAGGTCCCACCTAGAATCTTCCCGGTTGACCAGAGAGTTCTGCTCAGAGTTCTGCTCGCTCAAGGCTATTGTCAATGGGTGTGGCTAATGACCAGACCTTGTGCTCTAGGAATAGAGAGAAATAGTTTGTTCCTACCTCAAACAAGAGTCTCAGGATTCAACTAAGTTCCAGTTCCCTTTATGAAGATAACTTGGGATTCCACTCAGGGAGTGGTTTAACTATAGAATGTTTTGGTCTAGGGTGTGAACATGACTTGTTCTGTTCTAGCAACAGAATGTTTAACTATGAATATAGCCCACGACTTTCAATTGGTACGTTCATTTCCTTGTATCATGCTAATGTAGTCTTTTGTCTTACTCCTACCTTTTGGGGTCAGGGTATTTTAAGCAGTTGGAAATTAAAGGCGGGTGAATTTTAGTACTCACTGGAACTTCCTCCCGATACTATCCTATATGTTTCTCCATTTTATTATTTTCATTCGCATCTTCATATTCTTTACTATATTTCTAAGTCCCCATGCCTCTACCCTGATGAGAGGTATTTTTGTAAACACTGGTCCCCAACTGGTGGTGGGCCCCCAAATAGCAAAGAGTAAAAAAGCCAACTACACCACCATGCTTCTTGTCACGACAACAATGCACTAAATTTCTGAAACTCTTAGCCAGCCCCAATTAAATGCTTTCCTTTATAAGAGTCCCCATGGTCATGTTGTCTCTTCACAGCAATATTAATCCTAACTGAGATAGAAGTCAAGAATATAAAAATTCTAGGCCTGAGCCAGTCCTCTAGTAACTTCCCTTATATTTATTATTGTCAATTTTCTGTTATGAAATAATTATAAATGTAAAAAGAAGTAGACAAAGAAAAATTTTATTTTGGGACAAGGTCTCACTCTGTATCCCTGGCTGACCTGGCAGACACATAGATCTGCCTACCTCTGCCTCTCAAGTGCTGGGTGCTACTATGCCTGGCTATAAATACTTTTGAAATTATTTCTTCTTGTGCTCTGTGTATGCATGTTTTGCCTGTGTGTGCATATATGTACTATGTGTATGTCAGGGGTCTGCAGAGCCAGAAGAGGGGTCCTCTGGAACTGGAGTTACAGATGGTTGTCAGCATATGGGTGATGAGAAGAGAACTCGGGTCCTCTAGAAGAGCAGCAAGTGCTCTTAAGCCCTGGGCCATCTTTCCTGCCCCTGCAAACACTTACTTCCATAACAGTTTAGCTGAGACAACTGTGGCCTTGCTGAATCTTTTCTAGTTTATCGTTGAGGAAGAAATTTGAGAAAAGAACGAAATCCAGTAGTAGGCCACACACTGACTTCTTGGGTCTGACTTTCCTGGGGACAGATGGTTACATGCATTTCTATGATCTTGTCCCCAGAAGAGTTTATTTGGGAGGTAAGGAACCACCACTAAGAAGCCAAGCTTTTCATCATGCTTTTATGACTGCTGAGCCAATATGGACAGAATTTCATCCTCTTTTATTATTTTACTGATCTTATCTGACATCCATCCCTTTCCAGCCTCTAAAAGTTGTCATTGTTTCTGCCAAACCTTAAATAAGAGCTTAGATTATTGTGATTTTCTACATAGAAATCCATTTTCATAAAGTCTCCCAAGGCTTCCCCAAGCTGGCTAAGAAGGTGCATATCAAAAACTCCTTCTTACAAGATTTATTTTATTATTAAACTATTTTTGTGTTTATGTATATGCAGGTATTTGTGAAACTGTGAGCGCGTGTGCATGTCTGATGTGGGATTTCCCTCTGTATGCTGTGAGTTCTATTGCCATTGGTTAATAAAGAATCTGCTTTGGGCCCATGGAAGGGCAGAATATAGCCAGGTGGGAAATCTGAACAGAGATATGTAGAGTGAGTAGGTGGAGTCAAGGAGATGCCATGTAGCTGCCGAAGGAGAGAGATGCCCTGGAACCTTACCAGTAAACCACAAGCCTCTTGGTAAAATACAAAATAATAGGAATGGGTTAATTTAAGATGTAAGAGTTAGTTAATAAGAAGCCTGAGCTAATAGGCCAAAGAGTGTTTTAATTAATATAGTTTCTGTGTCGTTACTTGGGTCTGGAAGGCCCGGAATGAATAAGCAGCCTCTGCCTGCACATGTCATGTCTCACTTGTAGAATTCAGAGAACAATTTGTGGAAGCTCTCTAACCACATGGGTCCCGTGGATCAAAGTTAGTAACCAGCAGCACTTGGGAAGCAGAGGCAGGAGGATCTCTGTGAGTTCAAGTACAGCCTGATCTACAGAGTGAGTTCTAGAACAGCCAGGGCTACACAGAGAAACCATGTCTCAAAATACGAAAAAAAAAATTAGATTATCAGGTTTGGTAGTACACCAAAACACCTCACTGGCTCTCCTTTTACAAGATCTGAAGAAGAATGCACCAGTTGGTTTAATTTACTGAAGAATAGCAAGGAAAGGCTACACTATAGCAAAGAATTAACTACTTGGATTTAAAAAAAAAAGATTCCAGAGTACCAGGGTAATGTACTAAAAGTCTTCCAAATCTTGAGCATTTCATAAACGTTTGACAATGTTGATTAAGTAAGGAACAAAAAGTCTGGTGACACTAAATTGGCATGTCCTGGGCAAGGCTAAGCAGCTAGGTTTTATTGCAGGCTACAAAGATGGACTACCCAGCTTCCCTTGGTGAAGGAAAAGTGGTGTGGGCTAACTGGCCTACAGCCTTGTCCCTTCTCTGCCAGTGCTAGCTACTTGAGGCTCTTCCTGGCCACCCAAGTCTAAGAGCAAGAACAATAAGCGATGGCCAATGGTGTGTGTGTGTGTGTGTGTGTGTACTCCAGCACACCCTGGTGCTTGCCAAGGGCTACGAGCATCTGTGGGGACCTTTGCAACACTCAGACTTCACGTTGTATGGATTTAGTTCAGTAAAAGAAAGTTGGATCAAAGGAGTTGTTTCTCTTTCATTTCTATTCAGTGGATTTGTCCCTGGTTATCACTGCTAAACCTAAAGGGGAAACATCATATTAGTTATTAGGAAAAGTCCTGATATCTGTGGTAAGCGGAGATGGGCAGCATAAACTTGGCCCCAGGAGCTCAGCATGTGGTGATGAGCTGTTTGCTGAGAATGTTCGTGCGCTCCGGCTTCTTGATGTGTGTAAGTGGCTCCCAGGTATTTGGGGTGCACAGACATTGATGGGGGTTTGTGTGTTTATCAGGATTCTCACCTTCCCTCTGCACTCCAGACCCACAGCCCGAGGGAACATCTCCGAGAGTTTATGGATAGTTTAATGTGACAATCTTAAATTAGCAACCATGCCTGTTGAGGCTGTCCCTTTAGAACCACAGCCATTCCCAGATACAAATTTCAGCAATGGCAGAGCTTCTGGAAGCCTCAGCATAGGTCCTTGGTCCTCCGTTGTTGCTTTGAGACAGGTTCTCACTGTGTATCTCTTGCTCTCCTGGAATCATTGTGTAGCCTGACTGGCCTCAAACTCACATAGATCTACCTGTCTCTGGCTCCTGAATGTTGGAATAAAAGGCATGCACCACTATGTCCAGCTTCCATGGTCCTCTTTAGGAGCCATCGCTGGAGGCTGGGGAGTATACAAAGGAACTTATATTTGCCCTGGGTCCTTTCCTGTATTCTCTCTTTTCTACTGAGAGAAAACCATGCCAAAATGTGGTGCCTCATGCCTGTAATCCCAGTACTTGGGAGTTGAAGACAAAAGAATTAGGAATTCAAAGTCATCTTTGGCTATATTGTGAATTCTAGACTAGCCAGGAGTATGGGAGAGACTTAAAAAGAAAATACAACTAAAACCAAAAAAAAAAAAACCAAACCAAAACAAAAAAACAGTAGAAACCAGAAATTCCCTTTGAAATTTATAGAGATCATGCATTGGCTATTCCCCATCTAATGTCCAATGCGTTGACAGTAAGAGCCTTCCAAGGACTTGAAGATTGAGTAGGAAGAGATAGCATTCCCTTTCTCCAACCTGTCCTGGGCAGAAGACACTAGGATCAAAATTCTCACACATGCGTCGAGCTTAACTTTGAAATGACCTGTGTGGCCCACTAGTTAGGGAGTTTCTGTAAGGCTGCCCAGGAGGGCTTAGAAATCAAGGAACTTCAAGTGGGATGTTTAGATGAATCATCCAAAGCCAGACAGGGTTCTTGTTGTCTGCCTTACCCAGCATTACCAGGGTTAAATTGGCGAATGGAGAAGACTGAGAGAGATTCCTGGTGCAGTGTCTTGGGAAATCACAAACCACTCGGATATAAACCCTAGCAGGGCTCGCTCTTGATGTCTGTACCTCTCAGGCCTAAGGGGACCATCTCTGGGGAAGAGATGCCTCCGAGGGCATCAGGCCCTAGCTGGAGCTGAGCAGGAAAAGCCCCAGTGCTCTAGGGCTCCGGGATCCTCCATGACTTTCCTTAATCCAGTTCTGCTCTCATGTGGCCCACTATCTCCTGTATGGCTCTCCTAAGCCGTGGGAGCGACTGGCACATCTCTTACCCCCGGGCTGGGAAAAGTCTTTTTTTTTTTTTCTCTCTGATTATAGATGCTGAGCCTGGAAGGATGGGACAGCCTGGAGTCTGGCCCAAGCAGCAAGCTTTCAAGTCCTTAGTCATCAGTAAACAGCGATAATACTTAGTGTCTGGATGCAGGTCTTTTCTGCTGGGTAGCCTGTGGTTGCCATGGATATGGCTTTGTCTTTGGAGGCCCACAAGCGAGGAGGATTTGAGTAAATCCTGATAGGTCAACATTTCCATAAAACTGGAAAGAAAAAAAAAACAGAAAAAAAAAAGGAAAAGGGCACACTTTCTTAAATAACTCCAACAAAGTCATTAAATGGTTCCAAATTAATGACCAAATACCAGCAAAATCCTCAAGCTTTCCTGGCTAGACCCTAAAGGGATCCACATTTTAAACAAGTGTTCAGAATTGGAAAGACAAGTTCTATTAATGGCTCCAATGGAGGAAGTGAAAATGACGGTATTCTGTCCCCCCTGGAGTGTTTTGGACAATAAAAAGTTAGATGGGTTTCCTTTCTTGCCAGCGCTTACTTTCCAGAATGCTTCTTAAGCTGCCATTGCTATGATGTATCCTATCCCAGCCAACACACGAACCTGTGTTTCAAGCCAACAATGGTGTTTCTTTCTGTCTCTAGGGGTTTGGCAATGGTGATGGAAGAAAGGGCAGATTGAATTAAGAGGGCTTAAAAAAAAAAGGAAAGAAAGGGAAATGACTTGTTTCTGCATTGTGACCAAACAGCTCCTGTGTCTTTCATGACGTGGACACTCTTTGGGTGGCTCTTAAGTCACTTCAGGGGAGGGGACTGTGGTTTGTGGTAAAGCAGAGGCCACCGACTGGGAACCTGGATGCAGGCATAACTCCTATAGGCTTTGGGTCTTTGCTCAAGAAAAGCGACGTTTTTGATGCTGCTCTTTGGAGCGTGCTTCTGAAGACCACACTACCTTGGCCAGGAGGAATGTGGTGGGTTCTGGGATGAAGACATCAGTTATGCTGGGTATCTGGCTTCCACCCTTATCTCTGAAGGAGCTCGTACAATGTTCAGTGGGTCAGCATCAGGAGGCTGCCCCTCCCTCCCCTTCAACACCTAGCCCACTCATCCATCCCGCTTGCCTACCAGGTCTCTGTTGCTGTCAGGAACTGCAATCACCAAGGGACCTTTCTAGCTGGAGTTGGAAGCAGGTGATACTAATTTTCTTCCACAGTGTTCACGTTTTCACACATTTGCAGGTAGACACAGGATTAATTCTCAGCTTCTGTGGCTTACCAGCCGAAGACTTCGCTCCACTACCATGTCACCTGGCAATCATCAGCGTGTCCACATGGAAGGTTGTGGCACACGTGTCCTGACTCCAAATGCTCCCATACAAAGCCCTCTGTGCAGTTTGGAACAGGGATGGTGATGGCAGCACCCCCCACTCCCTGCCCCTTGCCACCAGTGTCAGCCGGCAAAGAAGAGGCACTCATGCCTGTGCTGCGTCTGGTGGGTCTGGATAAACGAGCCACCCCTCCAGGTGGAATTCTACTAAGGTTGCCACACCCAGCTGCGAATGGCTGAGGGATCAAGTTCACGCTCCCCGGGCACAGGGCACAGGGGGTGGGGTGGCAGGAACAGACGGGTGGACAGAAGGACACAACACAACAGAGAATGGAGACATGGCTGCCAGGGAAGCCACACTGAAGGGGACCTCTTAGCTTGTCCCTTTTTGGGGAGAGGATGAGTAGATCATTCACTGCTGAGGCTCTGACGGTCAGTATTTGACCCTCAAGGGAATTGTGACCTCTATAGCTTCCATATGGTTCTTCCAGGACTGCCTGCCACAAGAGGAGGCCATTCTGTGCAAAAGCTAAGGGCTAGGCTGGTCTTTTCTGGCCTCAGCCTCACAGAGACAACTTTCATCTGGATGAAAGGGACTTTATCTGTAAAACGGGAAAGGAAGGAGTCTGAGGTTTGGGTTTGCTCAGTGGAGCTTCTTCAGGCGACACCCTAATCTGTAGGTGAGCCCGGATTCCAGCAAGGAGCAAGCAGCATGGTGGTGAGGGAAAGCCACTGAGACTCGGACTTTAAATGAACACAAACAAAAGACGGAAGGAGGAGCCTGGCCGTGAAGGCTGTCATTGGAGCAGGAATCTATATTAGTGTCGGAAACGCTCAAGTCCAGAATGTGCTAAGCCTGTGAAACAGCCGCTGCTGACAGGAGCCTAAAGCCTGTCTGGGAAGCATTCTCATATAAATGATATCATGCATCCTCACAATGACCCTGGGAGAGGGGCTGGGAGTCATTACCCTCAGAGCTCTTGGGGACTTCCCAGAAGCCAAGCTGGGATTGGAGCCCAGATCATCTCCCGCCAAACACTGGCTCTTCCTACCACCCTGCCTTACACAGCTCAAAGGTTCTTTCTGACGCTGGATGAGAGGGAGGATGAGAGAGGACCCGCCCCATGGGATAGTGGGATGTTCTCATCTTCTCCTTCAAGGTTCACCACCAAGTAAAACTGTCTTCACAGCATAGAACACGTTTCTCTGGGTGAGTCTTTAAAAATGTCATCTTTTAGATTTTTATTTATTATTTTTACTTTATGTGTATGAGCATTTGCACCACGTGTGTGCAGTGCCCATGGAGGCCTAAAGAGGGTGTCGGGTCTCCTGGTAATAGAGTTACTGACAGTTGTGCTATGCCTTGTGGGTGCTAGGAATCAAACCTGGGTCCTCTGAAAGAGAAGCCAGTGCTCTTATCCACGGAACCATCTCTTCACTGCTCCAGCCCCCACTATGTCCCTCCTGCCCCCATTCCCCCACCCCACTCGGCAAGTTCTTGAGGAGCGTTAAGCTCACCAAGAAACCCAAGGCTTGGCATAGCTGGCTATTTCCACAGCACTTTCTTCCTCTAAGACTTCCATAGCCTTCCTCAATCCAGGACTGGCTTGCCTGGGGTCCATGTTACTCATGAGCCCTAAGTTTCCGTCATGCGACCTCCACCCACAGCACAGACACTAAGTGATTGAGCGGGGGTGTGCCAGCAATCATCACTGCCAAGTGGCGATGCCATGAGAAACAGTGAGGTGGTGATGACTTAGCGAACCGAGACAGAAGGTGGATTCGAGACTCGACATGCCGGCTGGTTGACACTCTTCCCAGAGGTGTTCTGAAGTCCAGAGACACAAAGTGGGCCCAGCAGCTCATCTTATCCAGGGCACAAACCTGGCTGGAATGCTTTGTGTGTCTCAAGGACAGAGGGAGGGTGCTTGAGGCAACGTCATTTTTTTAGGATTCCAAGACCTGCTTTTTAGATGAGTTGTTCCATTAAACATTTGGGCATACTAAGAGAAAACATCACACTCTAGGAGCTGTGGAAAGAAGGTACCACAACGGAGGAGAACACCTTTAACTGAAGTTTAGCATCGCGGCCATTGTTGGTACTCAGGGTGAGCATTACAGGAGTGTTGTGGGCAGAGTACTCCCTGAAGGGCTCTAAGATGATGGGGGAATGTGGACGTGAACCTGAATTTCCAGAAGGTTCTTACGTTCCTCTCTTTTTGTTGGGAGGTTGAAGGCAGCTGTCTCATTTCTGTATGCATTCTTGAGGGTCTGAAAAGAGCAGAAACGGAAACCGTCTTATACTTTTTCCTTATAGTTGAAATCACTGTGGTCCTGTGTTTCCTATTGGCCCCTCAGTACACCCAGGAGATTGACATCTCTCCCTGCCCCAGGCCGTTGTCCCGAGGATTGGCCTTGTGTCACTGGAGCCTCTGTGACACAGAGAGTGTCATTGGGGAGAGCACCCCCGATCCTGTAGGACTATGTTGTCGTTTGTGTGTATGTGTGTACATATTTGTGGTGTGTGTGTCTAAAGACATATTCACGTGTGGGCATGTGGAGGCCAGAAGTTGAAATTGGTGTCTTCCTCAATTACTCTGCATTCTATTTATTTATCGAGTGTGTGGTGTGTGTGTGTGTGTGTGCATGCGCGTGTTTGCATGTGTGAGGGTGCATTTGTGGATGCATATGTGCACATGAATATGGGGCCAGAGGTTGATATAAATTTTTTTCTGGATTGCTCTCCACCTTATATATTGAGGCAAAGCCTCTCACTCGAACCCAACAGCTGCTAGTTCAGCAAGCCCATCTAGCCATCCTTACCTGGCAGTCCTTTGGCTCTGCTCGGGTGTGCTGAGATTTCAACAAGTAGGGGGCTGCCACACGTGCCCAGGACTTACACAGGTTCTAGAAATCCGAGCCCCATCTTTACTATTGCATGGTCAGTGCTTTAACCAACTTATCTTTGAGCTAAAGTCTCTTGCTAAACCCGGAACTCATTGTTTTGTCTAAACTTGCTGGTCAGTAAGCCTCAGGAATCATCCTATTCTTTCTGCTGGGGTACAGATGTGTACCCTAGCTCCGGGCTTTGACATGGGTTCTGGGAATCAAACTCAGGCTCAGAGGCTTGTGTTGCAGCTATGTTACCAATGCAGTCATCTCCCCAGCCCCCAGAAATTGTGTTTTCGTCATACTGTGCTTATTCCAGTCTGAGATGGCTGGATTTTTCTCCACTCTTCCATCCCTCCTTCTTCATCTATTCTTCCTTGGATGTGGCCCTCTCTACCAGTCCCCTGTGCAACCCCCCACACCTTGGGGAGCTTGAGCAGGCGCTGGGCATCTGTCTTAGGAGTCGCTTTTCTGCCTGCTTACTTTCTTGGCTGCTTTGGCTAGGGCTACTCAGGGACACGGAAATCATCTATTTTCAACAGATGGGGACTAGTCGAGGGCAAGCTGAGATCACTTCAAAGTGCTTTGATATCAGCAAAGAATATTAAGGTTTCAGGAGGGCTCTCATGACCTGAGAACAAGTCAGTGAGCGGCCCAGATCACATGTTCGGGAGACGTCGCTAAAGCCGGGCTTCCATCTTGTTTAAATGAGACCTCAGGAAAGCGGAGAAAAAGAGATGGGATAAGTTCCCTCTGGGAATGTGAAAAGGTGCTGCTGGGGCTAGATAAGCTTGCTTAGGGCCTCTGAGATACAAAATAGCTACAAAATAGCTATTCCTCAGGCGATGTTGTTACCTGATTGGCATCTATGATGGGGTCAAGGCTGGACTGGGGAGAAGGCAGAGGGCAGGTCAATGCAGACAAGCCGGCTAGCAGAAGAGATAGAGGGAAAAGGTCCCAGGAGGTACTGGCTCACCTTCCAGATGCCTGGGAGTGGGGTTACAGGGTAACGTGGGCATACTCCTTCTTTCAAAACCTCAGTTTGGCAAAATGGAGATGGGACTGTCTCAGTGGGAAAGGGGAGGTGTGGGCTTCCCGTGCCTTCCTCAGAGTGCATGACAGCTATGAGAGTGTTGGCCCAGACGCCTTTGATCTTTGGCCATCTTTGGACACTGCCCTCCTCTATGTGGAGGGCACTGAGGACGTGCATTTAATTCTGGAGAGTTAAAAAGCAAAGGACACCTGGTTTTCACGCTTACCCTTGGGAAACGGAAAGCACACCTCTTGTTTACTTCCTGTCGTCCAGAACTTTGGTGGCCACACCTCAGTTGCAAAGGCGTCTGGGAGAGGTGGCCTTTAATTGGCTCCAATTCTACAACCATGGAATTAAGGAGGGGAAAGGACGTGTCAGGAGACAGCCCCTGTCATAGTTAGCTTCAGCCATCAACTTGTCACCTGGGAGGAGGGACCCTCAACTGAAGACTTGTCCAGACCAGATTGGCCCATGGCACAGCTGTGAGGCGTTTTCTTAATTATTTTGGTTATTGTGGTTTTTCGAGACGGGGGTTTCTTTCTGTAGCCCTGGCTGTCCTGGAAGTTGCTCTGAAGACAAGGATGGCTTCTAACTGAGACATCCGTTTGCCTCTGTCTCCTGAGTTCCTGGAATTAAAGGTGTGCCCCATCACCCTGCCATTTTCTTCAATATTAACTGCTGCAGGAGTGCCCTGTCCACTGTTGGTGATGCCAATCTTGGGCAGGTGGACTTGAGCTATATAAGACAGGTGCTCAGCAAGCCAGAGAGAGCCAGCCTGTGAGCTGCATGGTTATGGTTCCCATCTCAATTCCTGCCTCTAGGTTCTGCTTTGGGTGCCTGTCTTGGTTTTCCTTAGTGATGGACTGTAGCCTGAAAGCCAAATGAACCTTTTCCTCCACCATGTTGTTTATGGTCATGGTGTTTACACAGCAGCAGAAAGCAGACTAAGACAGCACCTCTTCCACAGACTGGAGGAAACCATGGCAGAGACTGTACAAGCCTAGTGGCAGCTCGCCTTTGTCCCTTCGGGCACGGAGGCTGGAATCCAGGGACAGAGGAGAGGCTGACTGGCAAGCCTCTGCAGAGGAACTGATTGGATGACGTCATATTAAAAAGGAATAAAAGACCCATGGAAACTTTCCTAGAAAAACTGTCAAGACCCAGCAATAATAAAATATATACATACATCTAATATGTGTGTATTTTGTTTGCCTAATTTGAGACCAGGTCCCTCACTATTGTCCAGGCTGGCCTCAAGCTTATTATGTAGCCAATGATGGTCTTGAACTCGTGGCAATGCTTCAGGCTCAATCTCTTGAGTGCTGGGATTACAAATGGAGAAGGAAGGGGAGGGAGGCCAGGGGTGTGGAGGAAGGAGAGCAAAGAGAGGAGACAGAGAAGCTGGACAGCTGAGTTCCTCACACACAAACAAACCAATGTTTAAAGCGAAAGCAATGATGAACTTAGAGTTCGTATTTACCTCCCACCGCTACAGATACCACAACTTAGGTGGCTTAAAATGATAGAAGTTTATGGAAGTCAAAAATTCACGAAGATGTAGAAATGACCTTAACTTGCCACAGGCAAAGCCAGGAGAATAAGCTTACGCGACATTTTTAATAGTGGTGCCATTGTCACCTAATGGTAAGAACTTTGTCTGTTATGCAGTCATGGCGGTGGTCGGTCCTGAACTCTGTCTGTTATGCAGTCATGGCGGTGGTCGGTCCTGCTAGCCTTATCTTCTCTAGGGATGAGCAAGGGGCCTGGGAGGTCTGGGAATCCTCCGCTTCTTCCCAAGTCAGCTCCTCAGACTGGCTCAATGAGGTGCACATTTTCTCCTTAAGCCTGTCTTTCCTCCTTCCTATGTTTATTTTTCTGCTGCTGGAGGGAGCTGGACATTTGCCTGGCTTGATCTTTGGCCAAAACAAAGGATTTGTACCCATGGTTTGAGAAGGCAAAGAAGAAAACGTATTGCCTGTCAAGCGAACAACTGAGAAATTCATCTAGATTTCAGGCAAGGGCTGGGAAGCGGGAGCGGGTGTGGGGCAGGAGCAAATGATCTCTGGGGCAGCCAGAGAGCAAACACGGCTTCTTGGAATCTGTTTGCTCCGAGTACTCAACAAGCCTTTATTCAGGACCTCCGATGGGCAGACAGGGAGATGGAAATAAGGTTCTTTTTAAGATTAGGTAAGTGGCTAGCTGCAGTTAGGGTAACCCAGCTCTTAATTTTATTATCTATCTATCTATCTATCTATCTATCTATCTATCTATCTATCTATCTATCTATC
>JABTXL010000002.1:35517378-35626081 GCA_025134845.1 Neodon shergylaensis | reverse complement strand
TCTATCTATCTATCTATCTATCTATCTATCTATCTATCTATCTATCTGTGTGATTGTTCTTGCACCCATCATGGCACACATGTGGGAGTTAGAATGACAACTTTGCAGGAGTCAGTGCTCTCTTTCCATCCTGCAGACCCTGGGATCGAACTCAGGTCATCAGGTTTAGCAGCAAGCACCCTTCCCTGCTGAGCCATCTCACCTGCTCTGCTGTTCAGTAGGAAGCCCGATGATTTAGTCATTCACTCACTCATTCATCAAATAGTCACCGAGTCTTCGTCCTGCCCCAGAGACAGTGGCGATGGCTCAGTCAGTTCAGTGCTTGCCACACAAGAAAGGGGCCTAAGTGTGAACCCCAGAGCCCAAGTCCAAAAGCAGGGTGTGGTGGTTGTACCCTGGAGACCCCAGCACGGGGGAAGTTGAGACAGATGGATCCCTGGGACTCAATGGGCAGCCAGCCCAGCCTACCTGGTAAGCTCCAGACCAATGAGAGACGCAGTTTGAAAACACGAGGTAGACGGCTTCTGAGGAATGACATTCCATGTTCACCTCTCTCCTCCACATACGCCCCCCGCAGGAAACTGCACACGTATGAATATACAAATGCATGTGCACACAGGCAAAAGAAAAGCCAAGAGCCTGAAGAGCTCACTCTCCACGGCTGCAACAGAGGAGGAATGGTCGATTAGGTAGGACGTGCTTCGTTCTACCTCGAGATGAAGCTTCTTTAGCACTTAAGAGCTTGGAAGATGCTGACACTCCTGTAACTGCCGGCTACTCTTTTAACTGGGATCTTTAAGTTTTGGGGAACCTTGCATGTGACAGTCATAGTTGCTGTGTTCTGAAAATGAACTGGCTTGACAAAGCCAGACAGTGTAAAATGCTGGGTTCTGTTAGTCCTCTTCTCCATCAAAGGCCCTCAGAGTTTTCAGTTGTTTGGGCAATGTCCGTGTGCTGTGAGAATTGCCGTGGCCAAAAAGCAGCTTGGAGAAAAAAAGGGTTTATTTTGTCTTATAGCTCCCAGGTTATAACCCGTCACAGAGGGAAGTCAGGGTGGGACCCTGAAGGCAGAGGCTGAAGTAGAGACTAAGGAGGAGTCTGTTTACTGGCTCACTATTCATGGCTTGCTCAGTTTGCTTTCTTATGTGACCCAGAGCCACCGCCTAGGGGTGCCAGTGCCTTCAGTGGGCCAGAACCGCCCACATCACTCACTAGTTAAAATAAAGATGCCCCACGGAGTTGCCTATAGGCAATTCTTCAGTTGAGGTTCTCGCTTCTAAGGTGACTCTAGTTTGTGTCACGTTGACAAAAACTGGCACCAGCCCCATGGCCATAAGCTGCGATCCTCGTTCCCCTTCGCCTGTCCTGGAGCCCTCTGACGTGCCTCCTCAAGCCAAATAATCTCAGTCTCTCCACAGCTCAGGGCTGCAACTCCTTCGACATGACAAGGGCCCAAGCCTGTCTTTACCCAGCTGAGCCTTAGCGTGTGTTTAGGACTCCGTGGAGCAGAACAGGAACCTGGCACATTCTCACATGGAGTCTCTAGACAAGGGGCAGGAAGAGAAGTGATACAGCAAGGGGCAGGGACAAGAGGGGGCTTTTTCAGTCACTGCTGTCACCATCAAGCGGCGGTGTCTCCTACCAAGCTAGGCTTCTGGTTCTCAAATCACGAGGTCCCATCAGAGACAACAGGACCACTCAGGTACAGTGGTGGGTGGGGAGAGGTGGCTGGAGGGACAGCGGGAGAGAGGGGATTGAGACCCCCTCCATGCTCCTTTCGGCCTGGAGAGGTTCCTGGTTGTCCTTGCCTAATGTCCCCCCCCCTCCTGAGTGGGGTCTGCCCTTCCTGGCCATTGAGTCTCTGTTTTCTATGGGATGTGGCCGGCTCTGGATCAGAGGCCAGAGCTCGGCTTCCACGTGTTCTGGTGGTGGGAGAGCCACAGCGTCGCCCCCACTTCGGCTAAATGAAACATGCTCACCTACTAACCGATGGTAGGCTGCTGTGCTGTGTGCGTGGACTTCTACCTGGGTTCTGGTTACACTGCGTCTCACCAGGTCCTCACTCTGTGCCCCCTCCCACTGGCCAGATCCTTGTCTGCCCTGCAACGAAGCCCTCGAAGACCATCACTAATTCACCAGGTGTCCTCCTTCAGCCTGGCATGCAATTACGTGTATATCAAGAGTCAGGTGACATAGCCCTGCCCCCTGATCTGTCCTCCTGGACCACTGCCAAGCTCTACTGAGAGCTGTTATTCCAGCCACACCCTGCAAAGCAGCCCTTGCCATTTATTTGAAACCAACACTAAATATTTCAAAGCGGTTTAAAATGGGCTGGAGTTAACCCTAGGCGGAGCGCCTTCATTGCTTGGTTAAGAGTCCTTATTCGTTAATACATCCAGACCCCCAACTTCACAGTTGAAAACAAAGACTTGGAGATATTAAATCATTTCCTCGAGGTCACACAGCAAGTACGTAGCAGGACTAAGTGAAAACAAGGTTCTCAATCTCAGGTGTGTGCTCCGGCATTACAGTTAGATGCCTCCAACATGATACATTTAAATCTCACAATTCAGGGCTGGAGAGATGGCTTCGTGGGTAAGAGCACTTGCTGTTCTTTTGGAGGACCCAGTATCCACATGGCAGCTCACAACAACCTGTAAATCCAGCTTCAGGGGATTCAATACCCTCTTCTGTCTTCCGTGGGTATCCGGAACACGTGTGTACAGATATGCAGGCAAAACATCCATACAGCCGGGCGATGGTGGCGCACGCCTTTAATCCCAGCACTCAGGAGGCAGAGGCAGGCGGATCTCTGTGAGTTCGAGACCAGCCTGGTCTACAGAGCTAGTTCCAGGACAGGCTCCAAAGCCACAGAGAAACCCTGTCTCGAAAAACCAAAAAAAAAAAAAAAAAACATCCATACACACAAAACAAAAATAAATCTTAAAACCAAAAAGATCTCCTAAGTCTAAGACTGGAGAGATGGCCGAGTACTTGCTACATAAGCATGAGGACCTGAGTTTGACTCCTTAGCACCCACGTGAAACACAAGGTACACAGTGTTCATACCTAAGGGTATGAATGGAGGCAGGAGGATGGCTGGAGCTCATTGGCCAATTAGCCTAGCCAGTCAGGGAGCTCCAGGCTTAGCTGGAGGCCCCGGTTCATAAATCAAAGTGGAGAGTGATGGGGGAAGACACTCAAAGCTGACTTCTGGCTTCTACAGCTGTACATATTCACATACACATGTGCACACACATGAACACAAACATGCCACACACATACACAGATACTAATACTAAGCCTCATAATTCTAAACCAATGTATGAAATAAGTCTCTGGCCTGTCCAGCACTCCAGGAGAAATAGAAATACTGAGGTAGGTTATTTAGTTGATGGTGCATAATAGGGAGAAGAGATCCTATTAGAGACCTTTCTTATTTTTGGCTTGTAGAGATAAAGGAATTAAACCAGAATGTGCAGAGTACAGAGGAAAGAATGAGAGAAAACATAAAAAAGACTCCATTTCCCAGCACTTCCGTTTTCACCTCTATAAAATTAAGCTAGCACCTCCCCCCCAACCCCAGGCTGCAGAGTTGATGTAGAAGGGGAGCATTAAGCATGGGCTGTGGGCCTTGCATGCCTAACGGCCACCTGCACACAGTAACAGGGAGGGTGTGTAGTGATCTTTCCCTTAAGTGATGGGACAATGCCCAAGGCCAGGGCCTAGGAGGCTTACAGGGGGATCCGAGGACCCACAGTTTGCCCAGAAACCCAGTTCCCCCCCTCCTTTCTTCATATATATTTTTTTCATAGTCCTAGGCTTGAGTCCAGGTTCTCTGTTGGGCAAGCACCCTGCCTCTTAGCTGCATCCTAAGCCTTACTTAAGTTTCTGTACCACTAAGTTGCCCAGGCTGGCTTTGTGCTCACCCCACAGCCCGGGCAGGTTCCAAGTTTCTGATCCTCTTTCCTCCATGGTAGCTGCAAGGCAGGCTGTGCCGCCAGACCCCGCCACCGACAAATGCCTTTTCTCTGCCGTTTGCAGTTTTTTTTAAAGAATTCTGACATCTTTGACTCCCCCCATCTTATCTCGCATTTTGAATACCTCACCTCATTTTGCTCATAAGAGACATTGCTTCTTTCATTCACTGCCTACGAAGGCTGAGGACAATTTACTTAACCTTTCTAAATTGGCTTTTCCACTTTGGTGACTTGTGAATAGTTCCCCTTCTGAAGGGTCCTTACACTCGTTAACCGGGCTCACACGTGTGACAAAGCATTCGGCCACTCTTAAGTGACATCAGACGTTCTTCCTAATCTTATTTCTAATTTTCTGTTTTGTGCCTTCCCTAAAGAGAAGTTTCCAGAAACTCTCACAGAGAAACAGGGTCTTTCCTCCCCTCCCACTGTTTATTCCCTGACTACCGTGGGGATCCTTTGTTTATCCAGTCAGATTCAGTGGACACTGGAAAGGATTATAACGGCACAAAAAGATTAAGCCTCCAGGTGAGAAGGCAAACAGAAGGGGTGATTCCTTTAAGGTTATTATTTTTTGTCTTTGCTTGTTTTTTTTTGCATTTGTTAAGGATATTGTTTCTGTTCCCTGCTGGCAAAGTGGCAGACAAGGAGGTGGCTGTCAGCTCCTGCAGAGTGTTAGGCGTGAGTGCCAGAAGGCACGCATGGCGATTCAAATGTTAGCACAGTGATGGGCAATTGCTTGTTCACCCATCTGTGCCCATCCCCAAAGCCAGTCTGCTCTCAGCACCTCTGCAGCTTTGTTTAAAATATGTGTCCCAGTAACCCGTGGCTTAGGTGTAAGCATCCAAGGTCTGGGGATGTGGATTTTTGGATCCAGCCCTAGTACTGCCATAGCCAGCTGTGTACTTGGACAAGTTTTTGGAGTGCCTCTGGATCTTTGTCCTGTCTGTGTGATGGGGGGTGGGAGGGTGGGCTGGACAGACACCCTCACCACCATCCTGTGGGTGTTTTCCATCTTCTCCATCTCAGTCCTGTTGTCACTAGGGCTGTCTTTCAGAGATCACCAGATCCGGCTTCTGGGGCGTGGTTGGGTTACCTGCTCTGCTAATTACCTTGGAAACCTGGATTCTGACTTTGAATCAGAACAGACCCATGAGAACACCCTGTGCAAAGGAACAACAGGGCTCAGAAGGAAAAGCCGTTTCCCTACAGGCAGTGCATTCATGTCCCAAGAAGTACACCATGCTTGGCTGATGGAACACTTCGGCCCCACACGTTTGACTGAGTGACTCACTAGGGGAAGACATCAGAAGACAAAGGCTTCCAAGCTGTTGCACACACCTTGGTCCCCAGGGGCTTGGCATGATACTAGACATTAACCAGCCCATTCAAGGGTACCCAGGTGGAAAATGTCCCCACTCGACTTAGATGAGATGGTAACTCTCAGAATTATTTTAGATAGGGAGAGAGAGAGAGAGGGAGAGAGAGAGAGAGGAGAGAAACAAAAGAGAGAGGAGAGAGAGAGAGAGAAGAGAGACAGAAGAGAAAGGAGAGAGAAAGAGGAGAGACAGAGAGAGGAGAGAGAGAAAGGCAAGAAAGAAGAGAAAGAGATAAAGGAGAGAGAAGAGAGAGGAGAGAGAGGAGACAGAAGAGAGAGACAGAGAGGAGAGAAAGAAGAGAGAGAAAAAGGAGAGGGGAGAGAGAGAAAGAAAAAGGAGAGAGAGACTGAGAGGAGAGAGAGAAAGGAGAGGGCAAGAATAGAGAGAGAGTGGAGAAAGAAGAGAGAGAAAAAGAGAAAAAGGAAAGAGAGAGAGGAGAGAGGGGAAGAGAGATGGTCACACGGTCCCATCTTATGTAGAGGTCACTGGAGGCAAAGCTCCTTGTGACCTTAAGTACGGGGAGATGACATTTGGTGGTTATGACTGTCACTGATGCCCACATCTCCTAACCAGGGGTCGGCACCAAGTTGGTGCTAAAGAAGTCTGTGCAATAATCTTGTCTGAATCTTAGGTGAGCACAAGGTGCCTGGGCCAGTGCAATGTGGTGGTCTCTGAGAAAATACGTGACAAAATTGGGTCCTTGGAACGCCTAGTGGAGATAGGACTTCACTGGCCTTGGACTAGCAACAGCAGTGGTCTTAGTGTCCCAGTGAGCTGGCTTTTCTGCTCCACCCCCACACGTGCCAAACCCCTGGCCCAGGTGATTATGCAAGGAACAAGTAGTCTGTCTAAAGGTTTCTATCGCTGTGATAAACACCATGACCCAAAGCACGACCTGCCCAGGTGTCCCTCCATCCCCATGGACTGGCTCCTCCCACATCAATGATTGATTAAGAAAATACAGATTTGCCTAGCGGCAATCTGGATAAAGGTGTCTTCTCAGTTGAGGTTCCCCTTCCCAGATAACTCCAGCTTCTGTCAGTTGACATGAACCCAGCCATGACATAGCCTTTTTCCAGGGGCTGGAGAGGGAAGAGAAGTGCACTGAGAGCCCCCGGAAACCTTTTGGGGAGCAGTAAAAGATGGGGGAGAGGTATTTCGGCACCCTCACTCTCAGTGGGGGCTTTCAGGAACTGTATGGGGTGAGCTGTAAGTATACTTTAGGAAAGTCATCTGTTAGATTCTTTGAAGGGAGAATCTAGACAAACCTTATAATTTGTTTTCTGGATTGTGTGATGTGTCACAAGACTGTTTTACTTAATGACAAGAGCTTCCTGTTCTTTCTGGTCATTCAGGAGACTGAGATGCAGCTCTCAAGTATCTCTTCCTCTCGGCCGGCTGCTGGATGGGGGATGACTCAGCTTCATGCAGGCCTTGGGTATGAGAAACAGAGCCACCATTTAGGGGTGGATCTTCCCACTATGGTCACCTGGGAAGGGCCAGTTCTGCCTAGAGAAGAGGGCAACCTTTTTATTGTATGAGAGGAAACTCTCTCTCTAACTTCATAGCCTGAGATGCTTCTAGATTGGGGACTTTGACCTTCCAGAGAATATCATGCAGAGGAGGGTCCTCAACTTTGTGTGTATGTGTGTGAGGGTGCATGTGTATGTGTGTACATGTGTGTGAGGGTGCGTGTGTGTGTACATGTGTGTGAGGACGCATGTGTGTATGAAGAAGGTGCATGTGTATGTGTGAGTGTGCATGCATGTGAGTGTGCATGCGTGTGAGGGTGCATGTGTTTGTGCTCAGGTGTATGTGTGTGCTCAGGTGTATGTGTGCAAATGTGTATATATGTGTGCCCAGCTGTGTGTGTGCATATGTGAGTGTGCATGTGTGTGTGTTTGTGAAAGGCAGAGGAGAGGTGGGTGGGAGCTGTATCTCAGTCTCCTAAATTACCAAAAGAATGGAAAGTTCTTTCCTTAGTCAACTAAAGTGAAAATTTGACCCATCACATACATACAAAGCCTATGACTTTGGCCCACTGTTTAGACTTAGAATGTGTTTGCCTAGCAGACGTCTGAACCACTGTACCGCCTGCTCCGGGATGCGTGTCTCTTCTGAGCAGCTTTTCCTTTGAAGTTCAGCCATGAGTCCTCAGGGTTAATGTAGGGCCTGACACGCATCTGGAGACCAGGCTAGGGTGAGCGTGAGTTCCAGGCTAGCCTTGGATCTTGTCTTAAAACAACCACCACAACAATAACACACATGCACATGGAGGAGGAGAGGACTGGCAACTGAGAGACCAGTCTGAGGGGCTCATGCCCAGGCTAGGGTATTCCTTCCTGGGTTCCAGGGAACGGTGCAGCAGGGCAAAGCACACCAGAGCTCATTTCCCTTCTGCCCGAGCTGAGTGACTCCTAACCCGGCATTTGTGCCTAGAGTAAAGATGGGAAAACGTGAAACTATTTTTTCCACTTGGTTTTATTTCTGTTTTAGGCCATTTTGCTACCTCCCAGCTTCCTGTTTGTTCACAGAGGGGGATAGGCGCATAATGCTGTCATTAGGGGTGTTGTACTATTCTAACACCCCCAGGGACCCTTGAGGTCCCTGCAGACACAGGGCGTCTGCTGGTGCAGTCCTCATAACAGCTTCTATTGAATCATAGACTTCCAGACAGCGGATGAACGTGAAAGCTGTGCTCCGGTGTGAAACCATACTCCCATTTTACAGATCGGGATGCCAAGGCTCAATGAGTTTAGGAACCTTGCAGTAGGTGACGAAGCCAGTAGGTGGCAGTCTTGAGACTTAGACCCAGGCTGACCACCACTGTGTATGGCCTCTCTGGGAGAAGGGCTGGGGTTTGCAAGGTTCTGGGATGAGCCTATGGAGTAGAATCAGAGTGAATGACAGGGAACTTTGAAATCTCATTTGCTGCCCACCCTGGCATATGTTCGCTGTCACTTGAGTTTCTCTCGGGCACCCTGCACACCTGGCTAACTGCTGCTTAGACACACAGGTATAGACTTTTGCTGTACTCCTATGCCTCTAACTCTCCCACGGTGGTATTTCAGATCCTCTGGCCTCCCCAGCTCCAAGTCCCAGGCTCATTGGCTTGTGTGCTCTGGTTGCCTGTGCACAGTGTGCTTTGCTTAGGTACTAGTCACCTTTAACCCCTCTCCCCCACCAGGGCAGCTGTCAATGCCTCCTTGAGACCCACCTAAAGCCCACAGGTGTGTGTGCAAGCTGGAGGTGCGTGGGGTTTAATGTCTTTCAGGAGAACCTGTGCCCGGTGGATGCAAGAGCTGGCGAGAAATTCTCCTCAGACTCGCATGAGCCAGCTTCAGAGTTCTCTAAAGCCAGAGAACAGCCTGGCAGTTACGGCATAAAAAACCTGGGTTTTGATGAGAATTTCGCAAATACGTTTTGAATGGACGCCTGACGTGGTGGCTCACTGGTACTTTGTAGTGGAAGGGCCTCCTCAGGTGGATGCTTCTTCTCGTTCCAAGTCCTTCAGCTCCCGCCTCCTACCTGATCGAGAGCTTCGTGGCTACTTAGTCAAAGCATCTGGGCCTCTGCTTCAGATGCCTGCTGTTGAGATTCCAGGTGAAGAAACTCAGGGAGACGGGAACAGCATTCCAGTCACTGCTAGTCTTCTAGACAGCCCCACACCCTGTACTTTCCGTCTTTGAGTTAAAGGCAAAACACACAGAGGTGGAGCGGAAGGTTGTAGGCTGGCGACCTGGGACTGGGAGGCCGATCATACTTCAAATGCTTTTCCATTTCCTTCCGCAAGCCTGTTTCTTCTCTCCCCACAACTCTGAGAACTGGAAGTGACTGTCACTGGGATGGGTCACTGCATAGATAACCTTGCATAGCAGGGGGATTCAGTCCTGCTGCATTGGTTGATCAGACCCTAATGGCTGCCACTTGGTATTCCCGTCAGAGGCATGGATATATGTTGACCATGATTTGATCCCCTCCTGGAATGGCTCCCTAATCGGTCCAGATGCTGCCAGGGCGTGAGCGTGCATGTGACAGATGACAGGCCCATTCCTCGTTCAGTGTCAAGCTTCCCTAAGGTGCTTCACATGGGCCGCTCGTGCATGTCCCCCAGCCTGACCTGCCCACCTCCCTGCCCTCTCTCTCACTGAACACAGTCTACACACAGCCCTCCCTGGATTTTCTGCTGAGCACCGTTTGAGATAGACCATTATCGGTACAATGTGTGTCATTTCAAAACACAAGAGTTGGTTCATTTGTTCTAGAGAATTGTTGGGAAGACTGAGGTGCTGGGGTGTGAAAGTGTCCCTCAGAGGACCATCTGTAGCCAGGGGGTGGTGGCGCACACCTTTAATCCCAGCACTCAGGAGGAAGGCAGGCGGATCTCTGTGAGTTCGAGGCCAGCCTGGTCTACAAGAGCTAGTTCCAGGACAGGCTCCAAAACTACAACTCTGGGGTTCTACTGAAAGCTGCTGAAACCTCTAAGAGGCAGAGGTCTAGTGGGAGGAAGTTACATCACTGGAGAATATCCTTGAAGAGGTCCTTGGGGTCCTGATCCCTTTATGTTTCTTCTTCCTGGTTGCCGTGAGATAAAATCTGTACTCCACTACACACACCTGATCTGATGCTCTGTCTCTCCATGGGCCCAAAGGCAATGAAGTCAGATGATGATGCCGGAGACTTCCAGAACTGTTAGCCAAAATAAATGTTTCTTTTTTATAGGCTGATTATCCCAGGCATTTGATCACAGTACTGGAAAGGTGTCTTTGGCGCTCAGGGCTTTGTGTGTGACTGCCCATGCGTGGTCCCCCTGTCTCTTTCCCTCTGGGACGGAGTTATCCTATACATCTTATGTGGACACTATATAATTTCTAAGAGGCACTGGCCACGATCCCCAACACCCCTTAAGGTGACTCTGAGACTTCTCAGGCATGGACCAACTGACTAGTTTTTGAAGTATCTTTCCCAGAAGGTATGCACTATTCTCTCCTCCAAACACGCTGTGTTATGCTAAGAAGCACCACATTAAGTGGGAAAATAGGTTACAAACCTCCTGTCGTACTGACAGAGAGAGCAAAGCCCCGCTCCTTATCACCTCCATCAAACACAAAAAACCTTGTGACAAAGGTCAGCAAAATGAGTCCCCTCCCCCACCGAGACAATATTTTTCTTACACTTGCGATTGCAACAAGCCCCTTGTGGGAATTATAAGGTCACCGACCTGGGATCCCTGAGAAGGTGCAGGAGAGAAGAAAATGTCCGTAAGAGGCAGGGAGAGTCCAAGGTCCCACTTCTTCTCTTTCATCTTCTTTGGCTTTTCTTCTCTGGGCCATTGATCTCTCTTAGGGGAGTTTATACTAGAGCTATGACATTGGGGTGGCTTGAAGCCTTTTAGGGTTTATCTTTAAAGCTGTGTTGGATACTTCTTCACGTGGTCTCAGGATGCAATCTGTGGTCCTTGTCAGAGATTTCTGGCTAGCACGTATTTCTTCTTAGTGGTATAAATGTTCCAGGTCAGCTTGGAGACTCCCTCTTCCTAGCCTTATGTTCCAGGGTGCCGGAGATAAGACCTTAAACTGAACTCCCGGTAAAGGGCATTGTCTCCTTGCCAGGTCATTTTCTGTGCTCCAAAATTTGAAAGAACTCTCCCATCGAGTGGGAGAAGATTGAGCAGTGACCTTGACTTGATTACATGTCATCTTGATATTCTAGGACCAACTCCAACTCCTCTAGCTAAATTCCTGCACCCAGTGGGGTGGCACATGCAGAAGTACTCCAGGGAGCCTGTGGATGAGTGCTATCAAAGGTCACCTAAGAGCAGACAACAGTAATATATAAGTCAGGATGCATTCTAACCACGGGAATGTGAAAGACAAAGCCAGCATTGTTGGGAGGTCAAACCTCCTGCCCTGACTCTGACTCACAACCCCCAAAGGACCGATCTGAACCCCAGGCTGGAGTCTGCTGGTGCTTGATAAGTGTGTGGACACACATAATAACATTTTTTTAAAAAAATTATTTATTTATTTATTTATTTATTTTGTATACAACATTCTGTCTGTGTGTATGCCTGCAGGCCAGAAGAGGGCACCAGACCCCATTACAGATGGTTGTGAGCCACCATGTGGTTGCTGGGAATTGAACTCGGGACCTTTGGAAGGGCAAGCAATGCTCTTAACCTCTGAGCCATCTCTCCAGCCCCATAATAACATTTAAAAAAATTCATTTCAACAAACATTTGCCAACCAACCACCTGGAGGTAGATAGTCCAGACACTGTCTTAGGACGATAGATGGGGCCAGGTGAGACATCCTGACCCAGGTCAGCCTCGAAGCATGCTACTGCCCTTCACCATCTTAGCATCCCAAGACTGCACCAACCCTCTCTCAAAGAGCCAGCTGGAGCAGGCTGGAGCAGGCCCACGCTAGATCGTTTGGAGCGAGGGTTCTCTTTTGTGCAGAGGGATAGCCATGCGCTAGAACACTATCTTTCTCACTCTGTAGCCCAGGTTAGCCAGAAACATGCATGTGGTCTTCGTGCCTCATACTCTCAGGTACTGAAATTACAGGGCTCTGCCCCTGAGCTTCTGAGGCTACCTCTCCTCTGCCCTTCAAAGATCACTGTCAGGGCTGGAGAGATGGCTCAGTGGTTAAGAGCATTGCCTGTTCTTCCAAAGGTCCTGAGTTCAATTCCCAGCAACCACATGGTGGCTCACAACCATCTGTAATGAGGTATGGTGCCCTCTTCTGGCCTTCAGGCATACAGACAGAATATTGTATACATAATAAATAAATAAATAAATAAATATTCAAAGATCACTGTCAGAGTGGAAGTTTTAGCACTGTTGGTCATTTGAATTAAAGCCTGCAGCAAGAGGAGAGCTGCCACCAGACCCCGGAGAAGTGTGAGCTGGCCCAAGGAGGAGGCCTGACGGGAAGGTCTCCTAAAAGCCCCTTCGCTTTCTATGCATAAGAACTTGGGGCATAAAAAAAATAAAAAAAATAAAAAAAAAAAAGAACTTGGGGCATGTGACTAAATTTCTCCGTGTCCCAGTTTCTCAACAGTGACGTGAGAATGCCACGTTATGCTGTCATGGTAAAGGTTTAGTGGTTGATGAAGTAAGGGTCTCAGAGTGGGCTGGCCACATGCTCAGCAGTTCTCCGTCAGTGCTTGAGGCATGTGCATGACAAGAACCTTCCTGAGGCTGAGTCCCAAAGCACCTTGGCTCTCCTCTCACTTCTTGTGCCTCTGAATGAAGTTTCAGAGATTCCAGGATCACTTAGGCTGTTGGATTTTCCTCTGATCTGGCGTTGAGGTTTGTCTCAGGGGACCACGGTTCTAAGCCTGTCCCTTTGGGAGCTCTTGGGGAGGTAGGCGCTCTTGGGGGTTTAAATCATGATCTGCACGGGCCTTTCTTTTAACCTGCACACTGCTGAAAGACTAAAGCTCTGGCCCCCTGACTGGGTGCCTCTCCCCTAGACAGCTAGCTGATAGCAGCTGATACCCTTGGGCCCCATGGTTGGCTTGTGTCCAACTTGTTCCTCCCAAGATGGCCTGCCCTGACCAGGAAAGAACTTAGGGTTGGGTTGTAGATACAGAGGACGTGGTACAACAAACTACACAAAATAACGGATCCATCATGTTTGATACATATGTGTCAGACAAAGTGGGCAGTGTATCCTGCTGGGCCTGGGGGCTGAGGCGGGGTGGAGGTGGGGCTCCTGGGATAAACATGCTCAAACAGCAAGTAGGGGGCGAGAGAGGAAGACAGAGAGGTGCTGATTGGCTGAAGCTTCTGCAGGGCACGAGGGATTTGTACCCAGCAGGCAGCTGTGGGTATTCTAATGGCTGGGTGCAGAGCAGGCGGCCTTGAGCCCTGTGGAGACCCGTCGCGGTTGTGGTATTGCACAGCTGAGCATGTGAGCTGTAGGGTCAGTCACGTGGGTTGCATCTGCTGTCTTGTGGAAGGGTGTTTGCAGAGACCTACAAGGCAGATTGATCTCTGCGTTTCATTGTGACTGAGTCAAGTTCTGCTTACATCCAGATGATGGCTAAGCAACCTAAAGTTGTAAGGGTTCCAAGTTGTAAGAGAGGAAGCGCAGAACTGTATAGTCAAGTTCATGTTCAGAAATTGGAAGGTCCATACCCCAAACTGGTTAGCGCCTCAGTCCCCCATCTCCAACCAGTGGGGCTGACAAAGGGGAGGGAGAAGTGGGCGGGGCACAGAGCTGCCCACCTGTTTTCTCTCTGGAGGCTCACCTACCTCAGCACTCATGAACTGTTGTTTCTCCCTGGGGTTGGGGTGTGGGGAGAGAAGGGTGGGACGGTGGACAGTCACTTGTCATTGCCGTAGCCAGCTCTGTACTCTCTAGGCTGGCAGATGCCAGATCTGAGCTGTTGTCACGGGTGTGCTTGCAGGGTCTTGGGAAGGCTCCCCCCACCCCCTCACCTCTGCCTTCCTAAGCATTCTTTCCTGCTCTCCCCTGGAGCTGGCATCAGCATCCGTCATTGTCCCTTGGAAAATCCTACTGATAAAGCAGTCTGCTTGTTCTGCTTGGTGCAGAGTAGCCGGCAACCCCCCACCCAGCTCCGCTTGCCTGCCTCCCACTCCTGACATGGCACATTGATGAACTCTGGGCAGGCGGGCGGGCCTTTCCCAGTGCAGGTTCCTCTTCCAGGCTTTCCAGCTCCCGGTGAGGTTTTCTTCACTCTGTAGGTTTCCCCTCTAAAGACAGACACAGGCCTGTCCAGCTCTGTCTCCTAACTGTAATGTGTTCACATTCACTCTCAACTGATAAACAGCATGTCCAGAAGCAAATTCACACGTCCCAATCACAGTCCATCACCGAGGGAAGCCAAAAGCAGGAACGCCAAGGTAGGAGCTGAAGTAGAGGTCATGGAGGAAGCATACTGACTTGTTCTTTCTCCATGAATGGCTCAGCCTGCTTTCTTATATAACTCAGGTCTATCTGCCCAGGGATAGAACGGTGCGCAGTGGCTGGGACACCCCCACATCAATCACTGAATCATTGATCAAGAAAATGTCCCACAGGTGTGTCTACAGGCCAATTGGATAAAGGTATTTTCTCTTGAGGTTCCCGCTGCCCAGATGACCTGATCTTGACAGAACCTAACACGGTGAACAATAAATACATTAACTAAACTGACTTGGGTGTGGTCTTGATATACTGTACCTGAAGAGGGGGTAGGAGTTCCAGAAATCCTGAGATTGGGTGGAGTGTTGTCCTTGGAAGGGGACGGCTGGAGGAGCCACGGGGCTGGCCCATCTCGCTGTGTTCTCAGTAGCTGTGGACATTATGTCCTCCATACTTGCCTATTAAATAGAATCAGCTACACTGGGTAAACACAACCACATCTTCCCTGTTCACGCTTCATACCCAGCAGCTCACAGACCCTACTTGGCCAACCTAGGGTCTTAGCCTCTCCTACGGTCAACTCTTCTGGGCCCTCCAGACCTTGAGAATGGTAACAAGTGCTAGCCAAAGAAGGAAGAGGGATAAAATGGTGGCCCAGCCCAGAGCAGCTGGCCTACACTTAGACTTTGATTCCCATGACCCCAGAATTTACTTGCGAGTCCTTGTACTCCTCTTTCCTACAGCATCTGATTTTTATTGATTAGATCACGTTCCAGAGGAGCGAGAAGTAGGATGTCACCTTGATCTTCCCAGGGAGAGGTTTACATATCTTGCTTTAATATTTGTTTTTAAGATAATAAAAGCAACATACACGAATTGCAGAAAAATTAGAAAGTACAAAAAAGTATATGGAAATAAGTTCTTAAAGTTTTGCATGAGCTTCATGCGCTAAGATTTTTGTGTATTTCCTTCTAACTTCATATTGGTATGTAAAGCACATATACATGTAAACTTTAAGTAAAATTAGAAATATATATATATACATATATTTACATATGCTTTCCCCCCCCCCACCTACCCTTATGTTGTGGGCATATCCATCCAGAATTAAACTTTGTGAATTTTCAAGCAATATACTACATGATACACTCCAGCTTATACTAGCAAAGCAGCGGATGGAGCACACTGTGAGGGACTAACTGTGGGCACTTCCTGAAGACCTCCCCCAGGAAGACCAGAAACCCCAGCTAACTAGCCTAAAGAAACTGACCCCACATGTTGTTTAAACTTAGAGACCATCCTTCTGTTCCTTAAATAGAAAGCTGAGTGGTGAGCCTCAAGTTCTTGCATGCCCTAGGACTTGAGGTATGACCTGCCACAAGAGCTCCCCTCAAGGAAGCTTGCATTAGGCACCCCGGCATTCTTTCATTTGAGCTCTGGCTTTCCACACTTCGAGGCTCCTTTTTTACTGTGCATTATGTAGAAGCCAGAGTACCAAACCCTCGCTTTGTCCTCCCGTAGTTAAAATGTGGAAAGCCCTTCTGTGTGCGAAGATCAGTTGGTTCCTGAATGATGGGACTTTGAATTGGATTTTTAATTATATATCAAACCCTGTGACCTCACAGTGTCTCAGAGGAGGGCTCCTTGGCTTTCAAATGCAAGTATATAGTGCATTTAGCTAAAGGCATTCAGAACTTGAATGATTTGTGACAGGTCAGGCTGGAGGTTAAAATACCCAGACAAAAGGGTCTATTTTAAACTCATGGTTCCAAGTTATAGTCTATCACTGTGAGGAAGTCCCAGCAGCAGAGCTTGTGGAAGCTAGTCCCAATATATCCATAATCAAGAAGCAAGCAGCAATAGATGAATACATACATGCTCACAGTGAGTGGGTCTGCCTACCTCCACTCAAGACAGTCCCTCATAGGCAGCAGGCTCATAGGGCGACCCAGTGAAGACTTTTCCTCACTGAGACTCTTCCTAGGTGACTCTAGGTTGTGTTTAGTAGACAATTCAAACTAACTATCATAGGGGCTTCGGATAATATGTACTTGTCAAAGGAGTAGAGACACAAGGTCTGGTAGCTTCCTAACACTCTGCTCTGAAAGTTCTCAGCCTATAACTAAGGCCCCTAAACCCCACTTGATAGTGGCTGTAGCCTGTGACAAAAGTCACGTATCACATGTTGAGAAGTGTCTCTTTTCTTCCAAACACTTCCTAGAAATAAGCACATTTTGGACTAGACTGTAATTTAACATCCTTCCACCTCTTTAGCTCACTGCCATTTCAACACAAAAAATTGATTTCTCCTTTGGCCATACTACAGGTTTGGGGGAGTGAGGGAAGAAGGGATGGATGAAGAGAGGGAAAGACGTTTCTAATTTGAGAACTATGCTTAGAGGTGGGCGCGGTGGCAGACACCTGGAATCCTAGGCCTGGGGAGGAGGCTGGGGTTGTGAGTTCTAGGCCAGCATGTGCAGACAAAGAGACTTTGATTAAAAAAAAAAACACTGAAAGAGAAAAGAACAAATGCTTAGAGAACATAAACGACGATTCTTTTCAAATCACTATGAAGAGGATTCCTAGAAGCTGATCAACCAATCTGCCTCCATTTTAGGCTTGAAAACCATCTTATAGTAAACTTGGTTTGTTCCTGCTTGTGATTAAACATCTGTTTCTCAAAGATTGGACTATGCCCCACCTGTTACCGTAATTACAAATGGTTCTGCACTGCTTGTTCCAGAAAGTGGGAATCATGACTTTGTTTCAAAAGGTTGTTATGACCACCTGTTGTTATGACCATCTTGTTACTACCTTGTTATGAGGACCTTGCAACCATGTCTTTGTTTCAGGAGGTTCATATGACAGCTTCTTATGCTTATGTTCTGCTTCTGTAACCCCACATATTTGCCCTGCCAAATCTTCCATTTGGAAATCCCCTTCTCCTGAACTATAGAAAACCTTCTCTTCCCCATGCCCAATCCTGATCTCTTGAACCTTGCCTTAGACAGCCTGTGTACACAAATAATGCTTCCTTTAGTTAATTTGGCCATGATTAGGATTGGCAATCTTTGTCTTTGCATATGTGGGATTTGTATAGTCTATGATGGTTTAGGTTGTATCCTTAGCTCTGAGGGGGGTGGCTATGAGGATGAGCAGCCTGTACCTCCTGCTGAGCTGGTTTGGGGAGACTGAGGTCCTTCAGGATCACTTGGAAGTTGGTTTCTTTCCTTGCTTCAGGCTCAATCTCTTGGGGGGTGGGGGGTGGGTGAAAGAAGCCTTAGAAATGGCATTAAAGTCAGGGAGCCTGGGGATGCAGGGGTGGAGGTTAAGGATCTGGCCACAGGGAAAGTGTGGGAGATGAAAACATGCTCTCTCCCTCTGATGTCCCAGTACTGTCAGCTGAATGAAGTCTTCCCCACCCAAGCCTGAGCATGCTATTTGGAAGTTGTGGGATGGAGGGTCAAGATCTTTTTGTATCCCAGACCCTGGAACCTGTGAATGTATCACAGTGAATGGCAAAGGAGAATTCAAGTCTCTAATCAGTCCACTTTAAACCATGTGATTGCAGGAAACTTTTTAAAAATTGCTAATCAGGAAGGAGAGGCAGGAGGGGCATGTTAGACAGCTAGAAAGCTCTGAAGATGGAGGAGGATCACAGCAAGGCATGCTGGGAATCTCTAGAAACACAAGAATGCACAGAGGGAATTCAGATTTACAGACACTTTAATCCTCGCCCCGGAGTCTCACTTTGTCTTCCGGTCTCTCTCTAGAACTGGAAGAAAATAAACTCATGCACGCATATACATACAAGCGAAGGAGAAAGTCTGGAGAAAACTTGTGTGCTGGCTGCTCTGGGCCACGGAATCCTCCAGGCTGTGGGCGATACACCTGTAATGTCACCTCTGGTGGGAGTCCGACAGCGTCTCATTATTTCATTCACATCATACTCAAGTTTGCAATGGGAATGTTTTTTTTCCCCCCATTTCTTTATAAAGCATCAGGAGTCTGCACCATTCAGGGCAGTGGTTCTCAGCCTGCCTAACACTGCCACCCTTCAGTGCAGTTCCTTGTGTTGTGGTGACGCCAACCATGGAATTATTTTTATTGCTTTAATTTTGTATGACTGTAATTTTGCTCCTGTTACACAATCGTAATGTAGGTGAGGGGGGTCGTGACCCACGGGTTGAGAACCACTGCTTTGGCTGCATCCAGACACTCAGTTCAGAGCAGCCACTGGAACTCTCCCCTAGAAGGATGCTTAGCCTGTTAAAGCAAGACTGCCCTTTAGCATCTATCCCCCAGCTCTTGTCTAGAGCCCTGCCTCAAAAGCTGGGACAGGTTCTGTCCTCGTTTGCTTCCTGTTGCTTCTGTTTATTTAGCTCCTGAGTCCTGATCATAGTCCATCACTGAGGGAGTTCGGAGCAGGAACTCAGGCAGAAGCGAAGATGAGGACTGGGGAGGAAAGCTGCTTACCAGTTTCCTCTCTAAGCTCACATCCAGCTACTCATCTTCTACCTCCCAGGACCACCCGATCAGAGGTGGCACCACACACAGTGGGCTGGGCTCTCCCACACCGTCAATCAAGGTAGCGCCCCGGAGATTGCCTATGGGGATTCTGATGGAGGGAAACTCAAAGTTCCCTTCCTCCAGATGACTCTAGCTTGTGACAAGGGGACAAAACACTAACCTGTGCAGGTTCCCAAGGCTCTACAGAGCTGGGTAAGTGGGTGGTGTCTTCCTCTTCCTCTCTGGTCCTGTCTGTACAGTGGCTAGGAGAAGCCTAGGCTATTGCCCATGACCAGGGATCTCTGAGACATCTATGCTTTGTGCCTGTCTGCAGGCTTCTTCTAGCTTATGTCTGTATTACTTTCCTGGGACTGTTATAACAAATGATCAGCAAGACACCACTTAAAGCAACACATGTTATTTTCCTGCAGATCAGAAACTGCGTTAGTGAACCCATGGTAGCTGTAGTTACTGGTACAAGGTCAAGCCAGCCAAAATTCCAGCAAGGGTGGGGAGGAGCTTACAAAATCTAACTCCTAACTTAGGAGCTATTAGAAGTTGATAGCTGCATGGGGAAGGAGAGCCATTTTTTTGGGGGGGGGAGATGTGGCTACTGGTAGGTTGCCCACACTCTTGTGGTTGATCCTACACACCTGTTAGTACTGCATACTGGCAATACTAACTGTACTTGCTGGGTTATTAAAAAGGAAGATATGAAATTGGCAAAAAGATGTGTGTGCATGTAGCTGAGATTGAGCTGGGGGGGTCAGAGGGTGGGTATGTATGGCCGTATTTCCTTGTATAAATGTATGAAATTCTCAGAGAATAAAAATCTCTCTCCTGGTTAGTTTCCGTCAACTTGACATCAATTGGAAACATCTTGGAAGAGGAAATCTCAGCTGAGGAATTTCCTCCATCAGACTGGCCCTTGGGCATGTCTGTGGGGCATTTCTTTATGTGTTTAATTAATGATTGATGAGGGAGGTCTAGCTCACTGTGGATGGCATTACCCCTAAGCAGGTGGTTCTGAGTTGTATAAGAAAAACAAGGTTTGGGGATTTGGCTCAATGATAGTATCTTTGTTTTTTGTTTTTGTTTGTTTTTTTTTTTTTGTTTTTGTTTTTTCCTGTGAAGAGCCACCATGACCACAGCAACTCTTAGAAAGAAAACATTTAATTGGGGTGGCTCGCTAACAGTTTCAGAGTTTCAGTCCATGATCATCATGATGGGGAGCATGGTGGCACGCAGGCAGTGCTGGAAATGTAGCTGAGAGTTCTACATCTTGGTTTACAGGGAACAGGAAGCTGACTGAGACACTGGCTGGGATCCTGAGTATAGAAAATCTTAAAGCCCACCTCCACAGTGACACACTTCCTCAAATAAGGCCATCCCACCTCAACAATCCCCCACTTCCTAGTAGTACCACTCCCTGTGAGATTATGGGGCCAATTACATTCAAACTACCATGGGAAGAACACTTGCCTAGCAAACCCAAGGCTTTTAGGTTCAGACATCAGCTTCAGCACCAGGTGAGGTGGGATAGGGGGACAATCTAAGCAAGTCATCAGCCCAGTACACAGTATTCTTCTGTGGTATCTGCTTCAATTTCTAATCTGGGTTCCTGTCTTGAGTTTCTGCCTTGGTTTCTCCTCACCTAAGTTGCATTTTGGGCCTAGTGTTTATCATGACAACTGAGAAGCAAACTCCGACAAGCAGCAATATGTATATGTACACACACACATATGCATATATATATGCATATATCACATATAAAATATTTACACTGTATGCTTTATTTACATTATATATTTATTTTTAAAATATGTGTGCATGACAAAGTGAGTGTCCAGGACTCAGAATCAAGGTGTCAGAATGTCTGCATTCTCTTTGGGGCTCTAAGGCTTAAGCATACCCTTTCGGATGTTTTGGCTCCTACAGGTGGCTGAACCTCTGTGTGTCTTGAAATGTCTTAATTCCTGCCTCAGTTTTTATTTGATTTTTTTTTAACTTTTGGGATTATAATTACACCACTCCCTCCCCCCTTTCTTTCCTCCCTGCAAGTTCTGACACATACACACCCCTGTTTTCTTTCAGATTTCTAAACACACAAATACAATCTGCTCAGTCTGTACAGTGTTATTTGTATGTATGTTTCTGGGCTGACCACATGGAGTGCTCCACATGAACCACCCGTTGGAGTACTCTTCTCCGGGGCAGACCGTTCCTGTCATTCCTTAGTCGCCTGTCCGCCTTGGTGTAGGGTTGAGGCCAGGTGCTCTTTCCCCCATCCCTTTAGCCACCCATTGCTGTTGCCCTTGTTCAGCTCATGTTTGAGTAGCCATGCTGGTGAGAGTTTGTGGGTGTAGCTTCTGATATTACTAGATGACACAATCTCACAGCCACGTCCAGTCCTTGGTCCTTCGGCTCTTACCATCTTTCTGCCCTCTCTTCCTCAATGTTCCCTGCTGCGTTAGCTTCTAAAGAAAACTTCATTGGCTATAACAGTCTTAGTTGGCAGTTATTTACTTTCAGGATTTGAAATATATTGTTCTATGCTTTGTCAGTTTTTGAGGTTCCTGTTGGTAGATCAGAGGGTACCCTAATGTGTCTGATTCTGTAAATGACTCGGTGTTTTCCTCCTACAGTTTCTATTTGTTCTGCTGAGGCAATGCCCCACGTAGCCCAGTCTGACCTTGATCTCTTTATCCTCCTGCCTCCGATTCCCAAAGGCTGGGATTACAGGCCTGCACCATTGTGTCCAGTGTTCTCTTATTACTTACTTGTTTTATGCTTTGACATCTTGGGTAGAATATGTCATGGAGAATTCTTTCTCTAGTTTTATATTTTGAGGTTCTAAATACCTTGAATACTTGGGTATCCATTTCTTTTCCTAGATTTAGGGAAATTTCTGCTTTAATTTCAGAGAATAGACTTTCTGCGCCTCTAGTTTTTAATCTCAGCTCCTTCTACTCTATGAGAAGTACCTTGATCATATGATAAAATTCTTAGAAGCTGTGAACTTCTTTATTATTTATTTATTTGTTTATTTATTTATTTTCTATCCACCCATCCATTGGTGTCTGAAATGTAGTACTTTCTCAACCTTGTCTTCCATACCCAATGTTCTTTCTTCTGTTTAATCTAGATTGTTGGTAATACTTTCTACTATGCTGATTTGATTCATTGAGTTTTTTCATTTCCAGTATTCCTGTAATGGGAGATTGCTTGTTCATTCCTGGTCGCCCAGACCCAAAATAATTACCCAGAAACTATATTAATTACAACACTGTTTGGCATATTTCTGCCTAACTCTTACATCTTAAATTAACCCATTTCTATTAATTTATGTATCGCCATAAGGCTCGTGGTTTACTGGTAAGGTTCTCTGGTGTCTGTCTCCTTAGGCAGCTGCATGGCATCTTCCCAGCTCCGCCTACTCTCTCTATATCTCTGTATCTCTGTTTGGGTTTTTCACCTGGCTTTACTCTGTTAAGCCATTGGCCAAAAGCAGCTTCTTTATTAACCAATAACAATAAAACATAGTCACAGCATACAGAGGGGAATCCCACATCATATTCCTATTTGGGTTTTTTTTTTTGTGTGTGTGTGTTCAAAAATCTGTTTGCTTCTGAATTTCTGAAAAACACATCTGTGTAACACTTTGGCTTTTGACTGCTGGCCTCTCCTGTCATAAGTAAGCACACCTGGGCAGGTAGTTTGTTACCAGATCCATGGGCAATCACACTGAGCTGCTATATCCAACTCTGGGTTTAGGAAGACTAGAGAGCCGCTGTTGGAGGAGAGAGTGTCTTGTGAAGGAGGTCTTCTGAATAGCTTGCTGCTCCCCGGTTTGTGCTGAGTTTGAGGCAATGCTGTGACAGACAGACAGACTGACGTACCGCAAGCACCCTTCACCCTCGGAGCCGTCTTGCCAGCCTAGGAACTACATTTGAAACGAGAACATGGAAGTTCATCGGTGTTCCTGCACCGCCTTCTCTGGCTAGCCGCCGCGGTATTTACCCGCCATTTCCTTCTTACAAACGCCACTCCCGCTCCGCAGATGGTGTTGCCGGACAAGGAATGTAACAAAACTGGGACCTTCTGGAAGTTGATTCCTTCATATTGTGGGGAAGAGACTACACTGCTAGGATTGCTAAACCAGGACGTGGTTGGGAACAGCCAATAGCCACTTAGCCCTCGCTCCTGAAGAAACTCAAGGGAAGGAGACTTATGTAGAGGAAATCCAGGAAACTGAGATGGTGGGTGCCGAGACCCTGATTACTGTGTCGGCATGTGAGCCTGGATCCCTTCATAAGTATCCCAGACACAAAAGGCAACACGAGCCATTTTGCTCCTGCGGTTAGAAGCGGGTTCTGTCACTTTCACTCTCGAGTCCCCATGAAGACTGTCCCTTGTCTCGCCCTGTAGGAAGTATCCTAACGTTGACCTTCCTGAAATGACTAGTCACCCGAGCCACATCTGTGCCATTGCCGTGATTCCCCGTACGAGGATCCATTTAGTCATCTCTTGTTTTTTTTTTTTTTTTTTTCCTGGTAAAATTGTCTATTGTCCTGGGTCTTCTGGGAATCACTACTAAATATAAAATCAATTGGATATCATGAGACTATAAAGAAAAAATATTCAAAGAGGAAACTCAACAGGAAATTCCAGCATGGGTGGGACATTCAAAAGCGGAAGGAGAGAGTTTATTCCACAAACACCCCTCAGTATGCACTGTCCCCCACCCCAGTCAGGTAAAAAAAAAAGGGAGGGGTGATGTTCCATTTATAATCACTACCTTGAAATATTATCTAGAATTTTTCAAAGTAAGTTTTTAATAGCTTCCAGATACATTTAGAAATGGCAAAAAAAGCCTTGAATGCATCCTTGCTCAGAACCTTACAGAAACCATGACAAATCTATGGGCAGAGGATGCCTGGGCTGGGCAACGTCTTTGTGAGGCCATTCCCTTCCCCACTCACAGGTCTGTTGGATGTTCAGTCCTACAGAGGACCCACTGAGCCAGAATGTGGTTGGACAGCATAGGCTATAGAAGCAGCTCAGCTGGAATCTGCGTCTGTTGTAAGGACTGGATTAGGATAAGGAGCAGGGGACCTTCTCAGCGGGACACTCTTCACTGGCATACGCGGGTGTAGGATCTGATATGTTTTCATGGCCTTTAGGGGTGGTGTGGATCATAAACTTGGGAGTCTAAGCTTGTGGGGCATCTGGAAGCCTGAGAAACGAAGCCCCCAGAGCCCCAGTGTGAAGCTAGGGATCCAGGGTTTGTGTTTGCTCCTGTCTCAACTTCGCTGCCCTCACTCTTCCATGCAGGCGTGGGGACTGAGTCTATACTTTAATTAAAATAAAGACTGACTGGCCATCTGTTATCCAAAATGTTTGCAATCAGAAGGATTTGGATTTTGTACTCTTATTGGTTTTGGAATAGATACACACGAATATACACAATGATATATCTTGGGGATAGGACCCAAGAATAGATGTGAGCTTTGTTTATACCTCATATTTACCATGTATACATGTTGTCTTAAAGGCAAGTTTATACATTGGTTTTTTATTGAAAATAGATTTTTTAAATATAATATATCCTGATTATGGTTTCTCCTCTGTCTGCCTCTCCCAGCTCCTCCCCTCCACTCCCACCTGGATCCACTCCCTTTCTGTCCCTCATTAGGAGACAAACAAGCATCTCAGGGTCAATAATAAAATAAAATATGCTAGGATAAAACAAACACAAATACACGAGAATAAGACAAAACAACCAAACAGAAAGAAAAGAGCCCAAGAAAAGGTGCAAGGCACAGATCTAGACACAGGGACCTACTCATTTGCACACTCAGGAATCCCATAGATATACAAAACTGGAAGCTATAATGCATACACAAAGGACCTGTAAGGTTAAAAAAATTAATAAAGGAAAAGCCCTGACATGGCCTTATGAGACATGGGAACTCTAGCGATGTCACTGAGTTCGTTCTCTGTGGGCATCTACTCCTGGGCATGCAGCCTACTTTAAATAGTAGTTTGTTTCCCCAGTGAGACTCCTGGAGGAAACTTAGTTTTCGTTTTCAAGTGGTTATCAGTTGGAGTTTGGGTCTGGGTTTGAGAAGGAGCCAAGTGCCCACTTCTCCATTCAGCTCGAGGACCCTATCTGGCACAGACCCCCTGCAGGCCCTGTGCATGCTGCCTTCGTCTCTGTGAGTTCATACATGTGTCAGTCCTATACATGGTTTTAACATTGATCTGTCCATGAGATAAAGTTTCATGGTATAGGATTTTCCACTTGCAGTGTGGTGTCAGTGCTCAAACATTTTTTGGACTTGGGACCAATTTGGATGATTTTCTGGTCAGAGATGCTGAACCTGCATTTGGTGAGCTGCAGACCCTGTCCTCCGTGGAAATATCTTCCACCGAAATCTTCCGCCACAGAACAAACCCCACCTCTCAAGGAGCCGAGTTCCAGACACAGATCCAGAGCCCTGGCATTCCACGTGACCCGTGAGGCACCCCCTTGGCCTCACCCTGGTTGGGGGCCAGCAGCTCTGAGTGGGTTTAATATCAGCTGCTTTTTCTATTCTCTGGGCCACAATCATCTCCCTTTTCACCCTTTTTTCTTTCTTATTTTCTGTTTTTATTTCCTCCCAGTTTATTTTTCTAGAAGCCACGTGTTTAATTCGTCAAATAATGCATGTATGAGGAGGGAGGGGAACGATGAGGGGAGAGAGAAAGAGAGGTTCCGTCGAGTTTCCTGCTTAAGAGGGACGCCGTTCCCAGGCTTGGCCCACAGAGCACCTCAGACGTGTGGTGAAATCAGTTGACCTTTAAAACTAAAAGGGAAATTTAAAACAACCCCAACAAGCTGTTGTTATGAGTGCTACACGGTGCTCCTCGCACTGTGTTTGAGGATGAACAATCTCCATGGTGCAACCTGTGTGGACAGCCCCCGCATCCTGGATTTGTCTGGTAAGAAATGCCTCTTGGCTCTGTATGGTTGTCCTTCAGTGTCCTGCCCACATATGTAAATCCTAGATGCTAAAGTCCCTTATATAAAAGGGTGTCATAGTTGCATGTACACAAGATGATGCTGGCCTATGAGATTTGGGAGGAGAGGGGAAAATCTTATTTTTTATAATGGTGTGCCAGAATGGAGGGCTGCTCAGGCAGAACAGATAAAGGGTGCTTCTGAGAGAGAAGTAGCCTTGAAAGAACATGGTGTGGGGTGTCCTGGATGCCCTGGGTGTGTACGGGAGCCCTGGACACTGGGTTTGGGAAGTCTTCACTAAGACCATGGAGGCCTGATGTAGGTAGCTCTGACCTGCAGTCTGAATAGGTTGTGCTCAATCTATTTGGCTAAGGGAGCTGGGAGAACTGAGAGCAGGGACAGAGTGTTCAAGTGACATTGAGGATGTTTAACTGCCTGGTCTGTGCTAAGTGACCTGGGGAGAGAGAGCTGGAGACAGGGAAACTTGTTTTGGAGACTGTCAGCAACTCCGGAAATACCCTGGAGGGTAGATGGGATGCTTCTTTTGAGGTAGGAATCCCTAAAACAGGAATCAAACAACTTCATGCATTCTTACACAACTGAACTCAGTCCATACGCTGTTTCCTATAAGTGACCACATCGTAAATTAACTTCCTCCCCTTAAGTATATAAAAAAAAAATTTTTAACCATGGTACCCTGTAATATAGTGGACACTTCTCTGGAGTCTAGGGTGCAATTACCACAGATACCTTGTAAGGAGTCAGTCAGCTTGTCACAGCGCCACCACCACCCATCTACCAAGTCAGAAGCACAGGAAGGCATCTTGGGAAGTGAAGACTAATTGCCAGCGATATCTAAAAACTCCACGAATTATTTAGAGAATCATGGACCTCAAGGGCTTTTTAGAAACTATCCCATCTGATTTCTCAGTAGTTATAGAGAAACTGAACTCAGAGACGTTCAAATCCAGAAAAGTCAGCAGCAGTGTGTGCATCGGAATCTGAGCACCCTGGTTTTCAGTACACCCTCTGCCTTGCCTCGGGGGAATAGGGCCACTCGGAAAACCGAACACACGAGGAATCAAGAAAGATAATTTTGAATGGCGAGGAACCAGGAACTGCTGAGGTAACCGTTTATATTTAGACAGAGGTTGTGTTAACACACTGTTCTATAAATTAAAAAAAAAAAGAAGAAGAAAAAAGGCAGGGATCTCTGTTCCCTCTCTACAGCTCTGTCATTAGCTGATCCCCAAAGTCTTGGGGACAGCTGCCCAACGCTGGGACCCAACAGAAGAACACTTAATCCTCGTGAAGGAGTGGCTGCAGAGAAGACCCGCCTTCGCCACCTCCGCAGGACAGTTTTCAGAGTCACAGGTCTGTCCTTTGCAAGTTTCGAGGGACCCGGAAGAATTAGGAGATTTTAGAAAGAAAGATGGATTCAAGGGAAGCTTGGAGGAAGCACTAGAAAAGGTCAAGCCGAGGGCTGGGCACAGGTGGAGATGCCTGGATCCTTACAAGGGCGCTTTACGGATGTCACATGTGAACCGGCAGGCAGAGGAGCTGCTTGATGCTCCAGCCCGCTGAGCAGATAAGCAGGACGGGAAATGCCCTGCTCTGGATGGGCGGGGCCGTCCTGGAGCTCAGCAGGAAGTTTCAGGGGACAGTGGTTTTCATCCCCAAGTCCTGCTCTGTTAGGTCTCACCTGAGGAAAAGCTCCTATTTCAGGAACTATTTCCTGTGTAGGGACCATTCACGGGAAAACAAGAAAATGCAGCCTCGTCTTCTCTAGTTAGAACTGGAGAGAAGCTTAGCTTTCTTCAGGAGATCTTGTGCCTTGCAATGAACTCGAGTGTTTTCTGTTGTCATTGTTTTGTTCTTTTCAATTGTTTAGCGTCTGCATGTGGGTGAGTGGATGGGAGCATGGGCGTCCGTCCGTGGAGATCAGAAGACACTGGCTTCTCTCTTGAGCTGGGGTTACAGGCAATTGTGAGCTGCCTGTCCTGGGTGCTGGGAATAGAACTCAGGTCCTCTGCGAGAGCAGTACATGCTCTTAACTCCAGTCTCCTGAGGTGCGTTTTGTACATTTTCCTTGATAAATGAAACCAGCAATCACCATTAACAACGCTATTAGTCCTATAAAAACAGCCTGTGACCCCCGGACAAAAGTCTCACAAGCTGGCACCTTCCAGCTGATGTGTTCCATCCAGGATGGAAAAAACGAAAGCCCAGGCAGGTATAGCCACATGCAGCTTTTGATTGGATGTCGGACCGCATGCAGTTGCTAAACTTCTTGAACTCTACGGCTTCAGGGTGAGCTGGAAAGCAGGTCCAACCCGCCAGGCTGGGAGGAGAGTGCGCTCCGTTGTTCTTAGCATGTCTAGAGATTGCTTCAGGGTTAATGTTTGACTTCTGCTCTTTACTGCCTTCAGTCTCAATTTCCTCACATGGCTAGGGGAGGAAAAAAGACAACACTTTCTCATAAACACGAGTTGTATAGACTCTTCCCTTCGGAAGGGAAGGCAAAATGAACAATTCAAGGTCTGGAACATGTGGCCCAATAGATATAGCGGTGAGCTGCTAGTATAGGTCATACAGATGTTATTATCTAACAGCCACATAAAACCTAAGAGGCAAAATTAATTTTAATAACATGTTTCATTTTATCTGTTATAGCTTTTTAAATAAAATTATCTTATCATATCATGTGTGTATTTATGTGTATAATGTGAGTGTGTGTGGAACATGGGTGTTCATGTGCTACAGTAAGTGAGAGGTCAGAGGGCAACTTTCAGGTGTGGGCTTTCTCTTTCTACTGTGGCTTTTTGGATTAAACTCAAGCTACCAGGCTGGCAAGACAAACTCTTTTACCTGCTGAGCTAGCTCACCAGCTCATAACTGATGTTTTAAAAATCGTTAGGGCTGGACTGGGGAGGTGGGTCAATGGTTAGGAGTGCTTGCTCCTCTCCCAGAAGATCCCAGCATCCACACTGGGAGGTTCCCAAACTTCTGCAGCTCCAGTTTCAGGGGGTCTGATGCCCTCTTCTGGCCTCCATGTGCACCTGCACTCATGTGTTGCGCATGTACTCACATACACACACACAAATAAATACAACTAAAAAATTACTAGTGTGGTATGTTACATCCTTTTCTCTACAAAAACCTCAAAATACATATTTTACACATGCCACATGCTTTAAGCAAAACAATCTCAAGGGCTTGGTAGCACTGTGTGGCCAATGTTTACTCTACTGGGAAGGATGGCTCTAAAGAAAATTTGAATTAACTTAGAAATTGCTTGCTCTTAAGCAGATTACTTAAACACCCCATATCTGAGCTTCCTTATCTGGAAAATAGGATAATAACTATAGTAACTGTAGTGGGTTTGTGGTAGAAGTATGTGTAAATGTATTTTAAACCCTACTGTTAAATTGGACATGGTGGCACATGCCTTTAGTCTGCCTAGCACTTGGGAGGCAGAGGCAGGCAGACTGTACTTTGATCTGCAGTTTAATCCCATAAACTGTCCAGCTGCCTTACCTACCTCAGCTGAACTCAGAGGAGTTCGAGGCCAGCCTGGTCTACAGAGCCAGTTCCAGGATAGCCAGGGCTACACAGAGAAACCCTGTCTTAAACAAACAAACAAATAAATGAGTAAATCCCTAGTGTAGGCTTATGAATCTATATAAGCCATCATTTTTGGTTTTGGCACAACTATTTAGGATGAAAGTGTTAATTTTCCTCAAAATGTGAAAATTCTATACTAAGGAAAATGGAATTAAGCTTAGGGCTTAGGTTTCTTTTTGTCTTCCTATGGGAGTCATTTGGTAGTCCAAACCAGGAAAGCATACTCAAAAACACTTGGTTCTATGATTTCAAATGCCAAGTAGATGGCCCGGACTTCCAGGGCAGGGGACAGAAGGGAGCATAAGCCTAAGACTGTCAGTGACATCAGGTTGCATGCTTGACATACCGGAAACTGACAATGGAGTCAGGAAACTGACACTGGGGGCTCTCGTTGGTCCCCTAACTTAATCTGAGAGATGCAACCAGACATCTCCATGACATTTCTTTCCCACAGCTACTCACATTGGGCCTTGAATGTTGTTGTTTATGCCTTCAATCTATATTTACATTATTTTTGTACAGAGGATTAAGGGTTGGATGTAGTTTAAAGAAAAAAAGATGGCGCCATGCTAGACGAGCCCACAGGAAGACTTTGCAGGGGATCCATGGGCTTTGGTGAGAGAAAGGAACTCCTTTAGGGGCCAGCATTGGGAGTGGGAGAAGGATAAAGGGTAAAAGGAGAAAAGGTTGAGGGAGGGGTTTGAGTGTCTAGGTCATCATGCTCAGAGGCCTGGAGACTGTCTCTGGGTCAGAGACCCATTATGGAGGTAGCAGCTTGGAGTCTGTCATTCTGAGATTGTGTCTTATCAATGGGCAACAGATCGCGGGTGCAGTTTCCAGGGGTATGTGTAATGAGTGGGTTGAAATTACTACAAACCTACTTGTTTGGGCTATTTTAGAAGTAATTAGATAAGTGGAAAACAGAATCTGGTTATGTGCTTTGAGCTAACAAGCCTTAGTCTATAGCAAAGACAGAGAGGGAAAGAAAACCCCAAACCACACAGAGGCCAGCGCACAGAAGGGGTCTCTGACCCCTTCACCAACAGTCCTCCATCCTATGCCTGAGCGGTGGACAGGCTGAACAGCACACAGGAGCCAACAGCACCACTTTCTGTCACGATGTCCCTTAACCTCTTGGGATTTTCTTGCCTTACCTTGGGTGACAGGTACAACCATGCGGCCTCGCAGACCCCAGTACCAAAATTTTTGGAGCATTCTCATGGGTGACAGGCAAGGGTACGGTTCCCTAGTCCCATTGGTGCACGAGGACCTGGAAGTCCACTGCTGGGAAGCATTCATTGTGCTTCATGCTTCACGGGCAATCGGATGAGGAGTCATGCTTGTGACGGCGACAGCCTCTAGTCTCGTACCCCAACGGGCACCCAGCAGGAGTCTTGTCTACTTACTGCTGTTCTAAAAATGAAACCAAACATTTGCCGCTGCACGTAGGCATAGCCCAAGCCAGTAACCACTAAATTGAATATTTTTAAGAATGCTATGTATACATAATAAATAAATAAATATGTTTTTAAAAGAAGAATGCTATAGCAGTCCTGGAGAGGTAGCTCAGTTGGTAGTATCCGGCTAGCATTCTTCAAGGTGTAGATTCTGTCCCCAACACCACCTCATACAGAGTGTGGCAATGCACACCTGTAATCCCAGCTCTGGAAAGGCCGAGGCAGGAAGATCAGATAGTTGTGTTCTTCTATTCTATTCTATTCTATTCTATTCTATTCTATTCTATTCTATTCTATTCTATTCTATTCTGTTCCATCTTTAAAAACATTTTGTTTTTTAAAGGATCTATTTAGTTAGCTCTTTGTTATGTGATGCGTGTGTGCACGCACGAGCTATGTGCACCTCACGTGAACAGGCACCCTGGGAGGCCAGAGGGTGTCAGCTTCCCTGGAATTACAGGTCCTTGTGAGATGTCTGATGTGAGTGCTGGGTACCAAACTGGACTTCTGCCAGAGCAATAAATGCTCTCTACTCATGTGCCACCTCTCCAGCCCCTATTCCTTAATTTTAAAAATTATTATTATTATACAGTTCTAGGAACTGAACCTTAGCTTGCACACACTGGGCAAACATCTTACCACAGAAATACATTCCCAGCTCTGATGTTATGTTTTATTTTAAGATAGGGTCTCACCAAGTTGCTCACCCTTTAATTTCCTTGGCAGTCCAGGCTGGCTTTGAACTTGAGGTCCTCCTGCCTCAGCCTCCAGAGTAGCTGCAATCACAGGTCTGAGTCACCAAGCCTGACACTAGGAGTGATTCTGAGCTGCCCAAATGAGAGATCGCCACAGAAAGATGTGTGTGCCAGCTGCCAGCAGCGAGGCTGAGCCAGCACACGGATACTCACACCCACACATTGATCACACTTAGGAAAAGAGGCTTAGAACCCATCCCCACGGGGCATTCTCTGTGGCTGTAGAAACTGTGCTGCCTTGCTTGCTCTTACTTCTGGGGCTTACAAATCATTCATCTGTTTATTTGAATACATTTGCATGCCTGGCGAGAAAGACCCCTGAAGAGTCCACGGAGCACAGGGACCAGCATTTCCTCGATAGTAAGGAAGGGTCTGACCCACCCTGTTCTGATTTCTCAAGTCTGGGAATTGAAGTCTCATTTCCAATGAAGATCGCAGTTCTGATTACTGCAATGAAGGTTATTTTTAATAGTGACTATCAGCTGTGTCCCAGCACCCAACTTGGAGACTGTGCTTAGGAAACATTCTCCGGTTCGCTCACCACCACTGGTCCTGAGGCGAGTCCCACCTCCTCTTTTGGTCACTAGGTAGAGAATATTTCCTTGTGAAAGGAGGGAGGCTTACCTAAAAATAAATGAGTTTAGAAATCTTTATCTTAAAACGTGTCTGAAAGGTAAAATAAATCATCCCGGAGCTTCCTTGAATTCCTTGGCCCCAAGAGCTTCTATATTTGACCATCCTGGAACGCAGCGTTCTCTGCCTGTGACTCCACGTCCATTTGTTCCTGGCTCCAGCGTTTCAGAGGACTCTGTGGCCTTGGTTCCCAGATCCGAGTTTAATTGGACAGTTAATTGTCCGAGCAAGAACACGTAAGCCCGGTTGAGTTTTGGGGCGAAGCCTGTGGTCTCTGTTCCACTCTAACAGACAAGAAAGCTTTTGTGAGGCTTTGTTGATTATACTTTAACATAAGCAGATGTTCTGAGTGGCAGAGGGGGCAAGCCAGGGAGAGGAGCCTGTAACCAGATCGTGTTGGGCTGAGATAAATACACAAGATCCTTTATCTCTTTGTAATAACTTGGCCGAGGAGGACCTGGGGCCCGAGCTGTGAGCTGCTCATTTGAGCTGCAAGCAGGCCTTTGAGTTACCAAACAAAACAGGAAGGGCTGAGGGGCCGTTCTTTTGCCCTTGGCTCTCAGCAGGGTTTCTGATTAGCTTGTGCTTCTTAGATGGAATTCATAAGCACCTTGAATAATTTAGCCTTCTCATTCCTGAAATTTTTGAGTGCGATATTTTCAAAAGTTTCTTTCTTTTCACTTCACATGACCCAGACTACTAGACTGCTTTCCCTAATTCATCGTTTCCAAGGCAACCAATGGAAGGAGCTATTCAAGTCATGCTACAATAACCTTAATGAAAATGTGTGACATCACTTAAAAATGGTGTCTCCATCTCTGCCTTCTGAAGACTGTCCCAGGGCCACCTTTCTAAGGCACAAACGAGCCCATGCCACACCCTCTTGAGTGTCTAGGCTAGTGTCTCAACTTCAGCACCCCCAGTTTTAGGGCCCAAACATTCTCTGATGTGGGGCTGCCTGCCCTAGGCATTATGGGATATGGAATTATGGCAACTTTGACTTCCTCCGCCCCAAACCAGAAGCAAATTTCCACTCTTGCTACAGCTACCAAATGCTTCTAGACATTGTCAAAAGTCCCTTGGTGGTAGGAGTTGGAGAACTGGTATAGGCTAAGGGGCACTGGGTGAAGGGTTTTGCTGACATAACCTGACATTGCCCCTGTAAGCTGGAGTGCTTCCATATTGGCAACCTAGGGCACTCAGCTCCCATCCCACAGTGACCACGAAAACATTCTTATATAAAATGTCTGTTGTTCTCTTTGGTCATCTCCAAATGGGCACGCATCTAGGGCCACAGTCATTACCATATTAAACTTGACCTCGTGAAAACTCTTCTAGGACCCTGGGTCTCTGGTTGCAATTTGTCTGCCTTGGCACCTCTTCCAGTTTCAGTCAGTTCTTACCACCTCTCTCCATGGTCTTCCGCAGCGGCTGTCTTTCTCCAGCCCTGTCTGGTCTCTACCAGCAGGCGGTCACGTTAAGCCTTGCCTTAGACACGTACCGTACCTGCTGTCTCTTTGAGCCGCGAGAGTCCACCTGGAGACTATGTCTAAGTGTTTAAACATTGTAAAGCAAACATGTGCACTGGCGTCACATATCATGCCTCTTCATGACTGTGGGACGTTTCCATTACAGAGAGTTGTAAATCTCTGTAAATCAGACCCGTCAGAGGATTTGGGCTGATGCCAGGTGACGCTGTGAGGGTTCTAGGAAGCCTCGCTGTCCTTTGGAGTTGAGTGGATGCCGGCAGGAGGCAGCGGCAGTTCTGTGGCTGGACATCTTAACAAAGCAAGGCTCCCGCTGCAGTCGGGAAAGGGGATGTGGTCAGCGTTGCGGTGTGGTTAATGTTCCTTCGGTCTGAGCTCATTCATGATTACAGAGTGGCCTTGTTTTCCTCCCGTTCTGTCCTAGTCACAGAACAGCCTTGTCTGTCCGCTACTGTGTTCCGTGAGAGTGTTTATGTTTGTCTGCAGCCCACTGCAGCCCACTTGGTATGGGGGCAGCTCCTCAGACTGCAGGCTCACCACACCACAGGGCTCTCTTTCTCCCAGAGTGGCCAGGAGGACTGCCTTTGAAATCCACGGGCTTGGGAGATAGAGGTGGGGCAAGGCCACACCCGCTTTGCTCAGATCCCACAGCCAGCCAGCAGGCTTTATGCTGTTTGACCAGAGCACCACAGGGGGTCAGGTCCCTGAACTTTGTTCCCTGGGTTCCTAGAAACTTCCTGCTTCGTGAGGAACAGCACTGTTGGGAAATGACCACAGGGGAGCATGGCAAAAGAGTGGTCCTAGCCTCCGCCCAGAGGGCCTAGTCTGAAGGGGTCTGTTACTGCCAAACCCTGCTGAGGCCCACTCAGCATACTGACTGCCTGTGTCTTGTCCCTTGATCTCTTCCTGCCCATGTAGTTGCTTGTTAACATTCTCACCAGCCACTTGGCACAGACACAGGGGTTAAGACTAACTGGCCAGCAAATAGGAATCTCTTCAGTGCAATTTCTAATCCCTCAACCCTTCTCTCTGTTTCTGTCTGTCTGTCTGTCTGTCTGGCCACTGTCTCTGTAAGAATCTTCCTTTAAACTGGATGTAGCAGCATATGCCTGGAATTCCAACACTTGGGAGGCCTAGGTAGGAGGATCAAGAGTCTGAGGTTAGCCTGGGCTATATTGCAAGACACCCTGTCCCAAAAAGAGGCAAAAGATGAGGAGGGAGAGGAGGAGGGAATGGGAGTAGGAGTAGGGGGATGAAATGGGGATGGGAGTGGAGGGTGGGGATGGGTGGGGTGGTGAGGAGGAGCAAGCAGCAGCATCTCTCTTAGGCAATTACATAATCCTGGGCTCCAGTTAGGTGTAGACGGAAGTTTCTGTCCCTCCTGTTCCCACAGCCATTCAGTCCCAAAGAAACACACAGAGGCTTATATTAATTATAAACTGTTTGGCCTGTTAGTTCAGGCTTATTATTAACTAGCTCTTACAACTTAAATTAATCAATAATTTTTATCTATGTTTAGTCATATGGCTTGGTACCTTTTCTCAGTGAGGCATTCTCATCTTGCTTCTTCTGAGTCTGGCTGATGACTCTGTGCCTTTCCTCTTCCCAGAATTTTCCGAGTCTGGTTGTCCTGCCTATACTTCCTGCCTGGCTACTGGCCAATCAGCATTTTATTAAACCAATCCGATTGACGAATCTTTACAGTGTACAAGAGCATTATCCCGCAACAGTTAGGTGTTCAGGATGCAGAGTTAGAAGTTTTATCAGGAGCTGAGGAGCTGTTGGTCTAAGTGTAGGTATGTCTGTCCACAAGAAAGGACATTCATCCCCTAGAATCTTCTGTCATGAAAACCTTGTGTCTTTATCTTTTTGCTTTTTCCCCCAAATTAAAATTTCTTATTTTATAAATTAGATTATTAAAAAACTTGTGAAAACATCACACATCCAAATTAATCAAACAGATCCCAAAGTCAGTACAAATTAGGACAGGCACTCAGAACGTAAGCTGTGGAGTCAGTGCAGATCCGTGGCCTCCTCTGCAGTTAGGGCAGGCACTCAGAATGTAAGCTCCAGTTTTACACTTAGAGCATCTAATATAGCTTATGCACTTATCTACCACCGAAACCCCAAATTCATGACAGAATAGATAGAGGATAAACAATCAGCTTCATCTATTCTTTCATAACTCATGTCCATTACCTGCACTCAGTCCTTTCTCACCCCCTGAAATTCAGCCTTTCTTATTCTTTCTTCCGGCTGGACCCGCATGTATGTTTGTTTACATAGATACATATATTATTGTCTAAGACAGGACTTTCTTACTCTCTAGAACACGTATAAGAGAGAATATTAAGTTTTTTTCTCTCTCTGAGATTGTGTGGCCTCACTTGATATTATGCATTATAAATCCATCCTGCACATTTTAAGCTTCATTTTTCTTTAGAGCTGGGTAATATTTCTTTCTTTTAGAAGAACCACATTTTCCTTATCCGTTCATCTGTTGATGGACAGGTAGGTGGATTCTAGCTCTTTACTATGGTGAACAAAGCAGTGATTTTTTTTTTTAACATAAAAACTGTAACACCAGGCTGGGCAGTGGCGGCGCTAGCCTTTAACCCCAGCACTCAGGATTAAAGAGGCAGAGGCAGGCGGATCTCTGTGAGTTCGAGGCCAGTGTGGTCTACAGAGCAAGTTCCAGAACAGGCCCAAAGCTACACAGAGAAACTCTGTCTGGAAAAATCAAACCCCCTTCCCAAAACAAAAACAAAAATAAACAAACAAACAAACTGTTGCACAGTGTTCCAGATCTGCTTGGGACTATTTTACAGAAAAATAACTAAGTTTGTTGTTGTTGTTTGTTTGTTTGTTTGTTTGTTTGTTTTTTTCGGCCAGAGAAAAAGTAGGATTTATATTCTTTAGTTTTTTTTTTTTTTCCAAAATCTTATCTGCTCCTTCCTCTCTACCACTAGTATTTAAACTTTCACCTTACTGTCAACCACTGCTCAGAGACGCTTTCTTTCAGCCACTGCTCAGGGTCACTTCCTTAGGGACACACTTCTTGAATCTTCTCCCACCCATTGCCTTCTCCCTTGCCCTGATGAATGAAGGGGTGGAGGTTTCCAGATTTCCATCGAATCCAACCGTACCCTTCCCAGCTAGGTGGTCAGGTACCTCCTTTCAGTCCCTTAAATAGGAGTGTGTAACAAGTTACTCTGTGGGGCTGCCAGGATTCAGAGAAGGGCTCAATAAACCTAAGAGAGTGTGGTGTGTACACACACACACACACACACACACACACACACACACACGGCGTCTGATGGATGTTCACTGATGAGGCAATTGTGCCAGGGGCTGAGGGTGCAGCAGGGGATTAGACAGGCCCCTCTTGTCTGCGCCTGAAAGGGTGGATGGGCCATCTGACAGCAGGTGGAACCACCAGAGGCATGCCTCGTAGGCGCCCCTAGCCGGGCTGGACACACCAGGAGAGGCTTTCCAGAGTAGGTATCTCTGCGGCTGCCCCCGATGAACCAGAACCAATGAGATGCCACAGGATCCGAGGAGGTGGCATGTGAGAAAGAACAGTGTGTGCCAAGCCTCGAGGCCAAGAGACCATGGGAATGACAGTCCTACCATCTGACACACTCAAATCCTTGATGCAATGAGGAAGGAGAAAAACCAATTACACAACTGCCCCACCTTTCATGCCAGAGGATGCCCAGCACGGACGCCTGTTGTGCAAGGACAGATGGGAGATGCGGCCTCCTCTCTACCCCATGCCTAGGACATCCATCAGCTGCCCCTGGGTCTTATTCAGCCTTCTCTCTCCCCGTGTTTTTCTGTCCCAGGGAGTATTTGCTTTAGCTTCTTTTACCCCTTCAGACTTAATCTGTTGTTTTTAGATCCCCTTTCTGTTCCTTTTATGAAATCCTGGACTTTTCTCTTGACTTTTTCCTGTTGTTTTTTGTGCTTTCAACTGATGCTCAGTCAAGTTTCTCATCAGTGTTTATTGTTATTTCGTCTTATCAGCAACGAAGACACTAGAGTTTGTCTGACCTCCAAAGCAGCCCTGGGACTATATTCTTTTCTCCTACACTAGCTGTCATCCATGCCGCATGAGGTTTTAAACTAGGGTCTAGGTTTATTTTTAAAATGCTATTGATTAAGGCATCCAAATTGGCACTGTGATAAGGGCTCACATGCTTTTGGATGGCATGCTTAACTGAAGCCTAAAGCAATCATTGCTGTTGGCTATTTCAATGGCGTCCATACTCAAAGCCAGCTGCCAGCATTTGCCTGGCGGCTTTAGTGACTGGCTTGATGCAGAATCTCTCGGATGTCTTAGAATCCTAGCTCTTAATCCTGTTTTGACGCCCCACCCACACACTTTCCAATAATAACAGACGTTAATAGGTTCTGTAGGCCTGGGGTACGCTCACTGCTTCTCGGAGTGAAGGCAAGCATGAACTCATTTCCTCCTTGTCAAAAAAAAAAAAAACCCGCAAGGAGAAGACTGTTTGTCCTCTTCTTACTGATTAGATCTGAAGGGTTCAGAACTGTGCCCAGGATCACATTCTGACCCAGCTGGAAACCAGCCGTCTCCAAAAGCCAGTGCCTGGTCATCTTGCTCTGTGGCCAGATGCCCCCGAGCAAATGAGAACTGGCCTAACAGCATGCGTCCTAGCTCAACAAAAACACACTAAAATAAAAAATAAACTATCCACGGTTAATTTTTAAAGCATGTGATGAGTCTAACATTAAGAGACCCATGTTGAAAGGTCATAATGTAAATTGGTATAACCACCAGTACGGTTACAGTTCCTCAAAAAACTAAAAATAGGTGTTTGCTGCCAAGTCAAGGGCCAGAGCTGGGCCTCACTTGGTGGAAGGAGAGAACTGGCTCTCACAAGTTGTCCTCCACAAATACACTGTGGTATGAGTGTGAACATGTGTATGTGTGTGTGTGTGTACATGTGCACTTGAACACATACATACACACACAAAAAAAAATAAATAGAAACATAAAGAAGAACTAAAACAAAAAAATAGAACAACCATATGGTTCCGCTGCCTGTATCCCTGGAGGAGTCAGAGTCTGCGTAGTGAGAAGGTACCTGCACACCCATGTTTATTACTGTGCCATATGCAACATCCACCGAGGCGTGGAACCAGCCTAGGTGCCCATCAACAAATGAGTTGAGTGCCATGAAGAAGAATTTGCCATCTTTGGTAAGAATGTAGGGATTTTACAAAATACTAGTTTTTAAAAAACTGTGTTACGCTGAAATTGACTTTAGGGTCATTGTAGTACCGGTTGAATTATCTTCTTTAGGAATTATGAAGTTTGTGTTTCACTCAGCAAACGTTTAGTAAGGGCACACTCCTCCAAGCTATGGAGATATGCTGTTGATGAAATCCTCTGCCCTCTTGTAGCATATGTCCTAGTGGGTTAGATAGGCAATAAACAAGTCCATTTTCAGTGTATAGACCACAGTAACGGGGCACGGGATGAGGCAGGAGGGAGAAGGGGGACTAAGGATTGTAATACTGAGAGTGGTGCTGGAGGGACGGGTCAGTGAGGACTAGAGTTTGCATCCTTGGCCCTCCCATTGAAAAGTCAGGAGGTGTGGCACTGTCTCCTATCCCAGTGCTCAGGAGGTGGAGACAGGATTCCAGGGTAAGCTGGCTAGCTAGACTGACTGAATCCATAAGTTCTGGACACAGGGAGGTGCCCTTCCTCAGTAGACAGAGGAGAGAGCAGTGATGGGAGGATCTGTGTTAACCTCTGGCCACAAACACATGTGTATGCACACACACACACACACACACAGAGAGAGAGAGAGAGAGAGAGAGAGAGAGAGACAGAGACAGAGACAGAGAGACAGAGAGAGAGAGAGAAAACAATGCTACTCGATAAATCTGTTACCCCAGATATCAGTCTGGAGAGATGGCATGGCAGTTAAGAGTGTGTACTGCTCTTGCAGAGGACCCGAGTGCTTATATTATTAGGTGGCTCACAACCACCTGTAACACAGCTTCAGGGGTCTCGTGCCACCTCCTGGTCTTCATGGGCACCTGCACCTCTTTGCACATACTCACACATGTACACATGTGCGCCTATGCACATAGTGAAAAGTAATAAAGATGTAACAGCATCCGAAACATGCCCTCCAGGAAGAGAGTACATGAAGAGGTTAGAAACTCTCAGAAATAGTCTCACCTTGAAAATAAGGGGGCTGCGAGGGAGTAGTAAAAGCTCTAATGTGAGGTTGGAGAACAAGCGAGGGGGATGGAGGAAAAATGAAAAATACCTCGTGTTATGTCTTAGTCAGTGTTCTGTTGTTGCGAAGAGACGTCATGGCAACAGCAACTCCTATCAGGAAGAATTTATTTGGGGCTGGCTTGCTGTTTCAGAGGTTTAGTCTGTCATCATCATGGTGGGGAACATGATGGCAGGCAGGCAGATATGGTGATGGAGAAGTTGAGAGTTCTACATCTGGATCCATAGGAAGCAGGAAGAGAGAAAGCCACTGGGCCTGGCTTGGGCCTTAAAACCTCAAATCCCACCCCCAGTGACACACTTCCTCCAACAAGGCCACACCTCCTAATCTCTTAGGAGTAGTGCTGCTCCCTAATGACTGAGCATTCAAACCTGTGAAGCTATGGGGCCATCCTCCTTCAAACCACCACATCCTCTCTCCTTCCACAGATGACGAGGCATGAAAGCAGAGTGGGGACAGTCTGGGGGAGAAGAGGACCTCTAAGAAAGAAGCGGGGGTTAACACGGACAAAGTCCAGCGATACCCATGTATGATAATGTTAGATGAATCCCATTCATGTGTGTGCTGAATGAAATACAGTAACATGAAATACACAAGATCTTAGTCCATCTGTTTTGTGTAACAAAATCCCTGAGGCTAAGTAGTTCATGAAGAAAATAGGACTTTTGAAAAATGTCCCTAAGTATTAAATTGCAGTGATTTATAATGAATTAAGTTTGAAGGACATCACAGGTTTAAACATCAACACACAAGTCCTGGGGGGTCAGAGAGTGTGACACCAGTGCTATCTGCCTCAGGACAGACAGCATCTCAAGGTAGAGAGAGATCACAGTATGAGAGAGATCAGAGCGACTTGTTTAGAAAATAAGAAAAGGGTCATAGAAAAGAACAGAAGAGAAAACAGAAAAGGGGCAAGGCTGCCTCCTTTCTATGAGCCTGTGAGCTAGTCTATTCCTGTCAGGACTAATCAGTCTCTTTGAGGGGTATGGGAGAGGGTCTCGCTGTGTAGACCAGGCATGCCTCAAACCTGAAGAGGCCTGTAGGAATCCTCCTTTCTCGCCTCCGAACAAGTCACTCAATGTCTCTGGGCCTCCATGGCTCCTATATAAACTGGTAATTTAGCTGTACCTGTGCAAGCCCATGTGACCCTCAAGGCTGATAATGGACAGACAGATGTACAGAGCTGGGATATTCTGGGTGGTGCTATCTTCTTCTTCACGAGAGACTGCCCAGGTGGTGTTTATAGCTAAGAGTCTCATGGGTAATGACCAGCTTCTCCCTGGGAGTGGAAGAGGTATATCAGGGTGAAGGAGCCTTGAGCGGTGGGGGGTAGGTCCCGCCCCACACTGCCTGAACCGCATCCTTCTTTCCCACTGTGTGCAACATTACTACTGAAGTCTAGCGATTTTTTTTGGCATTTAAATTGTTGAAAGCTTACATTGTTTTGGTAGGGGATGGGACTCCCAGGCATTAATTCCCAAAGGCATGACTTTAAAGGTTTTGATTAAAAAAATGAACCTTGAACACAAATGTGATTTCTCATCAGGAACTGACCCCCTGCTGAGGCCCACACAGGCAGAAGCCTGGAGCCAGAAGGATCCGTCCTAGTGACTTCAGAAGGAGATCTCTTGACAAGCCACCAGGAAAGTCCTTTCTGGGTGGAAAGCAAGGCATTTTTATCTTCCCTGAGGCTGGGTTTTAGTGCGCTTGGCTCTCTTTATAGCAGATAAAGCAGGTGGAGGGTGGAGAGGCAGGCCTGTTTCCAGAGCAGTTCTCTCTCCTGGAGACAGACGCTCAGGTGTTCTGCACTCTGTCCTTCTGTCTTTCCTGGGGTCTAGGAAGAGCCCCTCCATACCCACAAGCCAACTGTCCCTGAGGTTGGAGGTCTTCCCACCCTTGCTGTGGGTGGAGCCTGCCCAGACCACTGGCACCTGCCCTTGAGTGCCTGCAGCAGGGGATGGCTCCGCTGAGCTCTGTCCCCCTCTTGTTTGGCTCTGTGCTCAAAAGTCTCTCAGGATAACTCTGAGTCTCATTCCTCCAAACCTGAAGCACAGGGACCTCAGACACCACGGGGGAAGGGGCTGGAGCCACCACCCTTCGTGTGCTGGGGCACTGCGGCCTTTCTCTTTTCTTAAATACAGAAGGGAAATGTGACTCCCAGGGGCTTAAAGTCAAGCCACAGATGAAAACCAAGCCACAGTCCAGTTGAGTATTTTTGCAGCCTCCTGGAGTGGCTATGGAGGTCCAAACCCCAGGGACAGGTCCTGCACAGTCAGGAGGCTGTGCCGTAGCTTCTCTCTTTCTCTTTCTCAGGCCTAGATGGGCTTATGAATTATCAGAGCCCGGGCCGGTGATCAGATTCCCCACACAGTCTCCTGTGCTTTCATTGGAGGCTAATGTGAGAAGTCTCCCAAGAGACTCAGTGACTCTGTTTTCCTTGGGGCCCTAGTGCTGCTCAGGGGAGGAACACTGACCCTTAAAGATATCTCTGGCGTGGTTACAGGTAATGCATGCCCACCTAGGTATGGCCAGATTACACACAATGTAAAGCTTACGTAGTCTGGGGGTGCTAAAGAAAAAGAACAAGGAGTTATGGATACATCCGGGTCTCTGAAGATCAAGCTTCCACATCCGTATCAGTGGGCTGTGTCTCCTCTTTTATTAAAATATAATCCACTGACCACACAAGTGCGGCATTCAGTGGTTTCATTCTATATTTTCTGTTTGACCATTGTGATAATTCAACCAATCTCCCTCTCCTCTTTCTTCCCCCTCTCTCTCCCCCTCTCCATTTCTCTTTCTGCTTTTCTTCCTCTTCCTCTTCCTTTCCCTCCCTTCCTCTCCTTCCCTCTCCTCTTTTCCTCCTTTCTCTTTCCCCAACCCTATTCCCTCTCCTCTCCTCTCCTCTCCTCTCCTCTCCTCTCCTCTCCTCTCGTCTCCTCTCGTCTCCTCTCGTCTCCTCTCTTTTTTTATGATACTGAAGTTGAACCCAGAGTTTCCCAGATTCTAGGCAAGTGCTTTACCACTGACCTATAGTATCCCCAGTTTAAACAGCTGGATGTTTTCAGTGCCCCAGAGAGCCTCATATGCCCTAAGAGTCACCCTCTGCTTCCCCAGCACCCACCAACTCCAGGACATTTGTTGTCAGTGGAATCATAAGACTCGTGGTCTTTGTTAATCCTGAAAATCGTGGGAAAAAGACCTATTCCACAATTTTCGAGCCAATTTGAAGCAAGCTTTAATTAAATACCGGCCAAAATGATGGACTCTGGCCAGGTCCATCTCTGGGTTCCCAGAAAATGGCCACTAGTAACGTTTTTACAGAGGCCTAAAAAGGCAAAACCAGAAGGCAAATAGCACCAGATCCCATCAGGGGCAAGCATACATCCTGACGTATTTCTTGCTTCCAACCTTCTGCCCACACCCAATCAAACACTTCTAGAAGGTGCAAAACAACTTGTTTAGGGGAGCAAAAGCATGTAGTTTGTTAATTCCTGAGAACCACAGCCCCCAGCATTCCAGGAAGTTATCCGTCCTTGGGCAAGTGGGGTTGGCTTACAGGTTAACTTTGGCTCTTACGTCTTTACTTACCATAATATTTTCAAAATTATCCGTGATGGAGCACCTAGCAGTGGGTTGCTTGGTGCCACTGTACGGCTTAGTGACATTGTAGTGCACTGACACACTTTGTTTTTAATCCATACGTCAGTGCACGTGCTAATTCTTTAAAATCCCCTAGAGACAAAATTGAGGGAGTCAGGACTCACTGGAGGAAGGAGACACTACTACAGGTCCCGAGGACCAAACGATACAGATCCTGAGGGCAATGTGCCTCCTAGTTTTAGGGCTTTTAAAAAAGCCAACATCTTGTCAAAGAAAGATGCCAGTTTTAATGCAAAGGGGGAAAAAAAGAATGCCAGCATTGGAAGGGCATAGATTAGCATAAAAATTCATTCAGTTATTAATTCATCAAACAATTATTGAGTACCTCCATGAGAAGAATTCTAGACCCGAGTAAGTAGTAAACATATCAATTACTCCCTAATCTTGGGAGTAGGGAAAGCTTATAATAAGTACAGTATATTCAAGGTGATTAGAGCTTTGGAGAAAAAGAAAATTCAGATGGGGTTGGAGATGTGACCTGTCAGAATTTCAAACAGGATTTTCAAGAAGGGCCTCAATGACAAAGTAAAGCCGAGACTGAAGGTACTAGTCGGGGTCCTCTAGAGGAGCAGAAACTCAGGGTGAATGTATACTGCAAGGGGGCTTGTTAGATCGGCTGGTACAACATGGGCTAGGCCGTCCAACAATGGTGTCTGCACCCTGCTGCTCAATACGTGAGGCTGGACGCTGCAGTCCCAGTCTGGTGCAGAAAGCCCGGTGGGTTCCTGGAGAGCCACTGATCTTTCTATAGTCCATGTTGGTTGTCCTCTTTTTCAATTGGCTGCCTTTTAAACTACCACTATCCTACTCAGCAACTGCAACTCTGCTACTACCAGCAGCAGCTAGGCCGCAAGAGCAGCAGCCTGAAGAAATTTTGCTCCCTCAGGCACTGACTCTTTCCAAACTACTAAGAGAACTTATCTAAATCTTTGTACCACTAAAGAATTCAAGATTCAAAGATTGAGGTAGAATCCTGCTTCCCATAGAGGCTGAATAGCAAGCAGCTCACCTAGCTAGCCTCCTTGCATCTCCCATGCTGTTTCTCACCTCTCCTTATAAACCCTTCTCCACCTGGCTCCTCCCTACTACCTCCTGTCAGCTAGCTGCTGACTCAGCCTCTGGACCACAGGTGAATTTTATTTAACCAAACACATATTTGCATTATTAAACAAATGTTCCAGAGCATAAACAGAAGTAACACACCTTCAAATAAAATATTCTACGACATATATTGGAGACTAAAGGAGCTAGGTTCTAGTGCCTGTGAAGGAGGGCGGCAGCAGTAGCAGTCACAAGGTAGATGCACCCACTGGTAAGGAGTGAAGAGGTGAGCAGGCAAAAGCAACATGGCTTTCCCCTCAGACTTGTTTACATCTGGGAATCTGCAGGAGGGTGCCTCCCACTCTAGGGAAGCTCTTCCCTCCTCAGTTAACCCTTCCTGGAAATGTACTCACAGGACCACTCAGAGCCTTGTCTCCTAGTTGACCGACAGATTAACTATCTACCGCAGAGGCCGTGTTCACGTCCATGGGGTACCTATCCAGGTAGAGACGGGAGACACAAAGTTCCTGAACAGAGACCATGACTGACACAGTCAAGAGACAGAAGGGATGGGCAGAGCGGCAGAAAGAGTAGAAGAGTGGGAAGAAGTGCCAACCATTAGGGGACGAGCAGAAACCAGTTCCCACCCCAGCCTCCCGTTTGCCATTTGACCAGTGGAGAGGTTTCTGCAGAGCAGTATCATACGGCTGGTGTGATATCTTAAAAAAAGAAATCACCATGGTTAGAAAGACAGCAGAGGAAATGGGAGGCTTGAGAAGGCGTTGGCCACAGTCTGCGAGGAGCTGCCACTGGCTCAGAGGAGCAGGGGTGCACCAGGGGGATCCAATCCAGTTATACTTCTGGGGGAAGAGTTCTGTGGATGGGCTGGATGGGAGGGTTGACTTAGCACAGAACCTGTCTGTCATTCAGTTCAGGGGAGTTTCAGGCTTGCTGAGAGAATGAAGAATTCTTTCCAAACTCCCCCAGATGATGAGAAGTACCCCTTTTTAGTTCTGAGGTGCCTCTAGAAAGAACTGCGGTGTCTCCCATCCACTAGGGACAGTATACCATGTGACAACATGGACCCATGCCCTGGAGTCACACTCTTCGACTCAGTGCAGGAGTCCCTACCGCCTTGGTGGGCAGTTCTCCCAGTCCTGAGATAGGTGTGAGAAAGGAACCTGTTCCTTGGGTCCGGCACAGTCTCCTCTCTGGAGTGTGATGGGATTTACCAGCTCAGTTCCAGTGAGTGGAGTTTCTAATGAAAGAAGACGGTGGATGGACACAGTCCCAGAGTGAGTCGCATCCCAGGGAAGCAGCGGCCATGCAGTGAGCATCTCTACCAAGAATGCATAGAACTACAGACTGAACAACCCTTTGACCGTCAGGCAGCAGGGACCTGAAGTCCTTGAAGTGTTCACCTGTGAGGAATGGAATCCTGAGTGAGGTGGGACAGGGACTCACCCCAGCAAGGCCAACGCCTAAAGTCCTAGCCCACGGCCCCATGCTGCCTGTGAGAGACTGCAGACTCGAGCAGAACCAGCCCCGAGCCCCAGTCAAGGCTCCTGACTCACAGTACTGTGCCGTGATAAACCTCTGTCACGTCAGGTCACCAAACTTCTGGGGAATTTCTTAGATAGTCAAGGGTACCCAGCGCAGCTCTGCCCGAGGATCCTGGAGGCCAGCTTCTCCCACAGAGGGCGTTCTCTGCCCAGAGGGCCGTGGTTGACCACAGGAGCAGCGGACTTGAGGGACTACAGAATTAACGATCCCAAGAGCAACCCTCAGCCAACGAGGCATGGCAGTTGTGGATAAACACTCATGCCTTCCAACTCATAAATAAAGGCCAAACCTAAGATGTGTCTGTCCTCCCCAATCCTTCTGAGAGTCCAGGGACCCACCGCTGCCCCCATAGAAACAACCAGATGTTTTATTGTTGATTTCCCCTTTTTCTGTGTACTGTTTTGTATTTGCTGCCTTTTTGCTGCTGAGTTCTCTGTTTCACTGCTATCAAGAGGCTAAAGGCCCGTGTTGATGTAGCCGAAAAAATCCATCCAGATAACTGCCCAAACAATTCCTATTCCAGAAAGTCCACAGGAAGCTATGTGTTGTTTTGGGCAAAATCTCATAAATGAGTGGTTCTCAACCTGTGGGTCATGACCCCTTTGGCAAACCTCTATCTCCAAAAAATATTTACATTACAATTCATAACAGCAGCAAAATCACAGCTATGAAGTAGCAATGACGATAATTTTATGGTTGGGGGTCGCCACCGCATGAAGAACCGTTGTGTTAAGGGGTTACAGACTGAGGAAGGTTGAGAACCATGGTCATAAATGGTCTTAGTGGGGTGGAAGGAGAGGGAGTCAGGTGGATTCTTCTTAAGCTGCCTTTTAGACATTTGGCCACAGCTCGCAAAAGGATACCACCTCTGCTGGTTTAGTATCAATGAATATGTAAACATACACTTTTCAGACTGAAATTTCTTTCTTTTTTTTTTTTTTTGAGTTGTGTGGGTTTTTTTTTTTTACATTCATTGTTTAATTGTGTTTCTGTCTATGTTATGGGTGCTCATGCCATGCGCTCATGTGGAAGCCAGGGGGCAACTAGTAGGAACGATCCACCGTGTGGGTCCCAGGGATTGAACTCAGGTCATCAGGCTTGGTGGCAATTGCCTTCACCTGTTGAGCCGCCTTGACAGCCCAGAATTAATTGTCAGACCCTGGCTTGTAGGAAGTCGAGACTAAAGGAGACCAGAGTCTTGGGAAAGTCAAGCCATTTAGGCACAGGAGACATTATTAAGTGAGAAGGGTCACGGAAAACGAATCCACCATGATGGAGCTGGACTGTGAGTTACAACTGCAAACAGCGAACCTGCTCTAATCCTGAGTACCTGGGTTTGAAAGCAATGTGTATTGTCCCCATCCCCTGCCCTGCCCTGCCCTGCCCTGCCCTGCCCTCCCCTCTCCTTCATGAAATTTCCACACACTTCCTGGATTCATCCAAACAAACTTCTCACACGCTCAGCTCACCAGGGTCTGCAGCTGGAGGACACCAAACCCCGGCAAAGCTTCAATTTCTAAAATCTCAAGAACATCAACCAACAAACAGCCCCCTCCTGTATCCCTGGCTCTCCTCCAAACTAGGGTGAAGGATGGCAGGGCAACCTGGAACAGCTTTAGCAGAACGAAACCTCCTGGCATTCTGTAAACCTCTACACCCTCTCCATGCATAACCACAGACCACACACTTTCTGGGGTGTGGAATCCAGACCCTCCCAGGAGATTCGACAGTGATGCAGAGTGTCAGGGCTGGGATGCCCAAAGGGTGGTAGCCAGTGGTCTCTGGTCCTCATGGCTGGATCCTCTGCAGTCTCCTTCAGGCACAGGGCTGGCTGGAGACTTAACTGTGTCTGTGCCTGACAGCCTACCAACTTCACAGATTTTTACATCTCAGTCAGTACCAGACCTCTCCTTGGGGTTAGATGGCAATGGCTGCATTAGTCACTTTTTCATTACTGCTGCAAAAACACCAGGCAAAATTGGCTTCGAAGGATGAGTTTATTTGGGCTCATGGCTTAAGGCTACAACAGTCCATCATGTTGGGAAGAAGAGGAAGCTGGGCTCACGTTGTATCCACAGTCAGCAAGTAGAGCGGGAAGAAAGCGAAAGGCTCACCCTCTCCTTTCATTCAGACCTGGATGCCAGGCCATGGAATGGTACCACCCACACTCAAGTACTGTTCCAGCCTTAGCTAATTCAATCTAGAAACTCCCTCACGGTTATACTTAGTCGTTCGTCTTTTGTCTCGACTCTGCCGAGTTGACGGATAAGTTTATGCTGAAATATAAGTATGGACTTTTTGGAGTGAGCTGACAGTTCCTTTTAGGACATAGCCAGTCTGATGACCCTCAGTAGTAGTAGTGCCTTATTAGAGGTACTTTCGTCCTCCCTCCCCCCCCCCAACGACATGTGCAGTATCTGCAGACAGCTTTGATTGTCAGCTGTTGCTGGCATCAAGTGGGTAGCATCCAGGGACGCTGTTAAATAACCTTTTATACACAGGACAGCCCGCAGTCCCCCTAAACTCCCCCCCCCCCCCATGTCAAAAATGCCGAGTGAGAACCTGTCCCTGGGCTGAAGCAATCTCTGCAGAGGAAACTGGGAGGCTCTGTTCAATGTGTTACGGGAACACGGCGTCAAGTTAGAGCTAGCTTAAGGAGCGGTGTGGTACAGGAGGAGCAGACAGCCGTCCCCAGCTAGAGTGGTAGAGGTGCGCTGTGGGAAATGGCTCTACTTCACGGCCATTTGGATGTGAGCTGGAAGTCAGGGTCAGCACTCCGCCGAGGTGTGACTCGGTTTGTACCACAGGTGCAGAGAATTAGAAAGCAAGGGGTTGATGGGGCATCCGGAACAAAGTATGGCGCCCCGGAAGTGCTCAGTCACGAGAAGCAGCGGGGACGGGCCAGGGCAGGGGGCACTGCCGAACAGTGAGAGCCTAGAAATCAGACACTGATGGGGACCGTGGGGAAAGGAGTGTTCCATTGCAGGCATTAGCGCTCCTGAAATCATTGCAGACTCTTCCTTAGCACCCACGTTTCACCATCTCCATTCCCACTGGCTTTGAGTTGTGCCCTGTTCTTCAGTATTAATTTCTTGAGTGTAAATAATCCATGGGTAAGGCCTTCACACAAGCAAAACTGTTCTTCCCAGGACGGGAGCTCTGCCAGGGAAGCTGTGGTGCCCGTTCCTACCTGGCTCCCCGACACTCCCTCAGACACGCTGTGGCTTACCTCAGACAGCCTGCACAGGCAGAGCCGCACAAGACAAATATACTGGGCCTTTCTTGGCCAGGGACTCTCAAGGCTTGAGGCCCCAGAGGAGGGTGAGGCCTTATAGGCTGGTCAGTCTCCTGGATGGGAGGGGAAGAGAAAAGGAGCCTAGAAATGAGAGAGGGGGAAGAGAGGAGGAGGGAAAAAAGGGAGGGAGGGAGGGAGGGAGGGAGGGAGGGGAGACAAGGAGAGAAGGGGAGAGAGGAGGAAGAGGAGGAAAGATTTTCTGATGGTCTTGAACGTGAGTACCAGAAACTCACAAGTAGCTGCCACAAGGCAACTGTGCTGCCTGCCCACTGTGTGGGTCCACGTGGTAAGGAGAAAGAGATGCCCAGCGCCCTGCCCCTCACATCCCTGGCAACCTGGGAGGCTGTGGGGCAACCTATCTTCTGTATCCCGGAAAGAAAAGCCAGTGAAGTCAGCATAATTTGCCCATCAGGCCCATTCGGTCCCATACACGGACATGGCGGCATAACACAGCGTGCTCTTACCCTCTTCCCGTCCTGGATCTCGGAAGCTGTTTTCAACCGGCCGAAGTCAAGCTGTCGCAAAGCTGGCTCCTTCCCAAGTTCTACAGAAGAATGCATTTCTTCTCCGGCTTTAAGGGGCTGCCTGGGATCCTGGTCTGTGGCCCCATCCCATCTTTAGATGGCACGGCACTCTATCCCTGTCTGACTATTTCTTGGCTCCTTTCGTAAGGAGTTCTGTTACTATATTGGGCCTGTCTAGATACTGCAGCTCCCGATCTCCAGACAGTAGTAGCTACAATGCCCTTTGGCCATAGAAGGTAACCCTGTAAATGCTTCAGGGACAGGATATTGTTATCTTTGGGGTACCTCCTAGCCTGTACACAATGTGTGTAGCCAATTAAAGAGTCTTCTTGCCATCCTCCCACCATACTGTGATGCTGAGTGAAGTCTGGTCCTACCGCTCCCTGCCCTTCTTGTACAGGTCCCATTTCTAAGGATCCCTTGCCAGTGAGCTCCTGCTGTGTTGGTGAGTGCCCTGGTGAGAGACTGGAAGGCAGGAGGCAGAAGCCCAACACAGACAGTGTGGCTCGGTTCTCTGCTGTCCCTTGCAGCCCTGGCTCTAGTCACTCAGACCTCTCCATGGACTCCACACTCACTGGACAATATCTATGAGGGGGTCTAACTCCCTGGGGACACCTTGACCCTAGTCCGGCTCTGTGGGTGGTAAGCAGTTTCCGGATGGTTTCAGTCTCAAAGTGGCCTCACCATCTCCTCATTAGCTTTTCAACCATCTTCTGTTCAATGTGCTATTGTATCATCACTGGTATTTCGCCTGTTTCAGACCTACAGATTCTGACTAACTTCTCTTGGCGATCCTGGCTTCCATGGGTTTTATAACATCACCCCGAACTGTTCGGCTTTACCCCTGGGATTTCCTTATCCCAGCTAGTCTGCACTGTACGTGTTTTCCCACATGTACTTTCTTGCTTTGGAAAGGTGCTATCCTGGCTAGTTTTTATGTCAACTTGACACAAGCTAAAGTCACCTGAGAGGAGGGAAACCACGATGAACAAATGCGTTCATAAGATCAGACTGTAGGCAAGGCTGTAGGGCATTGTCTTAGTTATTGTTGTGGGAGGACCCGGTCCACTGTGAGTGGTGCCATCTCTGGGCTGGTGGTCCTGGGTGCTAGAAGGAAGCAGGCTGAGCAAGCCATGAGAAGCAAGGCAATAAGCAGAGCCCCTCCACGGCCTCTGCATCAGCTCCCATACCCGGGTTCCTGTCCAGTCTGAGTTCCTGTCATGATTCCCTCAGTGGACTTAAGTTATATAAGCCGAATAAACCCTTTCCCCCGCAAGCTGCTTTTGGTCACAGTGTTTCATCACAGCAGTAGCAACCCTAACTAAGACAGGTATGTCCAAGCCACCCCTTCTTTACAACGTCCCTCTACATCCTTGTCATCATCTGTCCAAGTACTTTGAGTCCTTGGAGGATCATTTCAAACCTCTTTCCTCCCACAATGCCCTCTTGATCACTGGACTTGCACAGTGTTTTGTTTCTTCTTTCTGCTGTAGCAAATACCCGATGTAGGATCTACAATTCACAGAACTGCTGCGCATGAGGATACTTGTGTAGGCTACAAGCACCCGCGATTTTCATATCTGTACAGTGTCTTAGAGGCATCTTAACCAGATAAATGCCGCACTTCCCCTCCCGGGCCTGGCTCCTAACAGGACTCTGTTAGAGCAGGGACTGCAATCAGTTTTCTTTTTATCCTCTCTTCTTAATCTTATTTAAGGCTAGAAAAAAAAACCCTTATATTTTAAGGTAAAATATCTGCCCGTTCGCTCTAGTCTACTTCATTTAAATTGAATCTCAGGCTCCCAATCAAATCATCTGGCTCTGTACCCCCACAGTATGTGGGCAATGTCAAAAGCATGATGCAATGGAAAATATCTCTGTGATTATTGTCGCCGGTGAAGATGTTTGGCACAGGCGCTTGTTCCTCGACAGTTAATCCAGCAGACCTGCAACTCGAGTCTTGGGCACACCACTTTATGTGATGAGCTGCAGAGGTGACCGAGCAAATACAGGTCGGATCCCTTCTTCTTCCATTTATGTAAGTGGGACAAAGGACCCACAGCAAGGAAATCTGACTCTCTCACAGACGTAAGAGAGTCTGGATTGATGAGCCACATACACCAGACCGTGATAGCCCTGATGGACCACACAATGACAGGGGTGAGGCCCTAACCTATCTGGTTGCAGGAGTGGGTCCAGCATCCCAGTCAAGCGTGGAGCCCGTTCTCTGCATGCTCACTCACCCAGGCTCAATTTAGAGGGACGTACCCGACGCCTGTTTCTTAGTCCATCAGGAGCAAGCTGATTCAAGCCTGTCCTTAGCTGCAAGTATTGTCTGTACTTATTCTGGAAGGCACCGGCGCTATGGAAACTTCCAGAAACCGATGTTGTTCCAAGCACTTTTATCCACACACAGGGCTGCAGATCTGGCCTGGAAGGGAGGCACCACTTCTTAGAGGAGCTTTCCAAAATTTTCTCAAGACCAGAGTTTGGAGAGGTGACAGGTTTGTGGTCTCCCCCAAATACCCTCCCAAGAAATGTCACATCGACAGATTCTGAGCACTGCCCTTCATAGGTGGGCTCCCTCTGGTAGTTTTATTTGTGCAGTTAGTTCTCCAAACACAGGAACTTGTGGTCATGAGGTTGCTGGAGTTGTCTGCGTGGGCTGTAGCAACAGAAGGTGATGGTGACCGCGCTCGGATGAGTCTCCTGTCAGGGCCTCATGTTAAATCTTCATACGGCCACACGGTGGCAATGTTTAGGAATGCTACCGGTACCTCCCAGGGGCTGTTTAGAGTCTAGTGGTGCACACAAGGGGTGGGAGATGATGACTCTGGGAGCCCCTCCCCTTCTCTTCCTCTGCTGAAGATGGAGCTGAGGCACGCATATATACTAGCCAAACTCTGCCACCGAGCTGTACCTATCCTTGTGTTTGTTTGTTTGTTTTGGAGACGAGGCCTCACTTTAAAACCAGAAGAGCAAATGAAGAGCCATTTAGCATGAGATTTTTTTTTTAAAATTCAAATAAAACATTTCAAACCAAGTACTGTGGCTCATAGAAGTCAAAGTGGAAGTTGCCCGAGTCCCCCTGATGCTTTGCTATGGTGACACTTATATCACACGCATCTTCTGGTGTCTCTCATGCTGAGTTCTGACTACAGGGCTTTTCTGACACCGTGTCTTTGTCCTGTATCTAACTTAGCACCTGCCATGATGATGCACTGGACCGCATCCCTCCTTGCCAAGATTGGATGCCGCCATGTTTTTGGTACTTGCCTCCTCAGCCCTGGGATGGGTTATAAAGAACCAGGTACCCTCATGTTCAACAGCTGGCTCACTGACAGACTGTCAGAGTTAAGGAGCAAACGTGCCTTAGGCCACTCTGTCAGAGAACAGGCCCCAAAGGTGGGATCTGACCTGAATTTTGAAGAAGAATCAAAGGAGACAGGCCCTGGGAGGAGTGACACACTCGGCCTCCTCCTCACCGACCCCACCCAGCCCTGTTCTGGGGAAGAAGGTGGAGCCAAGCAGAGCAGAGACCTGCAGGCGGTGGTCCAACCAATGAAGGGTGGAAAGAAAAGCAGGGAATCTGGGAAATATAGAAGAGAGGCAGAGATCTTGATTTGTGTGTGTGTGTGTGTCTGTGGTCTGTCTGCATGTGCTGAAGACCAATCACAGGGCCGCACGCACCAAGCTACAATAGGGAGTTATAATATGGCAGGGTAGGGATTTTCGATTTAGTTCTTTCTGTTTCAGAATGTAGTGACTTGGTCAGTTTGTTGAGTGAAACATTCTCTAGGAAAGTTCTGGAAAGGTGATCAGCAGACACAGGGTCTAGAGAGACAAGAAGAGATGCCTCGATCTGCCTGTACTCGGAAGGTCCTCTCTTGTTCCTGAAGTCAGATACCCTCCCACTGTGGCCCGAGGGGTGGTGGCCCTAGTTCCTGACACTCCATTCTCCTCGCTGCTTCCAGCTTCACTGTCCTCTCCTGCCAGCATGGCCTCTGGGGGCTCAGAGGAGGCTGAGTGTCTTTGTGACTTCAGGACACAGCTGGCAAAGAAACTAGCTACCTGTCAGAACAAACAGGACCCCTGGCGGGGTTGCTGACAGTTGTGGGTGAATTGAGCCAGCAGTGGCCCCGGGGAAGGTGTGGGCATGGATTGTGTTTTTCACACACACGGTGTAGTGCAAGCTCAGCAAATTGCTGGAGATCTTAGATGCATGTTTTATTCCAGTTAATCAGATTATATTCCCTGATTAAGTAGGATTTGTTAGTAACATTGATTTATGAGCCACGGGGAGCTTTATTAATAAGTCATTATGTTAAGGGACTTTAAATACTTGGCGTTCAAAAGCAATTCCACATGCTTTTGTATTGCAAAGTTTTAGACTCTCTAAGGAAATAGTTAATGCCTGGGGTGTTGCATTCCTGCAAGGCCCAAAGACACTGGAGAAAAAGCCTAGCATGACAGCCCGGAGAGTCAACTGTCGCTCAGACTTGAAGGCGTGTTCTGTAACCCTCCCTGCCCAGTCCTTTCCCTGATTGGAAGAGCTGTAAGAGCCCTGGCTGACTCTTGGAGAGGAGATAAATGAAAGAGGTGCCTCTGGGTAATAAACGGACATACATGGGCTATTCATACGTTATACACAGGGGGCAGAGGCCGCTCCTACCACGTTTGCCTGGTGTGCTCCTTCACGCAGAAAAGTGAGTTAACGGTAATGCAGGAGCAGAGCTCGGAGTCTAGAGGCCTCAGTATTGTCTTTCCCAATTTAACTATCTCAGTAGCTATGCACAGTTGAGGGGAGCAACTATCTTTAGGGATAGCAATTATACGCATAAGTCAAATGCGGCTGGAATCCTGAGTTCTACCATGGGTGCTATTTGGATAAGCTAACTGTTGTGTGCCTCAGTTTCCCCATCTAGTCTACTTGTGTCTTAGGAGGGAATGAGTGATGTCATTTGAGGTTCTTAGAATGAACCTTGATGTGTTTAGCCAAAGCAGCTAGGGTACCTCTGGTTCCTAGGGAAGACGTGGTTAGTGTAATAATGCCGTCAAGTGTCTCCCTGCCTGCCTGGTACCAGCCACCGCTGGGGGACCTGTAGCCGTCCCTGCCTGGGCCTGGCTGCTCTCAGGACTCCCTGCCCACTGCCTGTGGCATGGTCTCATGGCCTACTGCCCGCTACAGCCACTCAGGATCTGCAACATTTTTATTAATCCATTTCGGTGAGGCCTGTTGCAGAGAGCGGCAGCCTTCGGTGATAGCTTGATTTTCTGCAGCATGCAGCACATGCACACATAACACAATGCAGGCTGTGAGGCACACAGTGCAAGCCAGTGTGACATACTCAAGTGCATCCAAAGACATGAAGGTGACTTTAATTTGAGCATAGGAAGGGTAGAATGTAGAAGGAGCAGAGGCGCCCGGGGAGCTCCAAGGGCTGGGAGGTGCAGATCTGTTGGTAGATCGTGTGATTGTCAAACGTTTGCTGGGAGTTGGAGAGGTGGCTCGGAGGATAAAGATGCTTGCTGAGCAAGCCTGGGGACCCAAGTTCTAGTCCCAGAATGCCCTTAAAAGTAGAAGGGAAGAATTGACTCCATAAAGCTGTCCTCTGGCCTCTACGTGTGTGTAGTAGCATGTGCACTCCCACACTACACAATAATAAACAAGCAAATAAGGGAATACTAAAAAATACTTGGTGTGGTATGTCCATCAGTCTAATCCAAGTCTGAATATACCTAGAAGCTGCTATAATTATCGAGATTTGAATAGAAAAGGCAAACAGGCTGGGTAGACACTGGTGTTTGTTTTTAATAGAGGGAGGCCTATTGCATCTGAAATGAATGGTGAACTCCTGCCTCAAGACCCGAGATGGTCTGCTTCATTTTTATTAGGAATTCTAGATGTGGACCAGGACCCACCTCCTGGCCCCTCCTTGCACTAGATGAGCTACTTTCATCTTTGTTTCTTTTGTTTCCTCTTCCCTTTTCTCCTTCCTTCTGGTTCCTTGCGTTTTTGTCTTTTCTTGTCACATTTACCTCTGCTTTTGTCAATGTTGACGTGGCCTGATACACAGTGGTCCACTCTAGGGTTACATGGGAGAGGGCCTATGAGCACGCCAGTGGGGGATTTTCTTTTCTTTTCTTTTCTTTTCTTTTCTTTTCTTTTTTTCACCACTATACAAACAAGGAGGGGGATTTTCTTGATTGAGTTCATTGAGATGGGGAAGACCCATCATGGAGGCTGGGCCCTGGACTGAAGAACCAAGGTGAGAGGAAGGGGGATGAGCAGCATCCTTTGTTTTTTGTTTATTAATTATTTTCAAAGATGAAGAACTAATCTTTATTGTGAAGTTGATTCTTCTTTAATACGCTAATGTGTGCTGTGGGACAATGGTCTGTACCCTGTCACTTGTATTTTAAATAAATGCTGATTGGCCAGTAGCCAGGCAGGAAGTAGAGGTGGAGCAACCAGGCAGGAAGTAGAGGTGGGGCAATGAGAACAGGGGAATTCTGGGAAGAGGAAAGATGCAGTCTGCAGCCGTCACCCAGATGCAAAGGAAACAAGATGTGAGTGCCTCGCCAAAAAAGGTACCAAGCCATGTGGCTAATGCAGACAAGTATTATGGGCTAATATAAGTTATAAGAGTTAATAAGAAGCCTGAGCTAATAGGCCAATCAGTTTATAATTAATGTAGGCCTCTGTGTGAGTTCTTTGGAATTGAACAGCTGCAGGACCAGGTGGGACAGAAACCTCTGTCAACAAGTGTGTACTGTTTAATATAAATTTATTTATTTTACATCCTGGTTGTGGTTTTCTCTTTCTCCTTTCCTCTTAGTTCTCTCCCAACTCCTCTCTGTTCCACCATCCACTCCTCCTCCATTTCTATTCAGAAAAAAGTATTTCTCCCATGGATATCAATAAAACATGGCTTATCAAGTGTCAGTACGACTAAGTACCTCCCCTTGTATTGAGGCTGGGCAAGGTGACCCAGTAAGAGGAGTAGGGTACCAAAAGCCAGTAAAAGGGTCAGAGACAGAGCCGGGCGGTGGTGGCAGCACTTGGGAGGCAGAGGCAGGCGGATCTCTGTGAGTTCGAGACCAGCCTGGTCTACAAGAGCTAGTTCCAGGACAGGCTCCAAAACCACAGAGAAACCCTGTCTTGAAAAACCAAAAAAAAAAAAAAGGGCCAGAGACAGCCCCAGCTCCCACTGTTAGGAGTTCCATAATAGGACCAAGCTATGCAACTGTCACATGTATGCATGTGCCTAGGTCAGTCCCATGCAGGTTCCCTGCTTGTCAGTTCAGTCTCTGTGAGCCCAGTTACTTGAGTCTGTGTTTTCTCATGGTGTCCTTAACCCCTCTGGCTCCTCCAGTCCTTTCTCCTGTCCTCTTCTACAAGATTACCTGAGCTCCACCCAATGTTTGGCTGTGTGTCGACATCTGTTTCCATCAGTTGGTAGATGAAGCCTCTCTGATGACACCTGGACTAAAGCCTGGTCACAGGAGATGGTCAGTTCAGACTATGTATCCACAATTGTGCTCTGTTTCTTGACCACAGGTGCAGTGTGTCTTGGGCTCCTGTGGCTATGACCTTCCCTCAGTAAAGGATGATAACTTGGGTCTGTGAGCACAAATAAACCCTTTCTCCCTGAAGTTGATTTTGCCCAAGTATTTTGTCACAGTAATAGGAAAATAAACCAAGAAAGACATTTAGGAATATTGCCCTGATTCAATAGTGTATGGTTTTCCCCCGACTCTGAATGACAGCATTTCCTACTGAAGGAAGGAAGGGGGCTCCCACTTAGGAAGCTAAGGAAACTTACAAGGCTCAGGAAGATCATGAAAGTTAACAAACCTCCCTAGGCCTTTCTCCAGGCTGTGAACAGCTGCTGGGACAGAAGATTCTCCGTGGAGTTGTTTACAGTGCAGTCAAGGAGTTCTAAGGATGCACCTGTTTTGAAGTCCTCGTCCTCCTGTGGATAGGCCCCACCCCTGCTCTTGTAAGTGACTCATTGGTTCACAGCTAGAATGTGGAATTGTTTCTTTGGTCTGTTCTTGTTATTCTGTCTGGGGTGAACAGACATTCATTCCCATCTCCCCAGACAAGTCCTACCACAAACAAATAGTGACATGCAGCCTTGGTTAACTGATCTTACGTTAGACATACCTTCCACATCCACTTCAGAATATTAATATCAGAGAATGCTAATTCTGGGAAGAGGAGTTAGCATAACAAGAAGAGACTTGGGCTGCAAATATAAAACAGCAAGGAAAAACTGAAGAAAGTATTAAAACCAGTGTACCAAGAAAGCTTCCTTTCTGATGTATCCTGGCCTGGACCACAGATGAATTACAGATATATAAACCAAACAAAATAACAACATTTTTAATGTTACAAACAATACACAAAGAAATCCTTTTGTATCCTTTGTTATTAATCTATTGTATTTCAGAAATGAAACCAAGGCCCTTCTAATCTGCTGAATTACTCAGAACTAATCATGAGATAGTATCTGGATTGAGTTACATTATCTATAAATAACACTAAAACTACACTGTGGTCAAACTGCCAGGAATATGACTCCTGAACGGAAGGGAACAGGCAAGCATAGCCACAAAGAAGGCCAACAGTCCTATGAGGAAAACAAGAAAAATGAAGTGCTCAGGTCCCCCCACCCCCACAGTAGAGGGAGCGATGTGGCTGGGAGTGTAGGGAAATGCAGGTGGCTGAGTTTAAATATAATACCAAATGCATATTTCATGATGCCGCACGATAAATATGGCCCGGGGGCATGAGTTCAGTACCATAAAGAGGTCAAATCCTGATGGCATTAAAAATGTTTTGTTTATTTATAATCAGTGTGTGTGTGTACATGCATGCGTGCGTGCATGCGTGCGTGCGTGCGTGCGTGTGTGTGTGAACATGAGCCATAGTATGTATGTGGAGGTCAAAGGACAACTTTCCGGAAGCACTTCCTTCTACCTTGTTGAGGCAGGCTCTTTCCTGTTGTTGCTCTGCTGTGTACTCCGGGCTAGCTGGTCTTCCAGCTTCCAGGTAATTGTTTTCCCCTCCGGCCTCGATGGCAGAGTGCCTCACCTGTCCGGCCATCACACTCGGGTTGGCAGAGCTGCGCAGTGAGGGCTTTCGCCCTCTGAGCCATTACACTCAGGTCAGGAGACCTGCGCAGTGAGGGCTTTAGCCCTGGGAGCCGTCGCTTTGCTCTGGGCTTGTCACTTATCATCGCTATGGTTTTGGAAAGGTCATTTGCCTCTCTGTGCCCTCTCTTCGTTTGGAAACTGAAGCTGCTGACACCCGGAGGCTCAGATGAGCTAATGTAAGCGAATTAGCTGTACCCCTACCTAGAGAGCAGTCGTTTGAAAATGATAGCCAGCCTTGTTAACTGGGGGCAAATGCAATGGCGTTTCCTCCCAGTGTGCTCTCTTACTGGGGTGCATGGGGCTGGCGGGGGTTCCTTCTTCCTTGTCATTCAGTTGAGCTAAACCTCGGCACTTTCTTGTGCTCAAACCTCTGGCAGTGTGCTGCCCTTGGCGATGTTGCCACCTGCTCAGAAAGATCTCCTCCTTAAAACCCGCTTCCGGGAGTCCACACACCCTCGTTTCTCTTTGAGTCCGCGCTTTGAGACACCAATGAAACGACAGTATTTTTATATTGCCTAAGTCTAACAGGAACTAGAAAGGTGACAACAGACTGTGGGAAACGGTAAACTGTTAGGTAAAGGGGCTGAATTGTTGACACGAGAGGGGAGAATCCAGGACCACCAGAGAGAGCAGAACAGCGGTCCAACCCTACAGATGACAGCCCTATTGATGGCAGTCCTACAGACGACACTCGGGCGCAGGCAAAGCCTTTGGAAGTGAGTCTGAGACGGGCAGAGTTCTCAAAAGTGGGACCCGTGGCAATTGACTCTCTCACTGGCCTCTGTGGCTCTGCATTGCACAAGGACGGTTCCTCACTCACCGCTCAACAGAGTTATTTCCAGTAGCAGAACAGGCGATCTGGGGCTTAGAGTCGCCGGGCGCAGTTGATAGTGGGGGAACTCTCGGAACAGGGATTTTGCTCTGGGCTTTCTGCTTTCATGGAGCTTTCAGAACATAGATCCCTATAATCCTGGCACTTGGGAGGCTGAGGCAGGAAGATCTTCAGTTCTAGGCTAGCATGGACTACATAGTGAGACCTTGTCAAAGGTGGTGGCAGGGATTTCCTGGGCCTCAGAGGGTCCTGGGGAAGAGATCCAGGAGTGAAGGTTGTCGCCTGCAGCTGCCGCCGCCACTGAATTTACGGTGGTGTCGTGTACCTTAGTGTTCCCATTTTCGCTTATTGTTCTAGATACTAAAGCTCTGTGGATTTTATTGGATTACTGAAGAGTCCTATTTTTTCTTGTCTTACCTTTTTCCTACATTTCACTGCTGTGGAACAATCCTTTTGTACACGGGGAAGGTGTGTTACTCTAGTTGACTTAATAAAGAGCTAAATGGCCAATAACTAGGCAGGAAGAGGCTGGATGGGATGGGACAGGGAGAGCTCGCCGGAATGAGGAAGGGAGGAGCAGCAGGAGATGTAGGGAGAAAAAGGAGACCGAGCCACGTGGTAGTACATAGGTAAACAACGTGGGTTAATTTAAGTTGTAAGAGCTAGTTAACAACAAGCCGAAGCTATGGGGCAAGCATTTATAATTGATAAGTCTCTGTGTGGTTATTTGGGAGTTGACTGGCAGATAGAATATTGTTTCTACATTTCATCATCTGTGCTTTTGTTCTCCCCCTTTTCTCCTCCATCATTCTTTACTTCCTCTTTATACTTTATCTCTCCTCCGTTGCTCCTTTCTTCTCTTTTCCCCTCCTCTTTAAAAAAAAATCTTATTTCGTTTTAACGGAGTACATCCTTCTGACCGTTTTCTCCATGGCAAGTTTTCTCCATGCAGTCCTGGCTTTGTGCTTGTTGAGCAAGTGTTCTTAGCTGAGCTGCTAGCCCAGCCTGGCTGGTACGTGCTTTTTGAAGGGGTGGATCATATGTATTTTAGCAACTTCTGAACTTCCTAGTTGGTATCAGCGGACAGTTTCCTCCAATTTGTTCATCTCTGGTCTGTCCTTAACACTGATGTTAGAGACCAGCTTCAGCTGTCGATGTTTCTGGATCCTCAGATGGCATCCTTTTTCCTTTGTGCTTTGCTCGGTGCATGTGTGTCATTCTTACCGCGTGATGGCACCTAATAAAGCCAATCAAATGATGACCTTGAAGATTGCATAAGACTGAAGTCCGGCGCATGTAATTATGAGGCACTAAGTGCTTAGGGGTTTATCCAAGAAAACCAGAGACAAAATTAAACCTTTATTTAGGAAAGAAAGCCATTGTGCTATTCTTTATACCTGTTCAGAGGGAACTGCTGTACAGTCAAATGCCAGAACTCTATGTGGCCATTAGGCAGCATTTTAAAGATTCATTTTTATAATTTTTATTTTATATGTCTGTGTCTCTCTGTGAACATATGCTGCATACATGTGTGTGCAGATGCCTGTGGAAGCCGGAAGAGGGCGCAGGGTTCCTTTGGGGCTAGACTTAAGACAGTGACCTGCCTAATGTGGAGAGATACTGGGAATTGAACTTGGGTCCTTCAGAAAAGCAGCAAGTGTTTTTAATCAACGAGCCATCTCTCCAGACCACTAGGAAATATTTTAAATAGAGTATCTGCTAGTATAACTAGGCTCCTACGTGAAATAAATGGATCAGTCAACCTAAGACCCTACATATTTACATATAATTTTTTGCAAAAGTCTTTTTACTGAGCATATCTTAGCAATACATAATGGGCTTCAGTGTGACATCTTCATATTTGTGTACATATTTTGACCATATTCTCCCTATTATTCTGTCTCACTCCCTCCCCTCCCACCATTCCTTTTTCCCAACTGGAACCTTTTGCTTTAATGTTTGTCTCATTTTTTTATGATCCATATTTTGTAAATATTTCTATAGAGGGAATATACACATTAGAGAGCTTAAATTTGACATTTCTGGGAAGCAAAATCGTAAATGACCCTAGTTTGTGGTGTTTTTGTTTTCCAAGCATCTTACGTGAAGCACGAACACAGTTTGTAATTAGGAGAAAATTGCTGCTTTGAAAACAAAATCAAATGCAAAACGCACCCAGACTTATTTTTCTTGTCACTGCTGGAGAAGATTCATCATTTTTGGAACTGAGGTTCACAGAGCATGGAGCATGAAGAATTCTGCTGATGGCGCTGTCTTTCCCAGGGCATTCTGGGTATTCTGGGCGGTTGTGGGGTTTGCTCTGGTTGTGTGAACAGACTGGTTTGTTTTTTGTTTTGTTTTTATCGTTTTCTGATCGCTTCATATCACTGCAGTTTAAAGAGGTCTCCGATTTAATAGATTTTCTTCTCAACTTCAAAGGTCCCTATGACGGTACCCAAGCTGGCCAGGCAGTTTTCCGCAGGAGATTTGATTCCCTGTACATTTCCCTACCTGCAAGCTTTTCGTTTCCTCATAAATCCTTCATTCCATGCTTGGGAAAGCAATGGCGAGGAACCCTGAGAGAGTTAGTAGAGTGCTCACACCAGATTTGGAGGGGAGGGCGCAGCAGAGGTTCCTGTGACCCCAGCTGTATGGAACCCCCGTGAAGCCCCAGACCCCCAGACCACAGCCAGCACCTGCAGAGCTTCCAGACAAGGTTCCCAGGAGAGGGTGGCCTGGGAACTTTTCTCAGCTCTTACTTTGGTTCTCTAGCATGGCCTCCCCCACGCCACCACCCCCTTGATTGGCCCCAGAATGGCCAGGATGTGGGGAAGGCAGAAGCCTATATTATGTCATCTGAACTTGGCTGTTATTTATGTATTTATTTAGTGTGTGGACCGCGGCCTGTGGGTGAAGGTCAGAAGACAATTTTCCCGGATCGGTTTTTGTCTTCCACCCTGTCTTCCTCATTCCTTCTGCAGCTATAGTGTGTACTCCAGGCCTGCTGGCCCAAGGGTTTCCGGGCTATTCTGTCTCCGCCTCCCATCAGCCTCCCAGCTACCCCAGTAGGTGTGCTGGTGCATTATTTTTAAAAGGTTATTTTTTTTATTTTAGTTTTTGCTACTAACAGGTATTGGATAGAGGCTCTCACACATGCAGATCAAGTGCTCAACCACTGAGTTACATTCCCCAGCCATAACAATCTCCTTGAGTTGCAGTTCAAGGAATGCTGGGACTATACATGTAAGCCGCCATATCTGTTCTGTTTGTTTGTTTTTAAGAGGGCTTCTGGGATCAAATTCTGGCCATCAGGCCTCCACCCACTGAGACATCTCTCTGGCCCCGGTCTTATATTTTAGACAGATAACTCTCACGGAGCTCCCCCGCCACCCCCACCCCCCAAGGAGCCTTTTCCCTCGAAAGGCAAGACCGTATTTATTCAAGCCTTGCCAAGACTCCATGGAGACACACACTCGTTTCAGATCAGTTGAGGGAAGACAGTGTTGTATGAAACAATACTTTATCTAGAGGTTTAGAAACCGCTCCCAGAGCGGCATTCATTCACACGGTTGTTGAAGGACCCGTGTTTGTGGGGCCATCACAGACCCTCATCAACAGAGGCCAGCATCAAACTGAGAAGAACACAGGAAGGTTGTGCCCACAATTGCATCAACCGAACTGCAAGGCGAACCAAGTAAGCATTTACTGTCTGTAGCTACCACAGGGTGCGTGCTTTAGGAGGGCGTGGTCAGCGAGCCAGAGAACTGAAGACATGAACCACACGTGGTGTGACCAACAGTAAATGACGATTCTGGGGACACTTCTGAATGCCCATGAAACAGTGCTCCTCCTGGTCCGTCACGAGCAGCTCGTCCAGGCCTGTGAGTGCTTCATTAACACTGGGCCAGCGGTATCACATTGATTGACATCCCGGCAAGCACGGTGCCTTTCTGGGCACCAAGCATGTATGAGGGTGCATAGACTTACATGTAGGCAAAACCCTGTTGCATGTAAAAATGTAAAAGTAAAAAGTGGAAGGGGAAGGGGTAGGGAGAAGGAAGGGAGACAGGGAGGGGGGCAGACAGAGAGAGAGTGCGCACATGCGAACGAACACCTATATTTTTTAACCTTAAGGAGGAAGAAAACTGTGATAGGGTACAACATGGATGAAATAAGCCAGTCACAAAAACATACACTACATGTTTCTGCATGCATAATCTGCCCAGACTGGGCAGATTAATACAGACAGAGAGACAGACAGACAGCAGAAGGTTTCCAGGGGCTGGGGGAAAGGGAGTTATCCTTTACTGAGTACAGAGGTTCAGTCTGGGGAGGCAGAGCTCTGGGGATCGTACAGTGGGAACGTCCTAAACACATGGGAAGGAGTTATAATGAAGCCAGGCATGGAACTCACTCCTGGGAACCCAGCACTCAGCAGAAGAATTGCTACAAGTTTTAGGCCAGCCTAGGCTACCTGGTGAATTCTGGTCTGGGTTAGACCCTATTTTAAAGAAACCAAAAGAAAAAGGAAGAAAAGGAAGTGTGTGAGGCGATAGGCCTTATGGCATGGGGATGAATTAAGAAGCGTTAAACAGCTTGTGAGCGGAAGTTCAACCAGGCTCTGGTCGTGCGTGGTTCTGCTCTCAAGATGGTATACTCTGTTCCAGGGAAAGGAACGGGCTGGCTGTGGCCAGGAACAGCTTCCAGGGGAGCCGGAATCCAGGGAACACACCTGTCACACAGTCATAGGCTGAAGGACCAGATATACGGCTAGGGGTCAGAGGCCAAAGAGGGAGCAGGACAGAAGGAGTGACAGTTCTTAAGGAATGCCTCTGTCAGATTCTGTTGCAGGCTTCCCTTTTGCAAAACCAGTGGCTCTCCCCAGCCCAGGTCTATTTGGCATGGGCTCTGCAGACTTTCCCACAACAGAGAGTTCCGATTTTCTGACGTTGATGCTTCTTGCTCCTAGAGCCTAGACCGTCTTCCCAGGAGCCCCACTACCTACTGCCAGGCTAGGGGTCCAGGACGCCTCCACCCAGAGAGAGGCAAAGTCATCAAAATGAATTGCTGACTCTCTGAATTTAAAGCCCAAAGTTCCAAGTGCCCCCACGCTTAAGGCAGCCCTGAATGAATTCACAGCCCTGAGTGCGCCAGGCCTGGCAGCCCGGGAGCTTGGACACATCGCAGCGGTGACCTGGTGCCGCTCCAACCCAAACAGATTTGTCACAGCCGTACAGGCTTCCAGGGCAGCCAGAGCGGCATTGTGTCTGACAAACCAGGCCTCTGTCAGGACAAAGGGGGCTCTTAGAACTCGTTCTGCCTTGGCTGCTTCACACCCAGAAACAGCCAGGGGACCTCTTTTGTCGGCCCGGGGCAAACAAAAGCGATTCATTTCGGCTGTGCACTGAGTACATTCTTTGCGGCCAGCCAATGCAGGGAGGCCTTGCAGCCGGCGATCCTTACAGCCAGGCTTACCCAGAGCCTGCTGAGGGCCAGGGACTATTCTAGGCAGCGGTCACACGTCACCCCCGAGCTAATCCTCCCAACAAAGCTATGGTGAAGGGATTATCCCCCCTGGAGTCATGTGGAAACTGAGGCGGGTGGAGGGGAAGGTCACTCAACTAGTGACCAGCAGCAGAGCCAGAAATGCTGCGGCTGCTCAGATGGCTGAGCCCTGAATTGACTGCTCTTCTTAACATATCCCGGCTACACACATGTCAAAGGTCCCACAGTTCTCCTGGAACCTCGGTTCCCAGCCGTACTGTCTGGGAAGGTCTGGACCGTTTCTGATACACTCCAGACACCCTTGCCAAAGTGAGTCAAACCAGAAAATATGCAAGGGGATTGGGATTCTTAGAGATTTTTTCTTAAATTTCTTTTCTTTCCTTCCTTCTCTCTTTCCCTCCCTCCCTCCCTCCCTCCCTCCCTCCCTTCCTTACTTCCTTTTAATGAGACAGAGTCTCACTATGTTGTCTTGACTGGCCTGATGATCCATATGTAGATCAAGCTGGCCTCAGGCTCACAGAGCTCCATCTGCCTCTGGGATTAAGGCCTGCACTACCACACCCTGGGAGAAGAGGCTAGAGAGATGGCTCAGTGCCTAAGCAGTGTTTACTGCTCTTGCAGAGGACCCAGGTTCAGTTCCCAGCATCATTGTAGCCCAGGTCACAACCACCTAGAGCTGCATCTCCAGCAGATCTGACTTTTGGTCTCTGTAGATACTTCAGTCACACACACACATACATATTTTTTAAACCATAGAAAATGTCCCTTTTTAAATAAAAGGATCTTTATTATATTCTTAAAAAATGAAGTAGGCAGAATTTGGAAAACGAAGGTCATGTGTTCTATGAGATGGGACCGTTTGTCCAGTATGTCTGAAGTGTTATGTCTATGAGGGTCAGAAGCTCCTACTGAGCATGCTCCTTCCTGCATATTAGCTTCAAGCCATGAGAACCAAATCCACAAGTACAGTTGTACGATCCCCTTCACTTTCCAGGTAAATCCCCCATGATGCATTCCTGGCCTTGCCTGAAGAAGGGCCAAGACAAGAGGCCTGCCTTCCCTTACCGTTTCACTGTAGGCCCAGAGAGCCTTTCATTACAGCCGGCCAACATGTGCCAATGCCACTCATGCCCAACAGAAGTGACTTGGAAGGAGGTAAGGCTGAGCGCCTCACAGTGTCCAAAGGTTTGGTCCACAGTCTCTCAGGCTGGTTGCTTTGGGCCTGCGGCAGTATGGAGGGTCGTGGTGGGGATGTACGCTGTAGGAGGCTGGTTACAGACATGGGAAATAAAAGGTGTTTCCTACATTCTCCCCATGGGGACACCAGCGACCTAACTTCCTCTTACTAGGTTCCATGTGTAAGGATACCGCTGTCTCCTAATTGTGCCATTGACTGGCAGCCAAAGCTTTACCATCTGAGCCTTGGGGAGACATTGAAGGTTCAACCGTAACAGAAGTCAGATGAGAGACTGGTACAGAGAGTTCTGAACCCCACCTCCACAAACTCACTGGGGGTACTGCAGATTGTCAGCTCCCGACCGCCACACAGCCACCTCCTACCCCACCAACCCTATGTGTCGCCCTGTCTACTGGCGCTTTAGACAGAATCCCCGCGCTAGGTTAGAAAATCGAGTTTTTGAATCACCCAAGTTTCAGGTTCTAGGTTTTGGGAGGAAGATGACAGATAACAGTGGTCATTGTCTGTTAAGGTCACTTCATGGGAACTGTCTCAGTTAGGGTCACTACTGCTGTGATGAGACACCATGACCAACAGCAAGCTAGGGAGGAAAGGGTTTATTTGGCTTTAGCTTCCATACCCACTACTGAAGGAAGTTGGGCCAGGAACCTGGAGGCAGGAGCTGATGCAGAGGCCATGGAGGGGCTGCTTACCTGCTTGCTCATCATGGCTTGCTCAGCCTGCTTTCTTATGGAATTTAAGATCGTCATCCCAGAGATGGCACTGCCTACAGCGGACTGGGCCCTCCCTTATCAATCACAAATTAAGAAGATGACCTACAGGGTTCCCTACAGCCCTATCTTACAGAGACATTTTCTCAGTTGAGGCTCCCTCCTCTCAGATGTCTTTAGCTTATGTAAGGTTGCCATAAAACCAGCCAGCACAGGGGCAGTTTGGAAGCAAGATAATAAGTTAAAAACTGAAGATTTAAAGGTCTAAGAGGGGGGAGAGAGAGAGAGAGAGAGAGAGAGAGAGAGAGAATTGTCTCAAAGCAGAATCAGTTTTTTCTCCTTCAGTCAACTCCCGTATTTCTAGCAGGTCTTTATTGTGCGTTCACTGTGTGTTCCAGCGCTAGAGATACGGTGGCAGGATGTTCCTCGGGTTCTAGCAGCTTCATGCACGTTGCTGGAGCAGTATTTGCAGCCATGGCTGGAGTCGTGGCAGGAGATGCAGGAGACTAGCAGGAAGAGGAAGTAGCCTAGAGCAGCGAAGGGAACTGGCAGAGGTTAACTGTCAGAACAGCGCCCCAGGGGGCGGCTCTGGCTGTGGATAGATAGAGGAATGCCGCCTCCGCCAAATCTTGGTCCACTGGGGAAGAATCTGCGGTAATAAATACCTACAGTGAATCGTTGAATCCCACTGGAAGCTGAACGACCAGAGTCCTGAGGCAGAGGGTGGAACGGCCTCGGGGCAGAAGGCAAAAGAGAACTTCCAGCACGAGTGAGGAGGACTAAGTCTAGAGATACAGGGAGAGGAGGAATGTAGGAGCAAAGCCAGTTTCCTGCCTGGGTTTCAGGATGTCTTAGGTCTCCAGAGCGTGAAGTCTCTATGTGGTCAGTGTGTGAAGTTCTCACTGGAGGAGGGAGGACCCATGACAGAACCTGTAGGAATTCAAAACCATCTGGTTTTTCTGAGGCACTCTAGTTCTGGTGACCTCAGGGGTCCAGCATCTTCCTTGGCCCTTTCATCTTGGCTGTGATGGTATTATATCTGGATTTCTTTGAGCTAAAGTTCTCCATAGCCACCGTGGCTCCAGCAGGGGAAGCCAGATAATAGAGGGGCAGGATTTTTAAGAATAAGAAAGCATCTACTTTCAAGATCTCCTGGGGATTTGCTCTAAACAATAGGAAGCTAATTTCAAAAACATACTTATTTATTCATTAAAGCGGATCTCCCGAGATCAGCCCCAAGCCTCTGGTTCACTTTATATTTCATGTACACTTGAAAGCAATAAAACGCAGCTTAAATTAGCCAGGCTGCAACTCTTTTTCTTTCTTTCTTTTTCTTTTTTAAATTGCTGCCTGGCGTTCTGCACAGTCAGTTTAATTAGCTGAGGTTTTCTTTAATACCTCTGTATGATGTGGGGAGTGTGTGAGCCCAGGTACGGGGGGGCGGGGAGGGGGAGGGGGAGAGGGACTGGGGGATGGGGTGGGGGGTGGGGGGTGGGGGGAGTTCTTCCTACTAGAGCTGAGGAGGAACTGAGAAAGGTCAGAGGTCAGGGGCACTTGAAAGGTTGATTTCTGCTGCTGAGTGACGAAGTGGAATGAAAGGGTGGAAGGAACATTGACTTGGGAGCCTTTTCCCTCCAATCCTTGACTCTATTTCTCATCCGTGAGGTGGAGACAGAATTGAATACTTCTTGGACTGAGGATTAAACCCAGCCAGCAAACCAAAAAGCAACTAAAACAGCAGAGTCCCGTCAAGAATAGTTACTTTTTCTTTCTCTAAGTGAGAGGCCCAGGGTTCTGGGAGGACATTAGGCAATCTGGAAAGGGCCCCGGTTTCAACAGATGACTGGTTGGTTTCCTGGTGTATTTGTAACAAAGAACAAGAGATTGGGTGGCCTAGAAACAAAAGCATGTGTCACAGCTCTGGAAACAAGGAGCCTGACATGAGGGTGGTGGCAAAGCCTTGAGGGAGGATCTGCCCCGTGCTTCAGCTTCTGGGAGTCTCAGGGGTTCCTGAAGTAGGAGAGGATATAATGTCATGTGTCCTCATAACATCTTTCCTGCACCGTGCTCAGTTTCTTGTGTATGTGTACATGTGTGCACGCGCATGTGTGTGCACGCACGTGTGCACGTGAACGTGTGTGCACGTGTGTGTGTGCGCGCGCTTGGGTGCCTGAAGAGGACATTGGATCCTCTGGAACCTTACTTACCGGCAGTAGTGAGCCACCAACATGAAGCTAGAAACTGAACTCAGGTCCTCTTCAAGAGCAGCAAGCGCTGTTAACCACTGGGCCACCTCTTTAGTCCTCGAAATTTCATCTTTTATAAGAACATGGGTTATGTTGCGCTAGAGCCCACTCTAACTTTTATTAATCTTATATCATGAAGTGTATGTGTGTAGTTGTGTGTGTAAACACAGGCACACACATGCTATGGTGTGCACGCGGCGGTCAGAGGACAACTTTTGGCAGTTGGTTCGTGCCTTCCACCTTTGATGTTTCCATCATACGTTCTAGGCTGGCCGACCCACATACTTCCAGACAGGGGATTCTCTGGTCTTCACTTCCCATCTCTCTACAGGGGTGCTAGGATTACAAATGCTTGTAACCAATATCGTCGTAGTCATCTTCTCCTCTTCCTTTTCACACATGGCTCTCAGGAATCAAACTCAAGTCTTCAGGGTTGTGTAGTTAGTTTTTTTTAATCCACTGAGCTATCTTCCTGGTCCCAAACTATGAAATTTCAGTTTGTTAGATTCCTGTGAGTTTCTGTCATTTCTCAAGAAATGAACAAAATTGTCAGTGTTTGGGTCAAAGTTAAATAAATTTTATGAGAAGTAATTGGTTTGGACCGAGCTTCTGTATGAGGCCCCAACAGACCAAAACACAGGTTCTTGGTTTTTTTTTTTTTTTTTTTTTTGGTTTTTCGAGACAGGGTTTCTCTGTAGCTTTGGAGCCTGTCCTGGAACTAGCTCTGTAGACCAGGCTGGCCTCGAACTCACAGAGATCCGCCTGCCTCTGCCTCCCGAGTACTGGGATTACAGGCGTGCGCCACCACCGCCCGGCTCCAAAACACAGGTTCTTGAACTGAAGTTCAGTCGTCAAACTGAAACTAAGCTATTGTGCTAAGTTTCCCAGAGAAACCAGGAGAGAGAGAGACACACATCCCCAAACTGGCTGGTGTTGCTGGCCTGAGGAGAAGGAGGAGGAGGTTCTCAGAGTGGGCTTCCAGAGGAAGGGCCACCTTCTATAGGATACTGTTTCCGTTCAGCTGCTCCGGCTGTTCTTAGAGGAGAGGGTGACAGACTCAGGAATCACAAGAAAAAAAAAGGAATCACTTTTTCTTGTGATTTTTTTTTCCAATTAGGTCATTTAACTGAACTTGTTGAAGCATTATCGTGTAACAGAAGACACGCACATTTCAAGGAAAGGAATCGCAGTTTTCATTTGCGTTTTTGTTGTTGTTTTGCTTTAAGAGGGATTGTGTTTCTACACAGGAGAAGAATCTTTTCCAGAGAGAAATACCGATAAGGGCTGGAGATGTAGCTCAGTGCTTGCATGCCATGCACACGCAGGAGCGGGTTTAGCCCTAGGAACCCTCCAGCATTCCCCCACCCCCCAGCACCAGCAAGTGTGGGAAACAAACTTAGGACTTCAGACAGAGCCAGGGGCCGGTTTCTGAGTTTCCCCTTTTCTTTCCAGCTGAGTTTTCTCAGTATGCAAATGGAAGTCTCGGAAGCTGAAGGCCTGCTTATTTTGCAAAGGTTATTCTTTTGTGCCTGTGAATCACATTGGGTACTTAACCAATGTTGCTAAGTCTTTCCCAGGGGGCTAATTGATTAAGGGACTCTTTCCAACATTTCTGCTTGGGTCACTAACGAAGCCCGTCTAAAAGCAAGAGGACTGACGGCCCTTTCTCAGACATTGCTTCCTTCCTGGCTGTAATTCCCCACACCAAGTTTACCAATTGGCTTGTTTGCCTTGGGCTGACTTTGTTCTAGGCCTGACCAATCAATCCCACGAGTAGCAGATCTTCTTTCACCGAAGACTTGTGTGAGCGGGAAGTGGAGCCCTAGCTCTCATAGAAGGTACAGAAAGGAAAGACATTCTCCCTCCTTTCCTCTGGCATCAGGATGAAGACAGTGCCCAGGACTGTCAGACCCGTGCACCAGGGACATTCCCCTCCCCCACTTGAATGTGTGCGGCAGAGATAGATAAAGGGTGAACGTCCTTTAGGAGTGGTGGCAGGGGTTTGGCAAAGGCTGCTGTATGGCTTTCACCATGGGAGCCGTGCGTGTTGGGAGTAGGGTTGAGAAGTTGGTCCTGGATCTCTGTTATTTTTATGTCTTTCTATCATTATTATCAGTAGCTTTGCCTCCTGCCAACAGATGCCTATCTGCACAATTTAACTCAATTGAGTTTCTGTTGCTGGTAACTGGGAATCCTGAATGATATAGGAAAAGAAAAAAGTTGGTCTTTCAAAGCTCTTGAATCCCCCTTACAACAGAACATGGGTGCAGATGGAGCCCCTTGATCCTTGGGATGTCTCCTGAGATGGTTAATCCCACGGGTTCACTTGCCCTGAGTTCGGAGTGCCTTGCTATTTTGTCGAGTGTTCCTCATGGTGTTTCTACGAAGAGCTGAGAACAGCACCTGTAGTTGAGCCACAGCAGGTTTGGTTGCCTCTTGCTTCTGTCAGTTTCTGCTGCCGTAATCAAACACTGCAGGCTGAGTGTCTCGTAAGTAGACGTTGATTACTTACAATTACAGAAGTTGAAGTCTGAGATCAGGAACCAGCATGATTGACCTCCAGGCTGTGGGCTTCAAGGTTCCCCCCATCCTCCCACAGCATAAAGACGAGGCAGTACTCTCTGAATACTTTCCCAGGATACTGATCATGCTTGTGAGGACTCTGTCTACATGACCCAACTACCCCTCAAAGCCCGACCTCCAGATACGATGATCCCAGATGCTGCGATTCCAAGACATTGATTTGAAGGATATACACATTCAGTTCTTCGCAAATTATATGGGGACCATAGCCAACAAGTTGAAGGCCAACTGAACCCAAAAGCTGGCCTTCCTGTACAATTAAACTTGGCAATCAAACTCAGCCTGTGAGTATGAATCTCACAGCTCACTTATTCATTCTTGAGAGCTTGGGACTTGACAGGCTTCAGAGTCATCCAAACCCTTGCCCATAAGGAATCTCTGTGTATCTCTGTCTCTCACAGTATCTCTCTTGCTGGTTCTGTCTCTCCAGTGGTCCCTAACATGACCCTCATTGGACCATCTCGTTAAGCTTGTTTGTCACTTAGCGTGGGGAATCTATCTAGGGCCTATCTAGGGGGATCTCCTGGAGGACAGTATAAGAATCCAGACTGGGGTCTTTCTGCTGGGCGCTAGGACAGGAGGGAGGGAAGAGGGGAGAGCCTGGCTTTCCGGCTAAGTTTGTTTTCTCTTTTACCGGAGATAACACTGGGATCAGATGTTAGCGGTGGGCTCCTTCTAGCACTCTGCTTCCTCTAAAGTGTCTACACTTGGCTTTAATTCTGTTTTACTCTTCTTTGTGACAATCTTACCATTTCAGTCCGAGGGAATGAGACATGGGGCCTTGGGAAAATGGTTTCCATCTGTTACCTCAAGAGAAGGGCCTGTCTGTGGCCCCCTGGGCACTGTGGTCTTCCTGTCAATCGCCTGGGTGGCTCTCAGGCCTCAGCTCAATGCCCCATAGCCAGAAGTTCTCACTGAATGAAACTGTATAAACAGAGTCATAACGATTTGGAGGGAGTTCATGGCGGTTGGAGTGGCAAATGAAAACACATTTGAAGGGAAATTCAGCCTCTAAACGGACATTTCCAGTTCCAAAATTCCTGGAACTTAACAATGTCATTCTAGGGGCAAAGTAGTAAAGTCATTGTTTACTGTCTGAGTTATTAAAACTTACAGAAACTGTGTCCTCAAGCAAAAAGTGCCTCTGTTAGGATCTGTGTTCATAAAATAGTTTAGAAAGGGTCTACACTGTCACAAAGGGTGTTTCCGAAACCAGGAACGGGAAATTTGGTTTTTGGTGCCAGCCTACTGTTCAATAATTTATTTTGTGCTTATCTCTTAAACTATCGGTGTCTCATTGTCTTGTTTATGTTTGACTTGGTTTTCTTCTAGAATGAAATAGTATCCACTATTGATTTTCCCCACCACAGAGGTTAAGATGACATGAAGAAATCCGGCTTCTTCCATGGCTAGTAACTAGTAAGCCGGGATCTGCGAAGCCTTGGGTCTCATCATGGGCGCCTGGTGTTGGGTTTAAAGACTCAGGCTTGGAATTGCTTACCCTCTCTTGCCCAGCCCAGATATCCTCTCTCCACCTTGCATCGTTGACCCTCGTGGGGAGGGGTAATCAGAAAGTTTTACTGTTGTCCTGAAGCCAGGTACTAAGATCTCAAGCCCGCGTTGACACCAAACACAGCTCTCACCTCAAGGGGATAAGAGACAGTTTATTCTGGAGCTAAATACGACTGACCAGAGACCAGGAACTCAGATTCAGGCTGCCTCCAATACAGTGTTCCAATGCAGTAGCAGTTTTGCGAAGTTTTATATTGGAGAGCAAAATGGTAGGTGGATGACAGCGAAGCCGGGAGATGGCTGCTGCGGGTTTCGGGCATTATCTGATCCCACCCCTAGCTCTGGTGTTGATGGAAGCCTGTCAATGCATACCAGAGGATGCGCGTGATAGTCACAGGAGGCTTAGGTCAGATGGGTGAGTGGGCCTTGAGCGGCTATTAAAGGTAATTTGGCCCTGGATGTGTAACATTCCAACTCTCCAGGCTTACAAAGTTCTAGTTAGTCAGCCAACCTTGGAGACTCTTTCACACACATTCGGCCCACCTCCCACCCCCATGCCAGGACCTTCCATTCACACCCGGCTTCTGTAGAGCTTGTGGAAGGAGTTTGGTGTGTGAATAGCTATTTGTGTCAGCGTGTCTGTGGGTGTACAACAGCTGGAGGATCCCAGCGGTGATTTCACTTACGTTTTCCCCATAAGGAGACAACAAATGTTTGAAGAGATAAATGTACTACCCATGTTTTGAACATTACACAGTGTCTATAACTTAGTTAGGGTTCCTATTGCTGTGAAGTGACACGGTGACCGTGGCAACTCTCATAAAGGAAAACATTTAACTGGGGCTGGCTTACAGGTTCAGAGGTTTACACCGTTATCATCATGGAGGGAAGCAGCATGGTGGCCTTCAGGTAGACATGATACTGGAGAGGTAGCTACATCTGGATCAGCAGGCAGCAAGAAGAGAGAGTGAGCCTCAAAGCCCACTCCTAGTGACACGCTTCTTTCAACAAGGCCACACCTCCTAATAGTGCCACTCCCTGTGTGCTTATGGGGAGCCATTTTCTTTCAAAACACCACCGTATACATATACTGCAATGTTATATGATTCCTCATGAATATATATATATATATATATATATATATATACACACACACACACACACACAATTTTTAGCATTTGTACAACAGCTATAAAAGAAATTTGGGAATTATATTATATTGCTCATGACACATGAGAATAAAAATTCCTTAATCAGTACTTCTATTTGCTACCAACATGTCTAGACATTATCTAACCTAGCCTGTATCCAACATCTCCAAAATTATCTTTAATCTGTTCTCTGGAAGGGTTTGAACTAGCTTTGGGACCCTGGGTGGAAAAGACCAACTCCTAGGGGGCTACCTATTTCCTTGATTTCTAGGCAAAGAGCTTCATTGTGTCTGTTTGCATCTCTGGAAGACTCTGAAATGTAGACTATTGTAGCATTTCTTCCTCAGATCAGAAGGAGTCTTGGAATTAGAATCCTGGGGCCAGACCCATGTATTACCGTCTTAGCTGGTCACATTGTCTTGGGCAAGGTATTATTAGATTTTCCTGAGACTTGCTTTTCTTTCAAAGATGACTTTGTAAGTATGAGTGTTTTGACTGCATGCATGTACTTGATGCCCTTAGAGGCCAGAAGGAAGCAGCAGATCTCCTAGAACTGGAGTCACAGTTACCAGCTACCCTGTGGGTGTGGAGAACTAAACCCAGGTCCTCTAAGAGCAGCAAGTGCCTGAATTGCTGAGCCATTTCTCCAGCCTCATGATCTGATATCTTTTTTGGGGGGAGGGGGGGGTTTCGAGACAGGGTTTCTCTGTAGCTTTGGTGCCGGTCCCGGAATTAGCTCTTGTAAACCAGGCTGGCCTCGAAATCCCAGAGATCCGCCTGCCTCTGCCTCCCGAGTGCTGGGACTAAAGGCGTGCGCCACCACCTCCCGGCCGATCTGATATCTTAAAATATTTCTTTTTATTATTTTTATTTAAGTGTTTAAGTGTTTGCTTGTGTGTGGGTCTGTGCATATAAGTTCAGGTGCCTGTGGAGTCCAGAAGAGGGTGCCAGATTCCCTGGCATTACTGGTGATTGTAAGCTGGCTGATGTGGATGCTGGGGACTGAACCCAGGTCCTCTGCAAGAGCAGCAAGTGCTCTCTTAACTGCCAAGCTATATCACCAGCCTGGGGACTTGATATCTTCATATGCAATAAGAACACATCTTCTTTAGGGATAGAGGATTTACTGAGCAGTGTTCATAAAGGCCGGCTGCCCTGTTCGGCACATACTAGTGTGTGCTGTCTGTTGGACATTTTTTCCTTTGAGGAACTTTGAAATACCACCGAAGACGAGGGCAGGATGTCAGGAAGACTTTGGTCTATGAGTAGAATTAAACATGGCCATAGTTTGTTTCGAGGGAATATACCAGAATATCCAAGGCTGGGGAATCTATGCAGACTAGAAATTTGTTTCTTACATTTCTGGAGAAGGCCCACAAGGCTGAGATTAAGGTGTAGGTGTTTTCGTCGTCAGCTGGTGGTCTGATCTCTGTTTCCAAGATGTCCCCCTGAATGCTTTGTCCTGCAGAGGAGAGACAGCAGTTCACACATGATTGTGGGTATAAGAGGGAGAAAAGGTGAACTCCTTCAATCCAGCTGTTTTGTACATAGAATCCTGTTTCTGATTTTCCAGAGCTGTACCTCCTAGGGTTACTACAGTGGGGCCACAGATCCAGCATGAATTAGGGAGGGAAAAGAAACACCACTTCATTTGCTGTGTGTGAATCTACATCCTGAGAATATGGGACCTTAGTTACAAGCTGAGAACAGTGACAAAGGCCAAGACAGACTAAGAAAAAGTGAAATGTGGACCACAGTCTGTGTTCGCCATGTTTCCAGAAGTCCTCTCTTGGTTTGCTATTTCTTTTTAAAGCTAACTTTCCATGCTGAGAGCTAGTAGTTGGGACCTACCTGCTTTTTAGCTTCTCTGTTCTAGGCCTCTCTGACCTGGCTGAGTTACACGTTACTTTCTTAACTCTGCTTCCAAGTGGAGGAGCAAGGGATTTCTCTTGTTTTCCGGGGAAGTGAATGCCATATGCTTGGGGTTTTGTATGTAAGTCTGGTACATCTGACATGCTGCTGTTGACAGATGTGAATCAAATGTCAAATCCTCAATGCTCTGTTCATCACTTTATTTAAAAAAATAAAAAGCTGGGCAGAGCATATTTGGTGAATTAAACCTATGCAAATTATTTTCATAGACTAAAATATTATCTATCATTTTTTTATGAATGCCACTCTTTCCTTGATGTTTGACTTGGAAGACAACTCTCAAACATACCAATCCTAAAATAAACTAATTACTTTCTCAGGGTAGGTTTAAAAAAAATAGAAGAACTAAAGAGGAAATAAAATGACCCATGGAAGCGAGCCTTCCTAAATCTGGCTCATGCTCCTCAAGCCATGAGGAGCAGGGACACTTGAGTTTGGTGGCATTTGAGGGGGTCACATCAAACAACATAGTTCTCTTTTCTGGAACTGGTTTATTCCAAATACACAGTTTCAAATTCTTCCGCATAAAAAGCAGGGGAAAATGAAACAGCCTTATATACATGTGCAAAAATGTCATAATGGACCCTCTCATGCATAATTAATATACACTAATAAGTAAAACAAAAAAAGCAGGGAAGGAAAAAAAGTAAAGAAGCTGCAACAGCCTCCATGCTACCCCACAGAGCAGAGCGAAGGCCTCAGGATCCAGAAGGTCACATTGACACCCACAGGCCCATCGGAAGGAAAGGTGGAACTGCCCAGACCCTTGCTTGACACGGCATCCCTGATAGGTGCATGTGCTCATCAGGCCAGCATCATGCCTTCTTTGCCAATCACTGAGCCCACCTGGCAGAAGGCAGAAGAGAAAACCATGATAGTGATCACAAAGTTTGATTTGGAGGAAGCTGAGAAAGGCAAGCTGGTGCCAGTGATGTGGTCTGTGGGGTGTTAGATGAGCCCCCCTCCTGAAGCCTACTGGGCGTTATTATAAAGATGACGTCAACACAACTGGTCTGTCCCAAATACACTGTACTTTTGCCAGTGGGGAGGTGATATAACCATGGCAGAGATGGACATAACAGGGTAAAGTTTAACATGCCCTCCAGGAGCTGAGATTTCCCATTGCTGGTCAAAGCTAGTGTCTAGACCTTTCACGGGGAAACTTGCTCTAGGCTGTCTTTCAGAAGCTGCTGTAATTTAGTAACTACACCCAGACTGTAACTTTCAAAGTCAATGCATTTGTCCAGAGTTGATCGAACGATAAGGTTGTTAAGACATCATTGGAACAAACCTGTAAATGTGAGCTGGAGCCAGTGCAAGGAAGACACAAGTCTCTGGAACTTTCTGGTCAAGTGCTGCCTGTTAAAAAGTCACATGGAGTCACCTGACTTGTTTTTCCACAGTGGACCCCATTCTCTGCATACACGGGGCACGCCACCACCCATTTTTTCTCCCTAATGCTCTTTCATTTTTTTCTTAGAGTTGACATTTTGAAGCTGCCTCACTAAATCTCGGCCCATGAAGAATAATTTATATGCATTCTCTTATTTAACCATTATAGCTACCTAGACGTGGGTACTGTGATTAGCTCCATTTTAAAGACAAAGATGGCGGGGGTGAGGGTATGGGGGTGGGGTGGCAGGGAGGCTGGAAAGAAGGCTCAGTAGTAAAGAGTGAGTACTCCTTTGGCAGAGGACCTGAATTCGTTCTCAGTACCTGTGCGAGCTGGCTCACAACCCTCCTAAAACAGCAGCTCTAGGAGGATCTGGTGCCCTCTCTGGATTTTAAGGTACTGCAGGCACATGTGCACAGCCTACCCCCAGCACGTACACATAATTTAGAATAATTATTTAAAGACAAGGGAATCATATTCACACACCTTCATTCACACATACCCACATTCACACACACACACACATTTACACACACACACACTCACAACACCCACATTGACACCCACATACTCACCAAACACACACACAAAATCCACTCCCACCCACATTTACACACACACACATTCACACACACACACACAATACACCCATACACAGAGTAAATAAGTAAACAGAACTGTAGTAAAAATTTTAATTGAAAAGATTAAATAAGTGGAGAGCATTTTCCCATGTCATTAAATATTTTTGTGCAACATGAAGTTGTTAATGTACTATCCCATTTCATGGGTGTATTAGTTGGTTGACATGGTTTTCCATTGTTCAACTATTAAGTGGTTTTGTCTCCTCCACTCACTTGGCATTATAGATGTGTAAACTTCTGTCCACAGCATAAACCTGTCTTTAGATCAGATCCCTGGAAATGAAGCCATGGGGCAAAGGCAGGCTTAGACCTGACATCTTGGTTCCCATGTTTCTGAAATGTCTCCGACCGTTGACTACAGATGCTTTCTGCCCCATCTGATAAATAGTCCCGGGCCCTACCTGCACTACCAAGAAATCAAGGAGAACATATATGCCAGGTTCTAGAACTTTCCTGCTGCAGGCCAGTCCCAGAGCCCTTCCTGCAGACCTCTGAAAATGTTTCTCGGCTGCTTGATTTGTTTCTCTGCCTACCCCAGGTCGTAAATGCTATAGGGTATACTTTGGCTTTAATCTAGAACCTTCATCACGGAAAAGGCAAATCTAGCGGCCAACTACCTGATGAGACTCTTCTATAATGTAATAAGAGATCAGGAAAGAATGCTTTTAAAGCTGGAAGACTGTGTTTGCAAGAAACTTCAGCGAACTATGAGGAAATGTGATGAATATAAAGATATCATAAACGAGATGGGCAAGGCCCTTACAGAGACCAGTCTCTACCCTTGTCTGCATGCCACTTCTGCTGGTGTTTTCCAGGAGAAACTTGGCTTACGATACATGAAGAACTGGAAGAACTATCTATTGATTTTAGTCTTGTAGATTGGAGATTGAATTTTAGATCCAATGCTGGTTAGCTGTGCAAAGGGGTCAAACAACTTACCGACTGCATGGCTGAGCAAGTGTGATGGAGTATGATAGACACCGTGAGTAGGGTAGCAGAACGTATCACAGAGACGAGTGTCGAGCAAATGAATAGCCGTGGTCTGCCCAGCACAAAGCAGGGCTCTTTGCAGGGATTAGAGAAATGCTGACTGCATAGGGTGAACTGATGTACAATTCGTCTCCACAGCGCTCATCCAAACAGCCAGGAAAATCCCACTATATTGTTCTGTGTTTGCATGCTCTGTAACTCGGGCGTCGTTCATCAGGCCTTAGAGCGCATGCCTAGCAAATCTTGTCAACCGACTAAGTAAATCTCAAACTCCAACATCCACAACGGGAAGTACAGAATTTTTGTCATTTGTTCTAGAACTCAAAAGTAAACTTATTCAGCGTCTAGATAATTAAAGATGAGATAGCGTTAAGAGGACGCAGGTTCAAATCCCAGTACCCACATGGTATCTCATAGCTGTCTGTAACCAAGAGACAGTGACTTCTGGCTTCCCCAGACACCAGACACACACATGGTACACAGATCTACCTTCAGGCAAAGCACCCATGCACACTAACAAAATTTGTTTAATTGGAAGGAGAGAAATGTTCGCAGAGCCGTTCATTTGTGATTAAGTATCCCAGAGTGGGGAGCACACCATGTATGGACTCCGATAGACTAGGGTTTCAACCTGGGCTTTGCTCTTTCCCCTTTCCCACTGGGTCATCTCAGGAAAGTCTGAGGATCTTTGTAAGTTCCAGTGTCCTCATCTAACTGACAAGTCTAATATGTAATACCACATATTATTAAATATATACGTATAACTAAGAGGTTTAAGTATAACTAGTATCTTATAAAGATCTAAGAATGCAGTGCTCTGAGGCACTCAGAGGGCAGGATAGGGAGTAAAGAGCAGAGCACCCTGTATGTGCCATGCTAAAATAATGGACAGTTCACAGCCAAGTTGGGAGGAGGGTATCACTCTGTGCTCTCTTCCCTTCCCTGCATAGCCTTCCTCCAGATCAGCATCCCAGTCTGCAGGGCACGGCAGTGTTCGCCTGTAACTCCAGCACTGAGAAGGCAGAGGGGTAGACAGATCTCTATGGTCCACACAGCGAGTTACAGGTCAACCAAGGCTACACAGAGAGACAACCACCACTCCAACGGCAAGTCCACCTCGGAGCTGTGCATCTGTTACAACTGGTGCCTACGTCAGCATTTGGATGGTGTCGTTGCTGACGTGTTACTATGGGAAGGAGTGGAGCCAGGTGTTCCATGAAGTCTCCCCCCACCCCAGCAAAAAATTACATAACATGACCTCTGCACTCCAGAAGATTGTATGTTTCCTAGAAAGATAAAGCAGGCAAACACGATAATCCAAGGAAACCTGATAATCCCAGACAGTTCATGGGTAAGTGATGATTAATCAGAGCAGGGAGATGGGAAGTTCTGGGCACAGACCAGAGCATTAGATCTTTATCTCTCTCTCCTGGTTCCCTTCTGGATCAGTCTCTGAAGGCTGCCCAATCTTTCTTTATTGTCTTCTTCTTTTCCTCTCTTTCTTTCTTTCTTTCTTTCTTTCTTTCTTTCTTTCTTTATTTCTTTCTTTCTTTCTCTCTTTCTTCCTATCTATCTATCTATCTATCTATCTATCTATCTATCTATCTACTGTTTTTTAATGAATAACCCCAAGTCTAACTGTGCTGCCTTCCCACATGAACACAGGTGTGTGGCCAGCCACAGAGGCAATCATTGCTAGGTCCCTTACAAACAACTTTCTCACTGCTGCAACAACTACAAACTTAAAAGAGATAATAGTGTTATTTTGATCATCATTTCCAAGAGTTCCATTCCTAGGCCATTGATTCTAGGTCTGCAGTGGGGTAGAGAAGGTCACGGCAGCAGGGACACGTGGAGGAGGATAGGTTGTCCATCGCATGGCAGACAGGGAGCAGAGGAGAACAGGAAGAGTTAGCTACAAGGCACCATCAAACACTTGTCCCCAGAGGCCTACTTTCTCCACCTAGGCCCTACTTTCTGGTTTCTAAAACCTTTCAGAAGAATACCACCCCCTTGGAGCCAAGTGTTCAACACGTGCCTGTGGGGGACATTGCATATTCAAGGTGACAGCAACAGTCAGTCTGCAATGTCCCTTAAAATGCAAATAAGCTGGATATTTAATATCCTGGTTTCTTCCCTGGCTGACCTAACTTCAGTGCAATTTAAACATGTAATACAATAATATTATCGTAAAAAGTAATACAAAGTAAAACAAATGTGGCCTTAGTTGAACCTTGCCCTTGCATACCAGGAGGATCCAGAATAACTACCTGGAGGTGGGTGTTTTCTGATTCTTCAGTACATTATGATGCCAAAAGTTAAGGAGGGAATCGCCCCCATCCTATTCCTGGATGGGATTTGAGACTAAGTGTGGCTGTCTAGCTCCCTGATGTCTCAGCTGCCTCTATAAACTTTATCACTGTAGGATCTGTGTGTTTTTTATCAGGTAGCTAAGGATAACATAAATACATAAATACATTGTCTTTGTTGTTGTTTTTTTTGTTTTTGTATTTTCCAGGAGCAAACTTCTACATGAAGATACATAACTATCCTCATCCAGTCAGCACACAGCTTGTGAAGTCAACTCACATGGTCAATGCCTGGCACTAACTATAAACCAGTAGATGTTGAACTAACTGGTCAACCTCAAACCATCTCTGTTAGTTCTGGAGTGATGAAATAGTTAAGCACCACATGAGTGAAGGGTGTACCAGACCCTTCCCCTTACCCTACATCCTCCTCCCTCTTCCTCCTCTTCCTCCTCTTCCTCCCTCTTCCTCCCTCTTCCTCCTCCTCCTCCTCCTCCTCCTCCTCCTCCTCCTCCTCTTCTTCTTCTTCTTCTTCTTCTTCTTCTTCTTCTTCTTCTTCTTCCTCTTCATACATCATCTATAAATATTTCAAAATTAAAAGTTTAAATAAAAAGAAATCCCATTTGGGCCTGGTGTCACATGTCTGTAATCCCAGCTTCTTGAAAAACTGATACCGGAGGATCATAAATTTAGATTCAGCCTGGGCTACAAAGTAAGTTTAAGGTTAATCTGTGCAACCTTGTGAGACCCTGTTTCAAAGTCAAAAGGTAAAGAAAAGTAGGGAAAAAACCCCTATAGGAAAGAAAATTAATCTCTTCACTCACACACACAGAGACACACACAGACACACACACACAGAAATGTCTCAAAGATATATTTGCTGATAGACCACTGTCAAATGCTGTCCCTCCCCTCCATTTCTACTCGTGTTATTCCTCATTTACATTGGTCCCTTTTCCAGCTTTCCAAACTATGTATAGTATAAATAACACTTATTTAAAAGTATAAAATGTAAATACATATTCATAAACATGCAAATATATCACACACATGTTAGAGACACATCATAAAGACACACATTAAACTGGTACTAATGGGAGGGACCTAATGCAGAGGGGAGTATTAAATCGATTAATTTCTGATGTATCTGTTTGCTGGCACTTAAAAAATAACATACTGTTTTTATAATTAACAAAACCCTTGAAAAGGAATTCTTGGAGTTACGTCCCTAAAATCGTGGGTATGATAAAATCACAAAAGAAATAAACATTGGCACAAAGGTAATTTTGAGGACTAACTTTTCAAGTTTGTGGATAAAAAAAAAAACACCAGATTCCCCTCATGAAATGCAAGAGCACACGATGCAGTTCAGGCAGAGCGCTCCAGGTAGCTGGGTGCTGTTTAAGTTTGAGCTGTCATTTACTTCCCGGAAGCTGTGCCAGTGGCTCAGGTAGCTGCCACCACAGATGCCCTAATTACTAACTTGTATGGTACAATCTAGAGCTAGAGATAAATAAAAACAGTACAGGACGCAACCTTTAGCACTTGGCCTTCTTGGTTAATCAGGTCTAACCTAACTTTGGCTCTCCATAAGCCCTAAGCAGCTTAGCTTGTCTAAGTGTTTTATTTGAGGCACAGGCCCTTGTCCATAAACACTGTGTTCCTAGCACTTCAGAGTTACAGAACAATTAAAAATAGATTTTTTCAACCCTCCATAACAGATTCATGTTAGGGTTATAATTTCTCACATGTCGAGGCTGTATTTATTACCTTTCATTGCTGTGGTAGAGTGCCACCACCAAAAGAGATGTATGGAAGAGTTTATTTTGGTTTATGGTTCCAGAAGGGGAGTGTGTGGCAGCAGGTGGCCTGAGCAGGAAGCTGAGAACTGACATCGGCAACTGCAAACACAAACCAGAGAGGAAACTGGAAGTGGAGGGAGAGTATATGTCTCAAAGCCTGGCACCAGAGTTCCAGAGTTCTACTTCCTCTAGCCTTCCCAGAAGGCTCCACCTCCTAAGAGTTCCATAACTTCCCTGTGGTGGTATGAATGAGAATGGCCTCTATACGCTCACGTTCAAATGCTTGGTCCCCAGTTGGTGGAAGTGATTTTGAAGGATTGGGAGGCGTGGCCTTCTGGGAGGAGGTGTGTTACTAGGGGTGAACTCAGAGGTGTCAGAGCCCACACTATTCCCATTTAGTTTTGCTTCTGCCTTGTGGTTGTTGGCTCAACATGTAAAGTCTCGGCTACTGCTCCAGCACCGTGCCTGCCTCCGTATTCCCACCATGACGGCTATGGGCTTGCCCTCTAAGACTGTTAAGCCTTATAAACTCATTCTTCTCGAAGTTGCCTTGGTCATGTATCTCCTCACAGCAATAGAAAGTAACTGAGATGCTCCCCAAACAATATCACTATTCAAATACCAGTGCCTGTAAGGAATAGTTCTCACTTAAAACAACACAAAAGTGAAGAATTTGTTGATCCTCTGAGCATCCCACATTCCTCAATACTTTGGGAGTATAGGTGCTTATGATCCTTTCTAATTCCCAATTAAAATTTAAATTACATGCATTCATTTAGGGACTGTGTGTGTGTGTGTGTGTTTACAGGTATGCACACATACTTAGGCCATGACACAAATTTGGAGGTCAGAGGACAACTTTATTTTTTTTTATTGTTTTTATTGAACTACACATTTTTCTCTGCTCATCTCCCTTCCTCTCCCCTCCCCTTCAGCCCTCTCCCATGGTCCCTGTGCCTTCAATTTACTCAGAAGATCTTGTCTTTTTCTACTTCCCCTGTAGTTTAGATCCATGTATGTCTCTCTTAGGGGCCTCGTTGTCTAGGTTCTCTGGGATTCTGAATTGTAGGCTGGTTTTTCTTTGCTTCATGCCTAAAAGCCAATTATAAGTGAGTACATATAATAATTGTCTTTCTGGATCTGCATTACCTCACTCAATATGACGTTTTCTAGATCCATCCATTTGCCAACAAATTTCATAATGTAATTATTTTTTTCTGCTGTGTAGTACTCCATTGTGTAAATGTACCACATTTTTTTTATCCATTCTTCAGTTGAGGGGCATTTAGGTTGTTTCCAGTTTCTGGCTATGACAAACAATGCTGATATGATCATAGTTTAGCACATGTCCTTGTGGTATGGTTGAGCATCCTTTGGGTATATACCCAAACGTGGTATTGCTGGATCTTGAGGTAGGTTGTTTCCTAATTTTCTGAGAAATCGCCATGCTGAAATCCAAAGTGGGTGTACCAGTTTGTACTCCCACCAGCAATGCAGGAGTGTTCCCCTCACCCCACATCCTCTCCAGCATAAGTTGTCATCGGTGTTTTTGAACTTGGCCATTCTTACAGGTGTAAGATGGAATCTCAGAGTTTTGATTTGCATTTCTCTGATGGCTAAGGATGTTGAACATTTCCTTAAGTGTCTTTCAGCCATTTTATATTCCTGTTGTGAGTTCTCTGTTTAGGTCTGTATTCCATTTTTTATTGGATTATTTATTCTTTTGATGACCAATTTCTTGAGTTCTTTGTGTATTTTGGAGATCAGCCTTCTGTCTGATGTGGGGTTGGTGAAGATCTTTTCTCATTCAGTAGGCTGCCGTTTTGTCTTGTTGACCATCTCCTTTGCTTTACAGATGCTTCTCAGTTTCAGGAGTTCCCATTTATTATTTGTTTCTCTCAGTGTCTGTGCTACTAATGCATTTAAGTGTACTTCCCACTTTCTCTTCTATGTGGTTGGTTTTATGTTGAGGTCTTTGATCCATATGGACTTGAGTTTTGTGCATGGCAACAGGTATGGATCTATTTTCATTCTTCTACATGTTGATATGCAGTTATGCCAGCACCATTTGTTGAATATGTTTTCCTTTTTCCATTTTATATTTTTTGCTTCTTTGTCAAAAATCAGGTGTTCATAGGTGGATTGATATCTGGATCTTTGATTTGGTTCCATTGGTCCTCCTGTCTGTTTTTATGACAGTACCAGGCTGTTTTTGGTACTATATAGCTCTGTAGTAGAGTTTGAAGTCAAGGATGGTGATGCCTCCAAAAGTTCCTTTATTGTACAGGATTGTTTTGACTATCCTGGGTTTTTTGTTTTTCCATATGAAGTTGAGTATTATTCTTTTGAGGTGTATGAAGAATTTTGCTGGGATTTTGATGGGCATTGCATTGAATCTGTAGATTGCTTTTTGTAAGACTGTCATTTTTACTATGTTAATTCCACCTACCCAAAAGTATGGGAGATCTTTCCATTTTCTGGTGTCTTCTTCAATTTCTTTTTTTCAAAGATTTAAAAGTTCTTGTCATACCAGAGGACAATTTTCAAGAGTTGGTTCTCTCTGTCCATCATGTGTGACCTGGGGATTGAACTCAAACCATCAAACAGGAGCCTTTACCTGCCAAACCATTTCAGCACCCTTTTCAATTCTTGTACAGAAAGTCCTGTCCTGGCTCTAGTCAACTTGGCTTTGGTGGAAAGGGACTCTCACTCCTCATTGTCTTCTCTGTGCCAGTGGTCTCTGGCACTGGTTCTTCAAAATTAGTGTCCCTGATGGTGACAGTCCCTAGTCTCTTCTGAAACATCTCCGATGTTTGCTCGCTTGGCTGAATCTACTGTGGATCGTTTAGCCATCCATAGAAACTTCTGGATATTTCAGGAAAGGCTATAAATGGAAACAGACCTTTGGTCATCTTGAATGTCGAAAGCACATTTAAATAAAGTTCTAGAACATGGCATTTCACATGACTTTCTATTTACTTTCCCATCATGCAGCGTGCATCTGTACCTGTGCAAAAAACTAACCATGTATCTATGTGCCAGGTAGGACGTAGTCCGATGTAGCCAGACAGAAAATAAACAAAATAAGGAGCTCAGAGAAAGTCCTTGATTTGGAAAATCTTAGCCTTGGCAGACTCGTGTCTCACGGTTTTTTCCACTGGCAGTGGTTAGACATGGCATTAATAGCAGCCGGCACTGAGAAGATTTCACCCTGGGGGCTACATACACAGCACTTATCAAACCACAGCTGGCCTTGTTCTCTGGTGGAAAAGAAAGTTCAGTGCTTGTATCTTGATGACCAAACCCCTGGCATTCCTGACATGGCCCACATGGGCCCGCAGCACTTTACCTCATTATAGCAGGAACATTTGGTTTTGTTTGTTTGTTTGTTTTCCAAAGCTATGAGAATGAGACACAAACCCAAAAGCTAAACAAGAGGTCTCAAAAGTCTCAGCACAAGCTCCTCAGTAAAGATGGAGTCATAGCTACTTCTGTAATTTCTGTCAATTAATCCACCCCCACACCACAAACCAGAGATTCCAAAATAAGTTAAAAGAGCAGCCTCGGGGACTCGGAATGACATCACCCCCATGGCCTCACTGCTGTGGTCTACAGCTGTGTTTGTATTCACAGTGACATTTACCTGGGGGAGAGGGACAAAGGAATTGATGACATAGCTTTCCCATCAGCCCCTGCAATCACAGTTCCTATCATAGGAAGTGGAGGAGGCAAGGCCCAGGTGTAGGTTCCCATGACCTCATGCTTCTCCTCGTCAAAGCCTCTCACTGGCTTTTGTGAGTATGGGATAATTCTGCACCATGCTCCTCCTGTGGAGTCCCCTGCTCTGCCCAGGCTGTCTCTCGGGTCTTTTTTTAGCCTCCTGCCAAACCCCTCTTCTGCCCTCCTTGTCTGGCTCATGTTATTTCATGTCTACACTGTTTTCTTCTCTCTCCAGCCCCCCTCAAACCAGTCACCCCTGACACAATCACTTTTATCCTTCAAGGCCTGTAGACAATTATCAGACATGCCATCTTATTGTCGGAAAATAAGGACATACCGTCCTAAAAGCCCTGACTGCCCTCTCATATGGTTGGGTTATTTGTTGATAGATGCTGTAAGTCCCATGAATGGGTTTCTGTTGCTTATTGGTTTCTATGTGCTGTACTCAGTCAACATGGTTTTTTGATTGAACTTCATAAGGACCCATATCTCAGACTCAAGGTCCATTAGCTTCTGTTCCTACACTCCTACCTCCACCCACTTCACTGTCCCAGACATCCTCGCCTTTCCTTTGCCCTCTGTCCCTCTGCCTCCCCTAATCAATAGTCTCGTCCTGTCCTCTTTGCCTCTCTAATAGCTTTTGGCTCACACCCTTTTGCTTTCCTGCCACAGAGCTGTGGCTTTGGTTCTGGCTATATCATCTCTCACCTAAAGAGCCTTAGCACCCCGCAATGATCAGTCCATCTCCCTCCTCATCCTCCCCTTCACCCCATGGCAATCCTTCATCCACCCTGGCTGCCATAGCTTTAAGATGCAGACCAGCTTACGCCACTTTCCTGCTTCTGGGTCTCAAAGCCCATTCGAGCTCTCTAACGTTACATGTAAGCTCCTCTATGACCTCACACCTCTCCTTCACCACTGATGTGATCTTCCCTTGTCCTCCATTCCAAACCCAAACTCCATCTATTCTGGGTACGTGGATTTCTGCAAATGCTTGGTTCAAGTTCATATGTTTAATGTCTTTAGATCTTTCAAACAATTGTGAAAGAACAACCTATAACATTTTATGCTTAAATGCACGGAGGATCATCCATGCATTGATTTGGGTCATTATGTGAATTTCCTGCTTGGAATCTTCATCTTCTTGTCACTGTCCCTGTGAACGCACATGTGTCATTGATCAGAGAAGCCTTTTCTTTTTTTCTTGACGGCTCAGCTATGTCCGTGTTTCAACGTTGAATCACATAATCTGAATTAGTAAGAAGCTCAAGAGTGTGCCTCTTCTGTGAGTTTTGCAATGAACGGCATGCCCGGGGCTTGTGGTCAGCAGTTAGGCGGAGGTCAGGTTGGTCATGTGCTCTTGTGGTCTAGTTGAATTCATAAAGGCATGGATGGAGATAACACTGATTTTGCTGGGTTAAACTCCAACAAGAGGTGCTTCTGGCGGCTCGTGGTGCCATTGAGAAATACGAGTTTGTCCTTGTCCGTTGGAGCACAGTGCTGGCTGGATTCCTGAGTCTGCTAATCATTGCCCTGTGAGAGGTGCTGGTCTTCAGCCTAGTGTTTATCAGCCCGGGAGTTGAGGAAACTGGGCTTTGTCTCTGCAAGATTAGATCGCTACAGCCTCACTGGGTAAGGAGTGTGGAAGAGGGCGGGGATCCCGTACTCCCTCCCGCAAAGCCATGACCTGGATAGAACAAAGCTCCAGGACTTTCACCCCCTGACCCAGCAGCGCAGGACAACTAACTGGGGCTCTACCTGTTTGCCTCTCTCAAGAGCCTTTCAACAGGCTGCCCTTTCGGACCAACAGAAACTCTGATTTCTTTTGAGATAAGACAATCCCTGCCTCAGGTTTCTGCTTTTCTCCTTTGCCACTGCCTTCAGGTTTTATTAACTTCGCAGCAAGGCAGACATGGCCGCTATGCACGTGGGACTGCCCATCTCGTTCCGTTCCTTGAGACACCATGGGAACTTTCGAAGCCACAACCCCAGCTTCAGCAGCCCTAACAAGCCAGTCCCGGCCACCGCTCAAAGACCAATTGAGGAGACAAGCCATGGTGAAGGCAGAAAAAAAAGAGATAAATTCAATGTGACCACATTAGGAAGATGAGCATAGAGGTCACTGCCCGCTCCCCACAAGTACATCTTCAGGGTCCCAACGTGAAGTTTAGGTTTAAATACAGGGCAAGAGGTATGCATAAGGAAGCAGGCCTGGTCAAGCTGTGGGCCTATCCATCACTGACCCATCATCCTAAAAGGATGATGTGTCAATCTGCCCTGCAAGGTGGTCCGACAATCTGTGAGATCCCCCTCAGCGGCTAAGCCTTCGGCCACCTTGCCCTCCCTGTCTCTGTCTTGCTGCATGCCGCCCAGGCTGAACTCTGGCCCCGCTTTCAGACTGTAGCAACAAAACGCCCTTCTGCTCTCCCAGTCCCTCACTGCCCTACCTGTCACAAACAGCAACTAGCAACTGCATGGGGCATCCTCAAAATCCACTGGGTTTGGGGAGGTGACTCAGCCAGTGCAATGTTTGCCTTGAAACATCACATCCATATAAAAGGCCAGATGTGGCCAGATGTGGCGGCGTGCACCTGTGATCACAGCAGCCCTGGAGAGGTGGAGGTAGGAAGAGCCCTGGGACTTGCTGCCTTAGTTGAATTGGTGAGCTCCAGTGAGCGACCCTGTCTCAGAAAGCAAAGTGGCCAGCAACTTTGTTTGCCAGCATTGACTGATTTACACATGCGCACACACGAACATGTGCCTACACATACACCACCTGTACACGCCAATATAATAAAAAATAAATTAGAAAAATACCGTTCACCTACCCTCCGCTGCTCCTTTTGTGGATTCCCATGAAGTTCCCTTCTCGGGCGTATCTGCAAGGTGAATGGCTACATCGCAGAGCCTGGTTATAAACTGCTTTTTTGTTTTTGTTGTTTTAAAGCCATGAAAGGGTCGAAAACTCAGCCAGCACGGTGGGAGACATGTCCGTTCATTATACATGGGATAAATTGCCTTCTTATCAAAAAAGAGAAGTAGCCAGTGACCAGACAGGGAAAGAAAAGCAATGAGATGGCAGGCGTCCTGGGCCTCAAGTCAGCTCACTCGTAAGCGCATTGCTGTCTGTGGGCTCTTGACCTCCTCTGGGCATTGTACAGGCTGATGAGCTCATGCTCTTACAGAGTGCAAGCCTTTCATTGACGTATAATTAATAACCATCTGATAAGTGAGCAACAACAATAACGATGATGTAATCCCTCCCCTACCTCTGCTTATGCCCTGAGTAGCAATACTATGCGTTGGTGTCCCAGGATCCTCACCTAGATGAATGTCCTCTGGTGCAGATTCACCCACACAGCTAAGTGCTGTGTAGGGTGCCTCGGTCGCCCTCCAGGATTGCCTGGGGGCCCTGGACAGGAAGCAGTGTTCTGTGAGTGTTGACCTGTAGAGTAATGGGAAAGCTCAAGCTACTCATGACTCAGGGACCAGGACACCCACGAGCTTCTGTCGACATGGCGACTTCCCAGGTGGGCAGTTGAGCCTCTAAGCCTTGGTGAGGTTCACAGTGACGTGTTTATCTTGGTTTTCATCCCCTGCTGGCTTTCTCCAGGCCCCCTAAGCAGTAGGATGAGTGGATCAGCTGGGCCACTTCCTCCAGGCCATCATCAGAGGTATATGTGCACCCCGGTCATCCTGGGCACCCACTGAACCACCTGAAGAAGAACTCGGTTCTGGAGACAAGAATCAGTTTGGCTTTCTGACAAACCCTAGTTTACACTGAGCTAAAAGAAGGGCCAGAATGAAAATAAACAAAGACCCAGGAGGTAGCTCGGCATCACTTGGCCCCCACACACTTCTCAGGCCAAATGCTGAGGGAGGCTGAATGGAATCCCAGCTTGAAAAGACAATAAGACCTTTCATTTGCAAACGGTTTCTACTTACAAAGCACTTTCACATGGCATGACCTCACTGGGCCTCGCCACCTCCATGGTTGGTTTGGGATGAGTTTATCACCCCTTACTTATGGGAGAGGGAACCGTCTGAAGCCTAAAGGTACTGAGTGACAACAGTCAGAGAAGAAAGGGTGAAGCCAGAGCCACGCAAGTTTCCAGTGTGACAGAAGCTCTTGTCCCACGTGGCTGGGTCCACAGCTTTTCTCTACTGGGAAGGTGAACTTTCAACTTCTTCATGGATGGCAGTTGGCCATGATGGTGCATGAACCCGGCCGGGTAGTGAAGGTTCCTTGGGCCACAACAGTGAAAGTCGGTCCTGGTTAGTTACTGCATGAATCCTACTTAAAAGACAACACAGCCTCTCACAGAACCTGAGGAATGTTCCTCTGCAACTTTTGGGAGGAAGTGAAAGCAGAGACCCTTCCCAGCCTTCCTGAAGTTGGGGAAGGGCAGCTTCTAGGACCTCAGCAGTTTCTAAAGGACTTTGTCTTCCTCCAGTCAAGGAGGCAGGCAGCTGGGACCACAAGCTAAACTCTCAGGCCCAGCCTATCACTGCTCCTACTTTTACCTTTCCTTTCGATTCTGTTTCAGATGGGAGCGTCTTCCTTTTTAATACTTTGTTCGTGTTTTTTTTTCTCTTTTTCTAGCTTCACACAAATATAGATCATATATTGACAAGAATCCCTTTATATCCCCTCAGATGAAAATTTCTGTCAAAAATGCAAATGCAACAAACTTTTATAACTATATTCTGAAATATTTATGGATGGGATCATGAAATCACTGGGATTTTTCTTTAAAATATGCTAGAGTTTGGATCCTAAAATTTTCCCGTGTGTTAAAAGCTTAGCCTCCAGTCAGGCTACGGGGGTGCGATGAGGCCTGGTCCGGGCTGTGTCCTGTCAGCGGGTAGCAGGTAGAAGCATAGAGGGAGCTCCATCCCTTTCCTTTTCTCTTTCCGGTTTAGTTTTGTTTTCTCCCATGAGGCGAGCGGCTGTGCTTTTCCATGTACTTCCTGCCTTGATGTACTGACCACCCGGCCCAGGGCTGATCCATCATGCACCGGAACCCACAAAACCTTTTCTCCTTAGAAGTTGGTTCTCTGGGGGTATTTGTGATAGTAAGAGAAAGCTAATCCAAAATAGTCCAGGGGAAAACGAGAGATCGGAGAGACGGAAAAGGGTACATGGTAGGATTAGTTGGAGATTCACAAAAGTTCATTTTTCATATTCTTCTCTATTTTTCTGTATTACTAACAATGTTTATTTAAAAAGGGAGGGAAAAGGGAAATAGAATTATGCATCTTCCTTTGGCCCTGTTTAAATGGATACCTTTTTCTGTGTCGATGTTTTTGGTAATTCCTTTCTCATCTTGTCCTCTCCCTTATTTGGTAGTTCTTTAAATAAACATTTCTTTGCATTTAACTTACTTATTTGTGTGTGTGTGTGTGTGTGTGTGCATGCATATTGCCCTGTGCACATTTAGAGGTCAGAGGACGACTTTTGGCCTTTTGTTTTCTCTCCCTGTCATGTAGGCTGCAGGCATGGCTGCAAGTGTCTATTTCAGAGCCATCTTGCTGGCCCCTCATCTGATATTTCTTGAAGGCCATCATTACTTCAACAATTTTTAAACCCTTTTATGGAGATAGCAGTCCTTCCTTCCAGGAAAGCTAAGAGCTCTCTTCTTGCAGACTGGTCTGTGTATTTTATAATCTACGGCAATTTTCATAGTTTCCTAGAACATACCAGAGATGTTCATTTTTTGGTTGATCTGTTGGTCCTCTTCAGATGACTCTTCTCCGTTCTAAGAGAAAAACTTAAAATGAGATTAAGGAAATTTCTGAGCTATTTATATCCGAGATGTGTTGGCACAAAAAGAAACAAGAGATGTTCCTCCGGCTGGTATTCCTTCAGACGCTGGGGCCTTGCTCTGGGATAAGATGGAGCTATAAACACACTAGGAACAAGCTTTTTGTTTGTTTGTTTGTTTGTTTTTGTTTTTGTTTGTTTTACCTCATTGGAGAAAAGCAAAGATCAAGACAGCTCACACTGTGAACCTCAGGCAGGGTCTTACTGGAGGCTGTGACCAGAGTCCTGGTGGCCTTTTCTGCAGTTCCATTAACACTTGGACCAATGCCCTTCTAAAACGTGGCCATTGACACATATCATTCTAAGGTAGGATCTTGGGTCTTCCTGTAATCCCTTGTCTCGCGAGTCCGAGCTCACTATCGCAGCAGGCAGGGCAGTGGCGGGACCTTCTCTGCATGCTGCGCTCCAAAGTGACCTCCAGGATGTGGCGCAGCCACCCTTGCACCCGCCCTCCCTTGCTAAATCCTTCCATCCACAGCACAGGGCCTGAACTTTCCTTTCTGGATTGATGTTGAACACTTAATGTAATTGGCTCACAGAAAATAAATAGCCCAGGGGATGCAGTCGGCCACAGCGAGACCTCATATTTCAAAGCCAGTCAGGCCTCTCCCTAAGCACGCCTTTCCAGGGCATGAAATCAATCATGTCATGGCCGAGGCTCCTACGGCACAGTAGACAGACACCTCCTCTTACTCAAGAAATGCGACCCGAGACTCGAGTCCTTCTCTGAACCTCCCTGATCACCATGGTACCCTGTACCTCACAGCTTCCTGTGGGCCCTTCTCTGGGCACTTCCTCTTGACTGGCAGCTTGTTCTGTGATCCTCAGTGACTTTTCCATAAAGAAACCAGGACAAAGCTATTGACAGTCCCTTCTCATCCCTGGTGTCAACCTGCCTTTGGCCTTGGTGACTACCCGAGAGAGTACTCCAGCCACGTTCCCACAGGGACTTGAGTCCTGGGCTTCGGGCAACCTCACCTTTCCACCCTAGAAATGGGTTGTGTGTGCAGACTTGATCCCGTGTTCTCCACGCCCTTCTCTCTTAGGAACTCCAGAGTAGCAACAGGTAAATATGTCTATTGATTTGCTCCACTGACCCATTCATTGTATTGGAGGCTGGGACCAAGACTGAGGCAACAACATCCTATAAAATGAAATGGAAATCTGGGTCTGAGGAGAAACCTCAGTAGTTGCTATATAGGTATGATGAGTTCATTTTTACTTCCTGTCTGGTTTTCCCGCCTGTATTTTTTGCCTGGCCAATCAGCATTTACTTAAAACATGATTGACAGAATACAAACAATTTTCCCACACCAATGACCTTCTGTCTCTTGGAGTGGCAGCTGTCTCATGCTGCTTCTCTGCTGTTCTTATCTTAATGTCCCCCCAACATTCATGTTGACAAGATGGTCCCCTATTCAAAGTGTTGAGAAGTGGGACTGTGGAGTGGTTATTGAGTGTTAGGGATGGACGGCAGTTTTCACGAGTTAAGACTGCTAGCCCTGTGGGAGAGTGTGGCCCCTGCTCGCCTTCTCTTCCTGCCATACTCTCTCCCGCATGCCTCCCACCGTGCAAAAGGAAGGTTATCTCAGGTGCCAGCGGTTGGTAGTGGCTGTCCCAGGCTTTAGAGTCTGGAGCCCAATCAACGATTGTATATAATTGCCCAGTCTGTAGCGTTGTCCTCATAAACAGATGAAGACACCTTGTTGACTGAGGTTTCTGTCCCACTAGGTCCTACATCTGATAAACACACAGAGGCCTACATTAATTGTAAACTGATTGGCCTATTTGCTCTAGCTTCTTATTTGCTAATTCTTACATCTTAATTTAACCCATCTTCATTAATCTGCATCACCATGAGATCGTGGCCCACCAGCAAAGTTTCAGCGTGTCTGTCTCTGGCAGTGGCTCCATGACTTCTCCCTAATGCCTCTTTCTTTCTCCCAGCATTCAGTTTAGTTTTCCCCTGCCTACCTCTATTCCCTGTGCAGGTCCAAGATGGTTTCTTTATTAATCAATGGTATTCATAGCATACAGAGGGGAATCCCACATCAACACCCAGTGATGAAGATGACTGAGGTTTCCATTCAAACGTGGGACGGAGGTGGGGGTGGGGAGGGCTGCCCTGTCCACCCACAGCTCTTCTTATTCCAAATTCTGCTCACTTCCTGGCCCTGTCAATTATCTCTCTGCACTCAGGATGGGTCCCAACTTCTCAAACATGGAAACTGCTCCCTACCTCTGTTCTGTTAACTCTCTCTTCATGTCATGTCTGTGAAACACATGTTTTCACACCCCAGTAGATAATGGTATGGTTATTACCCCTCCCTAGCAACTTGGCTTGGTAGAGAAAATTCAGCATACATAGTCTGTTCTCCTTTTTCTCCTATTGTCCTATCCAAAGGCCAAGGCAGTCTCTTTATTTAACCAATAAAAGTAACACATAGAAGACCCTCCTACACCAGGGCTGTATAAAGGGTGGGAGCAGTGGAGCAGCAGCACTCGGCACTGTGGGCTTCCTAACTGTGGGTACAAAGTGACCAGTCAGGCTTCCTCTGCTGTTGCTATACCTTCCTGACACCATGGACTATATCTCCTCGAACAGTAGACTAGAGTAAACCCTTCCTTCCTCAAATTGCCTTTGTCAGGGCATTTTATCACAGCAACAGGACAAGTAACTGCAACACACTACATGTCGCATACATGATGCTCAAAAAATACGTATTTGTTAGGTGAGCATTTAGTCTTCATGCTTTTCTTATGGTCTAGGTACTCTTTTCTCAGTGTGTGTGTATGTGTGTGTGTGGTACCCATGTTTGTGCACATGTGTGCAAGTGTGTATGGAAGCCATAGGTCCATGCTGAATGTCTTCCTCAGTTGCTTCCCCACCTTATGCTTTGGGGGAATGATCTGTTACTGAACCTGGAATCACTGATTTGACTAGAATGGCTGGCCGGCCAGCTCTCAGTGTTCCCGTGACTCTGACTTCCCAGTATTGGGGTTGCAGGTCTACAGTGTACCCAGCTTTTGACATGGCTGCTGGGATCCGAACTCAGGTCCTCAAGCTTGCCTAGAAAGCTTTACTGACTGTGCTGCTTCCCTAGTCCCCGTTGCCTCTATTTTGAAGACCAGCAAACTGACAAGGAGAGAGTAGATACATCACTCAGAGTCCGAGTTTCCTGCATTGCTCAGGGCTATTGCAGAATAGAAACAGCTGTGGCTACATAATTTGTACACCAATTTGGTTTAGAGATTTTTGGATGCTTGAACAGGACTCTGTTCAAAGAACTGAGAAACATATTCCAGATGAGTACTGAAGCTCTCGATACTAATTTTATGAAACTGGGACCAGTGAGCAAGTGGTGCCAGGAGTATTTGTGTGACGGGAAGGGGTGCCTGCCCCAGGTGTTTGTGGGCCAGATATAACAAGGAAGTCCTGAGTCATAAAGCACTTTCAGTTCCTACAATGCAACCTCTCACTGGTATTGCTGGGATATCCCTTGCGACGGACATCCTGACCAGTCAGTTCCTAGGAATACAAAGTATGGACTCAAGTCATGGCTCACTTGTTTGCGGTAATCAGCTGAAACAGAAACTTAAAAGTTGAAGTGTTTAAAACAAAGAACTTGGGGGCCAGGTTGGTCCTCTTCCCGCTTTACTCTTTTGGTAAAGTGTTTGTCATGAGAAGGAAGAGAACTAAGCTCCGATCCCCAGCTTCTGAAGCTGGACATGACTGTATGTACCTGTAATCCCAGGTACATTTATCATTTTTCAGGAACATTAAGTATATTTTTACGGGTTTCTGGTGCTGTTTCAGTTTGTATCATTGAGATGGGAAAGAAAACTAGATGCCATTGTTAGGAGATATGTCATCAGCAACAGTTTGTTTCAGAATATTTGTTTAACTATGCAAGGATGTGTTGCATTTGTTTAACTATGTAAAGACGTTGCATTTGTTTATTTTGAAGAATATTTGTTTAACTATGTAAAGTTGTGTTGCATTTGTTTAATGATGTAAAGATGTGTTGCTGTTTTACCTTGCCTGCCTAAGGCACCTGATTGGTCTAATAAAAAGCTAAATAGCCAGTAGCAGGGGAGAAGGCATAGGTGGGACTTCTGTGCAGGAGAGTAAGTAGGAGAAGGAACTTAGGCTTGGGGGAAGAAGAAAGAAAAAGTGATGCCAGGGAGACACCAGGGGCCAGACAGACAGACACAGGGGAGGCAGGAAAGTAACACATACAGAATGAAAGAAAGGTAAAAAAATCCCTGAGGCGAAATATAGATGAAACAAACAGGTTAAATTAAGTTAAAAGAGCTAGTGGGGCAAGACTAAGCTAAGGCCAAGCATTTATAATTAATAATAAGTCTTCGTATTTGGAAGTACATACAACTGATTTTTTTGCCACACCCAGTTTTAAAGGTACATCTCAGATCCAGCCTAGGAAGACAAGCATCAGGCAAATATCAACAATTCTTATTCCATCTATGAATGTCCTTCTCGGCTCCTTCAGTTTATGCCTGTCCATTGCTGTTCCATCCCCCTTTCTAACCCAGAATCGATCCTGGCTACATTCATTTGCAGAGAGGTAGAAGGAAGCATTTCCCTTTTGTAGGATATATCGCTGCAACATCAACACTTATGACAACACAAGGATATATCACTGCACCGACAACCGTTATAACAGCATAAGAATATATTGCTGCGATGATATCAGTTACGACAACATACATGATATATTGATGTGTTGACAACAGTTTTGCTCGTACATCAGACGTCTGTGTGCTTGGTTGCTGGTGTGGTGGTTTGGAGAGATCTCTTTAAGAGATGAAGTCAGTGGAGGGATTAGGTCACTGGAACACATTTCTGCTGAAGGGATTAGTGCATTTTCCCCTGAGTGGATCAGTGCCCTTGAGGGTTGTTGTTGTGAGGTGGGCTGACTCTTTCCCCACTCGTTCGTATGTCCTGTGCTCTTCCTGTGTGTACATGATTGTCTCCTCTGCTTCTCTCGCCTTCTTCTATGCTTCTACAGTTGTGATGCAGGCATGGAGGGTCCTCACTGGACACTGTTGCAAGGCTGTTTGGGATTTCCTGATACCAGAGTAGTGAGACACACACACCTTTCTGTATATGTGTGAGTGTTGTGTATGTGTGCCCTCATGTTCACGTTAGGGTGTGTGTGTATGTGAGCGTGTAGAGGCCAGAGGCTAATAGTATCTTTCTTGATTGCTTTACTATTTTGCTTCATTGAGACAAGAGTGTCTCACTAAGCCCAGAGCTCCCCAATTTGGCTACACTTAGCTGACTAGCAAGTTACAGGAATCCTCCTGCTTCTGTCTCCCTGGAACTGAGGTTAGAGGCAAACATCCACTTCTGACATTTTAATGTGGGTTTAGGGGATCTGAATTCAGACTTTTCAGCAAGCATTTCATTGACTGTACCATATTCTCAACTCTAGTAAACTTTTTTCAGTGACATCCAGCCTCTGGTATGTCTTACAGCAGCGCAAACTACATGAAGACACCCAAAGACAAAGGAGGCAAAAATAATAGCACCCACTTCCCAGGTTGCTGGAGAGATTAGATAAAATAATGTACCTGAAGTACAGCACTTGAAATGTTATCTGTGGATTTCGGGTAGATCAGGAGTTATGTTTATTCCCTTGGGTATGTTCAAAGTAACTTCTCCTGCCAAGATGGAGCTGAGGAATTCTGATACCGGGTATATGACTTGCAAAGTTTAAATACTTAGGCTCTGGCTTTTCACAGAAAGAAGATTGTTGATCTCTGAAAGATACAGAAAACCCTCCTGGTGTTACAGTCAGTTGATTTTGTCCTGGGGGAGGGGCTTATCAGTGACTTTATCTCCCTTTTTGTTGGTCCTTGGCAACTGATATTTGGTTATACATAAGAATTTATGTTCATTGCAAATAGACGGACAAAAAGAGATAGTAGAGGGGAGAGAAAGTGGTTGGAAGAGCACAAAGTATAAGGTTAAGAGCGTCAAGAGTCCTACATTCTGCCCTAGTGACAGCATTGCAGCAGATGTCCGTCCTGGGCTCGCCATGGTCAGAGGCAGTTCTGCAGAATTCATCTGTTCTTGGGAATCTATGGGACTCAGGGCCATAGTGCTGGAGCATCCTCCTCCATATCCCCACATCTCAGTAACTAGGAGAGCTCTGTGATCTGTTCACAGGTTCACAGCATCTGATGTTGGTGGATAGAACTGCACAGGAAATGTGGGGGAGGCAGATCAAACTGTGGTTCTGATTAACCGTGCCATAACCTCACAAGGTAACTGCGTAAACACTTCCAAGATGAGTGAGTTTATGTTTCCAGGTGATGGAAGCACTGTGAGGCGTCTCTGGCAAAGGGAAACATTCTGGGGAGTAGGAGGCAAACCACAGAGTGCGAAATTTCCGCTGACTGCCTACTGCACCCCTTCCACCAGGAGCCTGGTAGAGTCCGCTTACTCTCCACCCAAGTGTCTTCTGTTCAAGTTCTCAAGCACTAATGTTCTTATAGGACATACAAAACGGGGATGGGTGGGGTGGGACTGGGACTACGCACTTGCTTATGATTTCTGGAATTCCAGTTGTGCATTGGGAATGACGGTAACGCTTCATTCAGAAAATACTGCAATGATCTAGATGGAGCTCTAGGGATGTGTCACCCCTTCTCTTCTGAGCCGAGATTAGCTGTGAAACAGCATCCTAACTGTTGTCTGCACATTGTACTGGTTGCAGTTCTCATTGCTGTTATGAAATAACTGGAAAAAGCTGGAAAAAGCAGCTTCAGGGAAGAGAGGGTTATTTTGCCTCGTGGATTAAGGGAAGGCAGTCCATTGCACTGGGGAGCATGTGGCCGTGGGCCCAGCTCGTGGCTGTGCAGCAGGAATAGGTCAAGGCTGGTTACGTCCTCCCTGGCAGGCAGAAGGTGGAGCAAGGGGAATGCCGTGACTCTACTCCCCACCTTTTACTCCATCCTGGATCTCTGCCACTGAGATGACAATATCCACATTTGGGGTAGACCTTCCCCTTCAGTTAACCCTTTCTAGATTCATCCTCACAGGCATGCCCAGAGGTGTGTCTAACCATCACCTAGGTGATTATAAACACAACCAGGTTGACAGTGAAGAGGAACCACCACAGTGCATCTCCGAGTGGCAGGCTGTTCTGTAAGGGAGGTGATTATGGGCTTCAGATTCTTCCCAATGTTCAATGCCACGAGGAAATCTTCTAAAATGGTCTTCAGTTGTTACTGCTTTTACCTATTATCCACTGTGTGTGCATGTGTGCGCACGCGTGCTCCTAGAGGCTAGGACAGATGTCGGATGCCCTGGGGTTACACCGGGACCCCCAGTGTAGGTACTGGGAAGTGAGTGTGGGCCTCTGTTTCATCTGCTTCAAGTCACCTGCTGCTGTTTTCCTGCTTTAACTTTGAGAGATTTGTAGCCCTGGAGCCCAGCTCTTCGTCTTAGGCAGTCAGAAAATCTGTGTTCGCTTCTCCATGCTTGTGATTCCAACATGCCTGTTCCCTAAACTAGCCAGGGGGATTATCTTACTAGTAAAAAGTGGTTCTTCTTGATTGTATAAAACACAAGCATTCATTTATTATAAATAGCAGCATTCATTGGCGACATGGTACTCTAAGCATTGTGATAAGGCTTGGGTCCAGCAAGAATGGAAGTCATTGTCCAACAGTGACCACAGACCCATTGGACTTGAACAAGGTCATCCTAATGGCAGATCCCTGCATTTTAGTAGAGCTAGGCCCGGCAGCCACAAAGGTCTCTGCCCCACTTCTCCTCACCTGCTAGCTCCCATCCCCTTACAGTCTGTGTCTTCTCTCGGGCCCCGTTTTTTCCAGTTTCCATTCATTTTCGAGATTCAGTCCTGCGAAGCTACAGCTGGCTGTCACGGTTCTGCAGATTTTCTGCTTGAGCCTTGCTTGCGCTGTAACTGAGTCCAGTTCCACCCAAGAGCACATTTCTAGTTAAGCCTGGGTTTGATCTTAGAACTCATCTAAGCTTAGCAATCAAGGTCGGCTATTCTACTTAAAGCTACGTAGCATGGTTCAAGCCGCGGCTGGAATTTTAGAGGTCAGGTAATAAAGGTTAGATGATATAGGTAAGAATCGACGGTTACTCTAAGGTCTTAGCAAGAGCCCAGCATAAGGCAGCAGTCATCTTGCAGGAATGCTCTCTACTGAAAAAGAAACCAGAGACGGTCACTGCTAAGCTGCAGGCCCTGTAGACGTGAGGAGGGTGGCATTTGTGTCATTAAAGTCCCAGCCACTTAAAATAGCCACATGGCAACTCTCAAAACTGACATCTGCCTATAGAGAATACTATATAAAGTTCTCAAAGTGGCCTGTTTGCCTTAAAAAGAATTGAATTTTAATATTGTAGAATAGCCTTATAGGATGCTCTATTCTAGGAAGTTCTACGTCTTGGAGTCCCTCGTTTGACAAAGGGTCAAAGAACAAAAATGAACACACTCATTAAGAGTAGTTATGTGTATCAGTTACCTGGGCCTCCCTAAGTGCTTTTGGCCATGGTGTTTTTCACAGTGATAGAACAAACGAGGACATTATGCTTCCAATGACTCACTTTCTAATTTAAACAATGTTCTTACCTTTAATGTTTCTCAAGTATGGAAATATTCATTAAACCCGAGCACCTGCTTGTCAAAACTTGAGTACAGCTGCAGGATTTTAAGTGTACCCATTACCTGATCATAACCACGATAAGGGGAATAGAGGCGTGGCCACCCTTGCCAAAGGTGTGCCCACTGCTGCTTCCAGAAGTGACCTGGGAGGTGTCAGCAGATGGAACCATCTATGACATGGTCTGCCTCCTTCACAAAGGCTTGAGCTGGCCTGGGCTTCCTCGGCAAACTCTCATCTCTATCCATCAGCTGGGGAAGTAGTTCAGCCGCCAGCCTGCGAGGGTGTGAAGATGCAGGCATCTCCGCAGACCACAGGGAGCAGAGTGTCTTACATGTGCAGAGTTGTGTTTTGTCCTGACATCCCATTGCTGATTAAAAAGAAAAAAGACCACCTACTAACTGTGTTGGTTGCTAGCATTAATTTACCAGATGACTCCCCAAAATACCTTTTCTTCAAGGCTTGTTTTGATAAGTGCTTGATCTCTTTTCTTGTTAATAATTTGGGGATAACGTAAGTACTCTATGTAACTTAAGAATGCACAGAGATACAAAATAAATAGTAGCAGGTGCTCACAAAATGCCCTGTTATTCCCATCAGATTTTAAACCTAGGTTTAAGGCCACAAATGCATATCTATGTGGCTGTCACAGCCAGTAATGTTGTCCTTGGATGATTTCTCCCAAGATATTGTTTATCTATAGGACGATTCGATCATTTAAGAAGTAATCAGAACGTTCTGCAACATCCTGGTATGTTTATCAAATCCGTTATGCCGGAATAAGACAAACAATAGGTTTGGAGAAGACTATGCCGAATCTATCAACTCTCTGGATTACTTTTTTGAACGTTTGCTTTAGTTTGGCCTGCATGTTTATCTGTGCACCATGTTTGTATATGCTTCCTGCCTGAGGAAGTTAGAAGAGGGTGTCAGATCCCCTGAACCTGGAGTTTCAGACTGCTGTGAGCTGCCATGTGGATGACAGGAATTAAATCCAGGTTCTCAGGAAGAGCAGCCGGTGCTCCTAACTGAGCCATCTTTCCAGCCCCTGGATTAGTTTTTATTAAGAAGGATAATCGCTTACGTTTCCATACCTGTGAAGGAGATAATAATATCCTTCTTAACTAAACAGCCTAATTTATTAAGCAATATCCAATGACATAATCTTTAAGAAAAGCACTCAGAGAAACTGGTCGTGAGCAAGTATATGATCTTATAAGAGTGGGTAGGGGGAAAGGCTGAACAGCTAAGAGCACCAAGTTCTGTTCCCAGTACCTACTTCCGGTGGCTCACTAATGCCTATAACTCCAGCTTAGGGGATCTAGCGCCCTCTTCTGACCTCGGCAGGCACCTACACTCATGTGCACATACCCCACACATACACAAACACACATAATTAAAAATAAAACAAAATACCTTATAAGATTTTTCTCTTACGTTCATCCCACACGACTTTGTGTCCTTATCTCGTGTAACCATGAGTGAACATTAACAGCTATTGCCCTCTGCAAATTTGTCCCTGCCCCCAAACCAAGTCAGACAGGCATATCTCACCCAGCAGGATATGAAGTCACCACTTTCTGTTCCCTCCTGCCCACCATCCATGGCTCCTTTTCTGGATAACAGTACAATGACTTTCCATAGAGAATCATTTCTTAATCCATATTAATGGCTGGGCACGTTCAGTGTGACGTGAGAGAGAGGCCATTCAGAGCATCCCATTCCCCCAGGGATAAGGAATGGCCCATGAGATAAAATCAAATGAAACCTTGATTTTAGAAATTTCTGAAGAGGTCTCCTCATTAGCAGAGGAAGTAAAAGACTGTGGACATCAAGCCAGAGGTACTGGTGGTTTTGTTATTACTGTGTGGGTTGAACAGCTGGCATGAACTGCAAACTAGCTTCTAGAACCAACACAAGGGAAAGAGGAAATGAGGGATGGATCCTGAATTGCCTCATGAATTCCTGGGTCCATCCCTTCCTAAAGTTTGCCTCCCACCCTTTCCTGTGATGCACACGGGTTTATTACTTCAGACCTTGGAGTTGTGTTTCTGGCGCTTACAGTGGAACAAGCCTAGGCTGACATACCTCTTGTAGAAGGAGGAACAAAGACTTAGCCAGGGATGCTGTGCTGGCCTTTCCCCCACCTCTTGCATGCAGCTCTTCAACCTGACAGACTTTTGTCCTGGACCTTCAGAGCCCAGATCCTATCAATGCTGTGGCTAATGTAAGCCTTGCCAACAGGTGGGTGTGCCTTCTTGCCAACCGATGTTAGTGTCCCCCAGTTCTGCCACTGGGGCATTCTATCAAGTCTCATCTTCTCTCTGACATTCATATCTTGAAAAAAAATGAAAAACATTTGTTTTGTTTTTACATGTATGAGTGTTTTGATTGCATGTATGTATGTGCCTGATGCCTAAGGAGGCCAGAAGAAGACTTCCTGGACCTGGAGTGACAGACAATAGTGAGCTGCCTGCCATAAGAGCCAGGAACAAGACTCTCCTTCTGCTAGGACAGTATATACTCTTCAAATGCTGAGCCGTCTCTCCAGCCTCCCATACAAGGCTTCTTATTGCCTGCAGAGTCCTCACATCAACCTTAACGCCCTCAACCACCACTTGAGTTGTCGGCTTGGGACCTCAGTCCTGCTTGCACTGGATTTGAATTTGCCCCCCACTCTGGATTAACCCCAAGTTTGAATTCCTGAAGTCTGCCTTCCACCCTGAATAGGACCAGCCTTACTCTGGTAGTTTTACTTAGCTCCTGCTTGCAAACTCCTTGCTTAGCCTGTACCATTCTTTGGAAATGATGAGAAAGATGACATTACAAGACCTGCCTTAGTCTTTTCCCATTTTTTTAGTGGAATTGACGATGCCAGGCAGTGTATAAAGAAACCAGGTTTCTTTAGCTTAGTTATGGAAGGGCACCACCCAGTTCAGCCTCTATTAGGGACCCTCTTGGCCCTCTCAAAGGTCAGATTGCATAACCACAGCAGTGTGTCTACGAAGGGACCACACAGTGAAATAGGAAGTCGAAGATGTGGTGGGGGGAGGGTGCAGGCAGTCTGGATCTGTTCCAACAACCCACGCTCAAGGAAACTAACTCGGGTCTTACAGAACTGCGTCAATCTCTTCCATGAGAAATTCTTTCAGTGATTAAGCCCCATCATCCCTGGCCAGGGTCCAAGGTTCCAACCAGGAACCACTCAACCCAGAGCCAGAGCACAGCAGACCGTGTTCCTAGGTGCACATGTGTCAGAGCCTAACACACTAAGTCAAGCTCTCGACCTGCTGCGAGCCCCGTGCATTATCCCTCACCCAGAGCTCTGAAGTCAGATCACATTGCAGAGTTCTCCAGGCAGACTCAATGCTGCCAATCAAATGTGATCCCTGCAGTGGATCAAATCAGTTCCACTCATGGCCAGGCCCTTGAAGATCATGTGATTTCAACAATTCCTGTCCTGTCCAAGCCAGTCACTTGGAACATTCTTACCATGGCTCTTTGGAAGAAGAAGCAAGAGAGAGGAGGATGACCAAATGAGACTCCAGCACTGGAATTATACTTGAAAGAGGATGTTGGGGGCTGACCATAAGGACCGTGAACATGAATGGTGAAGCTTGGCAAGTGGTTCCTTGGTTGAGGCATTTCTCTTATGTTCACGTTGGGGCTCCCTGTCATCTGCAGAAATGCAGAGAAGAGAAGCATGGAGGTACGGAGATGCAGAGATGTGAAAGTGCAGAGATGTTGAGGTGCAGTGGTGCAGAGGTGCAGAGATGTGGAGGTGCAGAGGTAGAAGAGTGTGGAGGTGCAGAGGTGTGGAGGTGCGGAGGTGCAGAGGTGAAGAAATGCAGAGATGGAGAGATGATGCAAAGATGCAGGAATAATTTGAACATGTGGAGGTACGAAGATGCATGCTCTTCTTGACTGGGACATGAGGAGCTGGGGTGCGCTCAGATGTGGGTTGGTTTGTGTTGGGGACTGCAGACCACCAGACCCTGAATTTCTTGTAAACAACCTGTTTTCCTCTGCTCTGAGCATCCTGCAGCTCTGAGCATGAGACCCTGATGACAGGGAAGTGGGTTCTGATGGGTCTGTAGCTGAAAGATCCCAAGATCTGGGGCGTGGCCAGAGCCCTATATAAGCTGCCCCTGAGCACAATAAAGTTGGCACTCTTGGCCAACTTATAACAAGGATGACCTGTGTCCCCGTGTCTCTGTCTCTCTGTGTGATTTTAAATCTCCAAGCCTAGTTCTCCTCTGTGGAGAGCACAGGAACAATACAGGTGGAGGCCCCCAGCGAGATTAGGAACCAGGGATCCCCTGAAGAGATCACCCTCAGGAATGGTGAGGGTGGACTGAATATGGGTTTGTGTCTATATGTTTAAAAATAAGTAAAAATAATAATAATAAGCCACGAAAAGATGGAATGTTCACAGAGAATCTGGATTATGTATATTATTGTGTTTAAGATTTTGACTAGAGGGAGACATTTGATTCTGGGAACTGCTAAGAAATGTATCTTGACTTTAAAATATGGGTCTAAGGATATGTTGCTTTGGAAAAGAGGTTCTGCTTTTGTTTCCACAGAGGATGAGGACCTGTGGATTTCTTCTAGACTGGTGTGGTTTGATGAACCAAGACCCCCTGAAATGTCGCTGTGAATACCCCCCAAAATTACTTTGCTCAATAATCAGTAGGTAGTACATAGTCTGGAGAGAGAACTACACCCAAATTCCCAACTGGAGGTTGTGGGGCTGGGGAGGACACCGTAGGCAGTGCCTGGTGCATCGGCAACCACAGCACCGGAGCTGAGGTGAGCCAGAGTTGCCCAGAGCGCCAGGCTGCCCATCCATGGGCAGCGTATGGAGAGGCAGCAGCTGGAGCAGAGTTTCGGGAGAGTGTCAGCCATCTGCTGTGAGTGCTCGTGGAGAGGCCCAGAAGGCAGTGGCAGAGAGGCAGCAGTGGTTCCGGGCTCTGCGTGCCCAAGAGTTAGACCTGAAGGTCCTGCACAGCAGCCACAGAAGGTCCCCAAGCCCGCCTGCTGCCCCAGCTCCCAGTGGTGGAAGGTACATTGCCCCCGTCCCAGTCAGTGCCCAGCCTGGTGGAGCCGTCCTGGCTGAGAGAGACTTTGGGACAGTGACTATGTTCGCTAGGGCATTTTCCAACTTATTGCTATCATAGTTATGCCATGCCCATGCCAATCCAAACCCTTGGTGTAATTATAGGGGGATATGTTGGGAACTTCGGACCACAAGACCCTGAATTTCCTGTAAACAACTTGTTTTCCTCTGCTCTGAGCAGCCTGCAGCTCTGAGCAGGAGACCCTGATAGCAGGGGAGTGGGTTCTGGTGAGTCTGCAGCTGAAAGATCCCGAGAACTGGGGCGTGGCCAGAGCCCTATAAAGCTGCCTCTGGGCACAATAAAGTGGGCATTCTTGTCACTCTTGTATCAAGGATGACCCGTGTCCCTGTGTCTCTGTCTCTCTGTGTGTGTTTTTAAATCTCCAGCCTGGTTCCCAGCTTGCATACTGTAGAGTGTAGAACAGGTGGTGTGCTTTACAGATTTGTCCCCAAGGAACCTTGGGAAAACTGCCCAGCCTAGACCACTGATCCAGCCAAGATGCTCTTTTCTCCTAGTAGGCCGGGATCATCTCCTGTTCTGAACACAACCAGCCTGTGGAGCTCTTGCTCCACTAAGAGATTTGGGGAGAGAAAATGGAACCAAGAGAGGCGTCCGCAGCACCCCCAAAGTAAATGTAATCAAGATAGGGAGATTCTAGAACCTGCAATCTCATGAGGGGCTCAACTCAAAAGGGAGCACTATTCCCTTAAAATCTGACTGTGTGGCTGAACATGGAGGTACTTGAGCACAACTCCTGAGGCTACTGAAGAGCCAGGGGTCCATGGTGGAAGCCCTGCCCCTCCCACCCCAGGCGGTCCATTCATTCCCTCCAGAGTGGAGGTTTGGAGCAGGCGGGAATCTGAATGACTTGAGTATAACATAAGAACAGTCAGTGCTGTCTACGCCCTGAGTTAGCCCACAAAAGTCTACCCAACACACAATATAGTACGTCAAGTCTTATGTCTACCAGACATTTGTTCTGCGTTAAAAAAAAAATACTGCAAATGAACTTGGGCACACACCTGTGGACATCTGGAGACAGACTGTCCTAGGCTTGGGCAAACTCTGAGAAGGTCTGAGCATATGGTAAGTGCTAGATGGCCACCTGATCCTTGATTAGTTATTCTAGAAAAGTGTCCTCGTGTTCTTTTCTTTTGTTTTCCTTTTTTTACAACCTATCTTCAATTAACTTCAGCTTGGGACACTCAGATATCTTTAAAGGCACATAGGCCATTTGCCAGGGTCTCAAGTATTCCTATCTTTGGAATATATTTTCTGTAGTATCTGCCTGCCTATCTATCTATCTATCTATCTATCTATCTATCTATCTATCTATCTATCTATC
>JABTXL010000002.1:35456616-35510211 GCA_025134845.1 Neodon shergylaensis | reverse complement strand
GTCTATAGGAGATGGAGGGAGGTCTTTAGGAGATGGAGGGAGGTCTAAGGAGATGGAGGTATAGGAGAAGGATGTCTATAGGTGATAGTGGTCTATACGTAGTGGGGGTCTGTAGAGTTAAATGGGAACAGTTACAAAGGAGATTCCAGAGAGGGATGCTGCTCTGATCTTAGATTTCCCATCTCCAGAACTGAGAAATAAGTGGCTACTCTGTACACCTCCTAATCAAAGGTATTTTGTTATGACAGCACAAATGGATTATTAAAATTATTAAAATTTGTTTTCAAGCTATTTTTTTCTCTTTAATAACTAATACCCCTTTACACCGTCTTCCTAGAACGCATTTTTATGATTTCTGTCCTCTCTTTCTGCGGCTTCCTAGCAGCAGGCCTCTAAGCCACAGCACACCACAGCAGGTCACAGACTGCCTCCCTTCCCAGTCCTCAATCTGGCACTGCCTGCCACAAAACCGGGCCTTGTCACAACTGAAACTTCAGCCAACAACGCTTGTACCTGTGTTCTTGCAGCTCTGGAGCAAAGAGATGCAGGAGGGGTTAATCTGAGCATCTTCCCACCCCAAAACACTTGTCCAAACTATGGGTTAATATGTCAGTGCATTAAAAAACAAACAAACAAACAACAAAAGAAACCAAAGAAATCAAAACTCCGATATCCACAGTCACTGGCCGGTTTCCTCAGCCTGCATTATAGATTCATAATTCATAATCTTCCTATTTTGTTTAGTTTTCTGGCATGCCTCAAATCAGATAGGTGTATTCTTTATAATTGCAGTTTATTTCTACTCTGTCTTGCTTTGTCTTAAGTTGTGTGGCTTGCAGGGTTTTTTTTTTTCTTTTTCAAATTTTATCTCTGCCTTTTGATCGCTGTGTGAAAATAAATACCCATCTACTCCTAACTCCAGCTACGGAAGAGGGGCCCTTTTAATAGGGGTCATTCAAGTGCTCTGAGAACAAAGCCACATCGTGCCATTGGTGTGTGATTGGCACAGCTTGCCTCTGCTTTTACTGGTCCACACTACGGTTCCTTGGCTTCCCACAGGAACACTTTCCTGAAAGACACAGCCAAGAGAAGGAATCGAAAGCCCAGAAACCATATTCCCTCCGTGTGGCCATGGCTTCTCAATGTCCCTTCAGAGACACTGGAGCAGCAGAAGGGGGAGGGGCATCTCTCCACTTTACATAAAGACACCCCACACCTCCCACGTGGCATCTACCACCCCCAGGGAATACATTTCTCCAAGTCACACACTGCGGGAGGCTCCAGGGGGTAGGCGCTGTGAATGTGTACTGAGTGCCCCCTCTGGACCAGGCCCTGCAGAATCGCCTCCCATAATTTTATTCTATTAACAGACATTCAACCAGGTGGATGAATACATGCATGTGATTCACCACCTGTGGCTGTCTTGGTGCATTGGTATTCTCTGGGACCTCCTCGGCTTCAGGAAGCATGTGCACCACAACCTAGGCTTGGCAGACTCTCCTGAAAACCTCTCAAAGATCACAATTCCTTGTGAGCAGCCCTTCCGCTTGCTGGGACACCTGGAAACGGGACATAATTGGCTGATGCAATCCTGCAGTTTCACCTGCTCCCAACCTTAGATTTATTTATTAAACTGTTCCCCTCTCCCAAGAGTCCCTTGAGGTCAGGAAATAGTTCAGTTCTTTTTCAGATATCCGTCTGTGTGGAATAGTTTTATATCAATTTGACATAAGCTAGAATTAGTTATCTGAAAAGAGGGATCTTCAGTTGAAAAATAAAACTGAATTAGTGATTGAGGCGGGAGAGCCCAGCCCATTGTGGGTAGTGCCACCCTGAGGTGGTGGTCCTGGCTAAACAAGGGGAGTAAGTCAGTAAACAGCACCCCTTTGTGGCCCCCTGTACCAGCTCCTGCCTCCAGATCCTGCGCTGAGTTCCAGTCTTGACTTCCTTTGAAGATGAGCTGTGATGTGGAAGCTTAGGTGTTATTAGGAAGCTACAGCATGACCTCTGGAGGGTCTGGTGGATCTAGACTTAGATCTAAACATGTAGACTGTAGAATCAGAGAGGTAGGAGCTTCTGGTCAATGAAATATTTACAACAGGCAGGTGGCTACTCAGAGGTAGGACATGTTTGGGCCATCAGGGTAGATGCAAGACCCTCGAAGAAGCTGAGGTAAGAAACATGACAAACTTCAGCCCTCTGGGGAAAGAAAAAGAGAGTTCTGGCAAGGAGGAGGCAGACTGCAAACTCAGTGCCAGGCAGCTGTGGTTTGGGGCTGGGTTCCAGGGCGAGCAGGGATGTCCAAATGTGAGCTGAGCAGGTGCCCAGTCATATGCCAGACTCGGCCCCAGGAATCAGCAGAAAGTTTCTGGAGCAGGACACATGGATGTCCAAAAGCTCTCCGTAGGTCCCCCGATCCTAGCCTTGGGGCCACAAGACTGGCTCTTCCTACCCTGGGAGAGGCAAGGGCCCCAAACTATGGTTGAATCAAACCTGGGTAGGCTCAGCTGGGCCCTCCCAGTGGGTGGGTAAGTTATGTAGCTATCCTGGGGGTTGTGTATTACCTCTTCATCCCCTGTCCACCTGACCCTCATTCATCCCCACTTAGGCAGCCATTATTACAAACTGGAACAAATGGGGCCTGGCAGAAACTGTCAGTAATTCTGCCTCAAATCTCTAAATATAAACATAGACAGAAGCTATAGACGATAGACATGTCCATACAGGTCTAATACACACAGCAGATGAATTTCTAAACAATTATATTGAGATCCTGGTTTTTCTGTTTATTTGTTCTTTGTTTTGGTTTTGAGATGTATTCTTAGGGTCTTACTATGTAACCCTGGCTAGCCTAGAGCTTGTTTGCAGAACAAACAGGCTAGCCTTGAACTCATGGAGATCTGCTTGCCTCTGTCTCTGGATTTGGCTAGGATTAAAGGTAAGCACCACCTTACACAGCAAAATCCTGTTTTTGTAAATAAGCCCTTAGTAGGAATTGTCAAGGTGACAGCACCCAAGGGGACATGTACCTTCTAACTTTCATTTCTTTCTTTCTTATCTTATTGTTCAGAGATCAAGCATCCTTACTTGGTGATTAAATATAGTTTCTTGCCGGGCGGTGGTGGCGCACGCCTTTAATCCCAGCACTCGGGAGGCAGAGGCAGGTGAATCTCTGTGAGTTCGAGACTAGCCTGGTCTACAAGAGCTAGTTCCAGGACAGGCTCCAAAACCACAGAGAAACCCTGTCTCGAAAAACCAAAAAAAAAAAAAAAATATATATATATATATAGTTTCTTCTTTCAACTCATTTTGCTATTCATTTTTTGTTTTCAAGTCCTTGATGCAATAATTTTATGGATATGTGTCCCATGAAGCTTTCGATGATTTGGGAGAAACAGTATATTATTTAGAAGAATAATGACTTGGATTTTCTAGAACTTTTAAAGAAAGAACCAGTGAAGTCTATGAACCGACAAAGCACTGAGTTACAGAAAAGCAACCTTGCTGTAATAAATGCTATCCTGCCTTAAAAGCCAGCTTGAGCGTTTTGAGCCCAGGTTTCACCCTTTGTTGCGTGACAGTGTGTGTCCTACTGTGTAGGAAGGAATTTAATCCAGGTCCCTCCTTGCTAGAAACTTCTGGCCTCTTGCTATGGCAACATCGCTCACTTGGCACCCGCCCTCTCCGCCATCCTTGCGAACACACCTAGGAATGTTGGCTGCATCCTCTCGGGGTAATTCACACAATAGTTTTGTAGTCCTTTATCTGACCCAGTTGGTCAACACGGCGCCTTGACTCGAAGATATCGGAAGAGAAAGGCCTGCAGTGTCACCGGGCCATTCCTCAGGGTGGGGCAGGAGAGAGTAGCAACTGGATCTGCCTTGCCATCGAGAGCCGATCTCCCCTTGTTAACTCAGAGCAAACAGTGCCGGGTCTGGTGAGGAGGACAGAACCTCCCTCTCACCTGGCTCCTCACTTTGCCCATATCCATTCTCCCTACGACAGCTATTCTTTTGTTTGTCTGTTTGCTTGTTTGTTTTGGTTTTTCAAGACAAGATTACACTGTGTATCCCTGGCTGTCCGGAACTAGCGCTGTAGACCAGGCTGGCCTCAAACTCACAGAGCTCTGCCTGCCTCTGGCTTTTGAGAGCTGGGATTAAAGGTGTGTGCCACCACTGCCTGGCAATAGTAATTCTTTTAGTTATACTTTTGATTTGTGTATGTGTGGCATATGTGTATATGTGACCTGTGTGTGTTTATTGGAACTGTGAGCACATATAATGGTCAGCGTTGGACATAATCCTTAAGGACACCCCACCTTACCTGAACACTGGAACTCACCTAGGCTGATTGGCCAGCATGTGTGCCAATCAACATTTTGCTTCTATCCTGCCTTCTGGGGCCCTAGCTGTGTCCTGCCCCACCTTGCTTCTGCACGGGTCATGTGGTTCCACACTCAGCTGTTGTGTTTTCCCAGCAAGTGCCTTTCCCACCAACTCCTCGCCCTGAGCCTAAGGTTGACTTTAGAGACACAGTTTACTACTGTTTATACAGTTTACTGACGAGAGGGCTTGGTGGGCAGAAGTGCTTCTGCACAAGCGTGGAAACTGGAGTTTGACCCCTAGAAATGGAGGGCAGGAACCGACCCCACAAAGTTGTCCTCTGACCTCCACGTGTGTGCTTTGGCTTGTGTATACCCATACATGTTCCATGCCAGTCAGGCGATGTAATGGGACAGGGGTCTAACTAAAACAGAGCATAAAACAAAAGACCTTACGTTTCGGCTCACGCTAGCAGTGATATGGTCCTTTGCGCGTTTTTCAGCTTGACGGTGCAGTTGACACAGTAAAGAGCATCAGTCTAATTTTGCAGTGGTGTGTGTGTGTGTGTGTGTGTGTGTGTGTGTAAAACCCTGGACTAATTTGAGCACCTAGGAGCATTTTTACAAAAGGAAATGCAATTTCTCCTTGTTTTGGTTTTATGAAACACCTCTGGAGCACATCAGGAGGAGGAGGACTTTGGTGCCACTGCCTTAACCCAGAGACTTTTCTAGAAATAATCCAAGGAATTTCTTCAGCAGTCTGTGTCTCTACCAAAGGACAATCAGGGGGCAGAGACAAGGCAGCAAAGCTCTTTCCTAGCAAATGTATCAGCATTCAGATGCTCTGCGGTGTCCCCTCTCCAAGTCACCGTGATGCACAGTCACCTGTCCCTGCTCAGGGCAGAGCTGAGACCTGGGGGACAGATGAAAACTTCCAGAGCGACGTGAGAGCAGGCACACCGGGAGATGTGGAACGGCCACTCAGTCCCATCTACACGGTTCTGGAATGCCATGCTACCAAGGACACAGAAAGGGACATTTGGGCCTGTGAGTCAGCATGAAGTAGCCCCTCCCATTTCCTGATTTCCTCTGAGGAACATTTGGCAGCACCTAGGAGTGATGGGAGTCTGTAGAGGGATAGCTAAGGCAGGATTTGGGGGCAGAGAGGATGCTGGGAAGAAGACGGCAGAGTGGCCAGCCAGACACAGAGGAAGCGACATGGGGAGTGCAGACAGATGAAGTAATGACTCACATGACAGTCTAAATTAATATAAATGGGTTCATTTAAAGGCTACCTAGGAACAAGCCTAAGCTATTGGCCAAGCCTACATAATTAATAAGTCTCTGTGTCATTCCGGGGGAGTCAGCAGTCCTCATGAGAAGGTCCAGCTCTAGGCATGCCTGTGGGGGTCTATCTTAATGAATTAACCAATGTGGGAGCACTCAGCCCAGAGTGGGCAGCAACAAATCCTAATCAGGGCAGGCTAAAGTACCTAAGGGCAAGGAGGTAGCATGGAGCACAATAGCTGGAACAAGAGAGTGTGTCTGTCTTCTTTTCCCGCTGCTCCCCACTGTGCATGTGATGTGACTCACCTCTTTAAGACCCCTGCCTTGGCTTCCTGACAATGATAGAGCAAAACATGGAATTATAATGGAAAGTAAACTTCCTTTTTCCCCACGCTGATTTTTTATTTGAGATTATAATTTAATGACAATATTTCTCCCTCCCCTTTTCTCCCCCCAGTATGCCCCTCTCCCTCACTGTCAAACTCATGGCCTTTTTTTCTGCTAATTGCTATTGCATGCATATATGCATTCATATACACGTATATAGTCCTAACTATAACCTGTTCAGTCAGTATGATGTTGCTTGTACGTATGTTTTCAGGGCTGACCATTTGGCACTGGACAACCAGTTGGTTTAAACTTATTTATGTGTATGGGAGTTTTCCCTGCACACATGTCTGTGTGCCACATTCATGCCTGGTGCCAGTGGAGGCCAGAAGTCATTGGATCTCTGGCACTGGGGCTACAAATAGTTGTGAGATGTCACGTGGGTGCTGGGAATTGAACCTGGGTCCTCTGGAAGAATGGCCAGTGCTCTTAACCCTCTCTCTACCCTCAATATGGCTTTTTATCAGGTTATTTTATCACGCCAACAGATTTGTTTGTTTGTTTTTATCCGTGCCATAGTTATGCTGTATGTAAATAAGGTTTGGTACATTATCACCTACTTCCTCTGGCCCATTCTTGGTTAATAAGAGAAAGGAGAAGTACTCTATGCTTGTGATCATAAAGATGGACATATAAGGATGGAAGGGAAGATTACCCAGCGGCCCTAAAATACCTTAAAGAGAGACCACATTTCATTAGTGGTTAAAAGCTAAGAGATGAGCTGGTGAGAGGGTTTGGAAGACGCTAAATTTCTTTCAAATCATTTTTTTTCTCTCCAACCACAAGCATTCATTGGAGGGGTTCAAAATACTTCTGCTTCTGGCTTCAGTGGGTAACCAGGGGATGGATTTAACCTCCTGCCTTTAACAGCTCAAAGTCTGGATAAAATATAGGAAGCATCAGCTCTCAGACGCTACACAGCAGGCAGCACAGAGACAAGATGAGGGTGGAGGAAAGGTGAGCCCTGTAATTGCCCAGCTTGTGGCCCAAAGGCAGCTTCTGGGCTGGAGTCCAGGGAAGAGGGGGAAGAGCTCAAGGTCAGATTGGGGGGAGGGACGGGTGTAGACAACTGGCTAAGGTGGGTGCTGGAGAACCATGGAGCTATAGAGACTGGGTGAGGGGAAGGGGGGGAGAGAGAGAAGGGGGACAGAAAGATCTCTTTGAAGTTTAGCTGAATACTGATCTATGTTCATACAGGTATCAGATAATTTACATTTCCCCCAGCCAGAGAAGAAAGATTATTCCCCCAAAAGGGGACTTGTCTTATTTAGTTCAATACAGTAGAATGATTTCTGAACCAAGGACTAGACTTTACTAACATCCACTGATGGCCAGGACATTAATTCTGTGCCAGAACAAAACCCAACAATATTCAAAGGAATAGAAAAAACCCCAGCAACTACAGTGCAGAATCCTATTGGCAGGCAGGCCCAGAGAGAGGGCTCGGGAGGTGAAGGTGCTGTGGCCAGGCCTGATGGTCTGAATTCAAGTCTCGGAACTCACTTTATGGAGGGAAAGAAATGACAGAAATGATAACTTAGCAGACAATGACATTGAAGTCTCTACTTCAAATATTTTCTCAAAGTATAAGAAAGTGGTGGAAATCAGGAACACATTGAAAAGAGGAGCCCGTGGTATAAAAAGGAAGCAGCTAAAACAGAAGGATGGAAAGTCCAGGATCTGAAATGGAAAATAGCTCATCAAATCCCACAACAGAAAAGATAAATACAGTCGGCGACAGTAACAAGGCATCTAACTACCTGAAAAGGGGCCGAGACAGGAGACTAACAAGACTTAGCGGAGTGTCGGTGAACTGTCAATCTCAGGCGCCGACATGAGCGGATTGCATGGGAACAATTGAGAAGAAAACAGTGTAGGAGGAGGGCGAGAGAATACTTGATGGACAAGCCAACCAGGGAAAGCATACTGAGGTGTTGAAAGCCAACAATAAAGAAACTCTCAAAGGCAGGCAGAGGAGAGACTCCCAGAGGAGCAGCAAGACCAAGACAGCAGATTTCCTGTCAGAAAGGACCCGGTGCTGAAGACAACTGTGGAAACGTTTTTTGGTCACTGTGATAACTAGCTTAAAGAAAGAGATACTTATTTTGGCTCATGGTTTCAGAGGTTTCAGTCTGTGTTTACTTGATTCTGGGTTTCTGGGATTTTGAACCTGTAGTAAGGCCACACATTATGTTAGCAGGAAGCTGTTTACAAGAGGAGTCAGAGATAGGATCTACCCTTCCAGTGAACTCCCTTGGTGATAAGTCTGGTTTGTTTGTTTGTTTGTTTTTGGTCAATGTGACATAACTAGAGTTTTCTGAGAAGAGGAACTCAACTGAAAAAGTGGCCAATCAGACAGGCCTGTAGGCAAGTCCTGAAGGGCATTTTAAAATGATTGATATGGGAGAGTCCAGCCCACTGGGGAGATTGGACCCACTGAACTGGTGGGCCTGTGTGGTATAAGAAAGCAGGCTGGGCAAACCATGGAGAACAAACTAGAAAGCATTGTTCCATCGTGCCCTCTGCTTCAGTTCCTGCTTCAAGTTCCTGCCCTGACATCATTTCATGACGCACTGAACACTGTTAGCTAAAGCAAACTCTTTTCTGAATTGTTTTTTGTACTGCCCACCTGTACTACATGTACTACGGTACTATGCCTGTCGTACCGTGTGCCTGTTGGTGAGTCTCGGGCAAGAGCCTGGAGATTTAAACACACAAAGATACACAGAGACAGAGACACACGGGTCATCCTTGAAACAAGAATGCCCACTTTATTGTGCTCAGGGGCAGCTGATAGGGCTCTGGCCACGCCCCAGCTCTCGGGATCTTTCAGCTGCAGACTCATCAGAACCCACTCCCCTGCCATCGGGATCTCGTGCTCAGAGCAGCTGCAGGCTGCTCAGAGCAGAGGAAAACAAGTTGCTTACAGGAAATTCAGGGTCTTGTGGTCTGCAGTCCCCAGTAGATTTTGGTCATAATCGAATCATTGCACTAGAAATCAAACTGGTATAGTGAACTACTTCCTTTGATAGGCCTGACTTCCTAGTCTCCATTGCCTCTACCTCTGAGGACATCAAAGTAAGACTCCATCAGGGGAGAGAATAGACTTGTGGAACTCACTGATTCAAAGAGAGTCCTTATGATTCAGCGCCCTCCATGATGGGATCACTAGCACGGACCAAACTTTCAAAGCCTAAACTTTTTAAAGCCCCTTCACATTTGAACTGTCACACTGGACCGTCAGCTTTAAAGCAATGGGAGGAAAACTGTCTATTCGAAATTCCACATTCAATAAAAATATGTTTCAAAAATCAGAGTAAAATTTTAAAAATATCAGATAAAAGTTGAACAAATTCACCACAAGTTGTTTGTAGGATAAGAGATATTAATAGAATTTTCAGGCAAGATAGAACCTCAGGAAAAGATCTATGCAAATGATGGAACAGTGTCATAGATAGCAAATACATGAATAATTTATTTCAAAGGAGTCGCAATGTATTATAGTATTAACATGTGCTAAAGCCAATGCATAAAAACAGCACAATGATATGAAGGAGTAAAAGGGTATTTATAAGATTTCTGTCTTATAACGTAGAAGATGAGTATTTGAAGTTAGGTTGATGCATGATATAAATTTAAATGGGTATTACATGCAAACATGTACTGCAAGATATAACACAGTGAAGACATAACATCAGTGAAGTTCTATTTTAAAAATCCAATATTCAATATCAATGACTTTATCACTTCAAATCTGTGTCTTTTACTCTGACTTTAAATGCTGACCTTTGTCGTTTCAAAATCTAACCTTTTTTTGTGGTTTGGCATCTGTTCCTCTCTTATTAAACAATACCAAATAAAACAGCAGGGGATATATTTTCGGCAGCGTGCTGGTCTCACCCAGCTAAATTTGGTCCTGTGGAATTTGTTGGTGAGGACAAGCGATGTGAGAATTCCTATGCTTGAAGTAATGCTGGCGCCGAGCCATCTCCAGTTAAACGATGCATTTGGAACAAACTGTGTTTACAAATGGATTCTGTCATCTACACACAGCAGAGCTTTCTGGTAGGAAAACCGTGCAAGGTCTGTGACTCGGAGGTCCCCTCCACCCTCCACAGCAAAGGGGAGAGCACACACTTCCCCAGGGCCCTTCCTGACCACTGTGGATCGCATAGGCTTGTGGAACTCGCTGTGGAAAGTTCCCCGCTCTTGCCAGGGGAGCAGGACTGAATACCAACCTCTCTATTTTTCCATCAGTGTCATGGCCCTATTTGGAGCTCAGATGAGGAGCATGTCGGCCTTGAGATCCAAGCAAGGTCTGCAACCAGGGGGTGGGCGATCTGATAGCAGAACACTCGGGAGCAGTATCATGGCTTCGTGGTGAATCCTGGAATGGAAGCCAAGAGATCCAAAGGATGTCTCAATCTTCCATCTGATAGCTCAGAACAGAAGAGCGGTTCAGCTGCCTGGACCTTTTTCCTGCATTGGGCCAGCTTTGTACTTTCTCCTAAATGCACCCCGTAATAACCACTGATAGAACATTGCATTGATTTTTTTTAACATATACTAAAGTGCTTTAGAGTAAATAGCTCATAATAACGAACCGTGATTTCATTCATTAGCATGAGTTAGGATATGTAAGTCAGAACTCTACAATGACAACTGGTGTGTAAAGGACAGTTTAAGATAATTCTGATTAGAAACAACACTAAAAAATGTTCAAAAAACAGAAAGGCTGGATTCAGAAGGATTTTTTAAAGGGCATGCAGGGTGGTACATGGATTTCACGTAAGAATACACAAATAAAATGACCCGAATAGCAGGACAACAAAATTTTGCAGAGTAGCTGGGATGGTTGTGGGGAGGGTACCATGCATAGTCAGGAAGGCTGGCTCCTTGGCCATAGTGGGCGAAGCTGAGGAGCAACTTTATTTGCTTCCAGAGCCCGCCTGAGAATTTGGAACACAAGTGACCTCTGAGGCGATGAAGTTGACAGCAACAGCTGTGCGGGAGGGAAGTCATCTCACAAGGGACTAAGACACCTTCGGCGGCCCATCCGCCCCAGTCAGCAGCAGAACTTCCTCTGCTTGCCCAGCAGGGGAGAGATTCCGGGTTGTAACTCTCCCAGAAACTGAATGAAATGGTTGGGATGCCAAGGCCGTGGAGGTTGAGAGATTTATGCAGCCCTGCAGTTTGGAGATCTGTGATAAGTGCACAAAGGTCCTCCCACGCCATGCTACTGTTACACGACTGACCCCACCAACAGTGCGGCAGCAGAACAAGCAGCTGTCTGTCTCGGTTGGGGCTTCTATTGCTGTGATAAAACACCAAGACCAAAAGCAACTTGGGGAGGAAAGGGTTTATTTCCCTTTAAGGACTCTCAGGTCACACTCTGTCACCCAGGAAAACCGCAACAGGAACCCTAAGGAAGGAGGCTGGTACACAGACTATAGAGGAACACTGCTTACTAGCTCACATTCTATGGCTTGTTCCTGCCAGGGAGATGGCACCACCCACAGTGAGCTGGCCCTCCATTATCAATCATCAATCAAGAAACTGCCCCACTGACTTGCCTGGGCCAATCTGGTGTGTGTGTGGTGGTGGTGGGGGGGGCATTTCCTTAGTTGAGGTTTCTTCTTCCCGAATGACTCTACCTTCTGTCAAGTTGACACACACCTCACCAGGATACTGTCCAAACCCAAAAAGTCATCATAGTTTATTACATGGCTCAGCTGTCAAGAGTGTGTTCTTTGTAATGTCAACTAAATATTGATCTTGCTCTTATACCTGTTGAGCGGGAAAAATGGGGAAATTAGGAGCAATAAGGGTGAGCGTGGGGCTGGGTATGGAGCAAATCTCCTGTCATAAAAAACCAACAGAACGATAATATTAAGATTTTAAAAGTTGTAGCTTTTAAAAGTGGTAGCTTCCAATGCACAAAAAAGTAGCTTTTTTTTTTCAAGTGACAAATATTCTAGAAGTGTCTGACCCTTAACTATAAGCAGTGTAGCTCTGGCATGACTTTTCAAATTCCACTGTAGAAGTTGGGAAAATGAAAACCAAATACTACTCTAGAAGCCCAAAACTCTGCCATCTGAGAACTGATCTACAGAAAGAGAATTTTGAGTTTCTGTTTGCTGGTACAACACTGTAACTCAAGGTTTCTCAATGGCCTGGTCCCTTTGTAACTGGAAGTTTCTTTCCTACCCACCAGTTCCTAAAAAACCACTCAGAGATTTAATATTAATTGCGAACTGTTTGGCCCATTAGCTCAGGCTTATTATTAACTAGCTCTTACAACTTAAATTAACTATTTAATTAACTTAAATTAACATTTCTATTAGTTTATATTTTACCACAAGGCTTATGACCTCACATCTTGCTTCTCCAGTAGCTATTTGTGTCTATATTGACTCCACCTTCTTTTTCCCTGTATTCACTTTGGCTTTCCTGCCTAGCTATATTCTGCCCTGCCACAGGCCAAAGCAGCTTCTTTATTTACCAATGGTAATAAGACATAGTCACAATAAGACATATTCACGGCATACAGAGGGGCATCCCACATCAGGGCACCTTAAGAGCTTAAGCCATATACTTTATTATTTAAATTACACTGAATTACCTGTAGTTATAAAATGAAGGCCCCTCTATAAGAGCTTAGATTAGATGTGACATTTTAAACGCTAGATGAGACATTTTAAATAATCATTTATAAAGGCATATTTATACCATTTCTCAAGTAAAATGCTGCTTCCTTTCTCTCCTTACTTAAGTAATTAATTTGCATTTTTACTTTGCAGGGTCTCACTATGTAGCCCAGGTTGGCCTCGAACTTTATTCCTCCTGCCTAAACTGGGATTATAGTTATTTACTACCTCACCCAGTCCCTTCCCCCTTAAAGTTAAAGATCTCTAAGATGAGAAGCAAAGCAATAATATTTTTAATTTCATGATATTGCTTAAAATAATTAAAATTTTAAGAGGAAATAAGAAATACAAAATGCCAGGCACGAAGCAAGCAATCGCTACCTGTCTCTCTGGAAAAAGAGACTTGTTCATTGCTGCTCAAAATCCTACTGATCATTTCCATGTTTTTGAAACCTGGAACTTTCAACAAAGATGTCTGATGACTTAGAAGGCTTTAAAAATCCGCCAGAAGAAAACATTAATGGCTTAGAATGTATCTACTTTAAATTGATGTGGGTTTTTTTTTTCAGAGCCCAGAGAAGTCCTTGTCTCAGGTGGTCTCAGAATTAGGGTCAGATGACTGGAAAATTTATGTCAATTCAGATGCCAAGGCCCAACATGTAGGGAGAAGGCCTTCATGATGAAAAAGGTCCAGACATCTCACAGAAACTCTGGGGAAGGGGCTTATGTCATCCCCTGCTACTCAGCTCCAGTGGGTTTTTCTCTTTTCCCTGCTCTTCCCCTGTTCATGTCTGACTCTGATGCTGCTGCTGTTCTATTGCCTGGACACAGAAGCCTTTTTCTGTGTTTGTTTGTTTGTTTGTTTGTTTGTTTTGAGACAGGGTTTCTCTGTGTAGCTTTGGCTGTCTTGGAACTTGCTCTGTAGACCAGGCTGGCCTTGAACTCACTGGGATCTGCCTGACTCTGTCTCCTGAGAGCTGAGATTAATGGCCGGAGCCAGCACCGCCTAGCATGCAGAAGACATTTAAAAAGGCTTATTTAACTTTTTTTCCATTCTACTGAGATTTGTTCTTGGACTATTGCCCTTATAAACCAAACCAACTCACCCATATTCTACATACTTGTTACTCAACAAAAATGAACAGCCCTATAATCTTTCTGAGCTGAAACGAACTGGGAGGGTGAAAGATGAGGAAGAACAAGGAAGACTTAATATGTGCTCTGTCATACTTGAAAGCGCAACGATGTACAAGAATTTCCTAGTTTTAAAGTTATTATTTACGATGTGTTTGTCCCCTGACTGCTCCTGTTGGCTACTGAGCTGTAGTTGATGTGAGCCATTTAGATACATAAGACTTCCTTTCTTCTGAGTCATTGACTTTTATTCTTTGTTTCCGGAGGGAATGGAGGTTGAATTTGGTTCATGCTAGGCAAGTGTTGTACCACTCTATCTCCAGCCGTCTCGCTTACACATTTCTTGAAGAATTTAAAGCCTAGTTGCTCTGGGATTTAAAGGTCAAATGTTCCACGTAGGCTGGTGTGTTTGAACAAGGGTTGTCCTTAGCTGGTGGTGCAGTTTGGGAAAGTTGTGGAGGTGGAGCCTTGCTGGAGGAAGCAAACCACTGATTTTTTTTGTGGGGGGGTTGCAGGACAGGGAGTTTGTCTGTAGCTTTGGAGTCTGTCCTGGAACTCACTTTGTAGACCAGGATGGCCTCGAACTCAGAGGCACCACCACCGCCCCACAGCATCGAGCATCTATAGTTGCCTGTACTTCCTGACCTAAATGCAATGTGATAGGCTAGACTTATGCTCCCGCCCCCATGCCTTCCCTGCTATGATAGGCCATATCCCCTCTGGCACTGTAAGACAAAATAAACCCTTGTCCCTCAAGTGTCTTTTGTTAGGGCTCATAGCAACAGAAAAGTAACTAAGAGAATAGATCCTGATTGCATGTTTCTTTTCTTTTACTTCTAGCTTAGGGCTTGGTTTTATTTATGCTTCAGCTTGACTAGATGATGCCAAATGAAGCCAGACAATGGTCCATGGTCTTCTTCGGTGCAGTGTTACTCTCTGGTAGCACCATGGATGCCCGGAACCACCAGTCCAGGGATGGTACCACCCACAGGGCCCTCTCCCATCAATCACCAATTAAGAAAATGCCCTAAGTCTTTTCTGTAGTCCAATCTTATGGACACATTTTCTCCATTGAGGCTCCCTCCTCTCAGATGACTGTAGTTTGTGTCAAGCTGAGACAAAACCAACCAGCACGGGGACAGATCAAAGTAGTAACTGCACCAAACTCCAACTTGGTGAGCCAGTGAGGTTTCATTGAGGTTGCCAACAGCAATATGGATGAGGGGTGGCTTCCAGGAGCAAGGATGACTCAAGCATCCGTGTCACTGAAAAGCCTGTCCTGATACCGTTGACATCTTGGGAAGCTCTCTGCACAACTTGCAAGCAGCTTGACAGTCATCTGTGAATATTCGGTGGTATGCCCTTGGGAGGCAATTAAGGTTGGATGATGTCATGAGGGGGGCCTCATGATTGAACTAATGATGTTATAAAAAGAAGCAGAAGCAGCAGGCTTGTTCTGTCTCCCCACATCTGTCATGTGCCACCTCAGAACTCTGTATAGGCCCCCAGCAGTACCACCAGGACCAGAAGGTCCTCTTCAGGTGCCGCACAGGGTTGGCACTAGCACTGTGTTCCTGAATTTCTCTGCTGCTAGGGGTTCTAAATAAAACTCTATGCTTGATCAATTACCTACCTTGTGGAATTCAGTTATTCCGCAACAGAAAATGAACAGAGACAATGAGTGTGTCATCTCTAACCCCACAAGAACAATATGCCAGGAATGAGCCTTGTACAATCACCTGCTGTCACCATGGCTTCTACCTGAGGACAAATGGCAATGTCTCCATTCATCGTCCCTCTTAGTCTGCATCCATTGACTCTGAAACAGTTTCTGCTTGAATTCATATTTGTTTTTGCTGTTGTTATAGTCTCTCTCTCTCTCTCTCTCTCTCTCTCTCTCTCTCTCTCTCTTTCTCTCTCTCTCTCTCTGTGTGTGTGTGTGTGCACATGCGCGTGTGTTCTGGCTAGTTTTATGTCAACTCGACACAAGCTATAGTCACCTGAGAGAAGAGAACCTCACTTGAGAAAATGCTTCTATAAGCTCAGGCTGTAGGCAAGTCTCTAGAACATTTTCTTAACTAGTGATTGACAGGGGAGAGTCCAGCCCATTGTGCATGGTGCCATCCCTGGGCTGGTGGTCCTGGGTTCTATAAGAAAGTAGGCTAAGCCTTGAGAATCAAGTCAGTAAGCAGCACCGCCTCCATGGTCTCTCCATCCCCTCCTGCCTCCAGGGCCCTGCCTTGTTGACTTCCTGTCCTGACTGCCTTCAATGATGTGAAAGTGTGAGTCAAACAAACCCTTTCCTCCCCAAGTTCCTTTTGGTCACGGTGTTCCAACACAGCAACAGTCATCCTGTAGGCAAATGGAGAGCCGGCTTTACCTGTCAATGTCTGTTAAGCCAGAGCACTGAACTCCATGACTTCCAGGATTATAGTATGGACTTTCATTTATGTCTCCTGGTCCATCAGCCTTCGGCGGGTCCACGTCATCTGCCCGGAGCGGCACATAGTTAAACCCACACATTCAGTAGAAGGGAAACTTTCAGTCCTTTCGTTTTCAGAATTGCCCTTTTGTCCGTCTTTCTTCCAAAGCAGAAAACCATCACTTCCTGGGTGCTGAGGGTGACATGGAGCCTGACCAAACGGCAGGTACAGCAACAGCCACATCTCCTTCCACGAGATGCTCGTTGAAATGAATTAATTCATTAACCTGGGGGTAGGGAGGAGAGAGGGAGAGGTGAGTAAGAATAAGCGAGGAAGGAATTACTTTTGAGAGTTAGTTTCACCTTCCACCTTGCCGAGGCAAAGTCTCTCTTGCTTCCAGGATGCCCTGCATACGGGCTGGCAGGCACAGAGCTGGAACTCTGACCTTCAGTATCTACAGCTAGTGCCATCGCCAGCTAAGCCGTCTCCCCATTTCTCCACCCATGGGATCTCCATGGAAGCTGTGTTCATCTGTCACCAAATGGAGGAATTTACATTGTATTTCGATGAGGGCTGGCTAGTGAGGAGACACCAATAAAGATGTACGTAGGTCTGTTTAGTCAGCGGGTATCACACTCCGAGTGTCTGATTAGTAAGAGGATGTCAGACACTGAAAACTAGCATGTTGTACGTTCAGAAAAGTTTGAGCAACTGTTTGATAAGTAGGTTGAACTAATTTTTCTATAGTTTTGTCTGTCTTCTTTCTTCAATCACAGTATAAAAAAACCTTCAGCCAACTTTAACCATCCACAGATGCCCAAAGGCAGTCACTCAAATTATTTGTTAAATTACAAATTTAACTATTTGTTAAATTACACAGGAGACTCTCCTGCAGCCTTCTACCCTCATACTTGAGGCATCTTTCTTGTCAGCTTGGATTTTCCTGTAATTTCTCTGATGTCTGAATCTTCGCTTCATGTGTGACTCCTTTGCTCTTGCAAGGTTTTCTAGTTTTAACTTCTCATGGTGTCTCCCAGGCAAGGGGCGCCGAGTTTCAGTGCTTCCGGTTTCTCTGAAATGTGCTGTGTTTTCTTCCCAAATCTTTTTGAACCCAGGAGGTCAGCACACATGCAGAGGAGCTAATGTGATGTCTCTTTCCTATGCTTCCTTCTTTCTCACCAAAGTCACAAGAGACCGGCCGGCTCAAATCGTGGCCAAAGACAGGAAGAAGCCCCTAATGCCACAGAATGACCACGGACAGCAGGACAGCAACAGCTTTCCTGAGAGTCAGCGTGTCAGGCCTGATGTAAGAAGTCAGTTCGTCTTTCTGGGCCTCTGTTTCTCACTGGCAAAAACGTACCACAGAACCCTCTGTCCCTGCATCTCTGCTTCTGCTGCGTTGTGAGACAGAGCATTTTCTGAGCCAGTATGAGACCTGCGTTGTTACATAAAGGAGAGGCTAAGGCTTGGGAGATGTGACCAGCAGAGGCTGTGTCCTTCTCGCCATCCCTGGACACATTAGGGAAAAAGCCCAGCCTTGGGTGTAGCTTCGCCACAGACAGGGTGCTTGTCCGGAGTGCGGGAAGCCGTAGGTTCAATCCCCAGTACTTCTGGAACTGGCACAGTGGTTGGTGCACTTTGTGGTGTCTGTACTGGGGGTGAGTGGAGGCAAGAGGAAGAGAAAGTCAAAGTTGTCCTCCGCGACATGGGGACTGCAAGGCCAGCCTAGGCTAAATGGGACCTTGTTTCAAATAGGGAAAAAAAATGCTAAATTGCAGTCTTGTACCCACTGATTAAACGCGAAAGGAAAATGATGGTTGGTACTTAAAAAAAAACAAACAACAAACTAAATTGAGCCTGGGAATGTAGCTCTGCAGTATAGAGTAGTCCCTGGATTCAGTTCCCAAGAGCACTCAGGAAGCTGAGGCAGGAGGATCGCTTCTAAGCCAGTTTGGAATGTGTAACAAGTGCAATTCAAAAAAATAAAAATAAATTCTTTTTAAGTAAAAGAAAATTAAATGAGTGAAAATACATTGACATCACATGATTGTCTTCCCTGCATTTTTGCTTAAGTGGCCTCCAGTCTTAAAGCCACTGACACCACCAGCAGCCCACAATGATACTGTCCCACCTCTGTCCCCACGCGTTCCTGGCAGATGCTCATTAGTATGTCCAGTTTCCGCCTGTCTGCCATGACTGGTCAAAGGGACAGATACTAATGGCATATGTTAATTACCACCGAACCACGTCCTTTCATTAGAATATTTATTAACATTCTCCCTTCGGCCTGTTGAACGAGCAGGCAGGAGGGCCTGCTGGCGGCCAGCGCTCACGTGATGTTTTCACTGGGGACGCACAAGAGATAATAGATTTTTCCTTTTGGGTGGTACAGTTCTTTCTGCTGTTCCTTAGCCAAGAGCTGGCTGCAGTGCCTGGAAGATGACACCAAAATAGTAAGTTGGAAATAAATGTTTTGGCTGGAGTGGCTGCTTACATTGTTTTAGTAACTTAAGTATCAATTGTTTAGACAGTTTTGCCATTAGTGGGTAACTCTAACCCTAACCATATATTCCCAGATGCTACGGAATAAATCATGTATCACTGAGCGTATTTGGATTTGGAGAGGTGCCGCAGCCTCGTGTCCGTCCTATTTCAGAATAACACTACGCTTTCCATCAGGGGACTCTTTAGGCCGGTGTTTCTCAATCTGTGGATGGAGACCCCTTGGGAGTGGCATCTCAGGTATTTACATTACGATGCATAACAGCAGCAAATTTACGGTTATGGAGCAGCAACAAAAATGATTTTATGGTTGGGGGGATCACCACGGCACAAGGAACCTATTAGAGGTCGCAGCATTAGGAAGGCTGAGAACCACTGCCTTAGCCCCCCATATTTCATCAGTGGCATCTCCTAAGAGACCTCGGAAAGCCGGTGTCAAACCAACAAGGTGTTGGTGACTGAGTCAACAAGTGTTCTTCAGGGCTCTCACCAGGGGGGACAGTGTCCACAGTCACTCGTGGAAGAATATCCCACGCAGGAGAGTTAGCGGTGACAAGGCAATTCTGAGCCCATCAGTCGCGGGAGATGCCACTTTAGAAGCCATCGTAGGTTTGTTCTCATCTGACTGGGCGCTCTTGAAACAAACATTAGACCAGTGGGCTGGGCCTCTCTTATTAGAATATGACCGCAGAGCCTTGATCTCATTGGTGGAGCTCACGGTTGCAAAAGGCAAAGCTTCCGGAAAGCTAAAACAGGCTCACCCTTCAAAGAGGCCACGCCCCTTTCCCTCCCACCCCTTGTGACCGCAGAAGCCAGAACCAGCCAGCTCCCCAGGGTGCGTGGGCTGAAAGTCAAGCACCTTTTCTCTCGGGTGTGACATCAAAGACAGGGGAAGGAGAATCTTGGGTGATTTGTCACGGAGCTGGTGGAGGAATGCCACCAGCCATGGAAAAGCATGATTTAATTAACCAACACTTGTTACCTAAAACCAGAGGTGATAGTGGGCTATTGTGCTGAAACACGGGCTGGGTCTAGTTGCCCTTAAAATACTGAAAATTCTGCCTGTACTGCTTGGCAAAAGGTTAGTAACTCAAACTCTGTTCTCTTCTAATCCGGGCATATCAATCCATATCCCCGGGACCTGTGTGTCCCTAAGACCATATATATGTTTATAAAAATAGCTCCACAGGGGCTTCCAGAACTCTTCCCCAGCACTAGGACATTGTGCAGAAAAGGCAATGCCACTAATATGGATGTAAACGTGCAGACTGCCGTTCTTAAATCCTAGAACTAAGCTAGGCTCGCAGAATAGAGCTAAGCTAGCAGCTCTCAGAATAGAACGCTGACTACTCCCCACTGAAGGTCCACCACCTACCCCCCCACCCCAGGATTGAAGCACACCATACTAAGTCCTGGGAATCTGGAGGTGGTGACACCCTGGTGAAATAGGTTTGAAAGCCCGGGAACTAGACTTTATCAAGGCACTAGACGGACTTGGTCTCTGAGTGACAGACGAGTGACATCATTCAAGCTCCCGCAGGACTGGCACATAAACCAAAATGACAGTTTAGTAATTGTGTGGCGAGAAACAAAAGCCTTTAAGCGGAGTGGACACTTGTGTCACCTTGACTAGCGTGTTCTCTCCCAGGAAGACAAACGGTAACGAGGAGGCAGCTGGAGCACATGGCCTGGCCGAGGGATGCCAGAGGAGAGATGCTAATGTCAGAGGGTGTCATTGCTCCCAAATTCATGCCTTCCTTTCTCCTTTGGGGATACACTTGCCAAACAGATAGAACGGGCTGTTCCTGTGAGGTGTCTCACACTTCCCTCCCCCGCTGGGTGAGCCCTCTTCTCTGACCCCCACTCTCTCTGTTCCACACAGACATCCCGTTTTGGTTGACATATTCTATCTTTAGATTTGTTAATACCACTAGCCAGGCTCTAGCCCAACGCTGTTGATTTCTTGTGCCTGGCTTAGAAGACATCCTAGCTTTCAAGTCTTTCCCCCTTCGCCCCAGATCCCACCACGTGGGTGAGAGTGTTATAGTTAACTCATTGTTTCCCAGTTGGGCTAAATATTTAAAAATGAGGCCTGGTCCCACCTCAGGAACTTTGATTTAATTGATTCAACTTGAAGTCTAGGTACTAGATATTTTTAAAATGCTTCCCTAAAATAGGCCCAGGATTTGGAAACTTGACAATGAAGGAATTCAATTTGAGGAAAGTTTTGTAATCACTGATTTAACTCTGAATTCGGGTCGGGGCTGGGGGCAGATGCTGACAACACTGATAATCTGTGTCAGATTTTTTTTTCAAGTAACTCATTTGATGTGCATATTTTCCGTGTGTGTGTGTGTGTGTGTGTGTGTGTGTGTGTATGCACTTCATGCACAACTGGTGCTCAGGGAAGCCAGAAGAGAGAGCATCAAAGCCTCCCGGAACTGGAGTTATGGAGTTAGAGATGGTTGAGTCACGGTGTGCTAGGAGCTGAACCGAGGTCCTCTGGAAGAGCAGCAAGTGCTTCTAACCACCAAGCTGTCTCTCCAGCCCCTGTATCAGCTCTAAACAGTTGCCGGAGTTCTGCTTTGAGATCTGAGTTGTTTGAGGTCTGAAGCAGGAGCTAGTCATGGGTGCTGTGGGTCTTGTTTTATTTTTAAACTTGCATATCTGATGTTCCCTAGCTCGGCAGGTCCGTGAGCCCCAGGGATCAGCTCGTCTCCATTTCTCCAATGCTGAGACCCTGGCTTCTCGTGTGGGTGCTGGGGATCAAACTCAAGCCCCGTGTTTTACCAACTTAGAAATCTCCCCAGCCTTCCCACACGTGTGTTTACAAAGTGCTCCAGGTCCTTCTTATATGCAGCCAGGATTCAGACCCCACGATAGATAAACAATTTGTTTGACTCTTTGGTGTCCATTCTTCCTTGGATGTGGCATTGCATGGGAAGATTTAGGGCAGCGAGGGAGGGCAAGGCCTGTGGAGACAGCTGGAGCTTGTATGTATGAAGAAAACCCAAGAGATCAGGAGGATGGAGCCTGCGGGCAGAGTGTAATAGAGAGCTTCATGAGGAGTTGGTGTCTTTACATTTTGTATCTAGTTTGGACTGGGCCTAAGGATCATGAAGCTAAAATGTGCCCTATTTATTTGGTTGTTTTAACAGAGGTTTGTGAGCCTGGCTGTGTGTGAGGACAGTGTTGCTTACTGAATCCTCCTCCACAAGGAGACTTCTTTGTTTTCTAGAAGTGTTCTTCTGCCTGGCCCTCCTAGATTTTCCGCGAGTGCCCGGCTCTCTGGAGGTCTGCACTATCGTTTGGTGCATGATCTCTTTAATAGTAACAATACTTGGCAGAGAAGCAGAAGCTGGAGACCTCTAGCCGGCCATCTTCCTAAAGCAGCTAAGGATTTTCAATTTCCCTTGCGATTCCCGAGCTTCCTGTTGTCATGTCTAACCTTTCCAACGCGCGTGAGAACTCACTTGAATTTTCCCAGTGTTTGCGGCCCTGCGTGGTTGCCAGGCATCTGGGAAAGTCATTACATTCACTTTGGAAGCAACTTTGAGAAAGAAAATAGAGTCCTGGGGGAGGAAAAGGTGGTGGGCGGGGCAGAGGGCTACCCAGTGCCGCCACCCTTCCCTTTGCTGGACCTGCCGGGGATCCCATTTGAGAAGAAATGATCTTCAGTAGAGATGCAGTGGACAGAGCAGGGCCACCAGGAGAGGCTAGCAGGGGGGCTGGAGGGGACACAGCACAACTTTAGAAGTGCCATGGGCACAGCACCTGTACCCTACAGCCTTCCAGACTGCCACATCCCACAGTCCTGGCCCAAGCGTTCTTCACTGAATTCTAGTTCTCTGCATACAGGTTCTTGGATGTTGGACTTTCTTGGGTCAAGTTCACCTTAACTTATGAGTGCCCTTTGGGAAGTTTCCTTCTTAGAACCTCAGGGATGTGACTGTTTCTTTGAATGGACTCAGATGACTCTTATACAAGGGGTGAGGGACTGTGTGGATATGTGGTCCAGGAAACAGAGACAAAAGTCAGCGACCAACACTTTGCAACACTCACAGTTTGCTTTCCATAAAAATAAGGAGGTACGACAGTCAGGTGACTGCTTCTCTTAGGTCAGACTCTTTCCCAGGTGGCTCCTCTGACCCTTAAGCAAATCAGGGTCTTTTATGCTTGCTTCACCAGTCTGTGAGATGTAAGGCTGGGCTCCTGTTATGCCTGCAGTCTTCTAAGGCCATGCTGATAAGTGGGCATCCTAGCATCTGGCTGACATGAGAGGAGGGGGCATGACTGGAGCTTTTGATGTGTATGTGGTCTAGATCTTTCCACCCACAGTGGTTTCCCCCATCAGCTTTGCATATGTGCCTTCTGTAAGATCTGGCAGAGCAGGATCACGCTAAGAATTGGTTGTAATCTTCCTAAGGGTGTCACGGCAGACTTCAGGCTAGGAGAAGGCCAGTGAGCAGCATTCTGAGGCCCTGACAGCCAGATCCCAGCAACGTGAACAGAATTAAGTGTGAGCACTTTGTACAAGAAAAGTTTGAGAATGTTATTTCCCTATCAGTTTATTGTCAAGACCAAGCATAGATTCCCTAGATCCAAACTCCCTGCCACTTAGAAACACCATCTATGTTCCATCTCTTTGCCAATGAGAAGCACGAACAAGACTAAGGGAGAATGCCCATTCTATGTATTACAACATGTTCAGAAAATATGAGTGCCATCTTGTTTCCGACTTGAATCATCTTTGTTTTTGTCTTGTTTTCATTTTTCTGTTCAAAATACAGTGGTTTGGACTAAAAGATTTTTTTGTTTTGTTTTGGTTGCTTAACGCAGATGCTAGAGTTGCCACATCTCAGATCAGCGACACACACTTAACGGACACAATGATTGGCAAAGCAGTGCAGCACATGTTTGGGACAGAGGGTGGCTCTAAAGATGAGTGGAGGGGGTGGTCTTGGCATGGGCACCTGCCATGAACACATGGTTTTACATTACCTATGAGAAAAACCCTGTCTTGTACGTGTACCAGCTCCTAGAGAGAGACTTCTGCATCGTGCCTGATTCCAAGGTAACTGCAACAACCCGAGGCTCTTGTGGATGGATGGTACAGGAACCTGGGCCATCCTCACGGATCTGTTGTTCTGTTTTCCTGGTCTGGGTGGAGTTCACCCAGTGCTTGCTTGTAAAGCGTGGAGAATTTATTCTGAAACTGGGCAGAAGATGGTTGGAATGCATTGGAGCTGAGGAGAAGGAGCTTTCAGACTCACAGATGATTCGCCTCCAGCAGAAAGGGGAAAGGGAGCCAGGAGGAGTTGTGGACAGCCTGGTAGGCGAGCAAGTGGAATGTGCCTACGAAGATGGCTGGAAAGGACTGGCATGGTCACCCACCAAGTAGACGCCAAACCCTCTGTCTAGTTCATCAAGCTTGATGATGACTTCCATATTTACGTCTACGATTTGGTGAAAACGTCCTCAATGGCATCACAAACTTTGCCAAATTTGGGGAACTATTAAATGTGTAACTTGTAGACATAAAGACCAGATTGCTTTCCAGTTTAATGAAAGCTTAGATGTCCCTGTGAACCCCAATCTCCACCAGCAGAGCTGGTGTTGTTCTGAATCGTGCAGACTGATTCCAACACAAGGCATCTATGCGGGGAGTCCTCCCTCTTCAGAGTATCTGTGAGGGGAATCCTCCCTCTTCAGAGCATCTGTGAGGGAGTCCTTCCTTTTCAGAGCATCTGTGAGCGAGTCCTCTCTCTTCAGAGTATCTAGGAGGGAGTCCCCCCTCTTCAGAGCGGCTGTGAGGGGAGTCCTCCCTCCTCAAGGCATCTATGAGGAGAGTCCTCCCTCCTCAAGGCATCTGGTGAGGGGGTCCTCCCCCTTATACGAAGGCTCTCTGTTGGGGGTTACAAGAAAGGTGGTAAAAGTTAAGCTAGTATCATAGTTATTTAAATTTGCATAAGTTGTAACCATTTTCCCCATCACTTTGACACGCTGTCTTATTCTGCTGCCACAACTGCAAGCATAGTTTGTTATTTTTGTTACTGCCTTTTTTTAAGGGATTATGTATCTATAGCTACATGTCTAGGTATCTGCATCTGTCTGCCTAGGTATATATGATACATACACACACACACACACACACAGGCACACAGGCACTCACTGCTGGCACTCCTTTCCTTGTCAAGTGGGGTGGGGGTGGATAATGTTTTCTCCAGTCAACAGGAGTGCTTGACCCAAATCAGTCATATTTATAATATGACTTTGTTTAAAATTAAATTTGGGCACGGGAAGCACACAGGAACATTAAGTTGTTTCATAGGTCAGAATTCAGAGTAGCATTTCAATCTGGAGGCATTTAGCTATGAGTCCAGGTATAAATTAGCCATAAACAGTCAACGACCCACAGTAGAATTTAATAAACTGTTGAGAAATCTGGGTAAAAGGCCGCCTTCAATTCTAAGCTTTGTTTTCTATGTTTTGTTTGTTTCTTGTTTCCTTTTTTAAAAGTTATTGTTCGGTTACTCTTTAATCATAAGTACTTGTAAAATAAAGCCCAGGTCCTTGGTTCACATGGAAAAAAAATCAGGGTAAAAGCCAGACATATACCTGTAATCTCAATACCTGGTGGGGGTGGTGAGGCTAAAGGGTTGAGAGTTTGGGATAAGCCTGGGCTACAGAGCAAGACTTTGTCTCAAATGAGGAAAACAAAATTCAGGATGGACTTGAGCCAAGTTCAATCAGTCCCTAACATGGATCCCAATGTCATCAATCTCCGACTCTATTACAATCATGGGCCTATCCTAGACCAGAGTGTGGGAGAAAAATTCATCTTCAGCAACTTCGGGTCTTATTTAGGCACTTTTAGCATCACTTAGGCTCCCAGATGAATATCCCGAGTCTGACTTCCTCAGGGGTCCCCCATGCTGGCATTCTTTCCTAGATACTGTCTTCATTTCCCCTTCCCCCAGGGCTGTGTCTAGAGGATGTGTGCTATTGACTCCCTGTCTCTGGCTCCCTCATCAGCAGGCACAAAGTCTACTGCTGTTATAAAAGCAGCCTGGGTTTTCCTATGGGTATGTAGGTCTTTATTTCTCATCCTTCTCGTCGTCTACAGCTCAGTGTGCATCCCTGTTCCTTTCCCTTCTCCGTGTATGGCTCCCTCCCAGCCATGCTAAACTTTCCCAAATCATAAAGTAAAAAGAGTTTATGACAAAGAATTAAAGATCTGTGTTCTGAGTCCATACTACCTCAACTTAAATGTCTGGATAGGTTGCTTAAATATAGAGAAGGCCAGGGGAATATCTTGGTGGGTCAAGCATTTTCCTTGCAAGCATGAAGACACGAGTTGGTTCTTTAGCACCCAGGTGAAAATCAGGGCATGGTGGTGTACACTTACATCCCCAGCCCTGGAGAGGCAGGGACTGCTTATATTTGGGGATCATTAGCTAGTCAGTTTAGCCTAATCTACAAATCTCAGCCAATGAGAGACCTTGTCCCAAAAACACAAGGTAAGTGGCTCTCAAAAATGATATTTAAGCTTGCCCTATAGTCTCTCTCTCTCTACACACACACATACACACACACACACATACACACACACACACACACACTGAAAACAGGATCTCCCTTTCTACTTTTGAAAGCATATGGCTGACATGAGCCCTGGGTTTCCTCCCACCCACATGCCATTGTTATGATCTTTCCCAGCTGTGCTGAACTTTCCCATCATAAAATAGAATTGCCATAAAATAATTTGCGCCCATATGGGCTGGCGGTGTATGTGTGTGTTGCACGCGAGTGTGAGTGCACGTACCCACATGTGAACCTGTGAAGGCCTGAGAAAGACACAGAACGTCTTCTTCTATCACTCTGTGCCATAATCCCTTGATTTTGTTAAATCAAAAACTCATAGCGATCTTCCCTCAATGCTGTGGTTGCCAGTAAACACAACCATGCCCATTTTTTCTTTCTAACGTAGGTACTGAGGTCTAACTTATGCTTGTGAACAAGTGTGCTTCCTCACTGAGCCATCCTCTTACAAGTATAAGTCATGCTGGTACACTCTTCCTTCCCCAAGTTGCATAAACAATAGAAAGCAAACTGGAATGGACCTATTGAGTATATTTCAATCCAGAGGGAATCAGCTGGGGAGGTGGGGGTGGGGAGAAAACAGATAATCGGCTCCATGGCTCCTTCCTTTCCTTTACTGGCCTAGGATTGTCCCCGACGCCCTGTGAAGAGCTAAGGTGGTCGGAAGTCCTCGCCAGCCAGCAGAGCTGCATTCTAGTTCCTAGAAGGTGGAAAGAGTTCCCAGGGCTCTGCTAGTCAAAGGGCAGCCCAGCTCCCCGGGTGCTTGCAGCGTCCTTATGGGAACAGCAAAACAGAGGCTTTGCCTATGCACCGTTGTCTTCCTGAATCTTCCAGAATTATCTCGGCAAGGTACAGGCACAGGACAACCCAGTGACCTTTAAAGGCTTAGCTGATGTCATTTCCAATGCGTCAGAGAAAGAAGTCCTCTGAAAGAGAATGGGGACGGAAATGTCATACACCCATCACCCTTGAAAGTCTGGAGAGGGAATAGCGTACGGGGCTGTAGAACCCTGGCTGACTGGTTTCCCCGGGGTGAGAAAATACATATTAACGGACTGGCTGGGGGCTTTGTAGAGAAGAGCCCAAAAATCAGACAAAGGGTATCTGAAAAATAAGATACATCACTGAGATGGTCAGTTCTCTGAGATGTCTAGCATTTGATTAAACTACGAGGGTGAGGTCCTTTAAACTTTCCGTCTCCCCTGCTGTGTTCTGCAGGGCCGCTGCAGATTGCTGGCTTTGACACAGCCGTCATTCGGCCACCCATGATGGTCTGGAAGAGTCCTGCTGCTGAGTTAGCAGAATTCTTCCACGTGACTCATTGACTCTTCATCGTCACCAGCGCTAATCTAGTCAGGAAGCTCTTGGGCTGTAATGAATCTTGGATGTGATTTTATTGATTCTTTTGTGGGCTGCATGCAAAATATCTGCCTTTAGATGGAACCCAGATGTGGGCGAAGTTTCTGGTGAAACTGCAGAGTCCTTCCAGCTATGAAATGGTGTCACAGTGTTCTCTCTCAGTACGGAACTGTTTAGTCTTTGAGCTAGAACCGAAAAGCTCATGGCAACGCGCGGCTTGACATCTTAGGCGTACTGGTTCAGTTTGTGAAGAGCCAAAGTCATCCATCACGACGACGTAAGGCAACTGTCAGTGGCGAAATTGCCTGTGTCTGTCATGCAGCTATTCCTCACTGTAGTACGAGGTTAAGAGGGGGTTAGGAAGTCACTAAGTTATGTGGACTGTTGGTGCTACAAGCCTCTCGTGTTCCCACTGAGAAAGGGATTTACACAGTGGAGAACTAATGTGTACGGAGACAGGAGGTCAACCATCTGGCCAATGAGAATGTTAGGGGGAGGTTAGCCGTCTATGAATAAATGGTGATTGCTTACCTACAACACAGGCTGTGATGACCGGAAGTGGTGTGACCACTTTCTGCTCTGTGGAAAAATACAGCATAGACTCTATGCCCCTGTTGTATTGTCTGCACAGATACACATTTCCTCCCAATACTCTTGTGGATGGAAGGCTAGGGCAATATAGGTTTCAGAGTGGAAACAAAATATGCCAATGTAATTCAGATTTTGAAAATCCAAGGTGAATCTTGGTGGTTCAGCATTAGAGACATTGCCCCAACCTTCCCAGCAAGTTTTGTTATGGAACAATATTTTACAATGTGGAAAGTAATATCTATCTAGCAGCTGGTCATGGGACTTCTAACATTTGCAGTGCAGGAGGGCTGCTAAGACTATTTGCTTTATTGTACCCATTTGGTGTTTTGGTAAATTTAATTTCTTTTATAGCAAGTGCTAAGTCTGAGGCGATTGCTTTAACGTGTGTAAAGGAAATGTTAAATTGAAATAAAGAGGTTTTCCAAAGTTTGCCTCTCTTTGAATAGAACCATGTGATGCATCTGTTCATAGGGTGTTGGCGGTAATTGATAAATCCAGACAATAGTAATATATAAAACTTTAATAGAAAATTCCAACTCACGAATCCAAAGTTCCAGCGCGTGCCGGGGAAGCAGCCCAGCCGCCCCTGTTACTACAATAGGGAAACAGATTAGTTCTGGTTGCTTTGTTAATATATTTGAATATTTGCTCCTAATAAACAGTCATAAGTGATTTGAAGCCTTTTCTTTTCTTCCTCCTATGGAAAACCAGCGTCCTCTCTAAAGCGAATGTGGCTACAAAACCGACTGACGTCAAGAGCGTCCGAACAGTAATGGTTAGAATAGTGGCCTGGTAATGTGTTCAGCTTAAGCAGGACAAGCAACATAGCAACGGGGAAGACAGATTCATTCTGATGTCAAACCAACAACACCATAGGGAAAAGCAAGGTCTCGTTCTAATGCTATACAAGGAACTAAAATATTAAAGGAGAAGATTTATTCTTTGTCCTAAAATCCACGATGTAAACTGGATCCTGAGCCTCCCTTTTATTGTGACGTTTGGAAAGCTCTTGGGAACTGACATCCTACGCTGGAAATCCTGAAGGAATGGACGTTAACGGGCTTCGCCAGGCAGGTACACATGTTCTCAGGTTACCTGGCAACATTTGTAGCTGGTGGATTGACTGCATCACTTCCTGCAGGACAAAGCTACCCCTAGATGAACTCTGGGGCTGAATGCAATGCATGGGAAAATTCCTTTTGAATGTTTAGAGTGCAGTGCATTCTAAATTAAGGACATGTTATTATAAGTCACATGTACACAGGATGCACTACAGTGGTTTGGGACTCATTTTTATGTGAAAATTGCTGTGGTATTTATTATAAACTAACTTGATCAGGTCAGATATCCCCTGTCACTGACCCTGAATAAGGAGAAATTAAAATTTGTTAGCTGCAACTTTGTTTTCAGATACCAGAAACCCACACCTAAGCAAAGATTCTAAAGTAGATGGAGAATGTATTGTTGTACTCGGTCAGTCTTTCCTTCTGCCAGTCCATCTGTCTGTCTGTCTGTCTTTCTAAGTTGGCCTCATCTTTGTAACTAACTTTAAGAGGTGGGAAAGATGGCACTTTGGTCAGTGTCCTCTAGAGAAACAGTCAACTGTCTATGTGTATGTATGTTATGTACTGGGTAGATTATGTCAACTTGACACAAGCTAGAGTCACTGGAGAGGAAGGAGCCTCAATTAAGAAAATTCCTCCATAAGACAGGGCTGTATACAAGCTTGTAGAGTATTTTCTTAATTAGTGTTGATAGGGAAGGGCCCAGCCCATGGTAGGTAGTGCTTTCTCTGGACTGGTGGTCCTGGGTTCTTTAAGAAAGCAGGCTGAGCAAGCCATGGGGAGCAAGTCAGTAAGCAGCACCCCTCCAGGGCCTCTCATTAGCCCCTGCCTTCAGGATCCTTCCCTGTTGAATGGAGTTTCTGACCTGACTTCCTTCAATGAACAGTAATGTGAAATCATAAGCCAAATAAAGTCTTTCTTCCCCAAGTTGTTTTGGTCGTGGTGTTCCATCACAGTAATAGTAACTGTACCTAAGACACTGTGTGCATACATTTACATGATATATTTTAAGAAATTGGCTCCCAGGATTATAGGGGATATAGATGCAAATTCCACTAGACTGGAAAGCCAGGCAAAAACATTTAAAGTTGAAAGCCCACCAGACTGCAGAATTCTGTCTGACTTGAGAAAAGTCAGTGTTTCTTCTATACAGACCTCCGCCTGACTGGGTGAGCCCTCTGTCTCATCATGGAACGCAATCGCCTTTCCTGAACCACAATTGCTTAAGTATTAGTCTCATTAAAATGCTAAGAATGATGTTTGCTCCTGTATCTGGGCATCATGATCCAGGCAACCTGGCACCTAACAGTAACCGTCATAGGTAGATGGTTTTCAACCACCCCAAGTCAAATGAGTAGCACAAGCACAGAAGTAAAGCTTTTTACTCAAGTAACCATATACCAATCTTCCTGTGACCTTGATGGTATCCCCTGGCCAACCCTAGGTCAACCCTTATTATGATTGATAGCCCCGATTAACCTCATGGAGGGATGGAGAGGCTTTTGCACATGCTCTGTAACCATTCTGTTGTGTTATCCCCTGACCAGCTGACCACCTGGGGCATAGAAAGTTATCCTGTGAATGGGTTGTTGCTGTGGAAAATTTTAGTCTATGCAAAGTCACATGGTGGGGAAAAGGTATGTGGGACTAACAGCCATGGAGTAAGGAGTATGCGGTAGGGAACAGCCATGGAGTAAGGAGTATGCGGTAGGGAACCAATCCTTATCCCATAGGAGAAGAAAATGGGTTTCAGCTATGTAGCCCATGACACATCCATTGCTCACAAGATGAAGTCACAGCAATAGGCAAATGCCTGACAGCAGGAGAGCTGCCCCAGTTTGCTTCCTGTTGCCGTGTGTGTCTTGGTTACTTTTTCTTTTATTGCTCTGATAAAACACCATGACCAAGGCAACTTATAAAATAAATTGTTTAATTGGGCTTTGAGTTATAGAAGATTAGAGTCCATGATGTTGGAGCAATGCCATGGTGCCTGGAAGAGCTGAGCGCTCACATCTTGCTCAAAAATCAGAAGGCAAAGCAGACACACCAAGAATGGCACGAGCCTTTTGAAACCTCAAAGATTCCACCAACAAGACCCCACCCCCTAATCCTTCCCAAACAGTTCCACCAACTGGGGAAGACGTAATCAAACATATGAGCCCATGGGGGCAATTTTCATCCAAACCACTACACTGTGCTTAGCACAATGACCAAGAACAGCTTGGGGGAGGGAAAGTGTTTATTGCAGCTTATGTTTCCAGGTCACACTCCGTCACTAAGAGAAGTCGGGACAACAACTTAAGACAGGAACTGAAGCAGAAGCCATGGATGAACACGGCTTACTTACTGGCTTGTTCTCGGACTTGTTCAGGTAGCTTTCTTATGTAACCCAGGACAAACTGCCTAGGGACGGCACCATCCACAGTGGGCTGGGCCCTCCTATATCAATTGCCAAGAAAATGTCACACACATTTGCCCACAGGGCATCTGATTTAGACAATTCTTCAGCTGAGATTTTCTTTCTTTCTGGAAGACTTTAGAGTGTGTTGAGGTTTCAGTGAACACGAACTAGGACAGGTACTGTTCCCAAATTATTTGGAATCTTTCTTAGTTAAATTATAAGGCTCCCCAGATTTCAGTGTGTATAGTGGAAGATCAGAGGAAGTGTAATTATTTTTTCTGTGTTATTAGCTATATATAGGTACATTTGGAAAGTAATTTAAATTTACTATTGATCTCTACTTAAAAGAGATATGAATACTGATGAGTTTATTTCCAGCCATTTGTACTGGATATGTGAAATATGCTTACACCTAAACTAACTGTAACAGAAACTATAAGCCAGCAGTGCTCTCTCAGGGGAAGGAGCTTGAGATGCAGTAACATATTCACTGCACAAATAACTTATCCCTGTACTGCTTTGTGAATTCCAATCTTCCCTCTCCTGCTGGGATCCATTTTTGTGAGTCATTTCATTCATTCATTTTTGAATATGTATAATTTCCCAGGTTCTGGATGATGCTAGGGATATATGGATGAGTAGAACAGGCAAGATTCGCAAGAGCCAGGAGGACTTCAGCTTGGGTACTTGTATCCAGCCTCACTTGGCCCCCTCTGATGCCCTTAGCTTCCTTCACCCTATTCCTTTCATCTTGCAATGTTTATTTATAGTTAAAACTACTAAAACCCTTTTTGGAAGAAGAGAGAATATAAATGAGCTAACAGTTCTCATTTTGTGGTGTGAGTTTGTCTATTTTAGCCAATGCATTTTGTTATCTCAATAAAACACCTCATTAAATAATTTTTTTCACCAATGTTGCATTTGTATGGCTGGGGCAGACTGAGGGGCCACTGATAGTGGCACTGGGATTTGTCTCTACTGCATGTACTGGCGTTTGGGGATCCTTTTCTCTTTGGATGTATACCTTGCTCAGCCTAGATATAGTAGGGAGGGCCTTGGACCTTCCACAAAGCAAAGTGACTTACCCTCTCTGAAGATTAGATAAGAGTGGGGTGGGAGGATGTGTGGAGGGAATAGGAGGAGGGGAGGGAAATGGAATTTGGATTGGTATTTTTTTTTTAAAAATCTAATAAATAAAATAATAATAATATTTTTTCAAGCAAGATTAAAGGTAGACACATAAACTGAGTAAAACCCATCTAATTTGTCTGTCTAGATGCTAAGTCCCAGAGTGGGAAGAATCAGATGTGCAGGCCCCTTAAAGGGATGTGGAGCACAAATTCTAATTGGTCTTAAAAGTAAAAGCGCAGAGTCCTCTATGGGGGAGGGGGGAAAGCTGAAGGAGCAGAGAAGAAGAGCGGCAGCCACTAGAGTTCTCACCTCTGCCAATGCTCAGACCAAAGGGGCGATCCTACGCCTGCAAATCCTCAGACTGCATCTCAGACTGAGTCCTCAGACTGCCCTGAGGATATAGCTCCTGTCTCTACCTCCCTAGTGCTGGGATTAAAGGCATGGGATCCCAAGTGCTGGGATCACTTTTGTGTGAGCTCTGTTTCTCTTTTAGACAGACTCAATCTTGTGTAGCCCAGGGTGGCCTTGAACTCACAGAGATCTGTCTGCCTCTGACTCCCAAGTGCTGGAATTAAAGGTGTGTGCCACCACTGCCTGGCCTCCATGGCTAACTAGTAGCTTAGCTGATCTTCAGGCAAGCTTTATTTGTTAGATCACAAACAAAATATCACCACAGGGAAGCTTCTCAAATTTAACACCAGATACCTCTTCCATTTATTCACTACTGCTTTCGTTATTTCTAACAAAACCACTGAACTAATTAAATTTTACTACTTGAGAGAAGCCCAAGTTTGTCCACATTCTGTGTATTTATTTTTTCCACTTTCATGCATTCTTTTTATTAGACCATTTAACTTTACATAATGAGAACTAATGAAAGATGAAAATCATCAAAATCTCATATGGCTTTTAAAAATGCTTTTAATGGACATTTTCTTTTAAGAAATATAATGATCATAAACCTTTATCACTGAATTACTTTTATTATAATGTTACTCAAATAATGTAAAGCGAGATATAAACTCCCAAAGTTTATAGTTATTACATAGTTATAAAGCTGAAACAAGCTATAAATGAAATAAAATAAAGCTATTAAACTGAAATATTCAGATGGGCTATTTCAGTATGATGGGCAAGGATATTTTGTTGAAACTAAATTTCAGAAGCTGTCTAATGGCCGACTTTCTTGTTCTTTTTTTCTGACTTCAATTGTACTAATGTGATTTTAGTATGACTAATACTGTTTCCCTAAGAATACATTTCAATCCAGTGTTTCTCAACCTGTGGGTCAAGACCCTCAGGGGCTGCATATAAGCCATCCTGCATATCAGATATCTGCATTCAACTTGTAATGGTGAGAAAACTTCAGTTATGAAGTAGCAACAAAATAATTTATGGTTGGGGGTCACCACAACATGAAAAACTGTATTAAAGGGTTGCAGTATTACAAAGGTCGAGAACGACTGTCTCAAGATAATCTTTGTAGCACAAATAATAAAAACCCAGAGACAGATATTGGGGTTCAACCAATCAGAAAAGCAAAGCATCCAGCCACTAGAAAGATCTTACTTACCTCTACCAAGACTCAGACAAAAGGACGATCCTGCAACCCTCTCCACCAACCTCAGACTCCACACTCCAGTGAGTTCCTGTCTCTTCCCCTTTATATTCCTCTCTCTGCCCAGCCATATCGCTCCTGTCTCCACCTCCCTAGTGTTGGGATTAAAGACATGGGATCCCAAGTGCTGGGATCGCCTTTGTATGAGCTTTGTTTCTCATTTAGACAGATTCAATCTTGTGCAGCCAAGGGTGGTCTTGAACTCACGGAGATCCATCTGCCTCTGTCTCCTGAGTCCTGGGATTAAAGATGTGTGCCACCACTTCCTGGCCTGTATGTCTGATAAGTATGGCTACGTTGTCCTCTGATCTTCAGGGAATCTTTATTCATTAAAATACAAATAATATACCACTATAGGTCTTAACTTCATTGATTGATTGATTGATTGATTGAGATAGGGTTTCTCTGTAGCTTTGGAGCCTATCCTGGAACTCACTCTGTAGATCAGGCTGGCCTTGAACTCACAGAGATCTGCCTGAGATCTGCCTGCCTCTGCCTCCTGAGTGCTGGGATTATAGGCGTGTGCCACCACCGCCTGGGAGATCTTAACATTTTAAAGACTGTTTTTCAGCTCTGCAGTGTTTCACTTCATACATAATCAAAGCCATGTGGTGATATTTCATTTGTATTTTAATAAAAAAAAAAAGCTTGTCTGAAGATCAGAAAGTAAGACAACCGCACTAATCTGCCTTTCAGACCTGACAGCGGTGACACACACTTTTAATCCCAGTAGCCACACTAGTTGTCATAGAAACCAGGAGGTGGTGGCGCACATCTTTAATCCCAGCCCTAGAGAGGAATATAAAACGGGAGGAGACAGCTCTCAGCTCAGTCTCATTCTGAGAACTCAGGAGGCAGGATGGCCATTTTGGACTGAGGGAGAGTTAAGAGCCAGTGGCTGGCTGCTTTGCTTTTCTGACCTTCAAGTTGAGCCCCAATACCTGTCTCTGAGGTTTTTATTAATCATGCGGCAGAACTGTCACTGTGAAATCTGTGAATCCCAACTTTTCCAACCAGTGCAGTCAAACCAATCTATCTAGACAATGGAGCCTTTGAAAGGGGCGTTAGTGGGACAGCTGACTGCCAGTTGGCTAAGGTGTAGAGAAAACCCTTTGCTTCAAGTTTACTCTTACGCTTGCTGCTAATGGGATTCTGCGAGCTGGCGACATGACGGTGGGATCTGCTTATAAGAGCGGTGGGGCGGATTCTTTTGAATGTCAGACTTGGGCCGTGGATCAGTGAGCTCACCTTCTCAGCTCCTGAAGCACTTCATGGGTGTACTCAGATGTTTGCATGGCTCTGATAATTTCATTTTCTAAACATTACCATTGAAATTAATACATAATATTTCTTTGGGAAAGGAAAAGAAATAAAGACTGTTGCCAGACTCTAAGAAATGCACAATTTGAGAAATATCACTAAAGAGAATACTTCATGTCAGGTAAACTTCTGTAAGATAGAGCCACAGTGACACAGGCAGAGATAAAGTGGAGGTAAATCAATAGGTCAAGTCATTCAGAAGAGAACTGAAATGACTGTCCTTTGGGTTTGGATTTCAGTGAAATTATTTGTTGTGGGGGCGGGCTTTACGATTTCCTATGCTCAGGCCACCAGCCAGTGTATCAGTCAACTTCCTGTTACCTGCGAGACGTAGGACTCTCAGCTGCTTCTCCAGCACCACATCCGCCATGCTCCCTGCCATCATAATAATAGTGGACTGAGCCTCTGAAACTGCAAACGAGAAATCCCAAATAAATGCTTTTCTTTGTAAGAGTTGCTGTGGTCATGCTGCCTCTTCACAGCAATAGAAACCCTAACTAAAAGACACCATGTGTAGTGGTGCAGTGGTGGTAGCTGATTGCAAAATACATAAATAAATAAATAAAAAGCCAGTGTAAGAGGAAGAGTCGAGCTCTGAAGAAAAATGTTTCTGTTCTTTGGTATTCCTTGGGGGAGCAGATCCTGCTAGTTTCTTTGACTAAGTGTATTTGGAGAATAAAGACTAGAATGTCTGTAGAAAGGGAAAAAAAAAACATGGATTTAATCGCATTTCATCTCAATTCTCCCACATGGTATATTAGGAGACATATAAGTTCCTGTCTTGCCTTTTCTCTGTTCTCATACAACCATCAGCAAAGACCTCAGGAAGTCTGACCGCCTCTTCCCAGCCGCAAGCTTGCAATTCTGCTGCAGGGGCCAGCAGCGCTTTCCCCAATCCAAGTCAGTACTGACACTTGCCACCTGGCTGCAAATTGGGCTGCCAGTCACTAGCTCCTCCCTGGAGTTTAATTCCTTGAGAGACTCACAGAACCCAGGGAAACACATTTACTGGCTTGTTATAGAGGCATGTGTAAAGGACACAGACAAGAGAGAGCGAAGGGGGAATCTCCACCCCATTTTGGGTGTGCCACCCTAGAGGGACCTCTCTGCATCCAGTTGCCCCAGTAACTCTGTCCTCTTCAACTGTATGGAAATACCATACGATTGCCTAGGCCTGACCGTTCGCAGGCTGTGTCCTCCCTGTGCAGAGAGTTCCTCTCTCCCGGACTCTGGGGAATGAGGAAAGTCTTGTGACGTAATTGTAGACTAAGTAGGTCAGAGTTAGTTATGAGACGGATGCTGTGGATGCAATCCAAAATGTGTTCATCATTGTACCATAACAGTAAACAAAAAACAATAGACCTTGGAGGGGATGACACCTGTGTGCTTCACTGGGGCAGAACAGGATGACCCCATGTCGTGTATAAATGCTTTGATGGTGACGATCTCAGGGAATCCCGGTTTCTTTGTCTCATTCATAAAGGGAAGTTAAAATGGAGCCAGAAGGGAGCTCCGGGACAATTTTAGTAGTTTGAAAAGGAGGAGGAGGAGGAAGCAATGGCAACAACAGCAAAAGCAGCATCAGGGCAGGCAGGCTATAAATCTCAACAACTGTCAGGAAGAGAGAGAAGGAAAGGGGAAGAAAAAGTAATGCTTTTGAGGTGGGATCTGAGAGAGCAAGCATGCTCAGCAAGGCAGGTCCTCAGCAACCGCACAGCAGAGGGGCTTCTGAGCCAGAAAGGTTGGTGTGTTTGAGAAGCACACAGCCCAGCGTATTAAAGAAAGCACAGAACCCAGAGTATTAAAGAAAGCACACAGAGGCTTTTGAGTTATCCAAAGGTGATGGCGAGAGGCAAAAGGAAAAACTAGCTTAGTGCCAGGGCTACAGATGAGATCTGCACCTTAATCCAGGATGCTGTGCTCCGGGACAAGGAGTTATCAGCGGTACATGGCTAGAAACAGAAACGGAGACAGTTCCTTAAGAAAGGGACAGAATTCCTGAGCATAGAAGCAGGCTCATGAGTGAAGGGAAGAGACCACGAAGTGTTGGTCCACGGAGTGTGGATCCCTTTACAGTATATCTACATAGCACCTGCCTCTCCTATCTGTTTTTTGTTCTTGTTTTTAGTTACAGTCTTTTGAGACGAGGTCTCGACTATATAGCTCGGTCTGGCCTGGAACTTGCTCTTTAAATCAGGCTAGCCCCGAAATCACTGAGGTCCGCCTGCCTCTGTCTCTGGGTTTTATTGGAATTAAAGATGTGTGTCACCATGCCTTGCTCTCTCCTATTTGTATTGCTCAGGCTTTTCTTGCACAAGTTCAGTTCATTAGATGAAGTCCTGGCAGGAAAGGCTTCTACAAACTGACTTCCTTCTAATGTTAACCTTGATTTCAGACTCTGGTCTCTGCTCTTCTGCTACAGTGATGGGAGTGAAAATATAAACACTAAATTTTATTTGGGGTCTCAGGGGTTCGAAACACAGTTTCTCTGTGTAGCCCTGGCTGTCCTGTAACTCACTCTGTAAACCAGGTTTGTTGAAGCAACCAACTTTGGCTAAGGCCTAGAGTAACTGACAGACCATTTCCAGAGGCAGGAAAATTTTGAGAACCATCTTACCCTGTCTTGTCAAGGTTTGGCAGTCTTTTTCTTGTATCCTGCTTGTCCAGTCTGGACATCGTTCACTTTGTCAGTGGTCGAGGCATGGGCAGTTCCTTGCCCAAAGGCCAGTTGTGCCAAGAAGAAAACAAGCTCCCAGTGGAGTGTCTTCAGTGCTCAACATTCTCTCAGAAATAGATCAGTGTTGCCAGGAGCAATGGTGTCTCACATCAACAGAACCCTAAGTTATTTAAATGCCATGTTTTACAGATCTTTGAAGTGATTAAAGATTACCTATGTATGTAGAATACAATCTCTATGTATCTAAAGGATCTAATTAATCTGACTATAAGTATAGAAAACATGAATGACTATTGACCTATAATACTTAATACCTATATAACTTAACTCCTTCAGCCAACAGCCCAGTTGGGCGTGGTCTCATACTATAAATGTTAAGGTAAAGCATGCTTGCTCTCTCTCTCTGGCTGCTGGATTCAGTTCCTGTTTCCTGTTCATGCAGAGGACTGTGATCTGTGAGTCTACCCCTAAACAAAAATCCTTCGTTATACTCAATTCTGAGCTAACATAGGATTTCTTTTTAGCATCTGTCTTCATCTGGCACCCAGTGTGAGGCTGGTATCTTAAAGACTATTGACTTAAGGAGCTCCCACAACACAGGGTGGCCTTGAAGTCAGAGATCCTCCTGCCTCTGCCTCCTAAGTGCTTGGATTAAAGGTGTGCACCACCACTGTCAAGACTCAAATTCTTTTTTTTTTAATAAAGAGCATATCATTAGTAAATGACTTGCAAAGAAGATGGGCCAGATAACAAAAGCACGAGGTGCGGGGGGGGGGGGGGTAGGGCTTGGAAAAGATATTTAGATATTTGGAAATGACAGAAACAGGATGACTGCTTAAATATATGCCGTGGCAAAACACACCATTGCTGTTGGGAGCCACAGGGTTTGTCAGCTTATGGGACAAGGAATTGATGGGTCTCTGAGCACTATTTTGATGAGTGACAGCTAGTAACACCATTTGCCAGTTTGGAGAACTTTTATGCTATGTTTCTGATAAAGAGGCAGGAGTTGTGTTCCTGTGCACACCAACTGCTAGAGCTGGTGGAGGGGTTCCCTCTCCAAACACTCCCCAACAGTTTTGGCCCTCAGAGCTCGAGGGGCCATGAAAATATCTCGAGCACCTGGAAGGATTTGAGAAAAAAGACCTTGTCCTTTTGAGCATAAAGATCCCTTTCATTCTTACAAACAAAACCAGACCCTAAAGCCCTAAGATCCCTCACCCATAGGAAGCTGAGGCAGGAGGACTGCTGTGAATTCAAGGCCAGTATGGGATACATAGCAAAGCCTATCTCATCAAAAAAAAAAAAAAAAAAAAAACAAAACAAAACAAAATACCACATGATAGCTTTATTTTTAGTATCTATGCTTTGAGAAAATGTCTAGGATCCTTAAACTTTGATGAGATTCATAATGAATTATACATCACAAAAGGCCATAATTAAATCACAATTATAAGGGTGTATTTATTTGTTCCCCTCCAACATATGACAGACTTGGTTTTCATTCTGTCTAAAGCAACAGCTCTCGTGGATGCAAACCAAAGGCTCCATCATGCTCCCATCAATCCCTGGAAGTCTTTTATTTACAAACTGGGGAAAGCTGCTGCAGGGGAATTACACTCCTGGCTCTTGTTTTAGCAGTCTTGCCAAATTATTGTCCAGCCTACCCTTGAAATGCTTTAGTGACAGGAAACTCACTATTGAAGGAAAATACTGTCTTTGAACCGCCCCCACAGACATCACTGTCTTGAACTTATTCTCATTTCCTTAGGTGGCTCAGGCAAGTCCCACCCCTCTTGCAGATGACATTCCTCTGAAAACTGTGGACAACGTTGATATCTTCCATGTTTCTCTTTTCCAAGGCATCCTTATTCGGTCCCATGGAGTGATTAGGAATTAGTGTTTCCTTGATGTTGCTTTTTGACTATTTGAAGCTCTTGTGCTGACTCTGCCTCCGATCCACCCTCTTCTGCTTCCTGCCATCTTCTTTGCCCTTTTACCTCACCTCATTGTCCTGAACATTTGTTCTCTGGACAACTGCTCACTGTGCCCCATCAAGAGCTGCCCCACGAGGGCAGAAAATACACACACACACACACACACAACAGTTTGCTTCTCTGTGTCTCAGAACCAGAGTTAAAAGGTGGATCTCTGTCAGTTCGAGGCCAGACTGCTCTACATAGTGAGTTCCAGGACAGTCAGAGCTACATAGTGAGACCCTGTCTTGAAAAGCAAAAAAAGATAAAATAAAATTAAAATAAAAGAAAGAAGAAGCTTTCCCAATACCGCTTCCAACCTTACTTACCTAACTTTGTCTTAGGGAGTGAGGTGTGCGGCAGGGGCAGGGCTGGGACCGGGAGATCTGAGTTCCAGTCCTGGTGTTGCCTCCATAGTCTTGAGATGCACCTGTGGCTGCTCTGAATCAGGTTCAGAAAGCCAGCAGCAGAATCAGATGCCGCTGTTTCGCTCCTCGCGGGTCATCTCACTGCTTGCACATCCCACCACACTCTACCGCAAGAAGCACGGTGACAGTGAGTTTAAGTTGCTCTCTGACCTCCTTGACTCCGCAGTGCCTTGTTCTTTTAACAAGCTTGTTTTGTTCACACCCTGATTCTCTGGTTTGCTTTTTATCATTTTCCTTCTGTATCACACGGTGACAGGAACAGAGCAGGCAGGCTCTTTGTTCTAAATCTTCTCAGTCTCCTTTCCCTCCATCATCAACCATAATCATGTCTTTGTCCATCCATCTTTCCTTCCAGTCTTGAAGGATGATTTATATTCCATTCTTTCTAGACCTGGAGTCTAGGAGTCTTGGTCCTTATTTCATTGCTCATCTCTTTTCATCCTCTTACTCTTCACTGGCATTCCATGATCCCCCCCCTCTTCCATCTATATGCTTAATTTCCATCATTCTTAAATAAATACTCACATCCCCTTGGTAGACATGCCCTGATTCCTTCCTGTTATGTGACTCTATTCCAGGAATATGTGAGAAAATATCTACTCACGACCCTAGATGGATAAGAGAAGACAGACCAAAGTATAGATGCCACCAAAGTCCAACTCGATGGACCAATAGCTTTTACTGGCGTGAATTAATGAAATATGTGTGAGAGGTTACTTCAAGAGCAAAAATGACCCTTTAACAGCTGCCATCACCAAAAGACCAACCCATTGTGGGTGCCAGCTTAGGAAATCCTGAGAACCTGGAGAACATTGTACAACCTGAAGGCAGCTCAACAGGTAGGAGGGTGTCTCTTCTGGGCAGTTCAGCTGCCTTTCTGAGAACATCTCTCAGCAGTGCTTACTGTCCATATGTGCTTGGGGGGGGGGGAACTTAATGAATTTGTTCAACTTCAGGAACTTCCTGAAGCTACTGTGTTGTTTACTTCCTGTACTTAATGAGCTTCCCAGTAGAATGGGACATTTTACCTCCCTTTAGGACACTCTGTTGCTTTACCCCCTTTGAACAAACCTGTGTCTTAAGGAGCATCCCTTTAAGATCGATGGTTTTATCTTGGAGAAAGTTGCTATGTATCATTTTCCTGTTTAATATTGCTAGTGGCCACTACTGGTGTCTTACAGCTTCCGTCCTCGCTTTACCCCATCTCAGTGGGTACAGGCCCTAGAATCGGGCTTTGTCCCTTATTCTGCTTAGCCTCCTTCCTCACACCACAGTTACCTGCAAAGCATCAAATGTCATGTCCCCTGCCTGTGAGCCCAGCAGCTTGGTTGACTCAAGCCTGATTTTTCCCCCACACACTTGGAGCCTGTTCCCGTGTTAGCCCTGCTTTGGTATGGCATTTATCCTCAAATCTGTATGTCAGTAATGTGTGAGAACTGGGATAGTTTGTAGGTGAGTAAGTCATGGGAGCTCAGCCCATTCACGAAGTGATGGACTGTGATGAGGACTGTGTTTATTGTAATGATGATGATGATGATGATGATGATGGGATAACAATAAACTCTGTTGACGCCTGCTTGCTTTGCTGTCCCATGTGATATCATCTGCCATGTTGTAATGCAGTAAGAATGTCCTCTTCAGAAGAGGAAATGCTGGGGAGATATCAGCACTGTGATCTTGGCTTTTCCAGTTGTCGGAGTTATAGGAGATAAATTTCTGTTGTTTATAAGTCTTGGTATTTTGTGATGGCAACAGAACAGGAAACAGATCTGGACAGGACTATTGGTGAGGTTCTGCTGCTCGCAAACAGATGTTTCTGACACAGGCAATTCTGTGGCTATGAAAAGAGCAAAGGCAGCTGGAAGGATGTCTCAGCCATCAAGAGCACTGACTGCTCATCCAGAGGACCTGGGTTTGGTTCCCAGCACCCACATGGCAGCTCACAACTGTCTGTAACTCCGGTTCCAGAGGATCCGACATTCTCACACACACACACATGCAGGCAAAATGCACATAAAATTAAATAAAGTTTAAAAAGGAAAAGAACAAAGGCTTGGAGGTTCCATAAATGTGGGTTCATACTCTTGCCTTGCTATTCTGCTGGACTTGGACAGTCCTGAGGTCTCTGAGACTCACTTTTCTTATTTTTAAACCATACTCATATTGCTTTGAGGGTCAAAGGGGACAATGGATTTGAAGCCACATGGAAAGTACTTATGAGACGGTAGGTCTCATGAGAACGAGTGTCTCCCTTCTGCAGATGACTGACACGCTGGTCATCCTGACTTCCAGCCCATCTCTCCAAACTGTTTCCAGAGCAGAGGCTTCTGTTTGTCTCTTTCTCTCCCCGGGAGCTGTATGGTGAGACTGGGTGAATATGCAACAGAGCCCCTGACAGCTTCACCCCTTCTCGCTCCACTCCTACATAGAGCCACTCGGATGGATACTGTGTTCCTTCCCACAGTTTCTGCTCTGTCTATGAGGACCATACTATCCTCAGCTGTACGGTAGATAATATCTCACAGTGTAGCTATTATGACTTCTTGACCCCGTTACAATCTCAGCTTATGAGCTGGTGGTGTAGCGAGTGGCAGAGCGTTTGCCTATCATGCACAGGGCCTGGGCTCAATCCATAGTACTTGAAAAATAAAATGAACCTTACTTACTTTCTACTAAGTCAAACTCAATTCTTCCAGGAATTTAGCCTTCTTCACATCTCTCTTAGCAAACAATTCTGCAAATTGACCTAAAATCTCCTAATGTCAATACAGTTCCCTCAAACTCCTTTCTACTTCTGGTACAATGCCATAGTTTAGACCAGAATAGTTCGCAAAGGCCTATGTACTAAAGGCTTGGATGCCAGCCAATGGCAGTATTGGAAGGTGGTGGAATCTACAGGAGATGAGGTCTCGTGGGAGAAAGCTAGGTTCTTGGAGTCATGCTCTTTAAGGGGATATTAGCATCCCAGGTCCTTCCTTCTCTCTCTGTGCTTTCTGCTGCCATGAGGTGACCATGTCCTCTTCCATAGCTCCCCTCCATGGTTTACTGTGCTGGCTGAGACCAGTGGTGCCTGGTGCCCACTGAAGTCAGAAGGGGGCATCAGATCTCCTGAAACTGGAGTCACAGATGGTCGTGAGCCACCATGCGGGTGGTGGGAATCAGATTTGGGTCCTCTGCAAGAGCAGCCAGTTCTCTTACCCACCGAGCCCGTCTCTCCAGATTCATTTGAAGTTAATTTATCTCATGCATTTTTTTATGTTGGGTAACTGAATAATGCAAGCAATGGCACGCACATCAACCGACTGGCAGTCCATTGCAGTGCCTACAAACTGCTGGCTCCCTGTCTTAGTCAGGTTTTCACTGCGGCCACAAGATTCTTGAGGAAAGTAATTTAAGACAGTGATTGTTTATTTTGGTCCACGGTTTCAAAGGCTTCAGTCCACAGTTGGCTGGCTCTGTTGATCTGGGGTGTGTAAAACAGAACATCATGGCACAAGAGCTGGGCGGGGCAGAGATGTGTAACCCAAGGCTGAGGAAGCATGCAGACTCCTTTCGCTCCTGTTCCATCCGCGTTCCCACCTGAGCAGACCGTGCTGCCTACATAAAAGCAAGTCCACTCCTTATCCCATTGCTCCAACATGTTAACCATCTTTGGAAATGTCCTCATAAGCACACCCAGAAGTATGCTTTAGTAATATCCTAGGCAGATTTCAATCCAAAGTTATCAAGACTACACTCATTAACACCAGACTCAGATTGTATATGCATGGCATGTGTGGGCATGCCCAGCGGTACCTGACTCTCCTTATCCCCTTTCCTCCTCCTTCTCCTCCTTCCCCCCTTCCTCCTCCTTCTCCTCCTTTCCCCCTTCCTCCTCCTTCTCCTCCTCCTCTTCCCTTTCCCCTTCTCCTTCCATTTTGTTTTGGCTTTTGATGTTGTTGTTAGATACAGGGTTTTTCTTTATAGTCTTAGCTATCTTGGTATTCACTCTGTAGACTAAGCAGGCCTCAAACTCACAGACTTCCACCTTCTGAGTGCTGGGGTTAAAGGTGTATGCCACCACTGCCCGGCTTCCTTCTCGCTCCTGTGATCACTAACTCGGCAACTGGAACCACCTCACAGCTAATCTCAAAACATAGACGCAGTTATCATCCACCTTCTCTTTTCCTGCTGCTCCATCTTCCGTCCTCCATCTCTCCGCCCAGCGGTTGTTTTCATTTGTTCTTTTCCGTACTTTCGCCTGTCTTCTTCACATGCTTACAGTGTCTTCCTCTCCAGGAAACCCGTTTCCTCCTAGCCGCCCTGCAGCTAGAACCAGAACACTCTTTCTGAGGAGAACTCATACAGTCGCCTGCCAAGATGCCTTGACATAGGTCTTCTGCCAAAAGCAGGCGCGGGCCAGCCCATGACCTCTACAATCGGGCTCCACCTTATTCTCTCATGCTCCCCCCTTGCACAAAGCCCCCCAGATCCAGGCAGAGCGGCCTGTGGCCTCCGTTTAGTTTGTAATTCCAGTTTATCAACTGATCATTTTTACTGTCTCCTCTGCCAAGTAGCCCAGACCCACTTGAACTGTTTGGCATATGTAGTGATTCGGTCCCAGAAAAATTCCTCTGGTGGCTATTTTTAGTCATTAAATGACAAACACTCTACGCTTTAATCATAGAGTTTATAAAATGTCGGAGGAAAACTATAACTATCTGCTGGCATCTCAGCAATGTTTTCAAGAGTCGTGGCATAATGATATTAGCAGAGCAGCCCTGAAAATTTCCTACCGAACCAAGGGAAGGGACTAGCAGAGATATATGTTGTTGTATCATGACTTCTTCCATCTTACAAAATGTTTCTTTTTTGGGGGGGGGTTCGAGACAGGGTTTCTCTGTGGTTTTGGAGCCTGTCCTGGAACTAGCTCTTGTAGACCAGGCTGGTCTCGAACTCACAGAGATCTGCCTGCCTCTGCCTCCCGAGTGCTGGGATTAAAGGCGTGCGCCACCACCGGCCCGGCACTAGAACAACGTTTCTAATGAAGCTACTGACAATTCCCAATCCCAGGTACCAAAAAGTTAAGTCTAAGTGGGGGGATGACCCAAAATTTGGGGTGTTTCTCAGTGTCTAGAACACACTATCTAGAAAGCCATGCTTGTCACAGAAAACGCAGTTACCGCTGCAGTCTGGATTTTGGATGTGTCTTTTTGCGATAGACGTGCTTATTAGATACAGCCCTGTCTTCCACTTTAGCTTCTGATTGCCATTAACGCTACAGCAGAACCCGTCCCCAATGCATACGCTATAGAAAGTCGGCACCTTTCTGGCTCTCCGCCACTGGGGACGGGTCAGACGTGAAGCACACTCATTCATCAGAGTCTACCACGCACGCGCGGTCGGTGTGATGTGAGAGGTTACTCCGTTTTCACTCGCATTCACTTTAATTGCAAACTGTTAGTGCGGGGATTTGCGCAAGGGGGTTATGTGAGCACGCCAAACTACTTGAGATATTTCCCAGTTCTCTGACTCCCCATGATGGGGGGAAGCCTCACTAGGCTGCAGTTGTGGCATCTCAGCCTGTTGGAGCAGACTAATTGAGATTTAGAAGCCCAGAGCTGCCCTGATTTACGGCTGAGCATCCACAGACATCCAGGGACTCCTGTCTCCACTCGGTCCCCGGCATACGGAAAAGTGTGAAGTGCATAAAATGCAGCCTGCGTGATAGCTGCGCACATGCAACTGTTCATAGTTATCCTCCAAAAATAGTTTTTAGAAAGATGTTGAATCCTAGCCGCACACTTCACTGGGCAGCAGAGTATTCTATGGGTTAGTTAAAACATACATGAACAAAATAAGTGTTCCCATCCCACACGTGAGACCCAGACTTCTGGGCGCAGGTGACTTTCCTGAGCCTTGGGCAGAAGCACCTACCTAATCACCCTGCCGCATCTGCCAGTGTCTCTTAATTACAGACACAGGCCTTTTGCGATGCGATGCACTGATGCGAACGCATCCGGGAAAGCTTGGGAAGCTTTGTCCTAGGTTCAAGGAGTAAAACCCTCACGTGATCTGTAGTGGCTTCTCCCGCACACCCACGTCCACACTCCCATACGACTCTCGTTTGTCATCGTTTTAAAATCCTGTTTGTAACACTGAAGGCAGTGCGCACTAGACAAGGAAAAATGCCAACGTAAGCAAAGGAAGCAATTGCTTGCCCATCTCTCAAATAGATCCTGGGGGATCTAGCTGGTGCAGGTTGTGATTCCACTGGGTACGAGGGGGCCTAGAAAGCTGCGTTTCTGGAGAGACTCCAGTTGCTGGTCACGGACCATAGTTAAGACTAGGAAGCGGAAGCATCCAGACTGCTAGAGATTCCTCCTTCACCTTTGCAGGATCCCTAGGCAAACTTGGCACCGTGTCCCTTGCTTAGTGATGGACACAGTTGGAATATGCCTATATCTATTGTATTTGGTGGCTTCACCTCTCAAATCTGCCCTTAGGTTCTTAAGAAAATATGCAAGTGTCTAGGCCTCTTGGAGATCACAGAAGTTGTTCAAGACTAATTCCCTCCCGAAAGCTCTCGGAGTACGTGTGCTCTCTGGGAAATGCACTGGGTTCATTGCATTCAATGGGTAGGTTCAACGTTCAAAACTCTCCTTGTGTTAGGAAACTGCATCCGACTCTTTCTCTGTAAGAAACAACAGCTGATTCTGTCATTTCTGCTCCAGCCCTTTAAGATTCTGAGAGTTGGTCATCATTTAAATGAGTTCTTATTGATTCAGTCCAGTGGAGGGCTCTTTAGGAAGTCAGTCGCTACATGATGGAGCCCTGTTGAACTGTTCAGGTTGTGTTCCAAGCTCCGTGGAAGAGCACTGTGCCCAGTCCACAGGAATGCCATGAGAGTCCAAGACATGCTGCTGTGCAGCCGTAAAGCCTGCCCTAGGGAGACTGAGGCAGGAGGGTTTGAGGCCAGCCTGGGCTACATAGTGATATTCTGTCGCGGAAGGAAGGGAGAAAGGAAGGGAGGGAGGGAGGGAGGAAGAAAGCAAGGAAGGAAAGAAGAAAGAAAGAAGAAAGAAAGAAAGAAAGAAAGAAAGAAAGAAAGAAAGAAAGAAAGAAGGAATATATCTTTGCTAGTTTTCATCCTTCAGTGTAATGAACGCTGAATGCATGGCTATTTGGGAGGAAGGGAGGCAGCCATGCAAACTCATGCCTAGTTGCCAAGACCACAGGGTTTGGCTAGACTAAACAAGAATTTACTCAAAACACCTAAAACTTAGCCTACCCCCACAAACAGGAAGTAGGAAGTGAATCTAAGAAGTGAAGCCAGAGGTAGAGTCCAAAGGCTGCCAAGGGAGCCAGAGGGACCATTGTCAAGAATATGAGTTGTGACTACAAACTAGGAAGTCCAGGGCCCGGACAGCATGGAGAATTTGGAAGGATGTGGAGCAGATGTTTCTGGATGTAGGAGATGAACAAACACTGCAAGGGTGTAGGGACTGTATTGGGTTACATGAAAGAAACTGCTCAAAACTGGCCAGAGAATATAACCTCTGCCATAGTCTGCACAATATAATAGAAGAGATTAATTCAAGAAAAAATGAATAAACAAATAAAATTGTTTCACAGTAATACAATTTATCCATATCTCTCATGTATATTCTCTCCATTTTTCGCCATTCTACAAGTTTTCATCATCATCAGATTTTAATTTTTTGTTTGTTTGCTTGTTTTGAGGGCATGTGTATTGATGCAGGGTCTCATGGATCCTAGACCAACCTCGGATTTTCTAGGGAGCTACCTCCTGTCCCCACCTCACCAGTCTTATGCTTTGCTGGGGATCGAATGCTAGGCTTCATGTGTGCTAAGTGGACACTCTACCAACTGAGCCATGTCCCCAGCTCCCATATTCTTGTTATCCCCCCCCCCTTTCTCTCTCTCTGGTTTCTAGAGAGGAACTAGCTCTTGTAGACCAGGCCTGCCTTGAACTCACAGAGATCCACCTGCCTCTGTTTTCTGAGTACTGGTATTAAAGGAATGTGCCACCACTGCCTGGCTAATTCTTGTTATTCCTAAAGCAAAGAAAATGACCTCCTCATTGCCCTGATCATTAGTGATTCCAATTCCTATCACAGCTGGATTAATGCTCTTGTTTGTAGCTATCTGTATATCATGTTCTATCAAAGGAATTAAGTTATACACGGTTAGGGAAGGTATTCTTCCATGTTTCTTAGGCTCAATATAACTGAGATCAAAAATATTATCACAGAGGCAAATCATCTATGTTAATATGCTTGGTTATTACAATGGTTCATCTGAAGTGATTTGTTTCTATGCTTTGAGTACTAGGTACCTGGGAGTCACATTGGGCTAATACACACTCGAAAACCTCACATCGGACAGCTCACATTAGCAATTACTAAGGCCAAGATGGATTATTATTTCAACTAAGACAAAAACAACAAAAATGAAACCCCAAGCTCTTTAGTAAGAAACTAAAGATGTTTTGAGTGCTCTGGATCCCCTTCTCCACAAGCACAGAGGGGAAAAGATGTGAATCTGATTTCAGGGGATTCTGGAAACCAGCAGAAGTACAGCCTGAGGCTTCCACTTCTGCTGGGGAAGAATGCAAGTGAAGATCTTGCCTCTTTGACCTGAGACATTCAGACCCTGCCCTGTCACCTAGCTCCAGGAACACTGAACACGGGCCCATGGGCACCAACTCTGAGACAGAAGACAGACGCATACTCAGGGTCAAGGCACAGAATATTTGATCTTCTTGTCAACCAGAGTCTGTGCCATGTGGTTGTGGGAAACCAAAAGGGACAGCTGATACTGCACTGTAGAAGCTTAGAGCCACAGGCAGGTTCTTTGCAGCCATCAGTTGATGAAAAGCCATCCAGGTTACTCTCTACCCTATCTCGGTGGCCCCAGGGAGGTCTAACTGTCCCTAAGGAAGATGCTGACAGCACGGGCTGTTTCTCAGCTTATGGGATCTTCTCCATACCCTCTCTTATTTTATCCCTTTGTCGGGGGAGGGGGCTCAAAATAGTATATGAATGTGGGGTTATTAGAGAGAGGTCTTAGGTCTACAAAGAAAAAAAATTAAAGGTGACTGACGGGTCAATGTTGATTTTCACTTAATTTCCTGACAGCTTCATTTTAGAAATAAGGGCCTCCAAGTGTCTGTTCTGGAGGAGGTACTTCAGTACCCTTTGCAAGTCAGAAAAAAAAATTCCTGATGCAAGTTGTCATGGCACGATGGAAGAGACCAGAAAAATCTGGTGAGATCATAGATTTTAATCACCCTTTTCAAGCCCCTTTTCTTCTCAGGGCTTTCACTGAGCAACCTGCATCTCCCAGCGATAGATTCATGAGACCCCCGCAGCATATGAAATAGGGTCCTCAGCCTCTTGCCAGCTCAGCAGCAAGCTTTCCTTCCCACCTCTCTGGCTCGTAATTGATTTCTGAACATGGCGATGCATAAAAACCATGGACATTGATCACCAATGATGAAAGGACATCATAATTTATTAGACACGATCAATGTTGACTTTTGTCTAAGTATCGGAGTAAGTGTCACTCTGAGGCAGGAGTGGCGTGCGTCTCATCCGACCTGTGAAGAAGCCACTCCTTTCTCAGCAGTCTCCAAGTAAGCCAGATTCAAAAGGAAGGAAAGAAAGTTGAAGCCAGAAGGGCAAGTTGCGGGGAGACCTATGCAAGGCGAAGACACTGTGTTTCTGGGGGCTACGTGGCTAAAATGAATCCCAGCATCATTTAGTAGCAGTTATGCAGTGTTTTTGCACACAAACACATGAATTAGTGATGTCCCATAAACCTACCTACAGATTTTGCTCATTCGTTTATCCTCCCATGTCTAATCCACTACATAAGTTCGTATTGTGATTTATACCATCCTTAAGGAAAAAAAAAACTTGGCACAAAAAAGCAGGGATATTTTGCTTTAAGATACAATTCATCTCAGCTACCTGTGAATGGGGAAAAAAATCCACAAAAGCCCTACTCCTTAAATTCAATTTTTCAGCTGCAGCTAAGCAAATAAAGCGCATATATCAGATGCCTTTTAATCAATGCCACCGTGTTCATTGTTCTCCTCCATGGTGCATGATAAGACATGGGAGCTGATGCCTGGACATTGGAAGCGGGACTCTTGGCTTTTGTTTAATTTTTAACTTGTTGCCACTTTGCAGCATGCGCGCCAACAGGCACTTTGCATGTCTATGTCTGACCTCGTTTGCACAGCAAGAGGATTATGAAGACAAGACCTAGCATTTATTAAACATGTTAACTTTGTTGGGCACCGTGCCTAATAACTTAATGCTATCTTCTTTAATCCCTACAGCAACTTTCCAAGGTAGATTTTTATCTCCACATTTACAGAGGGGAACGTCGAGGTTCAGAGAAGGGAATTAATTAGCCAGGAACGACATAAGGCTCGGGCGGTAGATCTTAGATGGACACCCTCTTCCAAGTGGCCACAAGACTTGGCTCTTCTCCGTGAGTTATCTGTGATGCTTGGACGGAAGCACAGAGCCAAGTACAAGCTAGGTGGCTTGAACCACAGCAAAGGACTGCCTGACGGTTTGGGAAGCTGGGTTACGATATCGGCAGAGCTGGTTCCTACTGAGGCCGTGGGAGAGCCTCTGTTTCATGCCTCTCCTGTAACTTCACACGCTCTGCTAACTATCTTTGGTGCTCATTGGCTTGTAGCAGCGAAACTCCAGCCTTCACACGGTGTTCTCATAATTTGTGGGCCAAGGTCCACATTTTAAGATTTGGTTTTATTGGATGAGGAATCTACCTCACTCCAGGATGATGTCATCTGAACTAATATCATCTGCAGTGACGTCATTTCCAGATAGGGTCACATCCTGTGGTGCCGAGGACTGGGATGTAATTCAGTCCACAGCAAAACTTGTCAGTCTGTTAAGGTTCTGCGACAGATGTGTGCAGGGTTAACTAGTCCTAGGACGTGGACAGCAGTCCCAGACAGTGCCATGACTTCAGAATACCTGAAGGTCCCTTCAGTGGGTAATTAGGGCCAGTCCCTCAGAAACCTGAGAACTCACGCCTGTCTGGGATGATCAGAAAATGACTTCTACAACAAGATCTGAACTTCATATGAAGGAATGACAGCTAAATACTGTGTTGAGAGCCCATCATTCCAGGGGGCTGAGGTGTGAGGAACACAAGGGTTTAAGACTAGTCTGGGCAACATAATGAGTGCCTGTGTGTACATGCGTGGGCGCATGCTGTGTGTGTGTGTGTGTGCGTGCGTGTGTGTGTGTGTGTGTGTGTGTGTGTAGGGGTACAGTCTAATTTCCAAATCAATGGGGACAAAGGAGGTACAGTCTCTATGTAAAACAGCATGTGTTTGTTAGAAGTTGTGGGATACGGGAGATGATATCAAACAAGAAAATTGACTTACCCGTGCGAGAGATTAAAGCCTACCCTTTATCCGTAGGGCTGAGGGGGAACTGCCAGTGGCTGAGGGCAGAACTTTGGAGATTGTTGGTGGGTGAATGGCAGTGCACACTGGATCATTTCTTTAAAAGGGTGGGCTTTCGGTAGGAAAAGAGCGGGAAGAGGGGCAGAAGTACTAAAAACTGAGGCCTAATGTGACCAGCTGGCTGGTTGCAGGAGAAACTAACAAGCTAAGAAAGTGGGGGAAAAATGTCCCACTACTTTCATCCTTCTAGAATCTTGAGACCAAGACGCTGCCTTTTCAAGGCCTCTAGGAAAGCGTGTGGTCGGAACTTTTCTGTTCAAGAGCACATCGATAGGTGTTTTCCTGTTTACAACAAACTACAGGTTTAATGGGTGTAGGAGAAAATGGGTTAATTGGGAATAGGATTTCAAACAGACCCTGGAAGGAAGCATAACACGCTAAATTCCTAATTTCAGAACAGTTTAGTAAATGACAGACAGGGTTTGAGAAAGCCACAGAGGGGGGTGCAATGGCTCTGGGCTTGTCCCAGCAGCAGGGAGCCACCAACCTCTCTCAAAGCCAGAGAGCAAAAGAGGACTCTGTCTGGAAGGTGACTGGGCCCTGAAAGGAGAGACACAACCAGCCCACCATGACTGGGCTGGGCAGCCCGAGGGGAATGAACACACTGGAAAATCCTCCTCCCTTCGCCTGACTCCATGATACCGCCTTTGCTCCTCCAAATCCAGTTAGGGCCAAAGGTGAGGTGTCTGTTGATTCAGAGCATCAGGTCAACCTCCCAGGATGCAGAACAGGGTGGGGACAGTGCACAAGAACCCACAGTGGAGGCTTTAGAAGGCAGTATTCTCAAACTAGATTTACTATGCAAATTCTTCTTTTTCTTTTTTAAAGGACTTTGGGGACCAGCGATCAAAGGAAACGACTTTGGGAAGCTTTGATCTATGGGGTGAAGTCAAAGCTTCCCTTGTTGTTCAGGCTTCTTTGAAATGAAAGTGAGAGAAAACTGGAACAGAAAGAGAACTCTCTCGTTTACAGAGAGCTGCCAAGTCCAGGAAGGGTTGCTGGTACAGGACACCCCAGCTTGGAGGATGATCAGAACTCTGTCGGTCTTTCCAACATCCTGCTCTGCCTTGCTCAGCTCTGTTTCATTCTCTGTGTGGGCGGGCTTTCCCCCATGAGATGGGCGGTGCCACTACCTGGGCTCCACACCCACCCGCTCCCTGCACAACGGTTCCAGGAAGGAGGGCCATCGTTCTTTCTCAGCCATGCTCCTAT
>JABTXL010000002.1:35423183-35450562 GCA_025134845.1 Neodon shergylaensis | reverse complement strand
GGGGGGGGGCTTGGTCCATAAGTTTATTATCTTTATGAAAACATCCGCACAGAAAATTGCTTTAGCTCTCAGTAAACCACACCCGAGCTCTGAGGAAGCTTGCCTTCTTTTAAGCAGTCCGATCTTTCTTCTGGGCAAGGGACATTTTGGGACAGCCTCACCTCTTCTTCTTCTTGTTCTTCTTCTTGTTCTTCTTGTTCTTCTTGTTCCTCCTCCTCCTCCTCCTCCTCCTCCTCTTCTTCTTCTTCTTCTCCTTCTCCTTCTTCTTCTTCGTCTTCTTCTTCTTCTTCTTCTCAGAGGCTGGATTCTCTCTGATGGCAGCATGAGCCTTCTTATGTGCCTCCTCCATCATGTCTGGAGTTACTTTGTTCTTTATGTACCGAGAGAACTGTTTTAATAAGCATCTCCATCTACCTCTGTGAAACAACACATGAATTCTGCAACATTCTGACCCATGATATGCTTCTGGTGTACTTTTGCGTTGAACTCCTTGTTTTCAGAATCAGAACCCGGGAATCATTTGGTACTATGAGGAATAGACAAACCTCCATCCACAGCTCCCTTCAGGGCCCCAAAACTTGATCATAGTTCAGGCAAGACCTGCATCCAAATAGCAAGTGAAGGCGCCAGACTGACCAACAGTGTTTTCCACAGTGTATTCATCTCGGTCACCTCCACTTGGCCTTCACAGACCAGCAGCAGGCCAGTGCAGTAGGCTGCAGCATACTTTGTCGGGCCAGCTTTCACACTGTATTTTGGCAGTTCCTGTGCATATGGTGCACAGATAATCACATCCCCTTCTATACGGGCGTACGCAATCTGGCAGATGGGATTTCTGTTCGTTACAAGAACTATCATCCTGTATTTAGGTGTGTTGTACTTATTTTTTGTCCTGGATCACCAATCTTTTCCGAGCATAGTAGCCAGTTTTACCCTCTCAACGCCTTCTAAATCTCACTTGGTGCCTCTTAAAGTACGCGTCATTCTTGACAACTTCCACAAACCCCATCCTGCAGAACAGAGACCCGCAATCGCGGCTCCTTACGGACCTTATTCTTGGTTCTTAATGTCTTTTTCATTTGGTCATTGCTGAGAACTGAAGCCAGTGCCTTGTGGGTGTTAATTTTTTAAAATTTCTGCTTCTTCCATGGTATGGTTATTTGGGTCTTCTAGTACACTCCCAGATCCCATTGACTATTTTAGGGGTCCCTTATCCAGTATACCTGAGGATACTAATCCTGAATTCATCTAAGTCCTACTTCAGCATGTTCAATGATAAATTACCGTTCTTTGTCTTGTGCCTGAGTTCCCATATTCTCTACCATCCCTCCTTTGGCATGTGGCCCTAGCACCTGACAACCATCTCGTTATACCCCCTGCTGCCTTGCTTCATAAGCACGTAATTGATAACCAAGCCTAATGCTGTTGGTGACTTAGTTGGGGGGCTTTTCCACATACACAGAATTTCTTCACCATTTTCCTATTGTATTCTTCTCTCTGTTCTCTTCCTATGGCACGGCCAACAGAGTGATCCCCACAAAAGATAATGACCCCCATGAACCAATCCTGCAAGTGCTGTATAATACAGCAGATGCTTTAGGGTGAGACTCATACACTGCGATTCTTCAGAGAGGGGACACTCAGCCTTCGACAAGGGCAAGAAAGGCCTTGCGGGGGGAGGGGTCCAAGAAAAATCATGAAGGTCACCAGTCCCTATTTAGTAGATAGTCACTCACTCTGACGTCGTTTTCCTGGCCAAGAAGGACGCAGCCAGAAGAAGACTTCAAGCCGCTGTCGGAATTGCCAAGCAGCAAGGTGCTTCGGTGTTCCTGAAACCTGAGGAAGTCCAGGGTCAGGTTTGTCTTTTAAACACAGTCGACACTGACCCATATCTGCTGGATGGGTTTCAGGTTAAGCCCCTGCCTCTGCCAGAGCGCTCCTGACTCGCCTCGCGCTTCCCATCTCCTTTTAACTTGAGAGGCAAGCTAAGGGAGGGATTGTTTGCTGTCTCCTGGAAGAGAAACCCTAGAAGGCCAGTGGTGCGGGCCTATCCTACAGGCACAAAGACTACTTGATGGCTCCCGGTCTTCCTAACAGAGTCGGTTCAGTCTGCATCGGCACCAGAGTGTGTTAGACAATCGCCAGGTTTGGAGCGTTTCAAGTTTGACTTTAGGTCCCTCTCAATAGACATGTAACTAGTCTATGTTGTAGGTAATGTCAGATATTTTTCTCAGGGAACGCACTTGTGGAAGGTGAAGAGCTCACTCACCATCTCCCCTATCTCAACCTATGCTGGATGCAGCAACAAGTATTTCCCTGCCTGCAGGGGTGATTTATTCCACATTCTCTGTTAGATGATGCACGGGCATGGGTCGATTGGATAAAGATGTCTGAGTACGTTAATGACTCCAAATGATACCAGTGATAAGCTTTACCCTCATACTGTGGAATCATCATTAAATTTGAGAATTCCACTTGAAGAGCAAATAATGTATTACTGTTTGATAGGAATACTCCCCACCCCCCCAAAAATGATCCCATTGTCTTCCTCTTCACTACAGGGATCGAGGGACCCACCAAAGGAAAAGATGGCCGAAGAGAAAGGTCATGAGCATTGATTTGATTGCTCAGGCAGGTTATTACCAGCCTCTGCAGAGCAGCCCCTCCTGTGGGGGGGACATGAAAGCTACAGCTCAATTTAAGACACCCCCAGGTTCTTCCTTTGCTGCTGCAGCTGAATCTTTATTTTGTAGGCATCCGTCCGTATCCTGGTAACTTTATTTGACTGTAGTTTTTCCTTTATATTCAAGATTATTCAGGCGGTGGTGGCTCACGCCTTTAATCCCAGCACTTGGGAGGCCTCAGAAGCCGGCCAGTCTGTGAGTTTGAGGCCAGCCTGGTCTACAAGAGTTAGTTCCAGAACAGGCCCCAAAACTACAGAGAAACCCTGTCTCGAAAAACAAAACAAAACAACAAACAAAAATATATCAAGATTATTCAAGAAGGTAATATTGCCCAGTGTCTCTCCAGGTTGCTGCTTTTATATGTTAAGAAGGAAAGAAGCAAGAGCTAAGAGAAGAGGCAAGTCAGACACAGCATCTGAGGGATGACACAGTAGCTGCCATCTTTTGTGGCCATTCATTTCCTTTGAACTCAGATAGACCACAGTACAGAGATACCTTCCTGGTAGATGAAAAGTAACTGATTTTCTATAATCTAGGTTATTATTACGAATGTAAAGCTATAGGCAGGTGTTTCCCAGAATAGCTATGAATGTGGCCTAACACTTTTGTAGTTGACAAAACATATATGCTGGGTGTTAAGCTCAGAAAATAGTTGAGCGTCTTTGGTCCACAAACAGTCTTTCAGGGGGTCTGAGATTCAAAGCGGGTGCATGATCACACAGAGATACACAAACATCTTTTCTCCCCTTTCCCTCTGCCCTTGATGTCTGAACACAGGTACTACAGTCTGTAGGAGGTCAACACTCCCCCAGCTCTTGCCTTTCCAGGGACCTCCTCTGGAACCTTTTTCTGAGTTATCCTGAACCAAGCAGATACTTGTAAGCATCCAGGGGGGAAGGGAAATAGCCTGGCTATTCCAGGACACTGGCATCCTGTCTCAGCGTGTCAGGTAATCAGAATCCAAACTTCAAAGCCTGCCTTTGCAGTGTAACCACTGTGTGTCGATGGGGCATTTTCTGAACATCTTCAAGGCCTAGTTTCTTCACCTGAAATAATGGGGGGACAATAGGTTGTGGCAGGGTTAGGATGATGCTGTTCATAGGAGAATCTGTCCATTTTCGGTGTCTGTGTATGCAGGGAGGAGAGCACTGGATTTAATTGCCACAGACAGAGGAACAGAAAAGACCAGTCTCGTGTGTGTGTCTCAGTGTGCACAGAGGCCTTTAGACGCAATGGCTCTCCACACAGCTATGGAAAAGGGTTTGCAACTACATGGGGGAAGACAGGGTGGGAGAAAGGGCTTCTACAGAGGGAAGACGGAAAGCCAGGAGCCTCAGATAGTTTAAATGATTACTCATTACTGTGCTCATGGTTCAGCTCCACCAAGACGTAAAGCTACTATAAAGAGTTTTATGATAATTATAATTTCTGGAAGCTGCAATTTAAATCAGTAAAAGAAGTTTCTGTTTTTATTTTTGGGTTTGTTGTTGTTGTTGTTTGGTTGTGTTGCAGGAGCTCCTTCTGCTCCTTCAGCCAATAGCTGCTGAGATACCAACCCACTGAGGCTTGGTCTCTCTCTCTTTAAAAAAGCTGCCACTGCCCTCCACTCGCGCTCTGGCTGGGGGGGGGGCGCTCCCCGACTTCCAGCCACTAGGCTCCCTTCCTGATTGCACAGAGGGCTGTTGTCTGGGACGGTGACTTATAGGTTTTCCCCCTTAAATAAATAACCATTATATTCATCATAATTCCAAACTGTGTGGGATTGTTTGTGACTTACGCCTTCATGGTTGGTTGGTTGGCTGATTGGTTGGTTGGTTTTTCAAGTCAGGGTTTCACTGCATAATCCTGGCTGGCCTGGAACTCACTATGTAGATCAAGTTGGTCTTGAACTCACAGAGATCTACCTACCTCTGCCTTCCAAGTGCTGGGATTAAAGGCATGTGCCACTACCACCCAGCAGAAAAAAAAAGTTTAAATAGAGCATTTTAAAGCTGTTGATTCTTTGGGGGTTTTAGCTTAAAATAATTGCTGGGCTAAGATGTACTTCAGCTCATGATATAGCACACAGAGCTACCTAGGGGTTACTGTGTAGCTGGTATTTCCCCCACTGTTGTTATAGGCTACATGAAGCTTTCATAGATTTCGAGGCATTACCTGTTCTGCCAAGTTGCATGTCAACTAGACACATGCTAGAGTTATCTGAAAGAAGGGGACCGTGCACCTTGTTGGCCATGCAGTCCTGCTTAATTGATTGCTCCAGGTTCAGCGGGAGACTCTATCTCAACAAAATTAAAAGAGGAACTGAGAAAGGCATCCATTGTTAACCCCTGGTCTCCACATGCATGTACACACATGCACACCTGCACACACTTGTGCATGCATGAACCATCAGGCACACACATATATACATTTAGGAACCCCAGCAACAACCAGCATGGCACAGTAGCCCTAAGGGTGCAGCGGTGGCATGCATATTTATGCGGTAATAAACAGCTGCCAGCAAATGGAAAACCATGCCTGGCCTGGAAACCTAGCCAGCTACCCAGGGCTAGTAACATCCTAGATCTTGGAGAACCTACAACCACTGCTTTACTAAACCAGGAGAATCCCTAACTCTTCTAAAGATTTGTCCTTGCAATGCAGATAAACCGTAGTCCTCAATGCTTGTAAAGGAAAATCCCCTTTGCAACAGGTGGACACCACTACAGAAAACCACAACCAATCAAAATGTAGAATTGTGGACCCTATCCCCAATATAAATATCTACAAAACACAAAATGCTCAGGGAACATTGCGGAAGAGGGGGCAGAAAGATGGGAAGAGCCAGAGGATCAGGGAGTTTGCTGTGAGATTGTGTCTCCTAGTAACATCAGAAGCTATGCCCGTAAAATCTCACCAACAAGACTGCTTAAACATTAGCTGAACAAGGACAACAGCAATGGACGTGTTAGGGTAGATGGAAGGAAGCCCAAATAACCTCAACCCTACCCAAAGGTGTGCTGGCTAGTTTTATGTCAACTTGACACAAGCTAGAGTCTTCTGAGAGGAGGGAGACTCAGTTGAGAAAAGGCCTCCATTTAAGGTCAGGCTTGCAAGGCATTTTCTTAATTAGTGATTGATGTGGGAGGGCTCAACCCATTGAGGGTGGGACCATCCCTGGGCTGGTGGTCCTCGGGACAATAAGAGGCTGAGCAAGCAAAGGGAGCAAGCCAGTTAGCAGCACCCCTCCATGGCCTCCACATCCACTCTTGCTTCCAGGTTCCTGCCCTGCTTTAGTATCTGCCTTGACTTCCCTCAACAGACTGTGATTCGGGATATGTAAGACAAATACATCCTTTCCCTCCCAAGTTGCTTTTGGTCCCAGTGTTTCATTACAGCAATAGTGACCCTGACTAAGACAACAGGTAACTAAGCAATGCTGTGAGGGGCAGACATAGCCTTCCGTCGGGAAGACACCAGTTGCTTACCCGATATCAGAGGCCATTGGTATCCAAACCATACATACAAGTAACATTATACAGACTGGGAAGATTGTATTTATGTATTTAGGAATATGTATGAATATACATATGCATATACATGTAACAATAATTAGTAATAATAGGTCACACATTTGTAAGAGAGCAAGGAGGAGTATATGGGAGGAAGGGAAGGGGGAAATCGTGCAATTATAATCCTAAAAACACACACATGCACACACACAAACACAGGCACACACACACACATACACGTCTAGGCAACGAGACTGGAAAGGTGATCAGGAGAGGGGAGAAAGAGATCTTAAGGTAGAAAACAAACAAGACAGCAATGGCGTACGACAGCAGAGGGGGGCATCCAATGGTGGGCACAAGGACTTGGGAGACCAGCGTGAGGAGGAGGAGCAATAAGAACAAAGCATATATGAAAAATGCCACAATGTAGCACATTCCTTTGTGTGCCAACTTAAAACTGATGATAAACACTTAGAAAATATATCCAAAAACTTTTAAGTGTGATGTGAGAAGTTAGTGACCTCAGATTCAGATGGTAATTTCCTTTTTTTCTTTTTCTGTAGAAAGGTTATAGAAAAGGTTTCTTTTTCTCTAGACAGAGTGAATCCGAGAGGAAACTCAGAAAAGTCTGGAGACCAGGAAACTCTTGCAGTCTCCTTATTGGTTGGCAGACTGCACATTCAGTGAGGAGACCAAGGGCATCTGTGTAGAGAAATCTGACCAACAGAAGAGGCAAGGCCTAAGTAGAGAAAACAGAGGCTTCCTGTGTCTCCACAGACCTGAGTGTGTGTGTGTGCACACGCGCGCGTGTGTGTGTGTTTGGATTGCATAATTGTGAGAGCTAGAAAGTTTGAAGTCTATCTGACTAATGTAGAAGATAGAGAGAGGGACAGAGATGATGTCGAAAAGTCTTAGGGCAAGCCAACAAGTTGGCAACTGAGGCAGAACTTCCTTGTTATACACAGGCAGAATTCCTTTTCTCTAAAAAGCCTACTTACTTGTTTGCTTGCAGATAATTGTGTATGTGTATTTTGTTTCTAGATATTGCACATGACATCTGCATGTATAAAATATATTCATCACAATGTCTGGCCTGGTATCAAAGCAAACAAATGGGCTCTACAACGCATAAAATTAGATTTCATACTTCCCTATGAAAAAAACATGCAGCAGAGGCCTCCCAACACCAAAACTGTCCTCAGTCAGCAAAGGTCTTGCCAGTACCCTGACTGCCTGGCCAGCCTTCCAAACACCAAATCAGATAGGCATTTGAGGGAAGCTACATGGAAGAATGAAGGATTCAGGCAGGAGGAAGTGGCTAATAAACTAAGGTGAATGTCTTCATGGAGATCAGAGAAAACACATCATTCATGAAACTAGAAGGAAGTCACTGGGGCAAAATGATCTCAGAGAGTGAGAAGGACCTCTCGGAATTACACATAAGACGACAAGAATGGTGCCTCAATAAAAGGATGTAAACGAAGAGGAGAAAACTCCCAAGGGAAAAAAAAGATAAAGAGACAGAAAACGGCCCCTCCTGCCACGAGAACTAATTTAGGAAGGTCCATATCTAAATAAGATACACACAGACAGGCTTATAGGAGCACATTGGAATCCCATCTTACAGGAAGCCAGCTCCTGCCTCCAGGATCCTGCCCTGTTTGAGTTCCTGTCCTGAAGTCCTTCACTAGGAACATCAATATGGAAGTATGTGCCACATGAACCCTTCCATCCCCAACTTGCTTTTTGGTCATGGTGTTTGGTAAAAGAAACCCTAACTGAGACATCTAGAATTCAATTCTCAGCCAAACCTACTAAATTTAAGGGTAGAAAATGACTTTTTCATAAATGAAGTTCACCCAAAGCCTCTTCCCAAGACTCTTTCTCAGTAAGCAATGAAGACAGTGAGGTTCCTTCAAAAGAAGGAACAATGAGAAAAGAGGAGGGCGTGACACCTTGGGACTCATGGATGCCGGGAACAAAAGGCTAGGAATACTCAGCAGGATGCTGTAGAGGGATTCTGGGGGATTCCGGGCTGCACCTGTTTTAGTCAGAAAGCTGTTGGTTCAAATTGCCTGAGGTTGGAGATTCTGAATAAGAGGCTTCCTGGAATAGGAAATTAATCAGACTCAGAGAGAATAGTAGTTTGAATAAGAATGGGCCCTGTGGGCTCAAAGATTTGCATGTTAGTTACCAGGGAGTGGCACTATTTGAAAGCATTAGAAAGTTGCCTTGCTCAGAGGAAGTGTGTCACTAGGGGGTGGGCTTCGAGGATTCAAAAATCAGTGCCAAGTCCAGTGTGTCTTTCCTGCCTGCAGATTAGGATGGAGCTCTCAACTATATTCCAGTGCCCACCATGCCCGCTACCATGCTCCTCACCGTGATGATAATGGACTAAGCTTTTGAAACTGTAAGCAAGTCCCCCATTAAATATTTTCCTTTATAAGAGTCGCTGTGGTCATGGTGTCTCTTCACAGAAGTACAAACTATAAGACACATAGTAAGAGATACATTATCTTTTGGGCATGATTTGGGGACAGAAAACTAAGCCAATCTTTTAAAAAGCAAGAAAATAATTAAATCCAAGAAAAGAAAAATGCTATTTAAGAGAGGAAAAAATAGCAGGGCCATGGTGTTAGCACACTTTTATTTATTTATTTATTTATTTTTTGTTTTTCGAGACAGGGTTTCTCTGTGGCTTTGGAGCCTGTCCTGGAACTAGCTCTCTAGACCAGGCTGGTCTCGAACTCACAGAGATCCGCCTGCCTCTGCCTCCTGAGTGCTGGGATTAAAGGCGTGCGCCACCGTCACCTGACGTTAGCACACTTTTAATCCCAGCACTCAGAAGCAGAGACGGGAATCTCTGCGAGTTTGAGGCCAGCCTGGTCTACAAAGTGAGTTCTAGGAAAGCCAGGGCTATTACACAGAGAAACCCTATCTTGAAAGACAAAAAAAGTAAAAACAAAGGAACCAAAATTGGGAGAAAATGGTTTGTCTTGAAAGACCCCCAGTGCGGAGAGACTCTCACTCGAGTCTCGGGATAACACGACCTCCCCCAGTAACTCACGAGACTGTCCTTGCTGCAATCACATGAGGCTTTAATGATGAGAGGAGACGGGACCCAGTGTACTGGGGCCGAGACTCATAACCCACGCAGGCAGGGGAAGAGTTCGACCCCGAGTGACCTGGAGACTGGTTTTTATTGGAAGAAACCACAGCCCAATAATAGGGGCAGGGAGGGTGTCATAGAAAGTCACAAGGGGACAACTCCTGCCTCTCAAGATCACTCAAGGTCATAATCAGCTAGTTCCTGAAATCACAAGGGGGAAACTCCTTGTTTCTCAAGATTATTCTCAAGATTACAATCTAACTTTATCTTCAGCTAGTTCCTAAAACACAATCACTGAACCGGCTAATCCTAGATTTTTGATTCTTCTCTTCCTGCTTGGATTTTTGGCTATTTTCTTCCTGCAGGGGAGGTCTGGATTTATCCAGGTCTTTCAGTCTCAGTTGACAGATTACAGCCCATCCTCAGGGGAAGCCAAAGCAGGATCTCAAGGCAGCAACCCCAGCAGAGACCAGGGAGGATGCTTATTGGCTTGCTCTCCACGGCTTGTTCAGTTTGCTTTCTTATACAACTCAGGACCACCTGCCCAAGGAGTGATACCACCCACAGAGGGTTGAGCCCTTCCACATCAGTCATTAATCGAGAAAATGTCTTCTACACTTGCTACAGTGAATCTGAAGAAGGCATTATCTCAGTTAAATCCCCCTTCCCAGATGAACAGAACTGTCACAAGTGGACAAAACAAAAGAAACCAAAACATACACAGCAAAGATAACATACACTATTGTAAAATTAAGACATGGCGATCAAGACTTGGAGGTGGTGATAGTAATGATGATTTAACAGGAAAAGAGGTTCGTCTCTGGGCTGAAAATAATAGAGAGCGGTCTATGCTTTGCATAATTACTTGGCCTTTCCTACTAAATTCTGACAAAAGTAAAAAAAAAAAAAAAAAAAAAAAAACAAGAAAAACCAAAACCAAATTCCCAAACTAGTAGGATAAAATCCAAACTCCTAGCTGCCTAGGAACTCGGTTTATGGAGTCAGCATGGCCTTGTTCTAATACTTGATTTACATCTTACAAGCTTCGGAAGCTTGGGCAGGTTACCCAAGCTCTCCACACTCTGGAAAGAGGATGATTCTCTTAGACTTGTCAGCAGCTCTTCTTGGGAAGAATGAAAGAAGCCATGCAGGTGGACTAAGCATTGCACCTGACACACAGTGTGACTCCAACTTCCACCGGAGTTTTTTTTGTTATCACCCTAATCTTTAAGGCTCTCTGTAATCTCTCTCCAACTTGCCCTACCCTCTTGTCTTAGATTTCTACCAGACCAGCTCCACACTCGGTCCAGGCATGCCTGAGACTTTCTGAAATGTACTGTGTCTCTCCAGGATTGCTTGCTCAGTTGTTGGTTTTCTTACTGACAGAACTGTTTTGGTTGAAATAACCATGGAAGTGAAACAGCTTATATTAAGATAGCTAATATTTGCATCCAGAGGATTGAAACTCAAGATGTAGATACTTCTTCCAGAGGTTAAAAGTTTTGGCTCAGTGGTTAAGAGCATTGCCTGCTCTTCCAAAGGTCTTAAGTTCAATTCCCGGCAACCTCATGGTGGATCACAACCATCTGGAATGAGGTCTGGTGCCCTCTTCTGGCCTGCAGACATACACACAGACAGAATATTGTATACATAATAAATAAATAAATATTAAAAGTTGATAAAGTCCAATTTTTGTTCAAGGCACGTTAATCAAGCCATTGCTTGAATTTGCCGTGTGTGATGGTTTGGACGAGCATAGCTCCCATATTTGCATACTTGGTCCCTATTTGGTGGAACTGTTTGGAAAGGATTATAAGTTGTGGCCTTGTTGGAGGAGGTGTGTCACTGGAGCTAGGCTTTAAGGTTGCAAAAGATGTGGGTCATGCCCTCTATCTGTCTGTCTGATGACTGTATCTCAAGACGTGAGCTCTCAGCTATGCTTCAGCACCATGCCTACCTACCTGCCTGTTGCCATGATCCCTGCCATGATGGTCATGGACTCTAACCCTCTACAACTACAAGCCCCAATAGACACTTCTTCTATAGGTTACCCAGCTCATGGTGTTTCGTCACAATCAGAAAAGTAGCTAAGACAGTGGTTCTGGTTTGAAATGTTTTATGGAGTTCCTGGACTTGAGCTGCACCCCTCCATATCTGAGCAAATGAAGACAGGGAAGCAGGAAGGGTAGGATTCTTGCAAGATATATAGTGCTGGAACTACAGTATCAGGCAGGAGTTTGGCAATGGTGGCACAAACTATCCCTTGCTACCCTGCACAGGCCCATGTCACCCTTAGTGACTGCAGAGAGTCTGTTTTATAAACCCGAGGATGTTTCTTTCTGTTTCAGGTGTGGGTGCAATTTAAAAGGGGAAGGAGGGCAGCCACCTCTTTGTAGTCTCTTGAAATAAAAGTTTTGATTTTGTCGCTAAACCCTTAGGGTGCAGTTATTTCATTAGAGAGGGAGTGATGTCACTGAAATGTGAAGAAATGTGACCCCTGGTAGGTCAGGGACACCCCCAAGAGTAGGTGAGTGACGCAAACTGGCCTGGATGGGAAGAGAGAATAAAACTCAAGGTTGTGTGGGTAGTGAGGTGAGGGTGGAAAGAATGGGTCTGGGGGGAGCTGTGTGTGAAAATAGTCAAAGTACACTGTATGAAATTCTCAAGTACAGTCATTTTTAAATAAAATAAATTTTAAAGGTCACACTGGTAAAATTATGCTAATTGTCACAATTTATTGTCTATCAATTTTATGATCACTTTAATTTCATGATTATATACAGGTGTGTTCTTTTTTTTTTTTTTTTTTTTGGTTTTTCGAGACAGGGTTTCTCTGTGGTTTTGGAACCTGTCCTGGAACTAGCTCTGTAGACCAGGCTGGTCTCGAACTCACAGAGATCCGCCTGCCTCTGCCTCCTGAGTGCTGGGATTAAAGGCGTGCGCCACCATCGCCGGGCTACAGGTGTGCTCTTAGAAGATCTACTCATCTGTCAGTTTTTTGCCTCAATCTTAATATTTTTTTGGTATTAGTCGGGCAGTGGTGGTGCATTCCTTTAACCCAGCACTTAGGAGGCAGAGGCAGGAGGATCTCTGTGAGTTCAAGTCCAGTCTACAGAGTGAGTTCCTGGACAGCCAGAGTTACACCGAGAAATCCTGACTCAAAAAAACAAAAAAGAAAAAAGGAAAAAGTTTGGTGTCTTGTGCAATATAGTAATAGTGTAGTGTTAATTAGCCTTAGTTACTTTAAATAATGACAAGATTTTATAATTTTATTAATTTAGCAGTTTGATTTTTCCAGATTTACAGAAAACACTGCCTTCTTTCTTCTGTCATCCTTAGCTGCATTCAGACAGACTCGCTAGGGTCTTGCGCAAATTCACTAGCATGGCCTCATTCATTAACGTTGCCATCAGCATTTGGTTAGTGTTTGTTGATACTCTGCATATCCTTAAGCCATTGTTGTAAGCTGAACATTTATAAGTTTGGAAAGATTCCACATAGGGTAAATAATTGATGAAGAGTTTTTAAGATATCAACAATAAAATGAGAACATTTTTAATACAAAATAGAAAAATTGGCACCCCTCCAATGACAGGAAATTCATTCGACCCCGCTAAGAACCTCTTAGGCATACTTTGCTACTTGTCCTTTTCTCCTTGGGTCTGAAGATTGTTAAAGCAAAAGATATGCAAGTGGACACACAGCCCCTAAAACTAATGCTTTGGTTTCAACTGCTGGGTCCTGCTCCTGCATTTTCCTTACCAAATCAAATGGTGCTGATCTGGGTTCATCTTCCGTAAAGACAAGAGCACAGGTCATTCTTCATTTTACACAATTCTTATAACCCATATCAACCCACAACTGTCTTTTATTTCCAGCTGCTTTTTGTTTGTTTGTTTGTTTATCACTCTCTTTGTTAATTTAAACCAGTTTGACTTCTTAAATCTCATGGTAAAAAGTCTTGGATGGTAGACAAGGACATGCCACTAATGAAATGTTGCCAAGTACAGTTCCCAGGACCCCCGGGTACACACTGGATGCCAGTGGTTACAAATAGAAGCATCTCTGGTCTCCTCGCTCTGTCTCATGGCATTTGTGCTTGTCTCTTCTCCTTGCTGTGGCAGGACCAAGAAACTTCTGGCTAAGAAACAAAGCAAAACCATTCAACTTTAAATTGAAAACAGATAATGAAACTAGAAATAGCAGGCATGGTGGTACAAGTCAGTAACCCAGCATCCAGGAGGCAGAGGACAAATCTGGAATTTAAGGTCAGCCTGGGATATATGAATCTCCATAAAAAAAAATAAAGAACAAACAAAAGTCAGTTATAATCCAGTCAGTGAATGAGAGCCAAGTTGGCTTTAGAAGGGATTGCATGAAAGGCACCCGTTAAAGCCACATTAAAATCATTATCATCATCAAAAAAGAAAGAAAGAAAGAAAGAAAGAAAGAAAGAAAGAAAGAAAGAAAGAAAAGAAAGAAAAATAGAAAAAAGCCAGGCAGTGGTGGTGCACGCCTTTATCCCAGCACTTGGGAGGCAGAGGCAGGAAGATCTCTGTAAGTCTGAGGCCAACCTGGTCTACAAGAGCTAGTTCCAGACCAGGCACCAAAGCTACAGAGAAACCCTGTCTTGAAATTTTTAAAGAAAGATCAGTATCGTCTTACCATCTAAAGCTGAAAATGCCACCTCTGGACATTTGGATGTATTGAACTGGGAGTTTGGTTTTTCTTATCTATGATCTGTACTCCCAGGTTGGTTCAGTAATAAATACACGAAAAATCTTAAAAACCAAAAGTAATACTGGATATCAATCTTTAGAGTTCAAAACTTCTGCCTGATGACAGCACCTTCTGTGGGTTCAGGACTACAGTGACATCAAGGACAACAGCCACCAGGTCCTCAGTGAACAGAGTTTGATGACACAATGACAGAGTTTGAGAACCTGAGGAGTTCGGTAGTATGTCTGCTAAACTAATACTAAGCTCTTAAGTTCTATGGAGCGTCGGAAACAATTAGAAAATAAGAACAAATAATTAAAAGTCAGAAGATGTGATAACAAGACACACCCCCTCCCATAAATAGTCCGTGAACTTCTACACAGAAGAGGGTGAGGAGAAACAGATGTGGGAGGGGACAGATGACCTCATCAGCTCACATCAAGTGTCTGATTGGCACAGAACGGGGTCTTGTGCTGGACCAGGCACACAGCATCAGTGCCAAGCCTCTGGTTTATAATGACTTCACTGCTCTGTAAGTCATTAATGAAAGACAATGACCCCACCCCACCCCCCACCAGAGCCTATTGGACCCTTTCATTTGGATGCCTCAACTCAGCAGTGGGAGGGCCATCAGGAACCTAAATTGTGTCCCACCAAGTGGTACCCAGGGCCCCCATTCTTGATGATAATTCATACCAGACCGCTAGGTTTACTATTTCCCTACTTTCTTTTTTCTAGGTTTTTTTTCTCAGCCGACTACTGGTTTTACTAGTTTAGTGAACTGCTTTTACCTGAACCTCAAATAACTGCTTAACATTCCTCGTTTTCAATGTGCTTTTTGGACTTTAAACCTAGCGTCCCTGAAAGTGAACAGGGAAGAGATGTCTCTGCTTTCAAGAAGGAAAAGAAGAACGTGGAATAACGAATACGGACTGCAAAAGAGGAAGGGACAATAAAAAAACTCACTCCTTTATAAGCTGAATTTGGGAGGTTTTCTGTCTTTCCTCAGACATGAACTCATGCTCCTGAGCCTTCCAGGAAGGTCTATTATGTTATGGAGGTGCATGGGAATTGCATTCCATCTGAAAATGCTAGAAAAGAAAGAGATGGATTCCATGTAGGTACAGCATTATACGGAGAGCAAAACACATAATAGAAATACTTTACTTTCAGTCGACTTGCTCTAATAAAATTATTACTATTATTATTATTAGGGTTTTTTTTTTTTGAGACAGGGTTTCTCTGTGTACCCTTAGCTGTCCTGGGAACAGCTATCTGTAGACCAGGCTGGTCTCGAACTCACAGAGATCTGCCTGCCTCTGCCTCCCAAGTGCTGGGATTCAGGCATGCGCCACCACCACCACCCAGCAACAAAAGTTATTTTTATGAAATATTTTTCAACTGAATTAATTCATCATTCGATAAAAGTAATTATAATCTGACCATGGGTTTTCAAGTCCCATGATATGATGATTAAAGAATTATAATTTGTTGCAATGTAAAATAGGGTAATTTTGTCATTAAAGCCCACCACATGTGAGAGGTAAACACAAAACCTCAGCAAGGCTACTGAGAGACAGTATCAGCCAAATTAATAGAGGCCAATGAGTACACATGCCTCATGGTACACAAAGTAACCGTAATAATATTTTTCAGTGATCTTATAAAGCTCATTCTTGAGATGACATCTTTTCTTCAAGAATTCACAGCAAGGCAAAGAGAATTTTACTTTAATACAGTTTTTTGGTTGCTATTTAATTCTGGGCTTGAACTTGCAATTCCCCTGCTTTTCTTAGCCTTTTGAGGGCTCCCATTTGAAAGAAATCGTGTGTTTGTGTCTGTTTTGCCTTTTTTGCCTGGTTACAATTTATTATTCTCAGAATAATCCTTTAAATATTTACATGATAATCACTTTCTGTCACGCTAATTTTGATCTTTCTGCATCTGTATCTTTTGTTTCTTGGAAGCACTATATATATTGTTAGGTTTTGTTTTGCTATCCATTCCTCAAAATTTCACAAAAGATTTACTTTTTATTTTATGTGTACGCATGCTTATTCATGTGTATCCAGTATGTGCATGTCTAGTGTCCTCCAACCCTGCCTAGGCATCCTTCCTCTCAAAGTTATGGTCTCCTTCTTTCACTCTTATTGTTACACACACACACATGGATGGAGAGTGAGATGCACAAATACATAACTACAACCTGTCAGCTCGTTTTTGTGGTTTGTGACCACTTTAAATGGGTACCCAGTTGAAGGGCTCATTCCTGGAATAAGCTAATTCTCCATCACTCGGCAGTCTTTAGCTGCTTAGTGTAATTCTTTGTCTAGGGATGGGACCTGGCGAACTTTTTCTCCTTCTGTGTTACCACGTCTATTGATACTGTCATTTCTCCCGTCTTGTTTAGGCAACCGTTTCTAGTAAACAGTCTCATAGCTGACTTCCTAGTCTTTTGGCTCATAAGACCTTCCTCCCTCCTCTTCGACGATGCTCCCTAAACCTTAGATACAGGACTGGGGGCTGTGCTCCTCACGGTCTGCTGACCTCTCTACTGTGTCCAGGTATTGGTTTCCACTGGCTGTAAAGAAAGTGTCTATGATGCGGGAGGGGGTATACTTACCCGTGGGTATAAAGGATGAGCTTTAGAGTGTGGTTAGGAATTAAACTGATCTAGTAAAGAGGCAGCGCTAGGTTCTCTTTTAAGATCCGTGACCTCACTATCCCGAGGTACTTGGGCAGGTTTCTAATGCCAGGCATGATTCCCTCACTGTGGAATGGATCTTAAGTCCAACTAGACAGTTTTTTGGTTGCTGCCAAAATCTGAGTGCTGCTGTTGCACCTTTAGGGATATCTTGCCGTGTTGGTCATTGCTGTGGTTCATAGGCATTGCAGCTAGATGGGACTATTAACTGCTCCCGTCCCTTAGCAGCTTGCATAGTAAATTCTGGTACTATGAAAGCTAGACTTCAGGAAAGAGGATTTCAGGTTAGAACCAGTTCAAAGCATCCAAATCCTGGGTCCTAAGTGTGCTTCTAATCATCAGGATTAGAAACTTCTATCTAACCCTGGGAGGCAACCATGGGAAACAGCAATAGCCTTTATTATTTGGGGAGTCACTTACATTACCCAGATCAACAACTTGAAAGGGGGTTGCTCATGTGTGGTACCAGGGTTTTTGTTAGTCTCTGGCTCCTGAGGGGAGCATTATCAGCCCAAGTGTCGTAACTTAGCATGATCTGAATCTCAAATACTACTCACAGACTAATTCATATAGTGCCTAAATCATCCACATGTATTATTTCAATCTGCAAAGATCTTCCATGGGAAACTACATACAATTAAATCTTCCCAGCAGACTTGTAAGATGGCTCAGTAAATGTGCTCGTAATGCAACCTGGCAATTTGAGTTCAATCCTCAGAGCCCACAGAACCCACTTGAATGTAGAGAAAGAACCCACTCTGACTTACACGCATGTGTGGTGACATGTATGCCTGCACACATACATCACACACACACACATACACACACACAGTTTGTCACCAAGCAAAACCATGTTTCTTTTCCTTACACAAGTATAGAGCTATGACCTCTTTAATAAAATCCTCTTTGGCTACGTGTTAGTTTGCCCTGAATCCCAGACTTATCAACCACATATCTCCAGTGACTTCAACTTGACTGGTAATACTTTCCTTAATTAATTCATTTCTATATTACGTTGTATGAGTGCCATTATCCATAGACCTTAACGAGTATTTGATTTTGGTTGATGTAATCCCTGTTTTCTCCGCTGTATCTCTCCCAGGGAGTTTAGCAGGGGTGGGCATAATAGATGTTCATGCAGTATTTGTTAAAAAAAGAAAGACTTTAGCCAGGCCTGGTGGAACAGGCCTGTGATTCCAGCTACTTGGGAGACTAATGCCGGGAGTATCACAAGTTCCAGATCTGCCTGGGTCACAGAGTTAGGTCAAGGCTTGGCCAACAAAGAGAAAAAATGCATGAGGATGGTTGTTGGGTTTTGTGCTACTACTTAAAAAATTATTCATTAGAGTGCGTGTGTGTGTGCGTGTGTGTGTGTGTGTGTGTGTGTAGAGGGGAGAGGGGGAGGAGGAAGGAGAGGGGCTGGGGTCTATCTGTGGGTATGAGTGATAGAGTAGACAAGTTGAGGTCAGAAGACAGCTCTGTAGACATGATTCTCCCTCCCTCCCTACACATTTGGGGGCTCTAACTCGTGTCACCGGGCCTGTGAGGTTGAGCCTCGGAACCATCCTATCGGCCCTTACTTCTTATTCACTGCCGTTGCCCAGCAGCCAGCTTCTTTCTGTTGTAACATCTGTTTGGCTGTCATCTGATGGACCTGCTGTTCACATGGCCATCTTCCCTCCAGCCCAGGGAAGAGGAATTGACTTTATTTAACCCAGTTAGGGCTGTCTTCCGGAGGCATTTATTCTGTTTGGGTCTGGTATTCACGGTATGAGACCTACGTGAAGTGCCTCATCTCCCTTTCCAATGTCGGTTCTTCAGCCTTCTCTTCGGTCTCTTGCACCTCCTGTAACTGGCCCAATAAGTGTCCCTGCTTAGGTCTACAGCTACTGCAGCTTGCAACCCAAAAGTTAACTGATACATCTAAGGGAAATAACTTGGGATAGATGCAAAATAAGGCTTGGGATGAGATCCATTGAGAATATATTTTCAGTTCCAAAGACAGCCACGGAGAACAAACAATTCCAGTTTAACCCTGAATCAAAATGCAAATTAGCATTCAATCATCTCAGCACACATCTAGGGGTAAAAATAATCATGCCATAAGGCGGCAGAGGACTTCCAAAGACAAGAGTAATATTCCTTTTCAGGAAGAACTTGCTGGGAGTGGCAGTTCAAATCTGTAATCCCAGTACTAGAGTTTGAGGCAGGAAGATTACCAAGAGTGCCTAGACAGGTTGGGTTATAGGACAAGACAGTTTCATAAAAATAAAATAATAAACCCACAGCAAAGGTTATTGCAGCATTTATAATCACATCTTTAGGTTCCAAGAAATAAAATCTGTTTCCTGCAAGGCAGAACTTTTGCTCTGTTTATACAACATAAATGCCCATTTCTTTGATAATTACACATCTTTGGCATAGCTAAAGGATTTTCAGTTTGAATTAAATCCCTCCAACTTGTCTAGTCTCTCTCCTTTCCCTACTGATTTGACCCTTTGGGATTCTTTTTTTTCACTGCCAAGGATTAGCTTCTCTGTGAAAGCCTTGAAGGCAATAGATATCTGTCCAGAAAAATGAGATACAAAACTGTCCAAAGAGAGAAAAGCAATGTCAAGGCTTACACGAGAAAATAATTGGACTCTCATTCACACTGGGACAAAGTCTGGTTTCAAACTGAGTTTCTTATTGACTTTTTGGGTCATCAAAAGAATCATCATTTATGTCTAACAAGAAACTGTTACTCTTCCTTTGAAAGAAGATCCCAAAGTTTGGCATATTTAAGTACCAAACAAACATCTCCATAGTGAATGGCTTGCTGCCAATATCTGGTATGTCCAGGAATCCTAAATAATGTCATCCAAGGCTCAACCGAACATGCTAGACTTTGCATATATTGGAACAACACACATGATTTAATCGATTGTCTAAATGTTTTTTAAAGTCAAAGCACCTGTGATTTCACCAAATGAAAATGTGGAAGTGGGTGGCTGTTGGTTCTTACATTCACTGCACAGTGAAGATGTCTCTGTTTGCCCCACCGTGAGCAGGAAGCAGTCTCCACGGTATGATCTACCTGCTGCTGGCTGGTTTGACAGTTTAGCTGGTAAGTGACTTCAGCCATTCTTGGCTGAGTTAGAATTCAGCCTTAATTCTGCCTGTGGGTCTGGCTTTATTGACTTCTATCTTGAGGGTGAGAGCTGACTCCATGTTCTCTCCACACACCAGTGACACCAGTGTTGGTGTTGTGCAAATATGAGATGTGTTGAGCTTAAAGACGATCAAACCACAGTATATGGCTGCTTCTTTACCCTTTACCCTTCACTCTCAGTCATGAACTATTTTTCAAATTTTATTTACTCATAATTGGTGCGTGGAGTTCTAAGCTGTACCAAAGGAAACTGATGGCCCATTTAGACTTCATGACGAGGCAGGTCATGCTGGAGTGATCAAATTGTATCATTTCAACTTTAATCAGCTATTAGGTCTATTGGTCCAAAACAGTGTGGGAAGCCAGAGGCTGAATTTGGGGGAATATGGTTTGATGGACAGTAACCGAACTCTGGCTGTTAGCTCTTGTAAAATGAGCTCCTTGAAAATATCCTTTATATATATATTAATTTGCTATGTGGAATGACATCAAATTTTTCTGTTCAAGGAAATGTAGCTTGAGGGGAAACCACCTAGGTCAAAACTCCCTTCAGTGAGAAAAGTTTTGGGGGTCCTTTGCTTTTCTTAAAATTGCTTGGGCCTCCATTCTACAAAAGCAATTATAAACATCACCTTATGAAATGACTCATTAATATTTGATGAATGATTCCATGTTATGGACCAAAATGGTCACATCTGTAATGTTTCTCAGCTATGCCAGATTGCATTCACATGGGATAAACATGAAACAAACTTTGAAAGACGACAGTAATTCCCTTCTTTTGTTTTATTTCCCAGAAACAAGAGCAATGGGTAAGTTCAGAGGGAAAGTTAAGATAAAAGGCCATGCAACACACACACACACAGAGACATGTGTACACCTGCTGCATGTAGTACAACTTCTAATTGGTCTTAATAACAAAAACCCAGACTCAGCTATCAGGGGCAAATGCTGAAAGATCAGAGAAGCAGAGGAGCCAGTCACTAGTTCTTAGCACTATGTTTGCTATTCATTGTGTAGCATAGGCCAGCTTCCTGGCAATGCCCTTACTTCAGTCTCCTGAGTCCTAGTTTACAGGACTCATATAGGCTGATAACTGTTTTAACTTGAAAGCCTAGTAGTGCTATGGAGTTTGTGGCCTCTGGGATAAGAATATAGACTCAGTCAGGATTAGAATTTGTTAACTTTACTGATACTACTAGCCGGAAAACAATCTCTGATCCAAACTTGAGACTGCTGTATGAAGGGGGAGGGACAGTTGAGGGAAGAATTGTTAGAGGCAAAAACCACAAGAAGACCTTGAGCATCAACCCAGCCAAGAGCTGTTTTGCTCTGAGAAGACTAGGTAGTCAAGGTGACCTCAATATACTTCTTCAATGTTGGTACAAGCACTTTACAGAAGCCAAAAGGCAGTCAGTCAGCTATATCATGACAAGCAGATAGTTGCCAGGTGGTGGTGATACATGTCTTTAATCCCAGCGCTCGGAAGGCAGAGGCAGGCAGAGCTCTGGGGGTTCGAGGCCAGCCTGGTCTAGAGCGTGATTTCCAGGACAGCTAGGACTGTTACACAGAGAAACTTGGTCTCGAAAAACAAAATAAACAAACAATTTTTAAAAAAGCCAAAAAACAAATAGATGATCACAGCTGCATATTTCTGGGGAGGGGGGTCACTGGATCAGAGTTACTGGGAACTAGAGTGAGAGATAAATGGCTAATGGGTACCACGCTGGATGTCTAGCATAAAATGGAGTTTCTTTAGCCATCACAGTAGATGCTGAATACTAGAAGTAATGTCTAGAAATTAGGAAGTCCTGATGCACCAAAAAGTCAAAGAGAAAGTGTTGTAGAATATTAGTTGCAGATGTGTTACATTCGTTTATACTGTGAAACACTTGTTTCAATGATACAAAGATGTGTTGCATTCTTTTATTTTGTATTTGTTTAACTCTGTGAAGCTGTGTTACTTTGCTTGTCTAAAACACCTGATTGGTCTGAGTAAATAACTGACTAGTCAATAGCAGGCAGGAGAAAGGATGGTGGGGCTGGCAGGCAGAGAGAATAAATAGAACGAGAAATCCAGGAAGAGAAGATGGGGGAGTGAGGAAAGGAGGGGAATGCTGAAGCCCAGGCACCCAGTCACAGCCAGACATGGAATAAGAAGGAAAAAAGAGATACAGAAATAGAGAAAGGTAAAAGACCAGAGGCCAAAAGTAGACAGGATAATTTAAGTAAGGAAAAGCTGTCTAGAACAAGCCAAGCTAAGGCCGGGCATTCAAAAGAAAGAATAAGCCACCAAGTATTTATTTGGGAGCTGGGTGGCTCCCAAAGAGTAAAGAGTAAAAGCAACCAACTACAAGAAAGTTGTTTCAAAGCCGGGCGATGGTGGCGCACGCCTTTAATCCCAGCACTCGGGAGGCAGAGGCAGGCGGATATCTGTGAATTCGAGACCAGCCTGGTCTACAGAGCTAGTTCCAGGACAGGCTCCAAAGCCACAGGGAAACCCTGTCTCAAAAAACAATAAAAAAAAAAAAAACAAGAAAGTTGTTTCAAGACACCCTGAGAAAGAATTAGGCACATATGAGGAATACAAATGACAGTGTTAATGAAAATGTGGAACTCTAGGTTCAATGGGTTAAAGACAATGACCCTGGATTTCAGAAAGCTCCCAGATAGGAAAAGAATATGAACTAAGTAAGGGGGCACATCACAAGTAGAAGAGCAATTGGAAGAGTTTATATTTTCAAGTTACATGTGTTGGGGACTGCAGACCCTCAGACCCTGAATTTTCTATGACCCCTTGCCTTTCAGAGTAAACAGCTTGTCTTCCTGCGCTTACAGCTGCTCTGGGCACGAGACCCTCATGAGTTCCTGATGGCAGCGGCAGCGGAGTAGATTCTGGTGGGCTTGCAGCTGAGAAATCCCAAGAGCTGGGACGGGGCCATTAGTCAAGGGGACTCCTATATAAGCTGCCCTGGAACACAATTTGAAGCTGGCATTCTTATTTCAAGGATGACCCAAATCTCTGTGTGTGTTTCAATCTCTAGCCCCATTGCCCCACTCGCGAACCGTCCTGTGGTAGGCAGGTGGGACTATGTACATGTGTTCTATACAAAATTTTGAGCAAAAATTTGGTTACTCTCAATTTTAATTTCTTTTCTTTTTTCTTTTTTTTTTTTCGAGAAAGGGTTTCTCTGTGGCTTTGGAGCCTGTCCTGGAACTAGCTCTGTAGACCAGGATGGTCTCGAATTCACAAAGATCCGCCTGCCTCTGCCTCCCGAGTGCTGGGATTAAAGGCGTGCGCCACCATCGCCCAGCCTCAACTTTAATTTCTTTACCCATAAAATAGAACGCTGGGCTCTCAAACAAAAACAGAAAGTCTCATATGGAATTCCCAGACTCGAGAAAGATTATAGCAGAAATTGCAAACTACTTTTACTTGGATATTAAATAGAAACTTGTGGGTTAGGAAGACAACAGTAAGTATTGGTAATTAAAATTAAATACATAAGGGTACATGAACTCATTTTAAACATAAGACAAATTGAAAATAATGAGCTGCATAAGAAATTCAAACGTCAGAAGCAGATGGGGTGGGTTGTGCCTTTAATCTTACTTCTGGAGAGGGCGAGGCAGAACTGTCATGAGTCTAAAGTTAGTCTAGGCTACACAGTGAGTTCCAGGCCAGGCTGGGCTTCAAAATGAGACTCTGTCTCTAACCAGCAGCACTGTGCATGGTGCGGCACGTCTGGAATCCCAGCACCCAGGAGACAGAAGCAGGAGAGCTAAAGCTTGGGGCCAGCCTGGGCTACACAGTGAGTTCCAGGTTAGCCGGGACCCTGTCTCAAAAGCAGAACAAAACCAAGCAAACCCCACAGCAAAGGAACAAAACGAGTAGAAAAGGGAAATCATGGAATCTATAGTGGGGACTACGGACACAGAAAAAAATACAAGAAACTTAGATAATCAACAAACCTGAAAGCAGGATATGAAAAATCCTAGAAAGAAGATTATGAACTAATTTTGATCGTGAATTTTGATGTACAATTTTAAATTTGAGTACTACAAAAAAAAAAACAAACCATGTAGTTCCGGCTACATCTGTCATTCAAATCACCCAATGGTCCTTCAGGTCTTCAGATCATGGTTATTAGGAAATCAGCTTGGGCCTCCATGAAAGACAACAGAGATGTAAGATAATGTTCAGGAGTCCGAGTACACCTAGGCTTTGTGTTTAGTTTATGAAGGCATGGTTGTGTTCCCCTGAATTAAAACAACAACCATTCAAGCCAGGGAACTTTAACTATGAAGGGGTTTGTGTTGACCAGGGTGGATCTTCTTCCATTTCCACAGCCTTTAGGACAATCAAATGAGTTGTTTTAACCTTAAATACTATGCCCAAGGGAGCATTTCCTGAAAGTAGTCAGTTCCACAGCTCACCCTCTTGGCTCAGTCTAGGTGTCTGCTGGTTGCGTAAGCATAGAAGAGCCTAAGGAAGTGTAAGGCTCTAGCCATCTTATAATGATCTCCAACAAAGTCTGTAGGCACAAGCAGTTTTCTGTTCCACGTTAAAAATGAGCTACATTTTGTCAAGTCCTTAGTAAAAGTCTGATGACAGAGAACCCTCAGGACAATGCCAATCAACTCTTTGTTTACTTTACTATTAGAATAAAACATTCATGAAGTTTTCCTAAAATGGGGTTAAGCTATAATAGAATTTGAATTAAATTTACTGGATTCATTCTTACTCAATGGATTTGCTTGCCTAAACCTTTTCTTTAGGTCTAGATCATACTAGGAATGATTCCACATTCTTTGTGTACACATAGCATGTGATGGGGGGGGGGAGGAGATCGTGGACCCGACTGGTACTGAGAGTTTCAACGTGTCTGGTGTCAACTGTCCATGGGGAGTTGACTCAGAGACTGAGGTGGTGATCTATGCTGGTTAGTTTGTAAGTTGACACAAACCTAGACATATCTGGGAAGAGGGAATCTCAGTTGAACAGTTGTCTCAATCAAATTATTTTGTGACAACTCATGGACAACTCTGAGCATTTTCTTGGTTACTATTAGGATGTGGGAGGGCTTGGTCCCCTGCGAGTGGTCCCACTGTGGGCCAGAGTACTGGGTGATATGAGAAAGCAAGCTGAGGAGGTCATGGAGCAAGCCTGTAAGTGGAATTCCTCCTTGGCCTCTGCTTCAGTTCTTATCTGCAGGTTCCTGCTTGAGTTCCTGCCCTAAATTCCAGCACGGATGGATTACGATGGGAAATGTATCCAAACAACCTCCCTTCCCCCAAATTGCTTTGGGTTAGTGTTTTATCACAACAGTCGAAAGTAGACTAGGACGCCCTTGTCTCCAAAATGCAGATGAAAATGCAGCTGAGTTGAGTTTGTTCAAATGCTCTGATCTCATCCTGGGCTGCCATGGTGAGCCCAGTCAATGTCACAGGGCTTTCCTTAAGAGGACAAATGGGTCTGAACATCTCTGATGGCCCCTGTCCCTGTTGAGATTGGAGGAAAACTTCAATCCAGTGCTTTAAAAATGCAGTTGATAACTTAGAGTAACTTGTAAACATATCACACTTTCTCCTTATGGAATATTCTGTCATTAAACAAAAAATACTTTGCCATGGAATAAAATTGGTGATTGCCAATACAAAAAGGATATGATTTTTTTTTCTCTGCACAGCTGTGTACTGTCCTGATATTTAGCAGCCTCGACTGTCTGAGTCCTTCAGTGGCTGTCAGTGGCTCTGTTTCCTACTAAGTGTTATGTAGTTTCCTGGTGTTATAATATCGTTAAATTTAGTTACATCACAAACAGAATCTTCTCTTGGGGTTTTCTCCTCCCAGGTCATCAGCAAGCAAAGAGTAAGAGGGAAGCAGCACAGGGTGACAGCTAACACGTGCTCGGAATCTCGAGTCTTTCTAAGCTGTACGGTAGATTTCCCATTTGCTCACTCCCTAGCAGACCTATGCACCGATGAGGTCTCAGCATCGTGGTCTTAAAAAGAGTTGCTATTGTTTCACATTAAAACTAACCCCATCTAATTTCCAAAGATCAGTATTGTACGAGTAGGCGATTAGCAACTCTAGGGTTTGTGACGACTTGCAAGTCTCCCATTGCTTGTAAGAGGAAAAATGTCTTGGGGGCAACTTGAACCAAATCATTCTCCTGCTGTTTTCTGTTTGCCCTGTATTTACAATAAGTTTGTGCAGATTTTGGGGGTGGACTCCATGGTACATATATATTAAAATAAAACAAATCACGGACACAACTACCAAGCAAGTCAGCAGATGCTATGATTTAATAAAATAAAAATTCGATCCATCCTATCAGTCCTATTCCAGAGTTTTATAAAGAGAATCAAGTTGTATATTTCCCATCTTCTAATCTTATTTATGTAGCAGCACACAGATTATTATATATTTTTGGCTAATTCATCTGACTTTGCACTGGGGGGAACATATCGTAACCTAATAAAGTAAAATAGCTCCTGCAATCTGATTCAGATGAGATCAGCCACTGCTGTCAACATGTAGTTTGGAGACGTTTAATGTTCTTTTCAATAATTAATAAATGTCCTTTCATGTTTTCCTCCCCCATGCTTCTGCGGCAGTACCATTCATGAAATACAAGTAACGTAAGCCATCGTGGAACACAACTCACCACGCACCTCAGATGAGCAGCCTGGCAAACGGTGGCAGAGGTTGACTGCCATGGCACAATCAGCACAAGGCAGGAAAGAAAACATTACTGTTCTGGGGTTTTGTCAACATGAAAATTGTTCTGACTTCAAATTTGGAGGTAGAGTGAGGGAAATTACAAGGAAGGGAGTGGTGTGTACAGCAGTCAATGGGAAGCAGAGAAAAGTGGGGGCTTGAACTGCCTCTCCTAAAATCTTAAAAATTTAACATCCAGAGGACTCCATCTAAGCAACTGGTTCTCAATCTTCCTAATACTGTAACCCCTTAATACAGTTCTCCATATAGTGGTGACCCCCAACCATAAAATTATTTCATTGCTAATTCATAACTGTAATTTTGCTACTGTAATGAATCATGATGTAAATATCTTACATGCAAGAGATCTGACATGCAACCCCAAGAGGGGTCATGACCCCTTTGAGAACTGAATTCTAAGCTATTTGTAAGCATATTAGCAGTTAGGTGTTCAATGAGCTACTAATTCAGTACAAGTAGTAGTAAGATGAACGCTGAATTAATGTGTTCCTAGAACAGAGTCCTGATAACAGGGTCAAATGCCATTATTCTGTTTTGACTTTTTTTTAGTAATTCCGAGCAGGGCGGAAACAGTGATTTGCTTCTTTTGGATCTTCTACATATCTAGGAGGTAGTTTCTTTAGTCTAACTTTAGTTGTATAATAGAAAGTAGTTTAAAATATTTCCTTTAAAATTTACATTTATGCATTGGTGTGTGTGTGTGTGCATGTACGTGCATGCATGCCTGTGCATGTAACTTCCACAGTGGTATGGAGGTGTGTGTGTGTGTGTGTGTG
>JABTXL010000002.1:35305765-35423173 GCA_025134845.1 Neodon shergylaensis | reverse complement strand
GCATGCATGCCTGTGCGTGTAACTTCCACAGTGGTATGGAGGTGAGAGGAGAACCATTAGGAGTCGTTGTCCAATCCAATCATGTCAGTTAGAGGACTGAATTCAGATCATCAGGCTTGCTGACAACTGTCTTCACCTGCTAAGCCACCTTGCTGGCCCCAAAGTGGTTTTTATTGCACTGATCATAAATGACATACAAAAAGTTCTCCTGTGAAAACGAAACGAAAAATGACAGCAGAAACTTCATTTGGTAACACTACACAATGGGACTTTTGCCCCGCAAACAGGTGGTAAAGGCTTTAGACATAGTGACTAAGTCATTCTTCTCTAGTGAACCACTGCATCTGTAATCACTGTTTCTTGTGGGCTTCTTGATAGGTTTGACTAGCCACAACAAAGATCACTGAGGGCGGGGCAGTGGTAGTGCACACCTTTAATCCCAGCACTCAGGAAGGCAGAGGCAAGTGCATCCCTGTGAGTTCAAGGCCAGCCTGGTCTACACAATGAGTTCCAGGACAGCTAGGGTTACACAGTGAAACCCTGTCTCGAAAAACAAAACAAAATGACAACACAAAAATAAATTAAAAGGGGCTGGAGAGATGGCTCAGAGGTTAAGAGCATTGCCTGCTCTTCCAAAGGTACTGAGTTCAATTCCCAGCAACCACATGGTGGCTCACAACCATCTGTAATGAGGTCTGGTGCCCTCTTCTGGCCTTCAGGCATACACACAGACAGAATATTGTGTACATAATAAATAAATAAATAAATATTTTTTAAAAAAAATGTAAAAAGATCACAGAGAAAACACCACAGAAACTATGCACAGCTCACCTGAGCAGAAGATTCACAGGGACTCCGCATGTCTGAAGGCCGGGATGTAAGGACAGCACTTCCCGAATTCACAAAGACAGAGGCTCCCAGTTCCCAGTCCACACCTAAGCTACACCTAAGTAGGTCCACAGTGATCAGCAGATATAGATTCAGCTCCAATATATGTGCCATTCTCACTGAACTCTGTCTCGTAAAGAATGCTTTTTGGGTGGTGTTCCACCAATAAGCATAGTCAGCAACTATGGGCATAAGGAATTTTACAGAGATCCAGTCAATCTAATAGTATTGGATACCTGAATCAGAATTTTAATAATGAGCTTGTTGGCTGATACTATCATTTCTAAACCCAATCTTCTTCAGAGACATTCAAAAAGTCCAGTTATAAAGTTCAGATGATGAATTATATTAACACAATTTCTATATAATGTGAGACTTACATTCTCTGCAATCATACACTAAGTTTCTATTCTTTCCCTATTGAAAGAAGAACAGTCAACTCGTTTCTCAAGATGCTTTGCATTATAAGTGTTTCAAAACTTCGCTTTTATTTATCAATCAGTTAGGATCAACACTGGGGCAGCAGAGAACGTTGCCCCTTCTCCACCCAAAGTAAACACTGAGGTCACTGTAACCTAGCCTTTGTACCTCACTTAGAGTCAAGCAGTTCTTTGAAGACTTCAGCATTACACCCAGGGGTGGGAATTACCACGTGCTATCGGACTTGTCTATTCCTAATGGGGGCAAGGCACCTGGGCTTTCCCCGCTAGTTTTTGACGGAAAGCTTTGCTGGCATCTTTGCAATTAACTTTAACTCAGTGAAGAGACTGAGTCAGTCTGACACCTAGTTTTCTTGCACTTGACAGGTATCTTTATGTTGCATATAATTTTGTTGAGCATTTCTTCCTAAATCTTGCAGTTTCTTCAGAAATTTCGGCATTTTGTTTATGAACTAATTTATCATTCATATAGAAAGACATTATAAATCGCCTGCGTGTGAAATAGAAGTTACCTCTAAATGTTAGTGATATTAACAGAATTTTATTGTATGCTTCTGACTGCAATTTAGCTTGCATATATTTAAGGTATTTTAAAACTTATTTACTGGAGGAGTGCAGCACACTGTGTGTGTGTTTGAGTAAGAGGACAGCTTGCAGGAGTCCGTTTTCTCTTTCCATTACGTGAATCCTGGAGATCAAATTCAGGTCCTCAGGCTTGCGGCAAATGCCTTTCCTCTCTAAGTAATGTTGCTTAGTTGTTTTGTCCACCATCTTTTTCTTTTTGAGACAGGACCTTACTTTGTCGCCTCCGCTGGCCTGGGAACTTTGTAGCCAGGTCTCAGACACTTAGTGATCCTCCTGCCTCAGTATTCAGAATACTAGGATTACAGATATGAGCCACTTTAAGATTTTCTTTACTTTTTAAAGGCATTAAAACAAACAGACAAACTATTCTGGCTCTTAAGACTACTGATTTTCTATTTTTCTACTACAACAAAATTAAATGAAAATAATAATTTGAATATGCTACTTAAAACCTTATCTATCTTCTTATGAAAGTTAGGTTAGAGCTGAGGAGAAAATGAGTGACCAAAAGACAATTCCTAAGCATATAACATCTTCTTACTCCTCCCCCTTACTGCCCTCCCCAACTCCTTTTTAGAGACAGGGTATCTCTGGCTATCCTGGAACTCACTAGTAGACCAGGCTGGCCGCGAACTCAGAGAGATCACCGGCTTCTGCCTCCTAAGTGCTGGGATCGAAGGTGTGCACTACTACACCCGGCCATAACCATTCTTGAGAGTTGAGACTGATGATGAACTTTGGTGTTTGAGGTTACTGTCATAGTTGCTTTGGATTATTTGTGGTGCTTGGACCCACTTTTTGTTCATATTGGGCAGAGTCTTGTTAGAATCATGATACAAGCAAGTATGATGCATGTGTTTCTGTGGTTAAAAAGACACACAAATATAAATGGATCTTTTGAATGAACATGTAAGGACAACACGATTATGTCTCTTCTATAGGCTCTTATGAGAATCAGAATGCTAAGTGCTCAAATAAAAAGGCATTTATCTTGTCCTATACAGAAAATATTTCTCACTTAAGTACGAGCAACATCTTTCTTCCATGCATTTGGCACCTGCTTATATCAGAAAATAATCATTCAACTTAATCAAATTATTGTTCTGCACATTTATGCCCAATTCCTATGTGGCCACGATAGGTCCCTACAGGAGAGACATTCTTTCCTGGAATGCCTTTGCACAAGGAGAAAACAGTGCTTCGAGATTCTTTGGAGATGCCTGGTTAGAAAAATTCATACATGTGTCTCCAGTGAGTTGACAGGATCCTGAATTACGTGTTGGTGGTAGGTTATGCCAGGGCGGTAGACTCCCGGGGTTTTCATCTTGGCCTGGTGACTAGCCAAGCTAGAAGACCACAACTTCTCTGAACTCACTTTCCTCATTTGTCAGATGGGGAGAATTACAGCTCCTATTTTATACAACTGTGGGGATTAAGTGAGCTAAAACTCTTAACACAGAGAACAATGGTGTGGTTATAGTGAACCATAAGCATGAGCTATTATTATTGGTGAGACCTGGAGGGCTATTGGAGTAAGCCCTTGTTTTTAAACTTTATATCTGTGGTTTTAGGGATTGCACCCAGGGCTTTCTGTACAGTACAGATGTGCTCTACCAAGGAGCTACATCCCTACGCCAGGATTAAAGCCTTAGAAAAAATTGTAATTTTTTGGTGGTGGTGGGGGAAGGTCTCACACAACAGTCCAGGATGGCCTGGATTTCACTATGTAGTCCAGGTTGTTCATAAACTTGGGCACTCCTGCGTTGGTCTCCTTAGTACTGGGATTATATGCATGGGATACCATCTCAGCTCTGGACTTAACATAGTATTTCTTTTTTCCCATGTTATTTAATAGGTGTGTAACAGACATAGGAATAACAAGATCTTACTATATAGCCTTGGCTGGCATGGAACTCCTTATGTAGATTAGACTGGCCTTAAACTCAGAGATCCGCTTGCCTCTGCCTATTGAGTGCTGGGATTAAAGGCATGTGCCACCACACCCAGTTAAACATGCAGACATAAGTTTCTGTCCCACCAAGTCCCACAGCCATTCAGTCCCAAATAAACCCACAGAAGCTTATATTAATTATAAACTGTTTGACCTATTGTTTAAGCTTATTACTACCTCTAACAACTTATATCAACCCATAATTCTTTTTTTTTTTAAGATTTATTTATTTATTATATGTATACAACATTCTGCCTCCATGTATGCCTGCAGGCCAGAGGAGGGCGCCAGATCTCATTACAGGTGGTTGTGAGCCGTCATGTGGTTGCTGGGAATTGAACTCAGGACCTCTGGTAGAGCAGCCAGTGCTCTTAACCACTGAGCCATCTCTCCAGCCCTCAACCCATAATTCTTATCTATGTTTAGCCATGTGGCATTCTCATCTTGCTTCCTCTGCTTTTGGATGATTGGCGTCTCTGCCTTTCCTCTTCCCAGAATTCTCCTAGTCTCGCCCCCCCACCCCCACCTATATTTCCTGCCTGGCTACTGGCCAGTCAACATTTTATTAAACCCATATGAGTGACAAATTTTTACCGTGTACGAGACCATTATCCCACAGCATAAACGTCTTTAATTTTCTTTTCTTTTCTTTTCTTTTTTGGGGGTGTTTTTCGAGACAGGGTTTCTTTGTGGCTTTGGAGCCTGTCCTGGAACTAGCTCTGTAGACCAGGCTGGTCTCGAACTCACAGAGATCCGCCTGCCTCTGCCTCCCGAGTGCTGGGATTAAAGGCATGCGCCACCACCGCCCGGCTAATTTTTTTTTAAAATATTTATTTATTATGTATACAATGTTCTGTCTGTGTGTACACCTGCAGGCCAGAAGAGGGCACCAGACCTCATTACAGATGGTTGTGAGCCACCATGTGGTTGCTGGGAATTGAACTCAGGACCTTTAGAAGAGCAGGCAATGTTCTTAACCGCTGAGCCATCTCTCCAGCCCTTTAATTTTCTTTTTAAACATTTCTTCTCAAAGGAATTCCTCTTCCCAAGCCGATCACAACCTAGCCCACTGCTGGATGATCAGAATGAGTTCTGCTTCTGATAGGGCCCTTTCTACAAGGTTTCCATTTTGCTAACTTTGCATAGAACGTTCATGACTTTATTTTACTTTTTAGCGCTATTACCAAAATACTAGTAGGCATTACAAACGCCAAGGGGTGACAAACTTCCCTTTGCCATTTAAGGCTTTGGCTTGAGGCAACGTTTTGAGATACCAGGGACATTCTCTTCCTACTATCCAAAGAAACAGCTTTCTGTTATTCTACGTCCTCTTGCAGTTTCAAGCCATTAGGACAGCTTCTATTTTCTATTAAAAAAATTGCTGAGAAAGTATGTACTTCAGAAACTGGTGAGTCACTTGCACCAAAAGCCGCTGGGGGTTATGTCCACGAACACAGGTGACATCCAAATAGGGCCGCTACAAAAGATTTTCTTTGTTTAAAGACTCAGTCTCCCTATGTAGCCCAGGCTGCCCTGGACTCAAGACACCCTCCTGCCACTACCGCCTCAGCATTGGGGTTACAAGTTATCTCACCACACTCAGTGCAATGATTTATTTTTGTAAAATACTCTGATGGCCTCAGCTGTCTGAAGATACAGGTACTCACATACTAATTAGAAGACACAAAAAAAAAAAAAGAAGACACAAACCCAGTCTCCCCCCCCTCCACAATTACCTATCACTGTCTATTACTTTCAGAATTTGTGAGCACATACTTTGTACTTAGCCCAGAGCCATTTACATTAGCAAGTAGGCGTGCTGGTGAGGGCTTGTAATTACAGCACTCTGGAAACCGCAGCAGGGATACTAGGGGTTTAAGGTCACCTTCGGCTTCAGGAGACCCAGTCTCACTTAGAAAGAAAAAAGTAGTAACAATGTGAATCTCAGGTGGCGTTCAGGATTTTCACGTAGAGACTGAGGGCTGCCAAGCTCAAAGAAAACCGAAGGTAACAGTTTTTTTTTTTTTTTTTGGTGTTAACCTCCCAAAACTAGATGGGTAATTTCCTGACTCGGGGGTCTATCTCGCAAACAATCTGTATCCCCCTCACCTAAGTTAGAACAGAAACAAACCGGTTCTCAAACGACTCTTTTCACATTTACTTGCTTAAAAAAAATTCTAGGCTAGAAGCAAAGCCATGTTTAGAGAGGTTTACCATGTAATACTTAACAGAAGACTGCCTCCAAGCACACCTAAACCTAACTACTTTACATTCATGAAACGAAGTTTTAGTTTAGTGGGTATTTTTTTTTGTTTTTATTTTCTTTTAAAGAGGGAATTTCAGCTGGTCCCTTCCCTTTTCTAATCCTAAAAGGCATTCTTCACTAAATTCCAGCAAGACCTCGCCTTTACCCCAGAGGGCCACATTGTGGACACAAAAAGACAATGAATGGCTGGAGGGAAGCTCCACCTGTTGGTTAGCTGGCTGGCCCAGCAGGCTGGCTTCTTCCCTCCAGGTACCGAGGGACAGAAAGGACCACTCCCTCAGGAGCGAGCCTTCCCCTGAAGGGGCTCGGGCGGATCCCGGTCAAGAACCGCAACCTCAGCTAGCAGCCTCGCCCCTCCAGTCCGTCGAAGGGCGAGGGACCCTGCGGTAGCCACCACCGCTCTGCACAAAAGGTACCACTGGCTTGGGGTGGGCTGGGGGAGTCGGTCCTGGGGGATCCGCAGCCCGGGCATCCCCGGAAGAGGCGAGGGCGGTGCGGGTCGAGGGGGGAGCCCAGGTGCGGCAGGGAAGAGGAGATGGAGGAGGAGGAGGACTCTGCCACACGCCGGGGAAGAAAGCCTGACTCATGTGGCAGTAGCGGAGGGCTCCTGGGAGCTGCAACTCGTGATGCTGTTGCTGAGGAGAAAAGCCTCATTAGCCATTCTGCAGGCCGGGGGATACCGCCCCGGGGCGCGCACGCCCGAGACCTAGCGCTCCTCACCCGCCTCGCTCGCTCGTTCCCTTGCTCGCTCGCCCGGGTCGCGTGGGAGCCAGCAGCGGACACGCCTAACCCGCGCGCGCGCGCGCCGCGTGGCCCCCCGCGCCCCACCCCGGACTCTCCACGCGACCCGGATTCGCTCGCGAGCGCGCCCGCGTGCCCCACCCCCACCGCCCTCAGGCGTCGGCGGCTCCGCCGGCCTTCGGCAATTTCCGCCAGAGCCTCAGTCGGGAGCTCGGCGGGGCCCGAAGACAGGCCGCCTCTCCCTAGTCAGACCCGGCTTTATGTCTGCAGCGCCGGCGCGCAGGCGCAGACGCCATCTTCCCTCCTCTCCTCCGCGACCCCTCCCCCCCGCCGCCTTCTCCTCCTCCTCCTCCTCCTCCTCCTCCTCCTCGGTCGGCGCTCGCTCGACCCTCCTCCTTTTGCGCTGGGGCGCTGGTCCCTCCTCTCTTGGTGCCGCGAGAGACGGGGGATACTGAGCAGCTCGGGAAGAGCACTAGTAACAACCACCACAGCCCCCTCCTCGCCCGACGCCCTCCCACTCCCCCGCCCCGCGCCGCCACCGACCAACCCCACCTCTCATTTCTTTGAACGGCGTCGGCTGCAGTCGCTGCACCAGCCCCGTCTGGCCGCCGCCGCCACCGCGAAAGGAGCTGCCACCACCACCACCGCCGCCGCCGCCCGCGGCCCCCTCCCTCCCTTCCTCCCTCCCGGCCGCGGGAGCAGCGCGGTGCCGAAGCAGCCGGCGGGCTGAGAAGAGGACGCGAGCTCGCCCCTCGGCTCCCGCGCACGTCCCCGTCGCCCGCCGGAGCGGCTCGGGCGCCGGCGCCCTCTTCCTCCCCGAGGACGTGTGCCGAGCCGAGCGCCTGCCCCGAGGGAGGAAAATGCTCGGGCTCTATGGCTGCCAGTGATGGAGCGGTCCCTGGGCTCCCGCTGCCGCCGCTGCCACCACCACCGCCGCCGCCGCGCCCCGGCCGCGCTCCGCGAGGACCCGGCGTCTCTGCGCGCCCGCCCGCGCCTCGTTGCTGGGTTCACCGTACCGGGCGCCCCGCCGCCGCCGTCGCCGCCTCCTCCTCCCCGCTCGCAGCCGCGCCGCCCGGGTCCCAGCCGCGGCCAGTCTTTGCTCCCGGAGCAGCCGTCGCGAGCCCAGGGGGTTTGAGAGGGGCCGCGGGCCGCGGGGGGAGGCCCGAGTGGGGCCGGCTGTGCCGGCAGGGGAGGTTGGAGCGACGCTGAGCTCGGGGCTCGCCGGCGGCCGCGGCGCCGGGGGTGGCTAGGGCCGGCCGACCGCTCGCTCGCTCCGCTCTGCCTCGGTGCAGGGCGAGCGGCGGGGCTTTGCAGTGGCCGCCGCCGCGGGAGGAGGGGGCTGAGCTGGCTCCGGAGTTGGCCAAAGAAGGTGGGCATTTCTCGCTTCTCCTCGCCTCCCCCGCCCCCTCCTGGGCTCCCCTCCCTCCTTCCTCCCGCCCCGCACCCCACGTGAAGCGGAATATAAAGGGGGGTGTGTGACTGGAGGGGAAAGTGAATGGTGAAGGACTGAAGGGGTCCCCCTTCGGTTCCCCAGCCACCTGGTTCACCCGGTTCATCCTCCCTTCCCGAAGCTAGCCCTCGAAGGCAGGAGCAGTCGGCGCCTTCGGCCGAGGAGGAGGAGGAATCGCGTCGGGCGGAGCTTCAGGTCCTGTTCTCCTCTCTGGCTTCTCCTTACAAAGATTACGGTGCAGAAGGAAATTGCACTCGCCTCCTCCGCCCCCCGGTACCCAGCACAATGCACCAGCCGCCGGAGTCCACTGCCGCGGCCGCGGCCGCCGCCGCAGACATTAGTACTAGGAAGATGGCGCACCCGGCGATGTTCCCTCGAAGGGGCAGCAGTGGCGGCAGCGCCTCTGCGCTCAGTGCAGCAGGTACCGTCGTCAGTGGTGCTGCTCCATCTTCTGAGGATTTTCCTCCTCCTTCGCTGCTCCAGCCGCCGCCTCCTGCTGCATCTTCCACGCAGGGACCTCAGCCTCCGCCTCCACAAAGCCTGAATCTCCTCTCGCAGGCTCCGCTGCAGGCACAGCCTCTTGCGCCGGGCGGAACTCAGATGAAAAAGAAAAGTGGCTTCCAGATAACTAGCGTTACTCCGGCTCAGATCTCTGCCAGCATCAGCTCGAACAACAGCATAGCGGAGGACACCGAGAGCTACGACGATCTGGACGAGTCTCACACGGAGGACCTGTCTTCTTCCGAGATCCTTGACGTGTCTCTTTCCAGGGCCACTGACTTGGGCGAGCCTGAACGCAGCTCCTCGGAAGAGACTCTGAATAACTTCCAGGAAGCCGAAACACCTGGGGCAGTCTCTCCTAACCAGCCGCACCTTCCTCAGCCTCATTTGCCTCACCTCCCACCACAGAACGTTGTGATCAATGGGAACGCTCATCCCCACCACCTCCATCACCACCATCACCTTCATCACGGGCACCACCTTCACCATGGACACCACCATTCGTCCCATGCTGCTGTGGCCACTCCGTCCATTCCTGGAGGGCCACCCTCGAGCCCAGTGTCCCGAAAACTCTCTACAACTGGAAGTTCTGATGGCGCTGTGCCGGTTGCCCCTGCTTCTGCTGTATCATCCAGCGGCTTACCTGTGTCCGGGATGCCGAACCTCCGTGCTCCAAGTACTGCAGGCAGCATAGGTATAAATTCTGTGCCTGGCACGAATACGACGAATAATGTTAGCGTTGCTGCTGCTGCGGGTAGTTTCAGTCCTCACGTGACAAGCGGCGTGCATGGTAATGCTAATATAAGTACAAGCAATATTCCTAGTGCTGCTAGTGTAGGGCCTGGAGTTAGTGGTGTTAATGTGAGTGCCCTGAGTGGCATGGGCAATGGTACTGTCTCTTCCTCTCCTGTTGCTAACAGTGTCCTTAATGCAGCTGCAGGTATCACTGTGGGAGTGGTTTCAAGTCAGCAGCAGCAACCAACAGTTAACACGTCAAGGTTCAGAGTTGTGAAGTTAGACTCTACTTCTGAACCCTTTAAAAAAGGTAGATGGACTTGCACCGAGTTCTATGAAAAAGAGAATGCCCTGCCGGCCGCAGAAGGCGTGGCCATAAATAAAGTGGTGGAGACCGTGAAGCAAACCCCCACGGAAGTGTCTTCGGAGAGGGAGAGCACTAGTGGGAGTTCTGTGAGCAGTAGTGTCAGCACACTGAGCCACTACACAGACAGTGTGGGAAGTGGCGAGATGGGAGCCCCTGCTGTGGTGGTGCAGCAGCCGCAGGCGCCACCACCGCCAGTTCTTCCAGGTGTGGCCCTCCAGCAGATGGATTTCAGTAGCCCCGGGCCACAGAGTATTGCAGCAGCTAGTATACCGCAGAGTATTTCTCAGCCACAGATATCACAAGTTCAATTACAGCCGCAAGAATTGAGCTTTCAGCAGAAGCCGGGTCTTCAACCTGTACCTCTGCAAGCCGCTAGGAGCGCAGCTGCCGGTATCCAGCCTTCGTCTGTGAACGTGGTCGGTGTACCGGCAGCTGGAGGTCAGCAGCCCTCCATTTCCAGCTTGGCTCAACCCCAACTGCCGTACCCTCAGACAGCTCCTCCAGTGCAAACTCCTCTTTCAGGGCCGCCACCCCAACAGTTACCATATGGGCAACAGCAACCAATGGTTTCTACACAGCTAGCTCCAGGCCATGGCCAGTCGATGACTCAAAACCCTTCGTCAGAATACGTACAGCAGCAGCCAATGCTTCAAGCAGCGATGCCCTCTGGACAGGCCAGTTCCGCAGGATCGGGAGCAGGACCATCCGTGATTCCTGTGGCCCAGCCACAGGGGATCCAGCTGCCAGTGCAGCCCACAGCAGTACAAGCACAACCTGCAGGGGCATCTGGGCAGCCCATTGGCCAGGCTCAAACAGCAGTGTCTGCTGTGTCTGCTGTTCCAGTTGGCAGTCAAATTGCAAATCTTGGTCACCAGGCCAACATGCCCACTGCAGCACAGCAGCCATCCACCCAAGTTACACCTTCAGTTATCCAGCAAGGTGCTCCTCCATCTTCACAAGTAGTCCTACCTGCTCCGACTGGGATCATTCATCAGGGAGTTCAAACTAGTGCTTCAGGCCTTCCTCCACAACTGGTTATCGCACCCCAGAGTACCTTGTTAACTGTGCCTCCCCAGCCACAGGGAGTAGAAACCGTGGCCCCAGGAGTTGTTACCCAGCAGATGCCCGCAGGTAGCCCTTTGCCCTCCGCTAGTAGTATTTCTGTTCCAAGTCAGGTTAGTTCAGCTGCTCCTTCTGGAATGCCTTCCGCCCCGACAAACTTAGTTCCACCACAGAATATAGCACAACCCCCGGCTACCCAAAATGGCAATTTGGTTCAAAGTGTTAGTCAGTCCCCCTTGATAGCCACTAACATAAATTTGCCTCTGGCACAGCAGATACTAAGTTCTACTCAGTTCTCTACACAATCATTAGCTCAGGCAATCGGAAGCCAAATGGAAGATGCCAGGCGCCCAGCGGAGCCCTCCGTAGTCGGCTTACCTCAGACTCTCAGTGGTGACAGTGGGGGAATGTCAGCAGTTTCAGATGGGAGTAGCAGCAGCCTAGCAGCCTCTGCTTCTCTCTTCCCGTTGAAGGTGCTACCGCTGACAACACCCCTGGTGGATGGCGAAGACGAGAGGTAAGATCACGGGCTGCTGCAGAACTGAGCAGTTCAGAGTCAGTCTCTCTAGTGGCAGTGTGCGGGTACCGTTAGTCTAAAGCATCAGACCTTTGCGTTTGTATGGGAAAAAGTGCATATGCATGGTAAGTTCTCTAGAGTCAGTGTTAAGAGTAGGTGGGGAGTAGGGTAGATTATGAAAATAGTGTTCACGACAGCTACAGTGTGTATGTTACAGATAGGCTTGGCTGTCAGGTAGATTTTATTGTTCATAAAATGCTTTTGAAAAGATAATTTATGAAAAGCAGCCTACATTTTGTTACTCCACGAAAGCATTAAGCACTTCTCTTGAGCTCCTAAAATCTTTATGATCATTTTTTTGCCGGGTGTTGTGGTTCCCACGTTTGTTCCTGCCCTACAGCCCTTTTCTGTTCTGGGATGTTTGATCTTAGGCTGTTAAAGATCCTGTTACCTGCTTGTCCTCCCAAGGCACTGTGGGAAAGATGACCTAATCTGGGTGATATAGGTTGCCCTCATGCTGTTAGTAACCAGCTCTTATAAACTTAATGTAACGGTTACTTTATTTGAACAAAAGAACAATCCAAGTCCAACAGCGTGTATTTCAAGGGCAAGATACCTGGATTTATGCTTGGTAGTGAGGAATGCTGTAGAGTTTTTCTTTTGCTAGGGAGATGAAGGTGGTAGCCATTTTAAGGAGTGAAATCAGTCTTAAAGGGCTGATTTTAACAGGCTAATCTGTCCCACCTGTTTGTACTCTCGCCAAAATACAGAAAGTCTAAAAGTTAGTCAGTACTAAGCCAGCATTTTTCTTTTCCATTTATATTGGCGATAATATGCTGATCACACCTAGTGAATGAGGCTGGCTAGAAAAACTGTTTCTACATTGCTTTAAGATTAAGGTTTTTTTTGTTTTGTTATTTAGAGGAATGTTCTTTTTGCAAGTTTGCCAGTATTTACAGCGATCAGAAGTATAGGAGTTGTAAAAAGACTTCTTTTTCACTGGAGTTTTGAAAAAGCATTAAGATACTTAAGTATTTTAGTATCTTTTGGAGATTTTTGACATTTTCATTATCCCAATTGAAGTGTTTATATGTGTATTTGTGGGTTCATTTTGGAAAAACTGAGAATATTGCAAAAGAATTTTATAAAAAGAAAACAAGGCCAATTGTGTCAGTGAAATTTTCATGATTTTTTCCCCGTGAGTTTAAAAGATAAAAGGTTGTGATATTGAAACATACGAAAATACTTTTTCAGGGTTTTTGTTTTTCTGATAGTCATATATTTAAATTATGTTACTAACAGTAGTTCTTAATCCTTGTACAAAACTACCTCACAAGATGGATTTCTAAGACTTAGTTTTCTGTAATAGTCCAATTATAATTATTGTTCAGCCTTTAATTTTGTCTTTATCATTCTGATCCTCACCCGTACTTTCAATTTAAGGAATTATTTACCCTGATTTTTGTTTCCTAAGTCAAAAGGGTAGGAACGGAGTGAAGTTCTGTTAAAATAATGTACAGTGTAGATGCTGACTTAAGAACAGTGAGAGACAGGTGCCAGAAATGAAAACCGCACACTGAAGGTTTTCTTAATTACTGTTTGTGGGCTCCTGGGAAGACTTTCTTTGTTTTCCTCCTCTCAGTAGGGAGGATGGCAGGCAGGCCTTTGAAAGGCTGGCTGTCACACAGTTTAGTCAGGGTGCTGCCTGCACACTAGCTCGAGGAGAGTCATCCCAGGTGGTGATGCTGCAGAGCCATTTTCCTTGTAGACAGACTAACTGAGATAAAGGTAGACCAGGCGCCTGTGATGGAGAGTTATGTTCTGGGAAAGCACAAGAATGAATATAAAATATTTCTCTCCATTATTATCATAAGTTATCTTCAGATGGCATTTTGAACTTTATCCCACAAACTTGTGTTAATTGACGTCACTGTTGAGTCATCAAAACTGGACACACTTTTTTCCAGGTCTCCTTCAGTTTCACTGAGGTCTGAGTCTGCTACTAAAGCACATGCAAGACCAATCAGTGAGGTCTGTTTTAATTGTGTTTTATTGCAGGTTTTTTTTTTTTTATCTCAATGTAGTTTGGTTTAGAAAAAATGTTGAAATTTGCCTCTGGGAGATAATTGGGATACCTACTAGAGAAAAAAGGGAATAAATATCACTGTTTACCTTTCTTCATGCCAGCCTCTGTGTCCTTGCATCTTCCAGGCTTTTCACCATCCATCTCCTCTGGAAGAAAGGGTTGTGCCCTCATTTAAGTTTATGACCCAGGAAGTATGTTAGCATAACATTTTTGATGGCAGAAGAGAGATCACCCTTACATATATATTGCGATGTACTGTCGCTCTTTAGATCTAAATGCCTACTTAGTACTCGGGGAGAGTGCTTTCTCTTGCCCTCTTGTCGTCTGTAAAGCAGAGAGACGATAAACATTGCATATAAATAAACATAAAAATAAGGACCGAGGTATTAAGATTATATGACTTCCTTTTTTATAGATCATTTTTATTATAAAGATCTCGATGTCTTGGCCTTTAATGTGAACTTAACCTTTACAGGAATGGGGACATACAGTTACTTTATTATAATGTTTTGTGCTTGTTATCAAAGTATTATGTGAATTTCTATTCTCTTGTTTTTAGGCAAAGCTCAGATGTTCCCTCTGAAAGATTTTTCTTCCCCAGGGGGTGTTTCCTTAGCACGTCTTACTGTCCCTCTATTTAAGTACTGTATATTTGGTAATAATTATGTTTACCAGTCTTTCCCACAAGGGGAGGAACTAAATATATTTTTTAACAAACTTTGTGAGCAGATCCTTTTCTGTTTTCCTATCATGACACAGTTCATTCTGTCATCTTAAGCACACAGAAATGCAGGTGCTAAAATTTCTGTAACAAATGGAAATAGCAATATGACTTGGTTAGCTTCCTGCTCCTTAAGGTGACATGGCATTAACTTTCTAAAGAGTGTCTGCTTTGTAGTAAGTTCTCAAGTATCATATGTTTTTGCTTTCATGTTTATTTTTGTGTGTTGCATGTGTGCATGTGAATATGGACATCAGAGGTCAGTTTCAGGTGTCTTCCTCAGTTGTGCCCACCTTATTTTTTGAGACAGGATCTCACTGAATTGGAGCTCACTCTATTGGCTGGACTGGATAGCCAGTGAGCTTCAGGGATGCGCACCTGTCTCCGCTTCTGTGCCTCTGCATCAGGCTTTTATGTGGGTTCTGGGGTCCAGACTCCGATTCACGTGCTATGTATACATAGCAAGTCATCTCCAGCCTGGAATTGAGTGTTTTGCAAAAGAAGGAACAATACTTGTCTTACTTATCTACTGAGAATGGTAGGATGCATGGGTTAAAATAATGCAAAATACTTTTAAATGCAAATGTCTTTTAAAAGGTTTTTGTTTTGAGACAGGTCTCTCTCTGTAGCCCTGGCTGGCCTTGAACTCAGAGACCTCAGTCTGCTTCTGCCTTCCGAGTGCTGGAGCTAGAGGTGTGCGCCATCACACCCGACTTGAAATATTTATTTTTTTACATGCACAATTTAAAGAATCAAAGTCTGTACTTGCTGCCTTCCTCCTTCCCAGGTTTTCTTTCTAGAATCCCTCTAATCTCTTGTAGATGATTCCTCTTTGACAAGCCAGTCTTTCTACTGGACAGGCAACAGGAGCAACTCTCAGCTTCTCTTTTCTCTGTCCTCAGCTCCTTTCATGTGACTTTGGGCTTTTTAATTTGCTTTTGCCTCAGTTTCCTCATTTGAAAACAGTGAAGGCAATAGCGTTTCTCACAGAATTGTTACGTGAATTAAATAAACTTAGAAAACTCTCAGAACTTAACTCACTGTGCTCCTAAGAGTTTATAATAATAAAACAGTCCTCCCTTGGTTTTTGCTTGTGTTTTTAAATTCCTTGGATGAAATGGATCTGCCCTGCTGGTTGCCCTTGTTCCGATATTCCTTTCTCCCAGTAGTTATATCACTCTTGAATATTTATAAGTCTTGTAAGAGTATGCCTTCTGTCCACCCACAGTACCGTGTCCTGTGGCTGCCTTGCTCCTCTCCTTGTCCCTGGCTATTTAGTATATTGAAAGGGGTGGGTCAGCCCCCCCTCCTCCCCTGAATTCCTTTATCAGCTCGGTGTCTTTTCTCCAGGTTAACTGTCCCAGTCTGGTCCCCACCTTGATAGAGTCCTTCCTCAACTCTGGTGATTTCGAGGTTCTGTGCTTGCAGTCCCTGGGGACTAGAGAGCCGCTTAGAACGTTGGGCTTCGTTCCCATCACGCCCTGTATTTAGGTTCCTCTTCGTTATCACTAATGTTCTGTATCACCCGCCTCTTCATCAACCTCAGGGTATTAATTAGTTACTAAGATTAATTTTCGAGGAAGCCTAGTATCACTCCGGCCTCTCTTCTGGACCGTCGCCTGGGCTTCCACTCATCTGTTACTCTAGGATTCCCTTTTTAATTTTCCCCAGTGGTCCGTCTTCGTTTTCCACCGCCAGTGTTGACTTCATTCTTGATTTACTTGCTGTTTTTAAATGGTGTCAGCTTACCTTGCACTCAGTTGATTCTTTGTTTAGGTAAAGGCTACCAGGTTGTAAAAATCGTTCTCTTGCAACTCTGCCACCACTTGGTAGCTTCTATATTGCTTTTGAGGATTCTGTAGCCACATTGGTTTCTCAAGCCGATTTGTGTTTGCTTTCTCTCTCCTCATTTTTAAAATCTATGAAAGCTTTTAAGTTGCTTCCATTGTTTTAAATTTTACACGGATTGCACGCATGTGTGTGGTTGGGGGAGGGTGGGGGGGGTGGAACCTGCTTTTACTCAAGCTTTTGATGGGTGTTGTTTCTGCCTGGAAAGTTTGTGATGCTGAGACTGAACCCAGGCCTCATATAGCCTTGGCAAACACTCTGCCAAAGAGCTCCTCCTCAAACTTACCTGCATCACGGGCCTCCTTGACTGATCTTCTGACTTCCTTCGTTTTCATCTCTTTCTCTTTGCTCTGTTTCTATTGAATTTTTTCTTGTAATTTCCAAGAGCTTTTTTTTTTTTTTTTTTGCTGGTCTTGCCTTCTTGTTAGCTGTGTATTGCCCTAGTTTAGCAATAGTGGAATGGTGGTGCTTTCTCTCAGCACTGCGAGCACATTAGATTTGGTTGTTTTATGAGACAGAGCTGCTCTCTGTAGTCCAGGCTGGCCTTGAACTTACCATCCTTCAGCTCTAATAGTATGTTTTTCATGGGTAGCTTGAGCAGTTTTCTTTCTGTGCACTCTGTTTTCTCCAGGTCCTGCTTCCTTTCTTGCCTTGATCCTTTCTCTTTCACGTTCTATTCCTTTACATAGTTGGCAGCTGTGTGGTAGAGTAAGGGGTGGAAATACTGGTTACAAGTTCTCAGTCAAGCTTCTTAGCCATTGGTCTCCCTGGATGGTAACCTGACTGGGCTGGTTGTCTTTGTATTGCCCTTTAGTTGAGTTAGCTCCCTGTCAGGAGGGTCTTCTGTGATTAGACAGAAAAGCTTGTCAGCAAGGGCTCCAGGAAGGGAGAGGGAAGTGAGGAACGAGAAGTCTTGCAAGTCTTGGGCTCCCCGGAGCTTGTCTTCCTTCAGCTGTGTTTCTGTTCTCCCTCTTGCCCTCCTCAGACTGCAGGTTTGGGCTGGCTGGTCTTGGGTGAGGAGCAGGCCTGGAGAACTGGTGAAGCCTGTCTTCTTCAGAACCCCGTCCCCATAGCGGGCTGTGTGTGGTGCTGCCAGTTCCTGGGCCTTTGGGGCCTTGCGAAGTTTAAATTGGGCTTGCTCTTGGCTTTCTCTACTGTTTGCCAAGTCATTTGTCACTCAACATCTGCTCTCTAGCTTCCAGATTTGTGTTACTGTTGTCTTTTCATGGCTTACGTCTTTATACCTTTCCTTTCATTTATACGAGATAGGACCTTAAAATTTTATTTTGATAGCAAAAGAGTAGATGTGATTTCTTGTTTAGAAATTTAACTTGGAAACATGAAACTGAAAAGACCTGGTCTTGGAGCTTCCTTCAGAGTCCTGTGCTAGGTGTAATTGTCACTGTCAAGACTGGACAGCCTAGTAGAATACTGCTTGCTGTTTTGTGTAGTCTGCGGCAATTCTCCTGCCTCAGCCTTCCAAATGCTGGGATTCCTGGTCAGGCCTACCACACGTGGCTTCAATGTATCTTTTAATGTCTCTTTATCTTTAAAAGGAAGGTACAGGCGAAGGAAAAAGAACTAAAGCTTCTTTACCCACTTGTAAAATAATGGTTTATGATCTCACGTACAGAAATGCCTTTTCTTGCCAACACTTCTTCCTTTCCAGTCAGCTTGACCAGAAAGCTGTCTTAGACTCCTTCCGCTGGCTGACCGAGCTTCCTCCTCAAGCGCTCTGGCTATCTGCGCCGCCCTCCTTTGTGTTTTGTTCTTCTGTTTTGTTTTTTTTTCCTACTTTTCTTGTCATCTGTGCTGGTCTCTTTGAGATCGTTCTCTGCCAGACTGTCAGCGGCAGCTTTCCTAGCATTTCTCGTTCTCACAGGCTTCTTGGCCTCAAGCTTGAGAGAGACAGTTGTCCTGCCTCAGCCTCCCAAGTGCTGTCATCACAGGTCTGAGCTGCTGTGCCGGCTACATCTTTCTGTCTGCCAAGGCCCTCAGATTGTCCTCTGACACCAAGAGTCACATTCTCTGTATGTCTTCTTCCTCACAGAATTTTACATCCTGAACTCACAGAACTTTACATCCTGAATGTAGCATTCCTCTTTATCTCCCATCCTTTCTCTGCTAGCCAATTCTAGTCTGAGATAAAACAGCCCTGACTTAAAAAGTGTGGTGTGTGGTAGCTTTCTCCCTGGCTCTTCTGCACATGGCCTGACTTTCTCTGGTACTCTGTGATAGTCTTAACGTGGGAGTCTTTTATGTAACTCACCTGCCCAGATTCCCTTAAAGCCATTTGCTGTAAGGCAGTCCCTTCATCTCAGCTCTTTCCTGGCCTCCTATCAGACTCCCATTCCCCTAGGAAAGGTTTCTTTTGGCTCCTGGTTTCAGAAGGTTCTGTCCTTGGTTCTTTGGCCTCATGCGCTCAGTGGTGGGTGCATGTGGCAAGGGCTTGCTGTTCTTGGCAGACAAGAAACAGATAAAAGGGAAAAGTAAATCCTCTCTTCTTTTAGTGCTGGGCAGAGAGCCTAAAGCCTCAAGCATGTCAGGCAAGGACTCTGCCACTGAGCCGCATCCCCAGGCTTCCACCCACTCCCCTCCCTTCTGAAGTCCTGATGACATTGATGACCTTCCAGAAACTGTCACCTGCCATCTATTCTACCTCTGGGCATTTGCACCTTGTTCTTGAACATAAACATGCCCACAGTCACCTCCCTAACCCTTCCTTAAACTTTAATTGTCAAATTTTTTTTTCTTCTTGTTTTGAGACGTGGTCTTGCTATGTAGCCTAGGCCAACCTTGAACTAGCTACATAGCCCAACGTGGCCTTGAATTTTCGGTCCTCCTGCGTCAGCCCCTGGAATCCTGGGATTACAGGTATGTACCACTACACCTGGCTAAAGTGCTCCCATTTTGAGAGGCCTTCTGGCATACCGGTTTAAATTTAGGTTGTTTGCTAAAACTGATTGAAAGCATCTTGTTGTTGTGTTTATAATGCTTGCTACAGTTTATTAGTTTTGTGATTATGTGAAAACATAATAATATTTGGGATTTACTAAGTATCTAAACCTATTTCAGTGTTTATAGAAATGGTAAAAGTTTGTTCAATGAAGAAAATCTGTTATTAATTGTGACATAAGAGCGGACAAGTGAAATGTATCCTTTTAGAGAATAGAATTTCAGTTCTTTATAGGTTATCACGACATCAGATTCTCCCTTAATGGATATATGATTGACACTTGGTTTACTTTTGGCTGCTTGGGAGTTGGCTGTTCTCTAAACAAGCCTTTTGTTTTATTATGTATTCACTTAAGATTATGCCATTAAGAATTCTTAGATCTTACTTCCTAATTGGAATGATGAGTATTTTTTTTTCTTGCTTTTGACCAGAATAATATTTTCCATAAAAGCAATTCTAAAATACCTAGGTATTATCTTGGAAATCTTTTGATTCAACCTCAACTGTTAAAAACAGGCTTTGAGCTTATAGACCGCCACTCACTCTGTTGGGGTTTTTTTTTTTTTCCTGCTAACCAGTTTATTGACTGTTTACAATTTCTGTGACCTGTATTAGTTGTGGTCATTATCAGCTGCCTGTTATCCAAAATAGGAAAGCAGGGATAATACTACTAACAATAGCACCACCAGAAAGAAACATGATGTAACGGAGTGGCCACCAGAGGCTAGCTCCAAGACTAGTGAACGAATCCCCATCATCTCTGGGAACCTACTGTGGTCAACGTGGTTCCTGCCTTAGAGCCGTTTTGTGTTGACTGGGGAGACTTACTGTCATTTGGTTTCATACAGGATTCATGGTAGGTCATGGTGCATGGCATGGCTTTGCTCATCCATGGAGCCACAGCAGAGGATTAAGTGGTTAAGATGGGAAGAAAGCAAGTCATTGCTTCATCTAAGGCTTTCAGATTGTTTTTGCAGTAACATCTGACTGCTTAGTTTGGGGAATTCTTGATATCCTATTACGTGCCTTAGGATTCTTTGATGAGTGACTTACAAATTCAAGTTGTTGATAAGACTTCTCTTATAACTTGTTCAGGTTATTCAATTATTACCCTTTTTGTCGTTTTCTTTCCTATTGTGTATATACATACTAACAGAGTATTGCCTAGTTAGGAGTGCTTTGAAAGTGTGCACATACAGTTGAAATGATATTTGCCATGACCGTGAGGTCATGTTGTATCTTAGTGCTGATAGTAATAAGGTTACTTTTCATATGCTTTTTAATTTGCTTTTGACTAAATCTAACTTTGAATTAGATTACGCTCTCTTGAGGCTTGGTCCTGTCTTGTAGGTGGTAGTTTTTCTCTGATCACGCTTCATGAAGAAGTGACAGGTTCACTTGTCCAGTCTAAAATGAGACATCACAGTTCTGCTGTGTGGTGGGTGTCACTAGCACGGTCAGACAGCAGTGATGTCCTTGGCAGTGTCTGAGTAGAGTACTTGAGAATCAGCACTGCTGCTCCAAGTGGTTCTGAGCATAGACCGAGCTTCTGGATTGAGTACCATTATTATCCTCATTTACAAGTGAGGAAACTGAGGACAGAGACTGAGCTCTTTATTCAAGGTCACCTACCTGTTAGGTGGGCTTTGGGATCGAAATAGGAAATTCTGGTTTCAGAGTTTGGACTTTGGCTTGACTGCCGCAGAATAACTGACAGAAACAGTTGAGGGGTTGCTGGTGAGTAGGGCTGAGGCTTCTCAGTTCAGGTCCCCACTGGGTTCTAGGAACCCTCTCATGCCTTAAGACTGTGTTCCATGGTCATCTAAACCTGAAGATGAACCATCACATTTCCGTGGCCTAGGGCAGGAACTAGAATGTCCCCCTTCCTTGAGTTAAGTATACTGTGAGGTGCTGGGCCTCAGTCCTTCTGTTATCACAGGAGAATTACTGACTAATAAAGATATTTTGATGTAATAGAGGTGCCCTTAGGCTTTTCTTCTTCTGTGATTTGCTGTGTTGACGAGGGTGACTAGTGAACACCTTTCAGATACCCTCTCACACTTTAGTCTTTTAAATAAACGAAGATTCCAGTTAACTTTTTTCATAAGGAAGTTTTGTTTGTTTTCTTAATTGTGCTCTCTGGATAATTTTGTTGTATTTTGATAGTTATACATAGTTATCTCTTGAGTATAGTCCTATTTTAAAATTTACTTTAAAAGATGGTATCTGATGGTTACTTAATAAATACATTTTTTTAAATATGCCAAGTGAGCATTTTGCCTTGAGTGTTTATGTGGTTGCATGTTTTTCAAGTATACTCCTTTGGGGACAAAGATAAGGAACTAGTTGACACACTCCTGGTTTTGTGTGCGTTAATTCCACAGCCCAGGTACATGAGCGCCAGTGATGGGAAGCTTTCCTCCAGTACTTTGAACAGGCCTTCTGGTCACATCGCACCACGTTTCTTCAGGTTCAGCATGGCGCTTGGCTTCCCATTAGACTCTCGGCTGATGGTCAGGCAGCGTTTTGATCATCTCCATTCCTTTCCCCTTTCTCCCGCACACAGCCAAGCTGCCATCTTTACTGTTCCCTTCCTTTGTGGAGATCCACTGCACACCCATCAGTCACTCTCTGAAGCAGGCTGTTCGCGTTTGTACAAGCTGTGATATCTGTAACGTTTGTTTTTCACTAGCACTTGTACCAGTTTTGAAGGTGCAGGCCCAAAGGGTGGGTTGAGAACCAGGAGGTGTTAAAGTAGGAAGCCCTTTGTCTTTACTTCCACCCCACGCCTGTCATGACAGAATCACCACCCCACACTCTGGTCCTTTTAGCTTCTTCTCTTGACAGAATTGTTCGTTGATGATACATTCGTAAGGGCCGTGGATGCCTGAGAGGGACAGTGATGACACGCCCTTTGCTGTGGTTAGCATTTCCATGTTCATAGCTCAGTATTCAACTTTGAAGTTGGGATTGTGTGAGTCTAACCACAATTCAGAAGAATAACTGTAGAGACATACTTTTTTTTTTTTTTTTAAAGACAGGATCTTACTATATGGCCCTGGTTGTCTTAGAACTCTCTATGTAGACCAGACTGGCCTTAAAGTCATGGAGATCTGTCTTTGCTTTCCAGAGGTGGGTTAAAGGTGGGTGCCACCAGGTACTGGAAGACACAGTTTTGTGCCATGAACGATCAGTAAATGAGGTTGGTAGCCGTCTGTGGGTCTCAGAGATAAGCTTATGGTATTTTCTTTAAGCTCAGTATAAGTTACATTAAAATACTTTAAATGCAAAAATCTCATTCTAATTAATTGAATCATAATAGCGTGTTTATGACTCAGGTCTTTAATTTTGAGTTGTTGCAACTTATATTTGTATCACATGTTTGTTACTGGAATGCAGAAGTGCTAATTTATATGACTGCTTAATATGCAGCTGAAAAATAGAATTTATGATTTGCTCCTTCATTTTGGAATGTGAATTTTATTTTTTTGTTGGAACGGTTTCATTACGTATCTGTTACTCAAAAGTTGTTGCAGAAGTTCATTTGTTCATTTTCATAATGAACATTGGAGCTGGGGTGTTTGGGGTGTGATGGTGCAGCCCTGAAAAGAAGCGAGTCCTTGTGTCATCCCTGGGTAGCGGTTGCGTCTTACCTGGGTCCCCAGTCCCCACTCTCACCAGTGGGAGGGAGCAGCAGCTGCTCAGTTTACTTCTGCATGTGGACTGCTGCTAGACTTGCTGTCTCTACTAGGCCAGCAGTTGCACAAGAATGTTTTAATGAGTTAATTTTGTGGACGTTAAGGCTCCTTTTAGACTTTTTCTTAAGAGTTTCCATTATTTTCCTAGTGGTACTTGGAGCCTAAGCGACTTTACAGAGGCTTAGTATAAATAGATGCAGTGTGTAAGAGGTGGTCTGGTCTAACAGAGCCAAGTGTGCTCTGTTTGAGCCTTCGAATGGGACACTTAAATACCGTTAGTACTGCCAGGCCGAGTTAGGGCATCATCAGCACGTGGCTAGGAGATGAACAGACAAACCAGGAAGCAGGAAGGATAAACCGCCGTAGAGGGTGGGAGAGAAAGAAGCAGGTGTGATAGTGGGTAATTGTGGAAAAGCTTGGTATAGCCCACTCTTCAGGGGTACTTTCTCCTCATTGCCTACATTTAGAGATCCACCCATGGGAAGTAAATAAAGAGGATGCCAGCTAGCTTAAGGAATTGTCTGTCTCGAAAGCTCTTTACAGTACTCCCATGGAGAGATGTACTTGTTTCAGAATATCGAATGCTTGATACATACCTAGTGTTTAGCAGAAGTGCTACGGATATTGGGGGGGGGGGTTCATTAAGATCTTCATGCGCTTTGAGCGTAGTAGATCTTGATGGCGTCCAGGTTAAGTATATACTCAGGTGTTGTTCCGTTATAGTGTGCATGACAGCTTTTGCATTCAGATTAGTTGATGGATCACAACTTTCAGTGCTCCCGGCATATAATGAGATAGATTTTTACTGAGAACCAGTTTTGACTTCAGACCTGGTATCTCACCTTGTTTCTTCCACCTCTTAATTGCATGACTTCTGTATGTTAAGCTTCTGTAGAGAGACCACACCCAAGTACTGTTTGGGAAGATTAACAGAGACAGACGTGCAGTGCAGCCGGCTCAGTTCTTTGTAGCTGTGTATATGATGGGTGCTCATACTGTGTCAAATAAGAAGCCTCCCTTGTAACATTGTAAATTAAAGAAGAAAGATTGCCTGCCAGGGTGAGACTCCTGCACCCCCACAGCCTGTTGAGAAGATGGTTCTCGGTCTTTGTGATGTTTGGTATAGTCTGCATCGTTAGGATTATGTGAAAGAACTTCTAATTTCTACAGTATAGATCTATTGAATGCCTCCATTCTATTAAAAAAAAACCAACCGACCTCATTCTGTTCAATGGAGATAATGGGGTTGATTCTTTTACTGATTCCATCCGCAAAGGACTACCCTATAACTTAGTAGGAGCTCGGGAAAAGTTCATAAAAGCCAAAGTTGTTACAAAACATGCCTTCCATTTTTCCTAATGGGAGCGAAGGGTGGGGGGAACCCAGAGAAATACAGTGTCATGTGGCAGTTTAATACTCCAAAGTAGAGTCATGTTCCAGACGAAGCGATCTGAAACTTTGTAAAGATTGTTTAGATGGGCACAGTGCCCTGACGACCATCTGTTCTGTTCTCAGCCCCATATGGGATGGTAAACCATCTCACAGAATGAATGGAACCAATCAGTTTGGCTTAATAAGATAATGAGTCAGTATCAGGCGTTTGCAGGTTCACAGATTCATTGAACTGAACTTTGATGTTCTCTATAAACTTTCAAAATGAGTGTTTTTGTAATACTAGTTTGTCCCATGGGAAAAGGAAAGTTCTAGAGCACAGGGCTTTTGCCAAATGCTTTTTATATCTCTGAGCCCATTTCTGTCTACATTTATTATCCCACCGTAATAGTTGGCTTGCTTTCTATCCTGCTTTTGTAAGTATCCGTTCGTATCACTGTTGCCATGAGAACGCACCAAAGACATGTTTGCCAGGGGCTTGGGAACATGCTTCGGGAAGGTGCTTCGTCGACACACCCTGGCTCCCTTATCTGACCCTGCTTTGTAAACAGTTTGCAGTCATTAGGGATGGAATCTGTATGTGGGACTGTATTCTTGAGGAAAAGCCAAATTAGGTTACAAGGAGCTAGCTGGTAATAAACAGAGATACAAAGAAAGCGTTTTATTAACTTGATGTCCTTGGCTCATCATACTACAGGTGGTGTTAGCTGAGCAAAGAGCGTATTGAATCTGTCTGTCAGTTTCCTCGTGCGTTCATTTGAGAACTGGAATACAAGACAGATACAAGAAAGGGGGTCAGATTCTTACTGTTTTTTGTTGTTTATTTTCTTGGTCTAACCTGGTCATACTACTCATTTCTATAGCTCAGACTATAGGAAGTACTTGCCGTGTGGTCCAGACTAGCCTCCTGCAATGATCCTCCTGATGCAGCCTTCTAAGCAGGGAATTAGAGACTCGAGCCACCATGAGTGGTTTAAGAATGCCAAATTTGGGGGATAAAAGTTGAAGTCCTTTGTGACCTGAGAGATTTTAAAGAGGGGAAGAATTTATCATGGAAGATGTTTTGTGAAGGTAAAAGTTCCTCCGTGTTCAGTAGCATGTATTCTGGGCTACCATAAAACTGAGATCTCCGCCCTTAAAGCATTAGGTGAACTCAAAATTGGAGGGCAGAATGGATTTCCTTTTCTTCTTAGAAATGCCACAGTCTGGTACTACTCCTGGATAGTACACAGCCAGTGACTTCCCAGAACGTGTGAAGGATGCCAGATCGCTTCATTTTATTTTTTTTTTAATTTTTTTCTTTTTAAATTAATGTGCATGTGCACATTTACCTGAGGGCAGAAGAGTTTCAGTTCCCTAGGGTTGGAGTTGCAGGACATTTTGGTAAACTCCTGATGGAGGTGCTGGGACTTGAATCAGGTCCTCTGGAAGAGCAGACAGTGCTCTTAGCTGCTGAGCTATCTTTCCAGCACCACACTGTTTCTTTATGGACGTTTAGCTCTTGTCCTTGGTAAATGTGAAGAAAATGAGCTTGTGTAGCAAGGATTGAAACCAATAGCTCATGTGACTTGAAATTTTATTGGTAGCTGACACACTGAGAACTAAAGTTGGCCTGTCTGTTTTTGTTTTTTCTTTGTCTCCGGTATCCAAGACTGGCCTTGAACATCTATCCTCACAAGTGCAGTGAACCTCCCTCCCTTTTTGTTTTTCTGAGACAGTGTCTCAGTGTAACGGTCCTGGCTGCCCTGGAACTCGCTTTGTAGAACAGGCTGGCCTGGAACTCACAGATCTGCCTGCCTCTGCCTCCCGAGTGCTGGGATTAAAGGTGTGCATGTGCTACCAGCCCAGCTGCCTCTTTTTTAAAAACAGCTTTTCACTATGTAGGCCTGGCTGGCCTTGAACTCACTAAGGACTGCTTTCCTCTGCCTCTGAGTACTGGTATTGAAGATGTAGTCCATCACAAAAACCCTATAAATCATATTTCTGGAGTTGTGGACTTGATGGTAATAGTGTTTTTTTTCACCGTATTCTTTTTTGGCAGTATTTTCCTTTTTAGACATTAATTGTTAGCATCAAAATTTTGTTCTCAAAATGTTTGAAAAGTAGAAACAGATATGAAAGCTTTGAATAGTTAGCTTTGAATAGGATTTTAAATACAGAAAATTAGGTTGGGTGTTTTTAGTGTGTGGGGGTGTTGCAGTCTGAATGGTGTGTAGGAGTCTATCTTGGTGAGCAGTAGGCAAACACAGACTTCTTTTAGTTTGTTATTGTGGACTTTCACGGTTCACAATGACATACTATTGCTATTTCCATTAGGATTAACTTTTACAGAAATAATGAACGAAATTATTCTGAAAAAATTATACCTGAAAAAATTGATTTTTTTTTTCTAGTGAGAATTACATGGGTATAGAAACTGGTTCAGGATCTTTTTGTTTTGTTTTGTTTTTTAATTTTAGCCTTTTGTTTTGAAACTGGAGGAGTGAAAAGCCTTTTCAAAAACTCCTATCCACTCCTATCCAGCTTTCCTTGTTATTTCTCTTTTACACAGCCTTACACTAATTTAGAAATTAGGAAGTTGGAACCAGTCTGTAAGATGGCCTTGAACTTTGACGTAATGTTTATTCTGCTCTTTGTAGGTTTCAGTCTAGATTCTCCCATTGTACTTGGTAGTCATGTCTCTGGGATGTGCTTCCTCCCATGTTGGGTCTCATTGGCCATGATGTGTACCAACTCATTCGATGGGCTTTCGCTTTCTGTTCACCTGCTGTGTTCCTAGGATCAGATGGGGCAGAGTGTTGGTGCCAGGAACGGGAGGTGCATGCTTGCCCTCCATGGCTTTACTGCTGAGTTGTTAAGTATTCTGTTACTTGTCCTACTGTCTTTTGATTTCAGTGCCTTTGGCATTCTTGCTGCATCAGGGCATTTTAAGTTTTATTCTTCATCTTTTGTTGCTGTTGTTGACTAATGGCAGTTTTTGCCGTAAATGGATAAAGATACTAAAGGAATCGATGTAAATGTAATTAATGAAACAAGACTATTACACATTGTCTTTTTTTTCACTTTTTCTGCGTGTATTCATATAGTGTACAACCCAGGCTCTTAGGATAAAAGGAATATAGTAGAAGAGGTGCTTTATCTTAAAGTAATATATATTTCCAAGTCTCCTGACATCCTAAGGACAAAGCCAATACATTTATACTAAAAAAACATGCAGACATAGGAGCTGTTGGACAGGGAAAAGGTAGGCTAATTATAAAAGTCACAGTTTTTATTGGTTTATTTTTTGGGGTTTTTTGAGACAGTTTTTCTCTGTGTAACAGCCTTGGCTGGCCTGGAACCCCCATTGTAGACCAGGCTGGTTTTGAACTCAGAGAGATCTTCCTGCCTCTCCCTCCCAAGTGCTCAGATCAAATGTGTGTGCTACCACTACCTGGAAAAACACTCTTTCATTTAAAAGAGTCAGACAAATTTAAGTATGTTTGTTTTGTCTTTCCTTTGACGTTGCCTTTTACTATTGGTTGGTAGAATTTAATGGTTCGTTATTGCTTTTTGCCTTTCATTCTGTAGTAAGTTGGCTGCTGTAAATATATCTCATGTTATGGATTGTTTATCTCTTTTCTTTTAATAGAACTTGGCATTTACATCTAGTGGTCTGACTTCAGTCCCAGTAACATTTTGGACGGTAACTTGTTCAAAAGGATGAGAAAATATAATGGGATTTTGTTATAGGTGTTGAGGGGGTTTTGTTTTTTGGTAGGTGGTTTGTTTTGAGTTGGAGTCTATTTAGCCTGACTGGTTTGGCACTTGGTAGGTAGCCCCGTCTGGTCTCACCTTCTGTCTCAACTCTGATTCTTTGGATAAAGTCTTTTCCATTGGAATTAAAGCTGAACTATGTGCTGTCTACCTGTATGTTAGCCAGGAAACCCAGTGCTCACTTTCTTACTGTTTCAGCAAGCTTTGTTTGGAAAGCATTTACTGAATTACATATTCAGAGGGCCACACACTTTTCTAGGGGCGGGAAAGACAGAGATAGTGCTTTTGTTTTTTTTTTTTAAAAAATACTCTTTTCTTCTGACAGCCAACCACAACTGTCCAATGGACAGAGGAATATGTGGGAAGTTCATTTTCAGATAGAAGTTCTTTTGAATCAGTGATAAAGTACATAAGGCAGGCTACTAACTCGTTTCTGTTTTATTTTATAAATTGCACGTTTGTAAGCAGTGGTTTAAATTTAGGTCAGCTATGGTCCAAGTCTTTTCGGTCAAATCCCTCTCCTGGACTGGGAAGGACTGTGTGTGGTCCTAGCAGTAGGGAGGCAGAGGTAGGAAGATGAAGGCCATCCTGAGTTATATGAGGCCCTAGCTCAAAAACAACAGAAATCATGTTATTTTAGTTCATTGTTTAAAATTAACTAGGTATAGAAATGTTTGAAACGAATAAGCCCTATATCCTCATTATTTAATAATTTAGTACTGAGGGCAAATTTCACAAATAACCTCATTTGATAGGCATTTCAACAGAGTTTCTCTTTCTCAGTGGTATGTGTGAATGTATATAATGCTAAGTGTATAACAATAAATAAGTAAGCATTTCTTTTTGATTTGACCATAGCTGGGTTTTTTGGGTTTGTGAGAGTCTTTAGAAGCATAGATGGTTGCATAGTATACTGACAACTTAGCCTGCTGGTGGAGACCTCTCGCCCCCATTTGCAGACACATCACAGCACCGTGGGTCTTGTTGCCTTTGGTTTAAAATTTATTCTCTAGTGATTACAATTTGTTCTTGCAGAATACTTAGTTTTCTCCCATTGAAGCAGCACATAGGGCAGCGATTCTCAACCTGTGGGTCACTACCCCTTTCGGATCAAGCAGACCTTTCACCAGGGTGAAGGGTATCAGACATCCTTTGTGTCAGGTGTTTCCGTTACGATTCAATACAGTAGCAAAATGACAGTTACGAAGTGGCAACAAAAAGTTTTATGGTTGGGGGTCATCACAATATGAGGAACTATATTAAAGGGTTTCAGCATTAGGGTTGAGAACCACTGTCATGAGGAATGCTGTTGGGGAAAGCAGAGCGAGACAGTCTTCTGATGAGCTATAACATTGGTGCTCTTAACTCATGACCTTGTTTTGAAACTGCACATTTGATAAAATCATCAAATCCAAAGTTTTAACTTGTAGCACTTTAAAGAACACCAGATTCCTTGAATGAGTTCAAATTTTTATTTAGCAAAATCTGTGTGTTTACTCATTGCCGAGTAAGAGTCTGCGGAAGGCCTGAGACTACAGGCAAAATGAAGAGGCATTCTGAATGGAATCTGACGTTGGGAAGTTACAGATTGCTTGATTTCTTGAGCCAAGTCATACTGACCTTGCTTTGTAACCTAACATAAAGGTTTACGGTTTTCTTTTCCTTGGCTTTGTTGTTTTGAAGCTAAGAACATGTATTCTGGAAGGTACAAAAAATAAAGCTTTAGAGGTGGTTAGCTTAAAGTTCCTGCTGAAGTTGTAAACTTAACCTAATGTTAAGCTGAGCAAGTTGGTTCTAAACTTAAAAAGATTGTCTTGTGTTTGTTCAAAAGGCCCTTTATCTTTTTCCAGTTCTCACCCAGCTGTGTGTTAGGATTGGTTATTATTTGACAATTGGGGAGAAATCTGGAAAAATCTCAACCCTTGTTTATGATTTCCAAATAATTTTTTTTAAAAAACATTAAAAAATTTTTTGATCGTTACAGTTAAATTTTACTTTGATTTCAGTAATATAGAATTCTTAAATAATTTTCAGTTTATATTGACATATTATCACAAAAGAGGGTTTGCCCATAAAATTAGTTAGCAAACATTAGAGGGTCATTGTCCTGTAATGTTTGCTGCATATTTCTCTAGCACCTCGCTTGCGTTGCAGGTAGAAAGGGAGGGGGATGAGGCAGCTCTCTGACATGCTGTCCTCATGAGTTACCAGGAAGGTAACACGCGTGAGTAAGCTGTGGGATACCTTTTCTTATTCCTAAGACCTACCTAACCTAGAGTACGTTTGCGATATTCCACACTCAGGTCTTGGTTTTAACTCGCACTCCTTTGCTGTCATCGTGCCCGGTCTCCTGCCCCAGCGTAGTAACGGGACAGCACTGTTTAGAGCTCACTGGTGCAGATCCAGCTGCTGGGCTCTAAGGGAAGACGGGCTTTTGCCACCTGACTCATGGAGTGCTCTGTGGTTGTTTATCCCATGTGTCTTTCCTGGGTGGCAACTCTACCTTCGCTGTTACTTTCATTTTTTTTTTTTTTCATTTCTTTTAACTTTTAGAAAATTATAGGTTGGTTGGTTAAATTCATCACAGGTTTCTTTTTCCTGGGCCAGATTGTTTTATTTCTCATTTGTGCAGAGATTTGGATATGTTCTTAAGGAGAAGGGCTCAGCTTTCTCTTTATCTTCAGGCTTTTAAAATTCATTCTGAATGTTGTTAGATAATGGAGTAACCATTCCTTTTCAGCTTTGGTTTGTTTCCAAACTGGCTGCCAGAGCCAGGAGGAAGCGAAGGCAGTGTCACTAACTGTTGGTTACTACCTCCTTAATGCTGAGACTATACCCCTTGTTGGTTTGGTAGAGAACAGGAGGGAGCACAGTCCTCGTTCCACTAACAGGTAAGGAGCCCTTGTGATCACCACCAGTCCACATGAGAGGGAAATAACTTAATAGAATCCCCCCTTTTCATTTACCCAAAATATAACATGCCCCAGAAGTAGGACCCCTTGCTGACTAATCAGAGAGCAGCGACAAATGGCACCTTTGTAGTCAGCAGAAGATCTTCAGATTCAACAGGAACTTATCACTCTGTACCACAAGGCGAAAATGTTAATGCCTGTAACTTTAAATGCCTGCCTGCCTCTCTGGTTCTCCTTTCAGCTCCTCCTCGATCAGCTGCTATGTGCTTTAACTTCTGTCCTACAGTAAAGCTATTTTCCAGAGTCTTCAGCATCATCTACTGTTTGCTGTGCTTTGATGCTTTAATTCCTACATTATGGCCACTAATGATTTATTCCCGGTCCCTCTTGACTCCAAACAAAATGATCATGCATTTGAAAACTTTAAATATCTGTTATCTATGAGCATTATCCTGCCCTCCAGTTCCAAAGATGAATGCTGGAAAAGAAACCCTTTTCAGTGACAATAGTCAGAGCTTTGATAAAACTCAAATTTAACCTTTTTTGGCCATAATTTTGACCTATAGTGTGGATCAATCTCTCTAAAGTACTGGAATTTAAACGGTTAAATTGAACTTTTTAGATATTCCTGAAGTGTAGTATTCTGTTACTATGATTATTCTGTTTCTCCTTTCTGATCCATCTTCTTCTCTTTGATGGAAGAATTAACAGGGCCTTTGATGTATCTGAGGTTGACTGCCTTCTCCCTGTCCCTTTAAGACAATTATGATCTTATTTCCCATCATAATACATGATTTTTTTTTCTTTTGCTTCTATCTTCTATTTGAAGTTGAGTGGTTTGTCACAGAGTATGTATGGGTTAGACCAATACAGGTCCCTTCTTAATAGCTACTAAGGTATTAATCATTGTGGTAACAGACTTCTAAAATTCAAATTAAGATGGTACTCAAGAAAGTTTATCCCAAGCTAGCTCCTTTTTGTCCTGAGGATAAGCCATTGCAAACTCAAAATGACCAGAGTATGTAATTTTTTAATAAGAATTTTTTCTTAAATCTATATTCAGCTCTATTCCAGTGCTTCTCTCCTCCCAGAGGTGCAAGGAGTGATCCTAGAGCCACAGATACAGCCAAGACCACGGAGAGCTTTTGACGTCAGGGGGTCCACTTTCTCCACTGAACCCTTGGAGACAGAATATCCAGCTTCTGGAGAGAGTGGGAAAGGATAAGAAACAAGTGGGTGCTTTCCGTTGTTTACTTGGGTGTATGTAGAGTGGAGTGTCCTCACGTTGCCTATTTTATTCTGTTGGTAATCTCCTTGGCTCCTTACGAGAACCAGGTGGGACTGCAATCTTGGTTTTTCTGAGAGTACTATCTAGTGCCCATTCAAAAGACAAACTAAAATTGATTTAATTTCTCTCCAGATAATTAAACCAGTGGCTAATCTGGGGCACATACATTATTTGGTCTATGCCTGTGTAGTTCACAGGAATTTAAGAAAAGCGGTAACTTCCCGCTTTGGCCTTTATGGTAACAGTGGACTGGATAGAGTTCTCTTAGAGTCCAGAAATTGAAATTCCTGTCCTTCATCTTTGGGTGAGGTGAACATCTGAGATCTCCTAAGTTATACAGTTGAATGTCCAGGTGTCACCCTGCCCTGTTAGTGAGGACGTCTTGGTCTTTTCCTACCGTAAATGTTAGGCCCTTCCCACTCAGTCTCTTAGGAGATGGAATGATAGTACTGTTGTGGCTTTACCATCAAACGTAGGCTTCATTCTTTAATAAAGTAAATATGAAGGAACATAAGTTCCAAGATTTAATGTTCCTGAAAGTTATATGTAATGCACTCCCAAGTAGTTTTCTAGTCCCTAGAAGTGACTAGGGCATTAAGATGGTTCTTTCTTAGTCTCTTTGATGCCAGGGGTAGGGTGTGAGTCCAGGCAGTTCTCACCATCTACAGTGGGTAGAATGTGAAGTTGAAGTTGGTGCTTTGGCAAGTTTTCATTGTTTCCTTGGTGGCTTCCTTCTGTGACTCCAGGTATCTTGATAATGGGAGACCGGTTTATTTGTTCTCTAATTGCCCAGATTTCTTTCAACTGGTAAAACATCATACCTCTTCAGCAAAAGGAATTCTTCTAGCAGAGCCCTCCTGGATGATATGTGTCACACATGCCAGGACCTGCAGTGTGGAAGGCAGTGGTGAATGGACCCATGCATATGTCTAGAAGACACAAGGATGAGCAGCACCTGATCTTGTTGCTTACAAACTTCTTAAGAGTCACTCTGCTTTATTTTTGGTCTGAAAATGGAAAGGCTCAAAGTGAAGTAATCTTTCATATTAGAGTTTTATATGGCCATAAAAATAATTCTTATTCTAAAGACTGAAATAGAGGAAGCTTGAGAGTCTTGTCTTTCAGAGCAGCTCTCTGTATCTGTTTCACTTCAAAGATTTGTGGGACTGAAAACCATTTTAATCAAGTAGGCAACCCCCACTTTAAAAAGTAGCAGAAAAAAATATAAAAAGCATGATAGGCCCTCTCCACCTCCTCCTCTTTGTTACCCAATGCTAAAGGGGACTAGCAAATAAAGGATGAACCCAGCTCTTCAAGAGTCTGTTAATGTTAAGATGTACTCTTAGCTCATCTCTTGCTGGTCCTGAGCCTTATCTTATTGTAATCTGTCAGACTATAACAAAGTCTAGAGCTGTCTCAGACCAATGAAATCCTGTCTGTGTTCCTAAGTAGTAAGTGCCTGTTAGGTCTCCTCTGCACTGACGGCATATACACGTGGATGATGCAGAGCGTTGGTGTGGGACACAGCTAATCCACAGAGTTCTGAGCCTGCAGGTGGGAACGAAATCACCAGTTGACAGGAGCTTTCAAAAGGCTGGTTTCTTTGGTTATCTAGTAACTCTAGAAACCAGTGAGAGCTATTAAGGAAAACTCTTTAATAGTCACCTGATGCTGCCAGTTCCTTTTAATTTGGAGTAAGTTTTATAAGGAGAAATTGTAGGGTTAATAATATAAAAACAACTGAGATGTTAGGCTCTCAAAGTATAATAGCTACATTTGCTAAAAATATAATCTGTTCTTAGTCTTTCTTGACTATAAGAACTATTTTTTCTTAGAAATTATAAATCATTTTTCAAAAGTATAATCCATAAAAGTACATGTTAAAGATAATTTTGAACGGAAAATTTCCCCCACAGAACTCTGAATTCCCTTGAATGATTACAGTTTTGTATTCCTGACTTAATAAAATACTTTATTAAGTACATATAAACAAAAACCAAATTACCTGACATTTTAGTAAGAACTCAGGGAACTGAAAGTGACATTTGCCTAGAAATTTAGTTGCATTCTTTAAACCACTGTAGAAACAATTTTATGGCCTGAGGTCATTAGCCTTTTGTCTCAGCACTGAAGACAGAAAGTGGTTTAAGCTCGGGATCTCAAGCTTGAGTTAAGTTCACTCTGTTCTTAAGTATGCGAAAGAGATGTCAGTGCGGTTCCACTACCTCATGCACGGCAAGCCATTGCAAAGTGAAACTTTTTGTATGTTACTGTGTACTGATTTGTTGGAAATTTTAATTTTGATGCATTTTCCTTTCAGATTTTAAAGAACAATTTCGTGTTACAATATGCAATCTTATATCATTTCCGTGTTTATTTTATGAATATTAATATAAGTTATTTTTCTAGAATGATTGTGTAATATTTGTATTATGTGATCATTTGAAAACTAATAAATATTTTCTCCATGGAAAAATGCACTTACTGATAAATGGCTGATTTTTGTTTCAGGAATAGAAAGTGAAAATTGCAACCATATTTTTAAGTGTAATTTAATGTGTCTTTTGCTAAGTATTTCTGATTTATATTGTCTTCCGTCTAACTTTTTTTGATAAAAGATTCCTCTAATTGTTAAGATTCTAGAGTCAGTATGGTAAATAACAGGAGTAATTTAGTCAAATTTCTGAGATTAAATTGATCAAAATATAACCCCTTACAAAATAGCATACATAAATAGTCATAAATAGTCCGCTCAGAGCAGAAACCATTTGAAAATGAAGGCCGATCGGAGAACTACCCAAGTCATGAGTCATTCCCAAGAAAGGTGTTTTCTGTTTCCTGTTCAGCTTGAACAAATACCAGCTCCTGACTTCACAGTCTGTTGCTTTTAACCTTATCTAGACAGCGTGGAGGATACACTCACTCACCTGAAGCTGGCCGCCAGAGCAGTCACCCCTTCATGTGCAGAGTCTGTCAGAACGAGGTTGCCTTTGGATTTGAAGTGCAGTTCAGAGCGTGGACTCCAGCAGTTTAAAATCACATAAGATGGAGCCCACCCCAGAAATAAAGCTCGAGACTCGACAGCCAGGGACTTTGGGCCTCCCAAGGAAGCGATACTATGAACAAAATGAGTTCTATAAATGGATATTTTAATATGGAATAGCTCCTACTTTGGGGCAGGGGAAATGAAGCCAAGATTTTTTTGGTTTTGTTCACCTGGTAAGTTTGGAAAAAATGAGTCGAAGTTTGTACTAAAGTGCAAAGTTCCTAATGCTGGGATTAAATTGTTGTAAGGTTCACAGCCTGGTTCCAGCAGAAGGCTGTGTTTTCTCCACACAATCTTTTCTATATGCATTGGAAATTTCAAAACCATTGTAAAAACAGTGGTGAAACAAGAGCTTTACATGCTCCTTTTACACGAGCTCTTCCTTCAAATACAACATTGCACAGTGGGAATGTTCACCATATTATCTCCAGGATTCAGGCACGAGCTATGGCTTCACCACCACTGATGAGCTTAGCCATAGTGCAAACATGGTTTGATTTTTTTTTTTTCTTTTTGTCTGATGAAATAAAGGTTGGGTTTTTGGTTATTTGGGCTTTTTTTTTTTGTTTTTGTTTTTGTTTTCGAGGGGGATGGGTCTTTGGAAGCTGCTTTCCTATGAAAAGTCACAAGCCAGTGACTGGAAAGTACTGACCTTTGAACTCAGCAGATGTGCGCACCTCTCATCATTTTCCTGTGCTCTGCCGAGCAGTGTAGGTGCTCGAATGCCCCAAGCAAGGTCTTTTTTCATTCAGTTATTTTTGTCACCTGTGAAGATTTCATATTAATTGGGTTCTAAATGTGAAAAAATTCCTGTTTCAAAGTGGTCACACAGGTGCCCTGGAGTTTTTCCACTAATATATACACCTAAGGCAAATTAGATTCTTAGGAGTGAAAGTTCTACAGAAGTTTGAAATGTGCCCTGGAGTTTTCAGACATTCTGATGAAAGGGATTCTCAGCACGAGAGGTAAGGCACGGTACAGATAGAGGAACCTTCAGAATGCGGACAGTGCAGTGGCTGCAGGTGACGTAAGCCTACCAGGTTGGCTGCTCTGCAGACAGGTAAAGAGGTAGGAAAGCAATCTGCCCAGAAACTTTTCCAGACTACAGAAATAGACAAGCCACAAATTTGCTTTTACGTGTTTGGGGTTTATTGAGACATTATCAGACATTGTGTCCTCTTTTATGCACACATAATCTCTAATCTCATAAGGTACCAAGGCAGCTTCTGCCTTTTCTTCTGTTAGTGTTTATGATCCATATTTAATGTAGTGGGTTTTATTTGAGACACCGTCTTCCTGTGTGACACAGGCCGTCCTCAGCTTGTGATCCTCCTGCCTCAGCCTCCTGAGGATATTACAGGTGTGTTTCACTGTTCCTGGCCTTTGATGTAGGGTTTTGCATCCTGTGGGACTGGGAAGGTCCTGCATCTGGCATGGGAGTTTAGTGTTCCTCCATTATTGCCTGGCTTCAGTCTGCCTGGTTCTCTTGCTTCACACTTAGAATTCAGAAAAATATTAAGTCTTTATTTTGGTTGATAAATTAAGGGGTTTTTACAAGAATTCACTTAAAGTAACTTGGGAATCCTTTATTTCCAAGATTAAGAAATAATATCTAATATATAAGAATAACTGAAAGGAGAAAGTTATGCCGTTACATTCTTTAAGGACAGCTAAATAGGCTCAAAACTTTGAATGTTAGTACAGTACTCAGTATATCTGAGAGAAATTAATTCTCAACTGTGGATGAGATGGGAAAACAGGTTAGACTTTTTCTTAAGATCTCCAGTGTCATTGACTCATGAGGTACTATGGAGAACAACATGATCTTACATCGCATTTGAGTTTTCTTAGAAATTCCAGCTTGTTGACATTTTGTTTCTACTTAAAAGGATTTTTTTTTGTTCTACTTTGAATGTAAAATAGAATAATTGCTGATAAAATCAGTCACCATTTCATGGTTCTGAGTTTAGAAATAGTTTGGGAGAAAACTTGACCCAGAATTCGCTCCTGTATACTTTTTAAGCTTGACCTTCAAATTGACCAATTTATCACCTCTTTACAGGCTTCTTGGCTGATATATAGAAACAGTATATATAGCATTTCTAATTCCACACCATTGATAAATAATAAATGTGTGGAAGACTCGGCTACAGCTGGGACATAGGTGTCATATTACCAGGTCTTGTTCTGCTTCTGGATGACAAAACAGGTTTGGTCCTTTTCGTACATGGCAGTCTTCAAGATATCTTGTACATCCCCTGTCGTCTGAGCCCCCTTTCCACTAGATCAATCCCTACTCGTGAAGCATGTTTGAGAGTCTTAAGTATAGCTCTGAACATGATTTGTTTTTCCTCATTGTTTCTCAGTGTTTATCCCAGCACAGCATAGATGTGTCTGACTTTTAACACCTGACCTTGCTTGTCCAGGCTCCTCTTGTTACTTTGCTCTGACACTTAATTTCATTAGCTAAGACTTTCCTAAGCAGATAATGTTTATAGTGATGCACAAGGAGATTATTCTGTTTGTAAGAACCAGGTCAGTAGTCACAGACTGTACAAGGTGTATAATTTATTAAAAGAAGAAAGTTCAGGTGACAGCTAAGACCTTGGAGAATCAGATTACAAAGTATAATCTCCATTTAAGGTCTTTTTGGTTTGCTTGCTTAGTTCTGACATCAATAACTGAATTATGTATTAAATGACCTATATAATATAAAATGTTACTTTTCAGGGTGTCCTTGCAGACTTAAAGGTTAATCAGGCCTTTTGGAGCCAAACTGTTGTTACATCCCTGGCATTGAGAAGAAGATAGGCTTGTGTTTAGTAACAGAATTACAAGTGAGAAGCAGTGCTTCCCTGGGACAGTTTGGGAAGTGTACCAAAGCCCTGAAGATGGTGAAGAAGTAGCCGTGGAAACCTGAGCTCCAATGCAAATGCGGTCCCGTGCAGCATACTGAACCGGGCCCTAATGCTCCACAGGGCAGCATCCTTGCAACCTAACAGTATTTGTAGTTGCCAGTTAGAATAGTTTTCCACCAGAATACAAAAGTGACCTCCAGGAAGACACACGGCACTTACCGGTCTCGGGAGTACAAGTGGGTGCCCAGATCTACAGATACTCAGGTGCCTTTTATAAAATGACAAATGTGTGTGTATCCACCCACATCGTCCCATGTGTTAGAGATCGTCTCTAGGTGATACACTGTCGGTGTTGAAACTCATTGATACTTAGAAATAACAGAACAGGACTGCACATGTACAGCGAGACACTGTTTGCCCTCTAGTGTTTTGAGTCTGAAGCCTTGGAGCCATGGGTACAGAGGAGGCCTGTATCCTACTTTAAGGGAGATAGAATTTTGGAGAAAACAAGAATACTGTTTAGGTACAGGTGACACCCTTTTTGGGTCCTTCACCTATGCTTAGCCAACAGTTCAGCTAACCTGTGAGAGTTAGTATTGCCATTTTATATGCCAAGCAACTCCGAGGTTAACAAAACCTGTCCAAGAGCATACTGTCAGTGGGCAAAGGAGATGGCATTTGAAAGCAATCTGTTAATCTAAAGAATTCTAATGTCTTTGTTTACCAAAAATCTTTGCCCCCAAAAGGCCGATTCTCAGGACAATTTTCAGTTAGAATCGTAGTATCAGGTCTAAAAAGGATCGATTCACTTAGTGTGCACTTAGACTTTCAAGAGCTATTTTGGAATTGTAGGAAAATGTACCAGACCGTGAAGTGGCCATCTCCTCTGTACTGCCCTTCCCATCTCCTATCAGTGTGGCACACTTAAAACAGATGAACCAACTTGGGCACCTTGTGAACAGTCTGCGTTACTGCCCCTGCTGTGTCCCTTGCCCTATTGCACAATGTCACAGATGGACTGACAGCATCAGAAGAACTTCACTGCCTTAGGAGTCTCCTGGGCTCTCCTGCTCACGGTGTGACTGGGTCCTATGGTAAGCCTTGCTCAGCTCCATCCTACACAAACTGCCAGACTGTTCCCAGGCAGGCGCTTAACTGACTGGGCTAGCCCCCAACCCAGGAAGGATTTTATCTATACTGATAGGTTTTGCTTTCACCAGCAGTGACTGCGTTGGGCAGTCCCACCTGGGTGGTGTCTGGTTCTGGCTGTTCTAGGGGTGCGGTAGTATCTCACTGTTTCAGTTCATAGTTTGCTAGAAATATTCTGCAAGGTCCTTTTCATCTCTGTTAGCTTCTTTGGTCTTAGGTATCCAAAGGGCTTTTGCCTGCTGGAAAGTCAGCTAATTGATTTTGACAAGCGTCTGGTGTGTTTTGCAAACCAGTTCTTCATCAGATGTATGTTTGGCAAAATTTATCCCCAGTTCTGTGGCTTGTCTTCAGTCTCTTTGATGATGTTCTTTGCAAAGGGGTGTTTCCTTTTTATTTATTTTAAGGAAAGTCCATCCTGACACTTTCCCTTCAGTGAGTCATGATTTGGTAGTGTTTGTAAAACTTTGTTGTAAATCTGTTCACATAGATTTTTTTTTCCTCCTGGGTATCTCCCCAGAGTTTGGCATTTTACAAATATGAGACTTTTCTCCCTGAGTTGCCCTTGTTGCTGTCCCTGGTTTCTTCTCTTGGCATGCTGCTTTGTCCTGGTGCTTTGCTACCATGATGCCTTAGGGAAGATTGGGAGCCATGGTGGTGCTAGGGTTTGCTTATCTGCAGCCTTGTGCTGTTTTCCATTTTTGCTTTTCCAGGCCAGGCCTCATAATCTTTCAAATCTCGTAGTCTCCACCCACAAAATAACCTGAAGAATTTGATTGGCTGTGTTGGATCTAATGTCAATTTGGGATGAGCTCATATCCTGAACAGCTTCAGTCTCCCATTCTTGAAGGTGGGACCTATCTCCGTTTTTATTGGCACCTTTTTAGTCTTTGCCCAGGTCTTATATGAGATAGCATTTTACAAGATTCAATTCTCATTTTAGAAAACGGGACAAGGTCTTGTTAGGTAGCTCAGACTAGCCTCAAATTCAGCCTTCTGCTGTAGCCTCTTGAGGTCCTTGATAGATGTGTTCCGCCCATTTTTACTTTGTTTTAATGTAACAGTGAAGCAATTTCTTTAAAAAAAAATTTCAGTGGCTCATTGCTTGAAGTGCTGTCTTGTCATGTTCTCTTGTTCTGCAGTCTTACTGCAGTGACTTGCAGAGTTGAGCCCCCTTCCCCCTTGTTCTCAGGGACTTTCAACGTGTGGAGTGGTATCTGGGGACAAAGACAAGTGTGATTTGTTCCTCTGGAATCTACCTTTCTTTTCTTGTACCCATTGCCCTAGTTAAGACTTCCATCTGATGCTGGATAAGTGGGAGAGATGTCCTTGTCTTATCTCAGTGTTAGGGAAGGCCTTATGAGGTTAGCCGTAGGGTTTTGTAGGCACTCTTAGTGATTAACTTTCTCCCCATTCCAGTTTCACCAGTGCTTTTAATCCTGAGTTGATGTTGAATCTTGACAAATGCATAAGAAGCATTTGTTAAAGGGGCTGGAGAGATGACTTAGGGGTTTAGCGCACTTGCTACTCTTCCAGAGGAACCAAGTTTGGGTTCCAGCACCCATGTTTGGTGGCTTAGAACTGTCTCTAACTCCAGCTGTAGGGGACCAAATGCCCTCTTATGGTCTCCAAAGGCTCCCACATACTTGTTACACATAACACAGAGACACACAGATTAAAAAACTATAAAAAGCACATCTTTGAAATAATGAATACCTGTTCTGTGACTGATTTTTCTGCTGTTTCTTTTTTCCATTAGTTCTCTTCATTGGCGTCTGAGTTGAGCCAGCCTTGCATACATCAGATGGCAATAAATCTCATCTGCCATGGGTTATAGTTCCCTTTATGTGTTGTCAGATTTCATTTGTCAGGGATTTTTGCCTCATTCTTGGTAATTTCCCTTTCTTGTGTTATCTGTGTTTTAGATACTAGTGTCACACTTAGCAGTTTCTACCTGTTTCATCTTTCTGAAGAGACTGCGTGAGTACACATGGGCACACCACACATGTCCACGAGCCAAACAAACGGTAGAGAATATTGTTCCTTAAATATTTGGTAGGGTTCAGATGTACAGTTTTCAGTATCTAGTGCTTGCTTCTGTTTGGGAAAGTTATTAATTACTGTCTTCATTTCTTTAGTAGGTACAGGTCTGTGCATTTAGAAACATTTCCCCTATGTGTTAGTATGTTGTGTCATTTGATCTATTTCATCTAAGTTGCCAAAGGAATAGCTTACCAATGCTCTCTGTCCTTTTCGTGTCTGTGGGATCATATGGTCTCAGGTGTGTTGTTAGTGTGTTTTCTCGTCCCTTGTTGGTGACTATAGACAGCAGTCAGTGCATTGATCTAAGAACTAGACTTGGGTTTTGTTGATTTTCTTGATTTTGGGTTGTTGGATTTCTGATAAAAAAAAACTTTACCCGCCTTTTGCTTTAGGTTTACCTTACTTTTCTATATCTAGTTTTCGTAAGATGGAAGTTTAGATTATTGAGTCTTTTTCCACATGAACATTCAGCACTATAAGTTTCCGCAGGTACTATTTTTGTTGCACTGATCCCCAGGTCTTGATAAATTGGTTGAAAAATTTTTTTAAAAGATTTCTTTATTATGTATCCAGTGTTCTGCCTGCATGTATACCTGCATGCCATAAGAGGGCACCAGATCTCAATATTGATGGTGTGACCCACCATGGGGTTGCTGGGAATTGAACTCAATGCTCTTAATCTCTGAGCCATCTTTCCAGCCCAGTTTGAAATATTTTTGAGAAGTTTTGTTTCTATTGATGTGTGTTCAGAGAACGGCTTTGTGGAGCTGGTTTTCTGGTCCACCTCAGATCACCAGGTTTGTCCAGTTGGAGTCTTGACATGCCAAGTCATCCTGCCAGCCCCTAGTTTGAAACAGTTTTTCTTGACCACTTCTTTGACCTTTGAATTCATGTTGAGCTGACTGAAAGTTATTGGTGAGTGTTACCGCACTTGAGCTTAATTTCATCAAAGAAAACATTTGAATTTTTCTGCGTTTGTTGCATGTTTTACTGCTCAGAATGTATGTGGGCTGGGTGGATGTACCATGCTACAGAGGAGCATCAGTTCTTCCTCTGGGTGGCTGTCATTTCGGTCCTGCCGGTTGATGGTGCTGTTAGGTTGTGTCCTTGCTCTCTCTGGTAGGTCTACTAGTGACTTATTCATGTAAGTCATGGTAATAGAGGATTTGCTTATTTTCCCTAATATTTCTATCAGCTTTTCTTCAAGTATTCTCATGTTTTTAGTCAGGCACATATATACTACAGATGTTTGCATCTTAGACTGCGACCTTTTTAATCAGTGATACTTATCTATATCTTGACGCTTTTCTGTTCTCAAACCCACTTTGAAGTGAATACAGCTACTTCCACATTCTCAGATTTTCTTTTTAAAAAGATTTTTTTTTTAAATTATGTGTATATGAGAGTCTGTGTGGCTCGGGCATGTGGATGCAGGTGCCCAGGAGCTGGATCTTGAGATAGTTGTGAGTCTCCTGACTTGGGTGCTAGGAGCCAAACTAGGATTTTCTGGAAGAACAGTGAGTTTTTAACCACTGAGGCAGCTCTCTAGCCCTTAAAGTTCCTTTTGTATTGGATGGTTGGCCTTAAGCTCACTGTGTAGTCATTGATGACCTTGATCTTGTTCTGCCATACTTGGTCTTTGTGGAGTTGGGGCACAAACTCAGGGCTTCGTGTGTGATCAGCAAGCTTTCCGCCAACTGAGCTACATCCCCAGTTTCCCAATTTCTTTTGATTAGTGTGAGCATGGTATCATACTATCTTTCCTCTACTTTAAAAAGTGTGATTCTTAGCGTAGGCGCACATCTTGGGGCATGTTTGGAAGTCAGAGGACAGTGTTCGGGCATCAGCTCTCCCCTGTTATTTCTGTCGAGCTGCATGCTTTAGGCTAAGTAGCTACTCTTGAACTGGGCAATTCTGTCTCTACCTGCCACCTCCACCCCCATGGGGATGCTGGGACTACAGATATAGAACGCTGCATCCACCTCACTCTGAGGGGCCTTTTACCCTATCTCTCCAGCCCCACCCTTCCCCCTGCCTTCTGTGTAGGAGCTCACTTTGTAGTCCCAGGCTAGCCTCGAACTCAAGATCCCTGGCACTACAAGTATACACTGCTATGCCTCCCTCTTACCGCTCAATTCCTAGTCTGTGCGTGCTTTTGAATTTAAAATGTCTTGTAGATCGCACATATTTGGATCTTCGTACTTGTTTTCCTGAGAGCATTTGTCCTCCGAGGGGCTTGCTTACACAGCACTTGCAATGATGGCTGAAATAACTTCATTTTTTTTATGTTCTTTCCACATTACTCTGCCACCCCCTTCTTCTGTAGTAATCAAACATTTTATGAAATTCCACGTATCTTTTCTCCTAGCCTTATCCTTCCAGGTTTTAGTCCTTGAATTTACAGTTCCGTGGATGGCAAATCCACCTCAGGTAACTGACTCTTCACATCCTGAGCCCTGCAACTGCCTTATCGTGGACGGCACGCCATCTTTTGTTCACTTTTCCATAGTGGTGCCGTCGCCATTTCACAGACTTAGACCAGCTGAGAACTGTAGAAATAACTTACATTGTCTTACTGTCTCTAAGCTCTCCCTTCTCTGTGGAGATGTTTGTCGCTCTCCTTTTACAGGGCTTTTCACATTCCAGGCACGTTTTTGTGGCCGTTTCTCCGTCTCTTCTTGTCTGCCAAAGTGTTGTTTGACTTTCCAAGGGCAGTTTGGCTGGACACAGAATCGTGGGTTCCTACTTTCTGTTCAGCCTCTTAAAGAATATTTCGCAGCAATCACCCTGCTCATGTGGCCCCTGGAGAAATACCTGCCACTCCCAGTTTCATATCTTCAGCCTTTTCACAGAATCACGGAAGCATCCATCAGTGAGTTAGTGTTAGAATCGAGCCCATGCTGGCTGGCGTCTGGACATACCCTGTCCCCTCTCGTCGCCATAGGGAATCTTCACTGAGTGGGGAGGCTATTCTGGGAACGTAGCTGTGGTGTTTTTCCCTTCTCCGGAAGCCTGTATTTTGTATGTTCTTTACCACCAGAACCTGGACGTGTTTCTGCCATTAATGGTCATGTGGTGTGAGTTCCCCACAGGGCTGTGCCAGGGTTTTTTCTCTCCTAATCTCCACTACTCTGTCTTGCCCTGGTCTGTACCAGCTGTGAAGGTAGGCAGCGGTTGCTGCTTCTGCATTTGCCTGTTTGACTTGGTTGAGCTGGAAACCCAGAGTCAGAACCCTGGTTGAGCTTGCCTTGACTCTGGGCCCCAGCGTGTAGGAGAGCTGCTTCACCTTAGCAAGTCACCACTGTGACTGAATTTATTTGCGCTTTCCTGAGCATCCTCCCTCTATCCCATGTGCTTTTCCAAGAGCACGAGAGAGGTTGAGCTGCTGTCCTCCCCCTCCTCTTTCCAGAGCTCCAATCCTTGTTCTCTGCACTTCAGCTCTGACTCTTGAATCTTGGTAAGGGACTTTTTTTTTGGCTTTGATATTTTCTCTTCTATTATCAGATTGCCCTCTCTGATAGATATTTGCTATGAGTATCTTTTTTAAAACTATGTATTTTTAATTTTTTTTAACTCTCTCCCTCTCCCCGCTCCTTTGTGTGTGTGTGTTTGTGTGTGTGTGCGCGCGCGCAAGCATGCACTAGTGAAGCACCTCATGGAGGCCAGAAGGGGTCTTACACAGACAGTATCAACCATCCGCTGTGGGTGCTGCGTTCTGCTCTGCAAGAGCAGGCTGCACCCTTCGCTGCCACACCATCTCTCTAGTCCCACAAGTGTCTTTGTTATGCCTTCATAACCACTTTTTAATAAGGCAGGCGTATTTAGCCCGAGAGAGTTAGGAAATGAATGGAAACCACAAGGCACTAGTAACTCTGGCAGTGCCCCTCGGAGAGAACGTCTCATGTGAATTGTTGAGTCTGGTTGGCTGGTTCCGTCTGTGATTGGGACCATGTGGTGGTACAAAGCAGCTCACCTTATAGTGGACTTGAAGCAGAAAGCCATGCGCCATCTAAAGAAAAGAAACCAGTGCGACCTTTCCCTCTCCACCAATGTCTCCGGTCTCTGCCCTTTGCTCTTTGGATCCCCAGAATGATCTGTTTGTGCTGTCACAGTTCTCCAGATTCTGTTTCCTCTTCAGTGTGTTCCACCCTGGCTGTAGCTTCCTGCACCACTGACCACTCTTGTTAAAGTCATCAGGGTTCCGTGGCCCCCAGCCCACCCCACGCCAAATGCAGGAGAAAACGGCCTGCTCCTACTCTGTGTCTGACCTTGTACTAGCACAGCCCTCTGCTGAATGACCACGTCTACCTTCTGAGGTGCACGTTCTTGGCTTCTGTAACTGCATTTTCTTCCCAACTCTTTTTTTTTTTTTGTTTTTCGAGACAGGGTTTCTCTGTAGCTTTTGGTTCTTCCCAACTCTTACTAGTGTCTTTCTGGCTGTCCTTGTTATCCCAACCCAGTCCAGAGTGTACCTCAGCTCACCCCATGGTGTTCTCTGTTCTCTCTGTATCTATAATGGCTTTACCCAATCTGGTGGTTTCCTTCTGCTAGCCATCCACCAGTTTTTAATCTCCTGCCCTTCCGAAATCCTCACTCAGGGGAGAAAGGTGATGTCTAGCTAGCCCTTGGCTGTTTTCTGGAGGTCTGCCTCATCTCAGAGCAGCTCCTAAGCCCTTCTCTGCTGTTGCCCCGTTACTCTCTTGTCTGAGGTGGCACGTTCGTTACAGTTGGTGAAGCAGTTCTGTACACAGAAAAGTAAGTTGTGCGATAAAGTTGAAACTACATGTCAGTCACCCCGCTGTGACTCTGACTCCCGTTGGTCACCTTACTGTCTCTAGTCTCTAATTTTGCCTGACTTGAGTGTCCCAGAGGGGCAGACGGGCTGTTTTTGACCATAAGGCTGCTGATTGCATTTTGTGGCAGGTAACTCCTTTCTACCATGCCGTGGTTTGTTTGTGCATTGGATGGCACCTTGGTTGTTCCTGGTTTGGGGCTGATAAGACTAGAACCCACGTGAATATTCATATCCTGCTTTCTTTATGAGGCCCCAAGTCTCAGTTCGTGTGGGGAAGTGCCCGTTCTTGACTTTGACTCTATAGCACAGTCTGCCACCATCTTGTAAAGTGGCCATTTTCCCCATGTCCAGCCCGGTTTGTCTATACATACTTGCAGGGGGGAGGTGAGGACTAAGAAACGGACAAGAGACAGCAGATGAATCAGGCAGGCGTCCGGTGAGTACGGCAATCCGCCCACGTTTATTCCTTATAGCCCTTATGTACCCCGGTCCAAATGGGGAGAAGGCAGGAGACTTGCGGAAGCCCACACCATCTCTTTCTGCGTTCTTGCCAGCTGTGGCCTCCAGTTCTGTCGCTTGACGTTGTCACCATCACCTGGCAGGGCCAGTGTGCGATCCTGTCAGCTCGGGCTGTCATGTAGTGGCCTTTCGCCGTTTCAATCTGCAGTCCCTGGTCCATACTGGAATCTCTGTCAAAGTCTTGTCTCCCTCTCTTTGGTGAGATATTTATAACGTTTTGAATAAGTTGTTTTCTTAGCGACTCTGAAGAGTCCTAGTTAAGCGCTGCTTCTTTACCTGATGGATGCTATTTCCTCCCATCCTGTGGCTTGTTCTTTCATTCATTCCGCAGAGCCTGGTAGAAGAGAGGGGTTTAAGTTTAATGAGCTGTGCCTCATCAGCCTTTTCTCTAGTGCACCATGAGTTTGGTTGTTTCTATTAAAATAACAACAAAAATAGTTTCCAAATTCAAGGGTGTCGGCATTGTCAGCATTGTCAGACTTCCTAAAGCCCAGAATGTTGTCGGGCTTATTTTTGCCTGTCATTTATGTCTAATAACTTAGCTTGAAGATGGTTTATATGTGTGTGTATGTATGTATATATACATATTATATATATGTTATATGTATGTGTGTGTGTTTCTGCCTGTCTGTATGTGCACCCTGTGCTTGTAGTTCCCTGTGGAGTCTAGAAGGCTTCAGATTCCGTGGACCTGTAGCTAGAGGTGATTGTGAGCTGCCCCATGTGGGTGTTGGGAACTGAACTTGGGTTCTTTGCAAGAGCAGCAAGTACTCTTAACCATTGGGCCACCTCTCCAGCTTGAAAAAGTTTTCTCTAGAATTGTGACTCCCCCAAACTCCCTCTTCTCTCCAGTTACTGGTATACACACGCATGTATATACACATGTATGTATATATGTGTATGTACATATATGTGTGTGCGCGCGCGTGTGTAATCTGGGCGTTTTCCTTTTCAAGACTCTTGGCATCTTAAGAAAGTGATTGGCACTTTTTAATGTTTTCACTTTACAAGTTTTCTAGAACTGAAAACCTAGACTTGTTTCCAGCAGAAAGGAAAGTATCCAAACTAGGTTGGTGGGTTTGGCTGTCGTGTGTCAACCGTAGGCTGGGATGGTTGTTACCTGGCAAGCCGGTAAGGCATTTTTGATGAAAAGCCTTGTGCGTTCGGGTGAGGCTGTGACTCCCACATGCTTCCCTGACTCACTCTCCCTCCCCCTAGTGCGTTTGATGTAGAAATAAGATCACTGTGGTATTTGTATTTGCTCTGCTCTGCTCCAGCCCTGGGGGTGACAGTAGAGAGTCGCTGCAGTTACAGCTCTACAGTTTCCAAAGAAACGTAAAAACTCCTTCGGGCCTTTATGGCGACCTTCTTGCTAGGAAACTGTGTGACAGACTCTCTTGGTAGTCTCACGTTTAATAATTTGGAGTCAATCCCTTCAGCCTTTTGCAATCGCTTAAAATACGCATGGCGTGAGTCATGGTTTTGACGTCATCTACATTGTAGCTCTTTTGTTTTTATTGCTTGAATTGTCTTGCTGTGTGGAGCATTTTGTGACGATTGTGAGTTTAATGTGTTAAGCCCCCCCCCCAGACACAACTGAATAATATATATTTCTAGAGCACAAACTGCATTCTAAGTGATAATCTTGTCTGCAAGGTGTCCCTGGGAGAACACAGTGTAGGTTGAAGTCTAGTACTGTCCCGTGTTCAGGCACAGACAAGTTTATTTTAGGGGAAAAAAAATCTATAAAAGTGGTTAATAGGTCTCTGATCCTTTCCAGCTTTTTGGAAAACTTTTAAATACGTCTTTTTTTTTTTTCTTACTAAAGTTAGAGAGAGGTGCATTTATTTTTACACTGAGGAAAATTTCTGTGCAAAATAGGTTGTTACATGTTTTCTAAAATTTCTAATCACAAGGCAGTTAGTTTTCCCTAAGTACTTGTTAGGGAAATGGAAATATCTTAAGTATGTACTTCCCCAGATTTGAAGTTCCCCAGCCCAGCCTTCCGCCAGCGTTTACCTGTCGCTTGTCTCTTTTTCCATGGAAAATGTGAGTGATAATAAGGGACTTGTTTTTCATCAGTTTTTTTTTTTTGTTTGTTTCCATTTTTGGTTTCTCAAGACAGGGTTTCTCTGTGTAGCCCTGACTGGTCTGGAGCTCACTCTGTAGACCAGACTGGCCTTGAACTCACGGAGATGTCCACCACGTCTGTCTCCCAAGTACTGGGAATTAAGGTGTGGGCCACCACACCTGGCCTTTCATCAGTGTTTTAATAACAGTCCTGTGGTGATCGGGTTTTCTCATATGAGCTAATAGCCCAGCTAGCATTCCTTTCTCGGATGACTCTGTTTCCAGTAGGATGCGGTTTATTCCCATTTTCTAATTAGCATACCCCTCCAGCTCCAGCTCCGCTCCATCGCCCTCCGTGGATGGACTAGGTGGGTAGCACGGCTTTGTGTTTAGATTGGTCTTCACCCACTCCACTGAAAAGGTCAAGTTATTCAAAGATTAGGCTCAATGAATTGTGTCTCTTGAGAGCTCTATTAAAAATGAACAGGTTTATATAAATTAAACTCAATCTTCCAGTGAAAAATTAGATGCTACTTATTTGATGTACTTCGGGCATCACCTTCATGTTTTTAATTTTGGGGGGGTGCTGTTTGTTTTTCAAGACGGTTTCTCTGTAGCTTTGGAACCTCTCCTGGAACTAGCTCTGGTAGACCAGGCTGGCCTCGAACTCACAGAGATCCACCTGCCTCTGCCTCCCGAGTGCTGGGATTAAAGGCATGCGCCACCACTGCCCAGCCTCATGTTTTTAATTGTTAGAGAGCCAGATTTGTTCCCTAGATTCCATTTTTACTGCTTTGTGTGTGTGTCTTGGATGTTTGCTTTTTTTTTTTTTTTTTTAGCTCACCACTCATATTGTCTGAGCAGACATCAGGGACTTTCTCTTGTCACTCCGACATCTCAGTACAAAACAGAGACAAATGGCATTTTTAAACACTCATTTATATATAACGTTTCAATTAAGATAATTTTATGAGGGATTCCAAGGTGAGCTTGAGTCAGCACTTTTTATGGTGTTTATAACTCTCAGTTTGCTAATGAGCAGGCCGAGGAGGTGGCACTATGGTTTGTGGCTCAAGTCCGGTGGCACTGAGCATGCGCCTCCGCTCTCCAAGGTTTGTGTTGAGTGCATTTCTCTGCTCCGACTTTAGTTTGCTCTTCCTCCCCATCTGAAGTTTTTAAGTTTCCATCATCTTAAGAGATAAAACCCTAGCCCAGGGAGAGAACGCAGTAGGTGAAGGCGCCTGCGGCCAAGCCTGCTGACCTGTGCTCTGTCCCTAGAACACATGGAAGGAGAGAAACGGTTCCTGGAACTTGTCCTCCAACCTCCTCACACTTAAACTTAGAAATAAGGGTCTAAAACAGTTTTCTTTAAAGAAATAAAAGCCTAATATGAATGGGTTCATAAAGCAATTTAAAATTCTAATTTTGACTTTTGAGTATTCAGATGAGGTTTTAAGAATTACCCCTTTGGTGTGTTTAATACAAATCCCTAATTGATGCGTATGTTTTAAAGCATCTATTCTTAAAGATCTCTTGCAATAAAATGCTAGAGGAGCACTTACCCCTGAACTGTTGAAGCATTTTCTTAACAAAGAGGTTAGATTCAGCATGCTGTTAAGATTTATGCTGTGTAAGAGAAAAACCAATAGCCTGGCTTTTATTAATTTTTTTATCATTATTATTACGTGCATTGGTGTCTTGTCTGCGGGTATGTCTGCATGAGTGTCAGGTCCCCTGGAACTGGAGTTACAGGCAGGTGAGCGGCCATGTGGGTGCTGGAAATTGAACCCTGGTCCTCTGGAAGAGCAACCAGTGGTCTTAACTGCTGAGTCATCTCTCCAGGCCCTAGCCCTGTATGTTTTTTACATCACAGTCTTTTCAAGTTATTTACACTAAGTGACTGAACTATAGAAGAGAGGAACTTTCAGCTCCGTCCTCTCACTTAAAATGTCCTCAAGATTCCTCTGTTTAAAGGTCTCCTGCATGCATGTGCACAGATCTATATCTGTCAACCACATGATGGGTTCCTGGACCATGGCGCCTGTCTCGGGCTTCTCTGCTCAGTGACGTGTATATGGCTCAGAGAGTCCCCGGGTACTTACAGTGGCTCTCTGTAAGGTTTCAGGGAATCACTTCAAGTTAAAGTGGAAGTTACAGGTACACAGTGTTTCTGTAAAAGGAGGAGTTGTTAGTGAGTTTCTATCAGTAAAAGTTGTCCCCATCACTTACATACACACTGTTTAGTCTATTTTAAAAACAACGTAGCAAATGCCAAAGGCCGTGCTATCTAAGAAATAGGTCTTAGTTTTCCATTAGGCCCTTTTTGCAGCCTGCCTTAGTGTGTCCGCCCCCTCCACCCCCTACCGCCTTGGGTTGGGGTGATAACAGGTTGCAGGGTCACATCCAGGTCCTTGTACCTTCTGTATAGCCCACCTTCTGTGTCTCACAGTTGTCAGTGTTTCCGGGAACGCTTCATCTATGTTTACTGATAAGCAATTTCATTTTAGTGTCAGTGGGATGTTTTGTATAAATAAACCGCAAGTTTCCCCACAGTGTTAGTACTATTTAGCACGTACTTGAAAATGTTAAGCTAACTGCATTGAGTATTGTGTGGCTTTAGTCCAGCAGGTTTGTATAGCTTGGATGTTCAGCTTTTAGGGCTTGTTGATTGTGATGCTCGTAGCATCTGAAGACTGGGCTTAGGACTGAGTGTCCTTTCATTATATGTATAGAATGCTTGACGGTTTGACGTTCTTGTTGCCTTCATTAGCCGATGAGATGAACAGGGAACTGGGGCCTGATGTGTTCCTTTAACATTTCCGGCCCAGCTTCCTCATTAACACCTAGGACAGGCGCCCACCAAGTGTGAGCCAGGAAAGTTGTGTATTTATGCATCACACCTACCAGAAAGGGCTCCTGGAGATCCTACACCCTGGTGAGGCCACTGGGGAAACCAGCTTGGACAGGACCTGTGCAGTACTGATGTTAGGAGACCAGACAAAGGATGGACCAAGAGTGCAGTGCCGGTTTGTGCCGGTTTTCGTATTAATAGCACAGCGTTATTTATTTTTCTTTATTTCTTTTGTCCTTTTGGTTCTTTATTTTTTCCCCCCTTGTAAAAATAAAGCTTACTGAATAGAAACACCACAACCTCAGCTTGTCAGTGACACTCCAGCCAAACTTGCTAAACCCAGGCGAACACACTTTGCATGGCAATCTCCTGGGCTTCTTGTGACCTGTCTTTGAACATCCCTGTGAAGTTAACTGAACTGTAAATGATTTGGTGGATGTAGGAGGACGTCCACATTCCTGCTTTATATCAGGAGAGCAGGGAGCTGGGCCATTTACTGTGCTGACATAGGAAGGGAAGTATCTGTCGGCTCCTCCCAGCCTGCAGCAGCAAGTGCAGCGCTCCCCTGCTGCACCAGGAATGTCGCTCTGTTCTAGGTGGCTGGGCTCTTGGCAACATTTGGGGTTTTCTTTCATACAGTCCTTCAAAGTCAAAATGATTTGTATATCAAAATTAATTCCAGCCTTACTCATCCATAATGTTTGCTATCATCTTAATGCCATGATTTAAAAAATAAAAACAAATCCAAAAACAGGGTTAGATAACTCTTGAATTATAAAATATTAGGTAAATATTCAAGCAAGTATTGTGGGCATTCTCATTAGGGTCTTTAGTTATGCCTCTACATAAAAATGAATCAGGCAGCTTGTTTTTAACTTTGTCCTTTTTAAAAAAATTTTTTGAATGTTTTGTTTGTTTGTCTTTGCTTTTTATTTTTCAAGACAGGGTTTCCCTGTGTAATAACCCTGGCTGTCCTGGAACTTGCTTTGTAGGCCAGACTGGCCTCTGACTCACACAGATTCACCTGCCTCTGGCTACCAAGTGCTGGGATTAAAGGGGCGCCACCACTACTCCCAGCTCTTTAACGTTGTTCCCTTTGAGGGGACACCTGGAATCTAATGGGAAGAGCTGTTGGTAAATTAATATAGAACCCAGTTGTCTCCGCTTGGACAGAGAAGATTTTGTTGTTGTTTTGTCTTTGTGTTTTGTGAGACATGGCCTCACTCATGGCCCAAGCTGTCCTCATTTAAGATTCTCCTGCCTCAGCCTCTTTTGTTCTGGGATGGCAGGTGTATGCGTTACCACATTTGGCTTGCAGGAACTTCTCACTTTTTTTTTTTAACATATGTGTCATTGACAAATGTTCCATTTGCGGCATTAGGCTGCCGAGCAAGGTGCGCATAGGTAAAGGGGTAGTGCGTCTGCCTTTCCAGCTATAAACAAACCATGCTCTGTGATGTCGCTTCCCAGGAACTTTCTGCTTGTGTCTCCTGGTCATTTTCTCTATTTTTGCTAATATTTAATGAAAAGGGGGTAGTTTTTTTTAAGTGACAATGGTTGTCATAATTTTCCTGAACTCTGGGTTTACTGAGCACAGGTAAATAGTGAAATCAGGCCACAGAACAGTCTGCACACATACATATACATACACTCTATCAAATGCTTGCGTTTGTATGCATATGGGTTTACACACACGTGTGTATATAAACACTCCATCCCAGGTCAGAAGGGGTATGCTGGACCCGACAGCTGCCATTGCCAGTTGCTTTTTATAGCGTGATGGGCATGGTAGAGCTCAGAGATCAGGAGGTGGCAGGAAGAAGAGAAGGGTGACAAACCTCTGCACATGCTTGCGGGAGACTGCTGTCCCTCCCCCCCTCCTTCAGGTCATGGAGCAGCCTGATCCGAAGTGTTCTGTTTTCTGCTCTGAGACGCTGCTGTTGATAGTAGTGTTGCTGTGTGTAAGACATAAGAGGAGACGAGGAAAACGATAATGGGAAGCCTGATTTGGAGGGAGGAAGCTGTCGGAGTCCTGGCCAAATCTTCCCTTAGTGGGTTTTTGCTGGAGGCCTTTCTCAGGTGGCTCTGTACATGCTGAGAGTGTTTCCACAGACAGAAATGAGGTGGCATTTCACTTGGGACGATTGCTCCTCGTGACAAGGAAGGATATCTTTATTGCTATAACATAGCCATTGAGTATAGGTGGAGGGTTGCCCAGCTGTGTTTGCGGCGTGATGCCCTGGCTTGTCATCTGCTGACTGGCAGGTGAATGGCACTTGTCACCCGCCCAGCTCCACACCTGCAAGAGCCTGAGTTCAAGTCCTTGGTACTTTTCCTTGGGACATTAAGAGACCTTTTAAAGTCAGGCAGCCAGAGTGAAGGAAGATTGTCTGTGTAGAGGAGAGATGGAAATGTGTGCTGGCCTATTTCTAGTACCTTCCAAAGTTCTTGGGCACACTAATAATGTTCAGCATGAAATTGATTTTGTTTTTAATTAATTTTTCTAGCAGTATAAATGCCAACATTCTGCAGGCTGGGTAAACACACATTGCATACTAGCTGAAGTGTTTAGAAACTACTTTTGAGAAATGGGGCTGTTTTTGTACATTTTTAGAACCAGCCTTAATTTTAGCCACTTGCTGATGGCGTATGCCTTTAATCTCAGCAGTCGGGAGGCAGAGGCAGGCAGCTCTCCATGAGTTTGAGACCATGATATCAGGGTTAGTTGCAGGACAGGTTCAAAAGCTACAGAGAAACCCTGTCTCACAAAAAGAAAAGAAAAAAAAAACCTACTGTAGAGCGAGTCCATGGCTACTGTGTGTTCTTGGGTTGTTTTCTGTCCAAACTCAAGCATTTAGCAATCCGTACGTAGGCTTTCCTCTAACAACTGTACACAAACGGTAGCACCACGCTCATCATTCTGCCGCCTTCCTAGTCTTCACATATGGCTTTGGGGCAGCCTTTACCGATATCGAATAGCTGCTTAACTAGTTTTCATTGTGCAGCCTCAGCTGGCCTGGAAGTTGCAGCGATGGTCCTGCTTCTCTGCCTGTCCTGTCCAAGAATTCAAGCATGCACCGCCACAGCTGGCTCTTTCTGGCTCTTCACGGTCGCTAGTCCTGCACGGGCCATGTGTGTTCCTAACCACCCTCTCATAGTTAGACCATCTTTTCCATCGCTATCATAGTTCTCCGATGAGTGACTTCATACATGCCACGTCCTGACTGTACATGCATTTCCACAAGTTAGGTTCCCAGTAGAATGGATTGCCCTTGGCAATCTCCTGCGCTGGCAGTGCGGTGAGAGAGAATCCATTGAAATTCTCTGTAGAGTGTGTACTGTATGTTCCTTAGTAATTGGTCAAGTTCTTTTTATATGCATAACTTGTGTGTTGCCAGGATTTTTGTTGGTGTTGGCCCTTTTTACTTGCTAGAGTAGGAAATATCTCTCCCTGTTTGACAGTTTACCGTCATAAGTTTATTTATGGTGGACACTGTGTTTTGGATGTGCAGGTTTTGGTTTTTTTTTATATAGTAAAGTTTATCCAAGTTTTCTCTCATTGTTGGGGTTTAGAGTCGGGAAAACTTACTTTGAGCATATAAGGAAATTATCTTGTTGTTTTCCTGTATAAATCTTTGGCCCATTTGGGGTTCATCTTGCTACAAACGCTCTCTCTCTCTCTCCCACTCCTCAGGGATTATCTACTACCAAACCATTTTGTAATTGATCTCTGTAGTTGTTCCAGCTTCATCATCTGCGTCTGCGGCACGTGGCCCTTTCTAGCAAACCCCAGCGCTAAGGAGGGGGTAGAGGAGGCGAGAGGGTCCCTGCCGTGTCTCCTCACGGCACTGGTTGATTCGTAGAGACTGGAGTTGAGTCTCTTGTTAGCCATTGTGGTTTCCAGTGGTTTGCACAACTTCGGGATCAAAATGAGATGGACAAGCAGCGTGGCTTCTGAGATGGCTTCTCTTCTGGCCAGTTTATGTTGCTGGTGGGCCGTCTGGTTACCTCTAAGCTTGTGACCTGTGAAGACGTATTTCTTGTATTGAACCGGTTACGGTTTTGTGTTTTTCATGCAGTGGCTAAAAGATGCATGACACGCATTGCTATCAGTGAGATTTTAGTTGGTAGACAAAAATCATGTGTATCCATTTGAAAATATAAATGGGCTTGTGGTTGAGGTTTAAGGAGTGAGGCCTCTCAAACTGCCAATCACACATGATCAGTGGCTCTCAACCTTTCTCGTGCTGTGACCTTTCATTAGGTCCTCATGCTATGCTGACCCCCTAACCATAAAATTGCTCATTTCTACTTCGTAACTGTAATTTTGCTGCTGTTACGAATTGTAATGTAAATATGTGTTTTCCAATGGTCTTAGGTTACCCCTGTGAAAAGATAATTTGACCCCAAAGGGATCGTGACCCACAGGCCGAGAACCACTATGTTAGATCCTGTCCAATGAGCTATTTTAACCAAGGCCTTGGGGAGTAAAGGGGTTTTCCTCGTGCGGAAGCCTACTTCCCAGGAGTGTTGGGGGTGGATGGTGGAGGAACACCGTGTGATCCATGCCTGTTAAGTCTAGCCTGCTCTGGAAAATGAGACCTTTTTTTTAAAAAAAAAATATTTATTATATATATAATATTCTTTCTGCATGTATGCCTGCAGGCCAGAAGAGGGCACCAGACCTCATTACAGATGGTTGTGAGCCACCATGTGGTTGCTGGGAATTGAACTCAGGGTCTTTGGAAGAGCAGGCAATGCTCTTAACCTCTGAGCCATCTCTCCAGCCCGAGAAGACCTTTCTGAGAAAGCGATTGCTATCGTGAAGATGGTTCCTGAGGAGGGTTGATGAGGGTTAGGACTGGAGCAAGATCAGCTAGCAGGCAGTTCTGGGGTTCTTGGAAAATATCAGTCTTGAACTAGGCCAGGGTTTAAGGATAGAAGTGAGCCTAACTTCTGAGTACTCTGACTTCCTGAGACTTATCGATGGATGTAGATGCAGGGAAGGGGCTAAGAATGACCTGGTTTTCTCTGTATGGGAACTTGGTTCTGTTTCATAGAAATTGAGGGCCCGGGAAGAATCAGTTTCAAGAAGGAATACTAAATCCATGCTGAGTGCATTGAATTTGAAACATCCGTGTAGAGAAGGTCGAAGGGCATTCAGATTTGAGCCCCAAGATCGAGGTAAGAATTTGGAATGAAGGCCTTTGGTTTGGGAACTGTCATTTTAACGGTAATAATTCATAGACATGCGGCTGCCTGGGCCGCATGTGGAGAAGGCTGGGGATGGAACTCCAGGCTGCCAAGAGGAGGCTGCTGCTGAGAGTTGCAGCCAGGACCGTCTTTATCCGAATTTCCTTCTAGGCTCTGTACCCAGTAGATCGGCTCTGCCCCGAGTGTTTAAATTAGAGCCTGTACCGGCTGTGCGGCTGCTCTCCCTTTTCAGGACGCTTTCTCAAAGGGTACATAGGGGAGTCGGCCCTGGCTTTTAATGACCAACTATACTTCCCACAAAAGAGTTTCGACTTGGCAGGCTTGTTCTCGACTGTTTAAAAAAAGCGTTTGTGTGTATTTTTGCTTAGAAAGCCGACGGTGTGAGTGGGTGTGTGTTTGCACATAGTCACGTTGGACAACTCCTGCCGGCTGTGCGTTAGATGTTAGAGAAATCCTATTTCACGCTAACCTTATTGTACCAACAACAGCTTAGTGATAAAAACAAAGAGCCGATGGGTAGTTTATAAAGTTCCTAGCTTCCCTTTTCTCCCCCCAAATACAAGTTGAACTTGATTGTTAAATTCACCGCCCCCCCCACCCCCACCCCACAGCGGTGACGTGAGCTCAGCTGTAGAAACTCAGAACACTGGGCGAAGATTTTGTGCGTGTTGTTTTGGAAATGTTTGAAAGTACGCTTGGCATATACAACTCTGGAGATTTTTTTTTAAGCCTAAAAAAAATGTCTCGGTGTTATCATCGCAAGTTCCTCGGAAACATTTTTACTTGCTGCATAAAAACATATGGATGCTCCAACGTTGTGTTCGCTGGTGCCAAGCGTTGATCTCATTTTCCACTCCTTCCCTATGCCGCGGGCCGGGCCGTAATAAGCACCCAGCGCTCTTGCGTTTGTCTGCGGACGCCGTCAGGTTTGCCTCCTTCGGTGAACTCACAGAGATGGGCGGGAGACCATGACCGTGTCCTATGGACGTGATCCTTTTATCGAAGACTCTTGGCGTACCAACCAGGTTCCTTTCAGACGCCCTAGTGTCACCTGCCCTGGGTTTTAGTTTAAGCGACCCATCCTCTCTGTTGCTGTTTGTGATAACCTTGCAGACTGATCTGGGGCGGAAGTGCCATTGTCTTAGTTTGTATTGGTTGGGTCTGGAGCTGCTGCAATACTTTAGAAACCTTTGTTCGGGGAACATGACTTGGCTGTTTTTATTTTTCCTGCATTCTTTGGCATGTCTGGCCAAAGATTTGTAATCTTGTGCTTAGGACATGGGTCTCCTGGGAACGGAGGCTGTGTCTGCCTCCGCTTCTGTAGAGGAGAAAGCCCAGGAGAGACAAGGGCTGTGTTGGAGGAAGGAAGTAGATTTGCTCGGGGTGCAGAAGCAAGGCCGGGGTGGTTGGAGCTAAGAGCCAGTGACAGGGTCAGCATGGCAGAGGCAGGAGGCTGGAGGGCCATCCGCAGATATAGGGTCCCAGTGCCTTGCTGGAACCCTGCTGAGGATTCTGAGAGCAGCCAGGAGTGGAGGCAACAGTCTGTCATGTTCTTTTGTTTGTTTGTTTGTTTTGTTTCTGAAGATCCGTCTGGCTGCCGGGTTGGAGACAGTAATCAGTAGAAGCTGGGAGCTATGTTGGAAAGTGACCTCGGTTGCCTTGGTGACAGGGTTATGCTGATCTAGTCACCTCTCCTCCACTTTTAGCTAGACTCCCATTGTGACCAGCCACAGCATAACTGAAGATGACTGCCAGGTTCGCTCCATGGAAAAATAAAGCTTACCAAATAGAAACCCCGCAACCTCAGCCTGGCAGTGACTCTCCCGCCGAACTGGCTAAACCTAGGCGAACACACTTTGCATGGCAATCTCCGGGGCTTCTTGTGACCTGTCTTTGAATATCCCCGTGAAGTTAACTGAACTTGAACTGTAAATGATTTGGTGGATATAGAAGAACATCCACATTCCTGCTTTATATCGGAAGGGCAGGAAGCTGGGCCATTTACTGTGCTGACATAGGAAGGAAAGTATCTGTCGGCTCCTCCCAGCCTGCAGCCCCATTTTATCAACGTCAGACGCCGAATCTCTCCACATCTGTTGTAACTTCAGTCCATAGATGAGCTCAGAGTGCTTGATGTACGTTTTGCTCTGTGTTACTGTGACAACTTCATGTATTTACCTGACTCCCGGGGCACAGGGACAGGCTCTGCACTGGTATGTCACAAGCCCTGTGTGGTCCCCTGTGAGCAGCTATCACTCTCGGTTACATGGTGCTCCCAGGACAGAGATGACGTTGGCAGAATGTGTGAGCCCAGGGAGACTGGGGCGGCACACACGGAGGGACTCAGGCTAGAGTGTGATGTCTTCGAAGGCTTGTGATCCGTTTATCTCATTCTGTCACAGGTGCATCTTTTGTGGGGAGCACAGGGGTCCCCGTCTCCAAAATGGAGAGTTTTGAAGTTCTATAGAGTTCTGGTTTCTTTTAAGTTGGCATCCAATTACTGAGCTTTGGAAGTTTAAAAAAAATACAATTTCATGTAAGGCATTTAAGTTGAATTTTAAATAATTCAATTCTTGATTCTTTCATCCTGGTCTTCTTTGATCCAGACCAGTTCTCTCTGAGCTTGGCCTTTCTTGCCTCGTCTGGGCTTTGCGCTGCTGTAGCTCCCTTCTTGGCTGTTTACCTCTCTCCATACACTCTTTCTTTTCGTTTTGTTTTTTCGAGACACGGTTTCTCTGTGTAACAAACCTAGCTGCCCTGGAACTAGTGCTGTAGACCAGGTTGGTCTTGAACTCACAGAGATCCGCCTACCTCTGCTGGGATTAATGGCATTGACCACCATCACCCGGTGAAGAAATGTTTCTTAATCTAGATGGGGATCACATATCAGATCTCTCCATTATGATTCATTTGTGGATGTCATTCCTGTAGTTCAATGTCTTTTCTTCACCCCCTGTACTGCATGGATGCCCCCAACCCTTTTCCTTTGCAGTCTGCCCCATCAGGCCCCATGGCCCTGCTCTCAGGAGATTACTCTCTGCCTCCTGGTGCCTCGGCTCCTCCCCCACGGGTAGCTCCTCCCCTACCTGTAGCTCCTCCCCCACGTCTGCCTTCCTCTCATGATTGCCCTGGTTTCCCAGTCACCTGCACCCAGCAGCCTGCTCACCTCTGACTCGGTTTTCACTTGCCTCCAGCAGGCTTGTTCCCCAGCCGCTGCACTGGGTCACAGTAGGCAGTGCGCAGGGCCCCAGTTTCGTAACTGTTCCGACGGTTTGGCTTTTGCCTTCTCAGCTCTTTCCCTACTGTCCCTGAAGGGAGAGCACAAAGGCTTCTGATCAGCCAGGGCCAAGGCCACTTTCCTCCTTCCCAGCTGTGGCATTAATCTTATTAAAACACGTTTAGGAGCCCCTACTTAGCATTTTGAGATGGCCTCTCCCTGGCTGTGGGGCTTGCTGATAGGCCAGCCAACAGTTTGTGTCCCATCACCGGGATCGGGTGCCAAACACCACACCCAGCTTTTTCCCTGGGTGCTGGAGGTCAAAGGGCCTGTCCCTGTGCTCAGTTTTTTAAGTGGATGCTGGAGATCTGAACTCAGATCCTCTCTTGCTTGTGCAGTAAGCACTGTATTGATAGAGATGTCTTTCTACATCCCTTATGACGTCTTGGAAAGCAAAGGGACAGGGAGGTGCTCGCTGTCCTGGGGAGAGCCCTATAGAATCATGCATGGTGCCTTATACGTAGTGAAATTTATCAGAAAGCCTAGTTACCCAACAACAGCAACTAATCGTGTTTTGAAATCCAGTCATTTAAGCCAGTACGGAGTAGTTTCATCAGTCAGAGTGAGGTCACTGAAGTTTTCCAGGACAATTTAACACAGAGCATATGATTTCCTTGTTTAATTGTATGGTTTGGATGAAACAAACCTAATGTCATTTAAAAAGTACGTGTTTTAACCGAAATCATACAAAGATGATTAATGATTGAAACTCTGAATGCCGAAATAACACACAGTTTTACTGTTTGGAAAATGCCCCAAACTCTGGGACTCTCAACAGGTTGACTGTTTCTGTGTGGGACCCAGCCTTCTGCGGGCATATACGCAGGGCACAAGTGCCCGGTATCAGTGTGTGACTGTCTTCAAGGATAGCGGTTTCTAGCTCCCTCCCTTTTCTAACTGTCAACTAGAGTGTTTGAGAAGGCATTTCCAGGATTAAGGTTTACCACTGACCTTGATGCTAAATTTATGTGACACTTCAAGTTTAAATTTGGGTATCGGTTTTGTTTTCTATGATTTTAAAGAGATGATAGACATTGTCATTGGGGTAGATTATTTTTTTTAGCAGCTTAATACTTTGAATAGGGACTTCTGGAAGCTTTGAAACTAGGTGACGGGTGAAAAATACTGTTAGTTTTTCCTGGAGAAGAATTTTCATCAGTAAGCAAAAACCTGATGAAATGTTCTAGGCGTTTTCTCTCTCTCTCTCTCTCTCTCTCTCTCTCTCTCTCTCTCTCTCTCTTTCTCTCTCTCTCTCCTCTCTCCTCCCTCTCCTCTCTCTCCTCTGTTGAACAATATCAGGTTACAACATAAGCCCTCTTCCAGCCTGGAGGCTTTCCACGCTCTTGGAAGCACTTGCATGAACTACCAGCAGGGGGCGCTATTTCACACTGTTCCGGATCCCTAAGTGAAGTCCAGTCGTATCAACCTGCATGTTTGACGTGGTTGTCCTGAAACACTATGTTTATATTAATATAAGCTCTGTTAGAACTGACTCTAATTCTACTTTTTCCAGGATAGTATTGAAGTACTTTTAATGGTGAAGCGACCCCAAGTGCTTCTAATTGAAATAAAAAAAAAAAATAGCTGTATCTAGGAGTCCAAAGCTGTATTTGCAATAGAGCTGTGTGTGTTCTGGTAGCGGGAGGGAGAGGATCGAGTGACGGCGACGGGATACTTATGACCCACTTAATCTGCTTGCCAACTCTGCTCCTGTTTCCTGTGTTTACCACCTTTGTCTTAGAGCTAAGATGTCTCCACTGCAAACACTCGTGTTTTCCCTGCATTAGAGTTGGAAGTACCGAGAGATTTCATATTGTAGATTTTATCTTCACCCTCTTTTCTCAAAGTGACGAAATCTTGGGGCATCGGGATGATTTGCAAACCTATTAGCAGCCACCACTGTGTGAAAATTGAAAGGTAATTGCGTACGGCTTTCTGTAGTTTGGGTAGACACCATTCGTTTTCCTCCTTTTCTACCAAGAAAACTAGGCTTATCGATTCCAAAATTGAACCCCGTAAGGTTTCCAGAGGCTTTGTCTTTGTGTCCTCTGCTTTGGTTTGTTTCTTATCTGCAAGGGAGCATTCCAGGTGAAGCTTACGTGCTAGCAACCTTCGTACTGTGCTCCTGTAACTTGAAAAGGATTGATGATGGATATTTGCGGTGTGCGGCCTGTCCAGATCTCTGTCTGCAAGCTCCAGGGTGTTCTTTGGATCCATTAGTGCTCCCGGTGGCTGACTTCACCTGAGGAGTTGCTTGTGCCCTAAGCCCTGCCTGTCTGGTCTCACTCACTTTCCTGTAACTGTTACTAGTCGCAATGATCAATCAGGCCAGTCCTGAATACCCTTTGTAAGCCCAGAACTGCGGGAATCCAGGGGAATCTTCTTGTTGTCTTTACATGTCTGGTGTTTTACAGTGAACCCAAATTTGCAGAAGTTAATTAATAAAGATTTGAAAAGAGCAGATTTTTTTACAGCCTAGGCCAGAAAGCCCCTGCGTGGAAGAAAGGCTATTTGGTTTCATAGAAGCAGAAGGACTTTTGCAGCAAGGGCTCTAGAGCTGGGTTAAATTTGCATATTGGTCCCGTGGTGTGCTTGGCCTGTGAGCTGGATCCTGTAACTCAACCTCTGCCTCAGTTTTCTTGGTTATCAAATGGGGCGTTTGGGTGGGGAGAGCTAGACTCTTGTTTCCTAACAAAGGAGACCCCAACACAGCTTAACTCTGTCGGTGCTTGTCCCTGTGATGCTTACACTGGTTTGGGAGCTTTGTGAGAGTAGGATTCTATACAGCATCTCGTTCAGTTTTGCTCGTGTCCTGTGTGCCTCCGTGGTCCTCTGTGAATACACAGACTTAGCTCTGTGACCGCACAGGTGTCCGGTCTTCTCTCGCTGGCCTCGGAATATGACTCGTTTCCAGGTCTCTCTCTGTCCTGGGTGAGCACCGCTCCTGTAAACATTTTCATGACATGTGACTCAGTGTTTGCAGCGGAGCCGAGTAGCGGATGGCGGGAGGTGCTCTCAGCTTGGCTGGACGATGGCAAGTTGATTTCCACTTGTTGTCCTGATTTACCTCTCTCCGGTAACACATCAAATAACCCACTGACTGCCGCTGTTGCCAGAGTTGGGTGTCGTCCAGCTACTCGGATCATTTAAATATTAGATGGCTGTGGTTTTGTGGTTAAGTGCTTTCTTATGTGTGCGAACCATTGTGTTTCTCCTGGGAAATTCCTTTTCCTATTCCTTACGGATTGTCTACTTGTTCTTGCTGAATCGTATGTGAGAGTCACTCCTGTTGCTGAGATTCCCACAGCTGTATACGCCATCGTGTGAATGCACTATCGTCCGTGATTTTCTGTTTGTGTTTGTCTTCTCGATAGACATCTAGTTTGTTTCCTGTGTGTTCATCTTTGCTCGACGTCGCCAGGTCTTAAAGCAGCTGTACCTGTTTCCATCTGCTAGGTGTGTGTAGCATGTTTGGCTCTATTTCCAGCCGCCATTAAAGCTTAAACCCTCTTGAGAGCATTTCTGTCTTTAACTATGTTGGTAGGTGATCTAGTGGTTTTAAATTGGATCCCCTACGACCAATGGAATTTAAGCCCAGATAGAATTTAAGACAGGTGAGACAGGTGCCGTATTTGCAGGTATTATTTTTATAACCTGCCCATTTACTACTGGGTCATCTTTTTTCTTACTGGTGTTAGGCATCCCTGAGACGAGCTCTGGGATGTGCTACAAATCCCCATTCCGTGTCACCGCGTCATTACTGGGAGGACCACACATCCTTCTCTTCCTACTGTTGCCTTTATCATAAGTCCATGTAGATGTGGCTTGATTCATCATTCTGTGCTTTTTAGTATGTTATTGTTTGTTAAACATTTTCATGTCTGGGGGTGGGGAGCTGAGTACACCTTTTTCCTCGATGCATTGACTACAGTGGTCTTTGCAATTCTGTAATTTTTAAAGTTTATTTTAGTGCGTGCTATATTCTGCCATACCATAGGCCAAAGCAGCTTCTTTATTAGGCAATGGTAATAAAACATATTCATAGCATACACAGAGGACTGTGAATCGCCACCCTTACCGTGAGTTTATCCACAAATAAATAAACCTTTGTTATACTTCATTCTGGGCTACTGTGGAACTCTTTGATATGCCTATAGCCCTCCCTGTAAATTTTGTGATAGTTCATGAAATCATTTTGAAATTAATTTTGGGATTTATGAATTTGCCTCTCACCGTTGATTTGGTTCTCTTTAATATAGTTGATGAAGTTGCATGCGTCTCTTCCTCGTGTTTCAGCTTGTTTCGCTGTCTTTTGTAAATGGTGTCCCTCTGAGGCTCTGCTTTATCGGGGTTGCTGTTTTTAGAGCACACTTGCCCCTTGTTGGGTCTTCCTGTTGATTATAATAAATATTTGCATATGATGTTTGGTTATGGAATGTCCTAGAATTGTTTCCCATGCAGCATTCATTCTTTCTGTTTTTGTTCTGTGAACCTGACTTATGTAAAATAAATGCCAATAAAAAGACACATCTCATATTAAAAATGAAAAGGATGAGCCAGGTGTTGGTGGCGCACACCTTTAATCCCAGCACTGGGGAGACAGAGGCAGGTGGATCTCTGAATTCTAGGCCAGCTTGGTCTATAGGGTGAGTTTCAGGACAGCCAGGGCTACTTAATGAGGAGACCTTGTCTAGAAAACAAAACAAAAAAACAAAAGAAAAGGGCAATCATACTGTGTATATTTTTATTAATTTTGAAACAGATACTTCTGATACTTGTACATTATGAAGAATTTGCTCTGTGGGTTTTGGTAACGATCATCTGTGTGCTTAATCTTTTTTGTAAAGTTTATTAGACTTATTCCTATTAATATCATATTGAATTTTATTATTAATTATTAGTTGCTGTTGGTTTTTGTTTTGTATTTTTAAAAGGTTATTATCCTCCTCCTTATTTGCTTCTTTATGTGTGTTCGGGCACATATATGTGCCATGAGGCACATGTGGAGGTCAGAGAACAGTTGCTAGAAGTCAGCTCTCTTCCTTTTCCATGTGGGTCTCGGAATCAAACCCAGGTCATCAGCCTGGGTGGAAATGCCTCTGCCCACCCAGCCACCTCACCAGCCCTGGACAGATTCTCACTAAGAGTCTTGAGTCCCAGCACTCCTTCCTCAGCTGCCTGAGTTCTGGGACTACAGGCGTGCACCACCCAGCCTCCACCTTTTATTTCTTGGGGCGATTTATTCTTTCTGTTGTCTCTTTCTTTTGTTGATCTGATACGGTGTATAGAGTTTATAATAATGTAGAGCCACTCCAGTAATGCTGTAACCCAACCCAGCGTTATGTACTACTAGTTTTGCTGTTATTTCCTACTATTGTGCGTGAGGGTTGGGGACAAAGCACTCACACCTTGGTGTGCATGTGGCAGTCAGCACAGCAAGCAGGGGCAGCTCCCCCTCAGGTCAGAGGCTTGTGTAACAAGCACCTACCTACTGAGTCAATCTTGCCTGGATCCTAGATTTAGTTTTTTTGTTTGTTTGTTTTTTAAGGGATTTTACCACTGTTCATAAAAGGCAACCAGCTTATGGTGTTCTTAAATTGAGCATTTCTGATTATTTTTTCAAGGATTTACTAGCTTCTTAAAATAAGTTTTAGCTTAAAACAAAGTCTCTGTGTGTAAGATCTGGATGGTGTTTATAGCAGTGTTGTTTTCCTTGGGCAGTTATCAGGGTTGGGCGTGTTGCCTCCTGCCTGTAGGTCCTGTGTCTTCAGACTTATAAGCATCTATATTTTCCTTCCATAGATATATTTCCCCAGGTATCTGTCTTCGCTTCTCAGTTTCTTCATTAAATGTTTCAGGAAATCCACCTTCCTTTCTTTGCTAGTCTTTAATTTTTTAAATCGCCACATAAAACTATACACGTCTGTGTGATACCAGCCGATGTTTTGGAACAGGTAGGTGCACCCTGAGCAATGTTGAGGGTGCGCCCGTCTCTCTCCCCAAGCGTTTTCCCTTTCCTTCCCTTGGGCTTTCTGGACATACACAGTCTATTGTGGAGAACCCACTTCTCCTGTCTGGCCACTACTGAGTTCTTTGCTCAGCCGCTCCTGGTCACGTGCCCTTTCCTCCCAGCCTCTGCTAACTGCTTTTGTATTGATATTTTCAAAAAGCCGAATTGGACTTGAAAATATTATATCCTGTTCTAAAGCTCAGTTTAAAAAATACTTCTTATCTCCATCACTCGGCATTTTGTTTATTGCCATTCCTATTCTAGTGGATTCAGCTGAAAAGTTAGCCCATTATACTTCACGCTTTCTTAGGACGTGTTGAAAGGCTATAGAATTTCTTCTGGGCTGGAGTGATGGCTCAATGGTTAAGAGCATCGGCTGCTCTTCCAGAGGACCCGGATTCAGTTTCCAGTACCTGGATGGCAGCTCACAACAGTCTAATTCCAGTACCAGGGCATCTGACACTTTCACACCAATGCACATAAAATAGATAATTAAAAAAAAAGTCTCTTCTAAGTCATTATATAATATACAAGTCAGAATTTTCATTTTTTTTTAAATATTTATTTATTTATTAATATACAATATTCTGTCTGTGTGTATGTCTGCAGGCCAGAAGAGGGCACCAGACCTCATTACAGATGGTTGTGAGCCACCACGTGGTTGCTGGGAATTGAACTCAGGACCTTTGGAAGAGCAGGCGATGTTCTTAACCACTGAGCCATCTCTCCAGCCCCAGAATTTTCATTTTAAATGTTTTAAGTTTGTATGTTTGTAATTTGGTTTTACCCAGAAATATTTAGAAATACAAAGTGCAGTTTTCAATACGTTTGTCATTTTGTTTATGAATTACTCATTAGTTGTATGTTAGTATGTAAACTTTTTTGAGACATGGTCTCTCTTTGTAACCCTGGTTGTTCTGGAACTTGCTGTGTAGACCAGGCTGGCCTCAAACTTACACAGACCTATCTGCCTCTGCCTCCCTTAAGCTGGGATTAAGGGACAGTACCACTACTCCCGATTGCAGCTTTTTTTTTTCAAGTATTTTTTTAAAGATTTATTTTTATTTTATGAGTATACATGCTTTGTGCGCGTGCGCGTGTGTGTGTGCATGCGCATGTGTGTGCACATGCCTGGTGCCTGGGGAGACTAGAAGGAGTCCACAGAACTGAAGTCACAGACTGTCACAAGTTGCCATGTAGGTGCTTGGAACTGAACCCAGGTCCTCTGCAGAGCAGCCAGTGCTCTTAGCCTCTAAACCATCTCTCCAGTCCTCAAACTTGGTTTTTGAACACAGTCTTTAAATTTTGTTTAGCTTTATGGTTTATCTCAGGAGGCCTTCATGTAGATTTTTGCCAGGCACTTGCAAGGGGTGTGCTTCCTGTAATTTTCAGGGTGAGATTTCTCTGTGTGCATTGACTCAAGCTTCATGTCGCTTTGTTAAATCTTAAGTGTTGCAGTTGATAGGGTCCAAGTGACTTGACAGTCACAAGGGGACCAATTTAACACATTTCTCCTCTGCTCCAGACATTATATAGGCTCAGTGTCTGCAAAAGTTTAGGATTCTCGTATGTTGAACCTGTTGGGTCATGTCTCTCTATCCGGGAATGCCCTTCTCCTGGGTCTGTTTTGTGTTTGCAAGGCTACTGCAACCTTCCCAGGCCATACGGCTAATAATACCTCTCCCTGCTCTCCATGGTTAGCAGTTCCATGCCCTTCCCTGGTGGGCTTGGTCCGTTAGGTGATTTTTGGGCTGAACTTCCATCTCCTTGTTTCCTGTCTGCCCTGGTCTTCTGTAGTACATACTTCCAAGTTCTTGCTTTATTATTGTTATAGACTTGGGGTTTTTGTTGTTTTGTTTTCTTATGTATTTACCTATTCTTTTACCCCCTTCCCTGGTTCAGGAGTTCTGTGCTGCGTTGATGTTTCTTTTAATTCATACCTTTTGTATTGTCAACTTTAAAAATCTAAAATTATCCCCAAACCTCCAACTTGCAAATGAAAACAAAGCCAAATCCCTTAAATTAACACTGATTACTGGCTTTTCCATTCCCGATAATTTACACGAACTATTGTCCTGTAATTTTAAATTTGTATTTAATAATTTCCCAAATCTGGTGTTACCTATGCATATTTAGATTTTTCCTTATACCAATTATATGTCCACTGTTTCTTCTAATTTGTACCTGTCTAGTTGAGTTTGCCCCCTTTTTTGTTTTTTTGGGTTTTGTTTTTTGTTTTTTTTTATTTTTTTGAGACAAGGTTTCTCTAGCTTTGGAGCCTGTCCTGGAACTAGCTCTTGTAGACCAGGCTGGCCTCGAACTCACAGAGATCCACCTGTCTCTGTCTCCCAAGTGCTGGGATTAAAGGCATGCGCCACCACCGCCCTGCGAGTTTGCTTACCTTCTTAACAAAATGTTTTTGGTTTCTGCAGCGAATGTCCAATGGCAGGTGGATTTCATTTAGTGCCTACCTGTTCCACTCCAGCTCTCGGAATACTCAGGCTCCGGAAGTTACCCTCATTCCCTCGGAAGCAGTTTTTGAGATGTCTTTTAGGAAAAGTAATCAGAAATCTAATAATCGCTATGTACAGCTTTGAAGTTTTGTTTGTCTTTTTAACTAGAAGAGCACTCAGTAGTCTCTGGAATATTTGTAGGGTACTGGCAGAATTACCAAACGCTGAAAGACTGAAATAACTCGAGCTTTCCGCATGCGCATAATGGCTGTCTGGTGGCTGTAAATCTAAGGACGATCACCTCTCTTGCATATGCCAAGTTGTTTGGAACTTTCATACAAATGTATGTATGTCAGTGTATCTAGACCATATCCACCCTCCATGCCTCCCCAGGATCCCTCCACATGTTCTTCTGAGTTTCATGCCATCGTTTCATAATTTTTAATTCACTAACATATTTTTTAGACCCACTGAGTCCAGTTAGTGCCCTCCCTGTGTACATGGTGTGGGGTCATCCTCTGGAGAATGGGGGTACCCGCCAATGACCATACTCCCTCCCTTAACAGCCATCATGGTCAGTAGCGCCCCCAGGCAAGGGTGGGGCCTTGGGAGCCCCTCCCCTTCACAGTGGACTTCATATTGGCTTGATCTCTTTGTAGTTCTTTTTGTTTTAATCTGGAAGAATTTCCCTCCTGCAAATAGACCTAATACATCTTTAAGAGAAGATACACACACGTGGGCGCACACCCACACACCCACACACATGCACAAAAAAGCCTTGTTTTCCCATGGGCCTTACAGTTGAATACACGTGCAGGTAGCTACAGCTCCTGTGAGTTCAGATGTACAACAGCCATCCATGTCTGGTGGACTCTTGCCTGGCCTCCGTTCTTGCGTTCTTTCTGCCCCCTCTCCCACGGTGTTCTCTGATCCGTGGTGGGAATATAGATGTCCTATTCACAGTCGCCTCTGACTGGCAGTTTCAATGGCAGTGTGGCAATTGTCTGCGCCTTAGCCTCTACCTTCTGCAATCAGAAGCTTCCCAGACCAAGGTTGGGAGCGCACCAGTCAATAGACAGCCACATCTAGATGGCTCCGGTGAAGTGACCATTTAGGAAAAAAAAAAAAAAAACAAAACACCACCCCCCAAAATCCATAGGTTCTTCCTCCTCTGTTACTTCCCTAGGTTTACAGTATGGGGTGTGAATTGCCTCAGAAGCTGTCAGAAGAGCAGTCTTGTCCCTACTCCAACCCTGGATACCTCTTCCTGGCCCGTGGCTACCATAGCCTGAGGGTCCAGCACCGAGTTGAGAGTAGATGTCCTCTCTCCCCAGCAGCCTGCTTAGCACCTTCTAGCACTGTGAAAGTTAGTCACAGTGAAAGATGTCCTGTGTCCTGTAACCAGAGCGTGTGGTCCAGTGGAGTAGCCTGTGTTATTTTGGGTGCCCTGGGACCTGTCTGACCAATAACTGTTAGGTAATACCTGCCTGGCACTGAGATTTTCATTCAATAATAACTCAAGTCCTAGGAGCAGTATTTACTAATATAGGAACTTCTGTTCAAATTTTCCTGTTTTAAAAAAAAGATTATATTTTAAATCAGGTTACTGACTAGTGGGGTTTCAGAAGGCGTCTATGAAGTTGGCAGGATATTGAGAGCTAAAGTTTAAGCAGGAATGGGAATGGGGGAGAGGTGAGGGACGGGTTAACTTTTGGTTCCTATTTATATGAGCACTCATCTTTTTTTTTCCCCAGAAAACATGTACCATACTATTTCTTGATGACAAACAGGCGGTTTCTTCCCATTCTCCTAAAATCGTATTTTCTATCTGTCGTCTTGGCTGAAGTCCAGATAAGTGGAGCTATGCCGTTTTTTCTGTCTGCTCCTTGTGACCTCTGCCGTGTGGGGAGGACCCGGAAGGAGCTCAGCCGTGCACCCGCCTCCCCTTTCACTCCTGTCCCCTTCCTTCCGTGGTATGGAACTTGATTGTGAGAGCTAGGGACTCCCTATTGCTATTGTATGTAACTCCTGAGATAGAACATTTGTGTGTTGCCTGCAACTACAAGTCAGATTCCTCCTGGCAAGCAGATCTCTGTTGCCTTAACGTCCCACGTGAAGCCCCTCACCCAGCACTGCCCCGTGCTGTCTGTGGCGGGCAGCAGCCTACATCGGAGTGACTTTTAAAACCGTGTGTAGTTACCTTATGCTGCACATCCTTGGTTCTGTTTGTCACGATTATTAGCTACAGGTTTAGCCATTAAGGACATGGTGTGTTGGCGCCATCTACTGTTCGGTAGGAATAATTATCTTTTGTGTACACTGGAGGTTTTTCTGAAGACTTGTTTCAAAATTGGCACATTGCTGTGGGGCTTTTCATTTAGCCACTGCTCTGTGGAATCTAGGTTTTTGGCCACTCTAATGATAGTGTCTGTTCAAGGCTGGAAAGTATTTGGAGTTCTGGCTTCAGAGTCATCAAAGGAACGTTCTTGATAACTTTATAACTTACTGTTAATGTTATTTTCCACAGCATTCTTGTTTGAAATTACGCTGACCAATCGTTCTGACAAAGACTACTGGATAAAATTGCAGTTGAGCAACGCTGTTCTGAGTTTCTTGATTTAACTTAGCAATGCTGCCTTTTCCCACTTCCCATAATTAATATTTCCACATCCTTCCATATATTTTGGTTTATAGGAATTATCTCAAATTCTCAGGCTAACTGAATCTCAGAACCATAATGTATGATTTATGTAAAATTTCATCAGCCTGTTCTAGTCTTTTTTTTTTAACTTCTCATGTTGCTATATTATATTTCTTGTATTTCTTAACACATTTTATGATTTTATTTGTGCCAGTGTGCTGCTTGTTATTAAATGGATGACTGGGTGTCCAGAGCTACCCAGTACATAGGCAATTGTGGGGAAAATTGTGTCAAAAGCTATAGTTGTTATTTTATTGTTTTGGAATTTAATTTCTTAATAGAAGGCTATATAAAAATAATTTCATACATTACACTAAGTAAGAGCCTAAGTTTAAAAGTCAGACCCCTGAGTTTTATTGATCTTATTTATTATTTAGGGTGTGTGGAATATTAGGCGGTGCTAGTAGGCTCGCTCTTCTCATCGAGGTCTCCAGGTATCAGTTCAGGCTTGCATGGTATGTGCCTTCACCCTCCGAGCCAACTCCCCTCCCAAGCTGAGGCACTGGCTTTTCCAGTGATCACATTTATGGCCTTGAGACCTCCAGCCTTAGCTTCTCTGAGCCTCAGTTTTTGTCACCTGTAAATGAAAGGAGAGCATCAATAATAGTTGCTGTAATTTATTGTCATTATTAATATTTGTTATTCATTCTCACATTTTCTGTTTCGTAGGATTATTATTTTTATTATTGTTTTTTTTTTTTTTTGAGATAGGGTTTCTCTGTATAATTTTGGAACCTGTCCTGGAACTCACTCTGTAGCCAGGCTGACCTTGAACTCACAGAGATCCTCCTGCTCTTCCTCCTGAGTGCTGGGATTAAAGGCATGCGCCACCACTGCCTGGTGCGTCTTAGGATTATTATGAAATATTAATGAAATCCATCTAAAGCACTTAGCCAAATGTCTGACACTTTTTGTTTTTAGGTAGGGTTTCGGGGCTGGCCACAAACATGCTACATAGTAGAGGGAGGCCTTGAACTCCTGATGTTCCTACGTCCAACTCCCAAGATTCTAGGCTTGTGCCACCATGCTCAGCCTGCTTCGGTAAGCTCTCAGTAAATGTTAGCTGCTATAACTTACATTTGTTGTTGGAACCCGCTTGTTCATTCCCAGATGCCCAGACTTGAAATAATCACACAGAAACTATTAATCACTACTTAGCCTATTAGCTCTAGCTTCTTACTGGCTAGCTTTTACATCTTAATTTAACCCATTTCTGTTCATCTGTGTATGGCCACATGGCTGTGGCTTACTGGCAAGGTTCAGTCCAGCATCTGTCTCTGGCGGAGCTACATGGCTTCTCCTGACTCCGCCTTCTTTCTCCCAGCATACTGTCTTTGAAATTTCCTGCTTTGTGGAAAAGTCTGCTGCATACTATGGGCCAGTAGGCTGAAGATGGATGCTCCAATGGTACAGAAGAACTTTGGGTGACTGTCCAGGCAGCGGGTATCTCTGTCAATTCTAGAGTTTTTGGAAGTTGCTTACAATGCATTTCCTGTTTACTTAGGTAATATTATATCCTTCTGGAGTTTTTGATGGAGTTGAAGAATAGATAGTTATAATTATAGTTTTCCTTAGTTATAATAAAAGATAAAGTAGATATAAATATTGTAACTATAGTTATTGCTTGATACCTGCCTGTTACTTATAATTTTAATAAGCCAAAGTTAAAACCTTCCTTTTTATTTAAACAGAAAAGGGGAAATGGTGTGGAAAGTCCTTCTGTATATTGTATATGTGTTGCTTTTATTGGTTAATAAAGAAGCTGCTTTCGACCAATGGCTTAACAGAACATAGCCAGGCTGGAAAAGATATATACAGAGAGAGCAGGTGGAGTCGCGGGAGATCATATAGCCGCCAAAGGGGAAAGATGCGAGCTGCCAGGTGGAACCTTGCCAGCAGGCCATGAGCCTCATGGTAAAATAGAAAATAATAGAAATAGGTTAACCAAAGATATAAGAGTTAGTTAGCAATACACTTAAGTAATTGGCCAAGTAGTGATTTAAATAACATAGTTTCTGAATGGTTATTTTGGGGCTGAGCAGCTGGGAAGGAATCAGCAGCCTCCTCCCTCCTACAACAGACTGTCATCATTTCTATTTGTTCTTCATATCGCGCATTTAACATTTCAGTAAATATATCCCAGTTGCAGTAACTGATCCCTTCCTTACAGTGACCTAGAATGTCCGTGTGCACCTTCAGATTATCAACGTGCGGGATATTTACTGATTCTTTCTACACATCTTTTAGAGGGTAGTTTGGCAGGGGCATGCATCTGGGCTCGGCCTGAGGATGACCGCTAGCCTTAGAAGCTCGATTTTGGGAGTTGTCTGGAGGATGAAATCCTCCGTAATAGGGAGTCTGTGACAGATCATAGTGCAGATACCACAAAAATCGAACTTGTTGAACCAATGAATTTTGAAGGAACTTCTGGGAACATGGGTGAAGGGTTTCTTACAGGAGCACAAACCACTCATAGGCAGCTGCACCGAACCCCACCCCAGCACGGGTGACAGCCCACAAAGCTGGGAACCCGGAGCACACTGTACCTGCGCAGCCTGCAGGCAGCTCCCAGGCTGGAGAGAGTCCTTCCCAGGGGCTGTGTTGGTGTGAGCCTCTCGGGCTGGTTTCTGCTTCTTTCAGGCTGCTGGTGTCGTGGCTTGGCTTGCCCAGGTTTTTGAAGCTCGGACTAGCTCTTCTCAGGAGGACTCTGCTTTTTTGCTCACTCTGGCAGGGCGGGGCCTAGTGAATCGGGTCAGTTTCAGGGACTTCCTGGAGCTGTTTTGAGTTGTTTACCTTCCTGTTTATGCAGCTTCCCTGTAATACAAGGGGAGGAGAGAGAGTGTACTCACTTCATAATGTCTGTCGCCTGTTAGAGATGAACCTGTTAGAGATGAACGGACTTCCTCAGGGTAAGGATATCTGCGGCACTTAATAGGGGCTGTCCCTGGTCTTGGGTTAGGTCAACAGAGGTCATAACAGTTGTTAACTTCAGGACAACGCTATAACTAAAGAAAACACATCCATACACACACACACACAAGAAAAAACCAAAATAATAGAATTCTTATACTCAAAGACAGTCTTTAATTTTGAAAACATAGCCAATGGAAAATGTAATAATTTAATATTTATAATTAAAACTAACAAAAATCAACATTTTATATTCTTTTGATATCTAAAGATTAGATCATGTGCTCCATTTTACTTTTATATTTTAATTTTGCATGTGTGTGGGTATGCGTGTGCATGGTATGTGTAGGTACACTCACCCTGTGTGTGTTTCCTGTGCCTTTTTAAACCCTTTAAATACACCACATCACTGTATCACGTATTAGGGCATCTTTCTATAGTAATGTGTCATTGTAAATAAATTAGGTCGCTTCCTCTTTAAGTAGAAACTGCCTTGAGGGATTGATGGAACTTGAGAACCTTTCTCTGAAGCACTTGTTGGTCCCCCAGGAGTGTCAGTTGGGCTTGGGTGGGGGGAGTGGGGAGAGAGGAAGGCTTGGAGGACAGCCACCATTGTGTCTACACATGAAACCTTTACCGTGACCTGGTGATAAAGCCGCAGTGAGGCTGTGAGTACCAACCACGGCTCTAATAAGGGAGGAATTGGCTCTCCCCCTCCCCAGCACTGATTTTTATCTGGAGAGGCAGTTGGCTCCTGCCCTTCTCGGAGGCCGCCACTGAGTCAGGTTCAGCCATTTTGTATCATTGTCCTAGTTAAGAAATCCTGAGAGCTACTTTTAAGGCGACCTGGCGGACTGTGTGGCGGTCGTGACAGGAGGAATCTTTTCCTTCGGTTGACAGATGAATTGTGTGAGATGCTTTCTTAAACCCTAGCTTGATGGTACCCATCAGTGAGTGGTCCCAACACCTTGGAAGCAGAGGCGGAGGGCTGGGGGCTTGAAGATAGCTTGTTCTACGTAGCCCGGCCAGCCAGCGCTGTAGTCTTGCCCCCCTTCTTCTCTGTTAAAGGCAGGGTTTCTCACTACTGTAGCTCTCCTTGCTATGTAGACCAGACTGGCCTCAAACTTAGAGAGATCCACTTGCCTCTGCCTCCCCTAGTGATTTGACTAAAGGTATGTGCCACTCCCAATGGGGCACCCTATCTTTAAAGAAAAAGGAAAAGAAATTGAATAATATGGTTAGCTCTTAAATTTGATGCCTCAGTTGAAACCATTCTGAATTAACACGAAATAATTTAGAGTTCTTTTTTTCTTTTATTAACATTTTTTTGGGAATTTCTTACAGGAGTAATGTATTTATATAAGAGCTTTATGCTGAGCCTTTTGTCAGAACATACTGGCTTAACTTATCTATATTTGGATAATGGTGTTAGCTATTCTTTTTATATATATAATTTACTTTTAAATTTTTATATACGGTCTGTGTGAGGGTGTCAGATCCCCTAGAAATGGAGTCACAGACAGTTGTGAGCTGCCACACGGGTGCTGGGAATTGAACTCCTGACCTCTGGAAGAACAGTCAGTGCTTTTAACCACTGAGCCATCTCTCCAGCCTGATGTTAACTATTTGTACTACATTTAGAAACAGCTGCTTCAACAGGCTTGTTATTTGGAAATGTTCAAAACTTTTGTGATTACTTTCAGAGGTGGCTGACCTTGTTAATAACTTAAGAATTATGTACGTAGCAGGAGGTATTCTGTCTGTGCGGGTTCTTTGAATTCCACCAGTCTCCCATCAAAAATGTCTCGGAAGGAAGCCGTTAGTGTCCGCACTGCAGGCACAGACTTTTTTTCTTGTCATTGTGCCCTAAATAATAGAGGCTCACAGCTATTTGTGTATCATTTTCAATGTGGCAGGTGTTCTGCAGAATCTAGAGTTGGCTTAAAGTTTTGGAAGGTTATACACAGTATACACATACATTACTATTGTCTATAAGGGGCTGGAGCGTCCTGTGATTTCAGTATCTGCTAGAGAGTGGGGTATCCTACACAGTCTCCCGAAGATAGCAAGGGCCAGTAATAAGCAGTGTACCATCTCTGTCATTTTAACTGATTTGAATGTTGGCAGATATACATATCTAATTCTATACTTCTAGATAAATTTAAAACACTTCACAATAGTTTTATCTTAATTCTTCAGATTAAGAATTCATCAGGAGGGGGCTGGAGAGATGGCTCAGCGGTTAAGAGCATTGCCTGCTCTTCCAAAGGTCCTGAGTTCAATTCCCAGCAACCACATGGTGGCTCACAACCGTCTGTAATGAGGTCTGGTGCCCTCTTCTGGCCTTCAGGCATACACACAGAAAGAATATTGTATACATAATAAATAAATAAATAAATATAAAAAAAAAGAATTCATCAGGATTGGCGTGGTGGCTGTCATCACAGCAGTCAGGAAGTTGAGGCAGGAGGATCAGGAGTTTAAGATCATCTTCAGCCAAATACTGAGTTCAAGGCCAACCTGAACTATTTGAGACCTCTGTTAACAACAGCAACAAAAAAAGCACCAGTTTGAGTAAAAGATACAGATTACATCGTTTCTGAAGTTGCCAATGGGAAAGTTTCTGCTTAGTAGCATTATAGAGAGAGATGAAAAGATTTTTTTTTTTTTTGTTTTTCGAGACAGGGTTTCTCTGTGGCTTTGGAGCCTGTCTTGGAACTAGCTCTGTAGACCAGGCTGGTCTCGAACTCACAGAGATCCGCCTGCCTCTGCCTCCCGAGTGCTGGGATTAAAGGCGTGCGCTACCACCGTCCGGCGAAAAGATTTTTTTTAAGTATCATTAAAGTAATTTAGATTTTACTTTTTTTTAAGTATACAACTAGGATTTAAGGCATTAAAAAACTGCTGCAGTAGTTTTTATTATTTATTTGCTGTGCGGGGTGGGTGGAGGACAGAGCATAACTCAAAGGAGTCATTTCTTCTCACCACGGATGTTGGTTTTGGGATGGGTGCACGTTGTGAGGCTTAGTGGCAGGTGCCTTTACCCACTGAGGCCTCTCATTGGTCCTGTGGTCATTTTTAAAGGACACTCTTGTTATACCTAGTAGAGCTTGTGAGTCACAAATATCTCTCTTAAGTGAATAACTGACTGAAATAATTTTAAACACAGTACTGCGAGTGGCATGAAACTCGTTCTGACTAGCTCGTGCTCCTCCCTGTATAGTATGACTTCTCTGATCATGGACACTGGAAGTAACTCAATATTTTACAAGTACTTTTACATGGGTTTTCTCGTCTGGACCATTCATAAATTGCGAGGGAGAGAAGGCAGATGTTTTTATCCTTATTTTGGGAGTGAAGAAATACATGTCAGGAAACTGTTGGAGGCTTCCTAGACCAGTTCCTAGTCTCTTTACTCCACATTTTGTGCTTTATAGTATATAAAAAGCGTGTTCAATAAATATTTAGTGAATAATTAGAAGTTTTTTGTTTGTTTTTCAAGACTGGGTTTCTTTGTGTAACAGCCCTAGCTGTCCTGAAACTTGCTCTGTAGACCAGGCTGGGTTCGAACTCACAGAGATCCACCTTCCTCTGCAGTCTCCCAAGTCCTGGGGTAAGCCACCACTACCCGGCTAAAGGTTTTTTATTTTGTTTTGTTTTTAAATTTTTTTTTATTATGCATACAGCGTTCTGCATGCATATATGTCTGCATGCCAGAAGAGGGCACCAGATCTCACTGCAGATGGTTGTGAGCCACCCTGTGGTTTCCAGGAATTGAACTCAGGACGTCTGGAAGAGCAGCTAGTGCTCTTAACCTCTGAGCCATCTCTCCAGGGAATAAAAAATTTTAAAGTAACATGTTTATTGAAGACTTAATGAGGATTTACTTAATTGGACATTTAGAATGTATCAGAAATTCTGAATGTCTACCCAAGACACTGGATGAAGATAAAAAATTATCTTGTGTGTTTATATCAGATGTGTGTGATTATAATGTATATATCCATGTCTTTTTGTACTTGTACATTCAAGGTATGTGGTATAGTGGATTATGTACACACATCTGTTTTAGACTGAAACCTTTGCTTCTCTGGGTACAACTGAGTAAAATCCATTTCCAGCAGAATGTATATCATGTTTCAGGGATGGAGAAACTTAAGCCATTTTTTTTTATCTGTTCTTTAATCAAGAAATTTGGGAGGCTGAGTTGGAGGCTTTAGAGGGTAAACCTGATGCTCTATTGACACAGGGGGGCTCAGAGTAGATCACCTTTCGCATGGCTGTTTCTGGAAAGTCCTTCGGTTTCAGATGCTACTGTGTTTGCTTGTGGAATCCACAGTTAGTACTGTTACCTGGAGTTCTCCTGTGGTTATTTAGTAGACTATCTGGGCATCTTAATTAAGTCATTTGCATAATCACACTCCCTGATACAATTTTGCTCTGTGCTTTTTTTCTCTTTTGAAGGCAGTTGTTATGCCCAGATCACAGGGGATCCCCCCCCCCCCAAAACCAACTAGGAAACTGAGTCCAGTATGTAAAAGCAAAGAGACTTTATTCTTATACAAGTTTACAAACTCAGTCTCTCCATGTGTCCAATGTATTGGGGTGATTGGAGAGCCCGGAGCTCAGTTAGGGTTGGGTTTTTGTAGCAGCATAAGTAGGGGGTGAGGGATTTCTAAGGTTCAGGGCCCCTGATTGACTGACATTTGTCTAGGGGTGTCCTGATGAAAAGCGATGGGTGTGTGCTGGCAGGCGACCCTATCTCCAAAGGTTGGAATGTTAGGAATTTCCTTTGAATGGTCTGTTCCCGGGTGGTGCCTGGGCAGTCTCGGTTTGTGGTCTTTCTTGGAACCAGGGTACAATACTAGGACTCAGGCCTCTATTGAGCTTGTCGCGGCTGGGTCCTACAGGCCCAACCCCCTGTAGTTGCAGGCTTTGGGCTGGAAACACAGACTTTGAAAAGTCGTACGATTAAATCTATAGCTTATTTGGAGAATGAGTTGGAATAGTACAAGTAGACAAAAAGGTTCAAGGCAGAACGTCCAGCCCCTCCTTCAGAGTGAGTCAAATTGCCTGTGTGTTCTGAAGTGCTTTACCAATTACAAAGTCTCCATGGCTCCCTGCTGCGTTCATATTTGCAGGGTAACTTTGGCTCCTCGTGTTTCGGGTTTAGGTATTTGTTGAGTGTATGTGTGGGTGAGAGGGCAAGAGATATCAGCTATGCCTTTGGTGTTGCGTGTCTGAGGGTCTGTACCGGAAAGCAGGATGAGAAATGCTGACTCACGGGGAGGGAATGCTGACTCACTGGCTAGGGAGAGAGGAGCTCTTCTTCAGGTGGGAGATGAGGAGATGCCCCGTGTTTGTTGAAGAGCTTCTTTCAATGACACTGTAGAACAGAACGATGTAACAATCTCTTCACTTCTACAAATGTTGTGGTAAAGAAGGAAGCAGAACAGAAAAACACTTGGGAGTGGCCATCGGCTGAAAGGGGAAAATATTCACCAGAAGATTGAATTCCTAGTCTTTTCAAAAGCATTTTCAATGGATGCTCTGTTTTTATCTCTTAGCTGCTCATCCTGTCCTGTTTGGTTACTAAATTTTTGGAAAGAGGAAGTGCAATGGCTCTGTTCTAAGGCTTTGTCAGTGCTAACGGGATCTAAGGCTCCCTGCTCTCCAAGGCTGACTGTTAAAGGGGCCTGGGAAAGGACCTGAGACGGGGGCATAGGGAGCTCTCGGGAGCATATGGAGCCGCGCATAGCCACTTCACCTACAGTTATTGCAGCTTGGTGTCTTGTCATTTCTGTAATTGGTAGCTCACGTTCTCCCAGGATCCACTGCCAACCCTCAGCCTGTCAAAGGGAGGCTCAGGCTCCATCATTGACTGTTTCCTAAAGAATTCATTACTGCAACTAGTACTCTGAAAATGGCCATGGTTCTGTATTGTTATCCATTAATTAAGGTCCAACTCTTTCTTAGCAATTTGATATCAAGAAATAATGAATAGATTCTTTGGAGAGTCTGGATTAATTACAGTCTAATTATAAAATAGTAAGGATCCTATAGGAATTCTCCTTCATAGTTGAAGTGGCCCAGTGGTGCTGTCCGGTGGCTGTGACATTGTGGTTCTGTCCGGTGGCTGTGACATTGTGGTGCTGTTTATTAAGTGCAGGCGGTGGCTGTTTTAACTGTCAGCATGAGACACCAAGTTTCCTCTATGTTTACAGAACTTTTAGTTTGACCTCAGATTATTTCATTAAACAAAACATTAATAACAACAAATTTAATGGGGGTTGGCGAACCTCAACACCAATACTTAATGTTTTAAAATAAATGTTATCTTAATTAATGGGTTTTAGTCTATTAAAAAGATTTAGCTTAGAGGTTGTAATTTTGAGTATGTTCCACAAGGTGGCAGGGTTGTCCATCTGTAGGTTCCCTTGGCGGCCATGCACAGCAAGCTCTTGCAGTTTTTCTGTGTGGTTAAACAGTAAATGTTTTATATGCCAGAATCTTACATTCTAACCTTTATGATAGAATGCTTTCCAAACTGCATTCCATGATTTCCTGATGTGTTGGGCAGTGAAATGTAGCTCAGCTGTTCGCCGTCACCCCTCTGGATAGCAGTGACTGGGTAAACCAAGGACCAAGATGGAGCGCTAGATAGATGTGGATGGAAGGGACAGAGAGGCCCTGGCCAGGGAGCGGCCCTTAAACAATGCTGAATACTAGCTTTGTCTGGGTGGAAGTTCCGTCCCAAGCCCCTTCTCCTGTGGTTTGCGGAGAAGCATCCTGATAGTCTGATAGTCTAAAGCAATGTTAAGGATTTTTTTTCCTGTAATTCTTGAGCGTCTAGACTGTCAACAGTTTGTGTGGCGGAGATGATATTGATTAACTTCATAAATCGCACTGAGCAAGCTTTGGCTTGTTGTCTGTCCCGATTGAACTCTTCAGAAGGTGCTCGCCTGTTCGTGCGTCCTGCAGTGTGTTCCCCGTGGTTTTCTCTGGCAGAACCAGAGCTCCAGTCACACGCTGAAGTCAGTTATCAACTTTGAGTTGATTTCTTTGCACCGAGTTAGAGATAGATGTGGATTTAATTCCTTCACACGTGGATATCCTATTCCTCCTAAATCTTATATTAAAAATATGTCTTTTCTCCCAGCGTAGCTTTTGAGAGCTTTGCCAAATACTAGTTAGTTGTGGCTGCTGCCATGTAATGGACACTATAACTGTTTCTTCGAAAGGCAGTTCCATCTTTCTGTCAAGCCAGGGGCTTCCGGATGGTGGGGAGCCTGGTAAAACCAGTGGACTCCACGATCGTGGGCCACTGTCACACTTCTCTCCCTGTGAAGTGAGTTCCCGGGTAAGAAGCAATATCGTATAGAATACCGTGGCAGCGGATCAGGCGTTCTGTAAGTCCACAGGTGGAGATTTTGGCAGAAGCATTACGTGCTGGAGAGGCAAATCCATAACCAGAATAAGTATCGACTGCAGGGAGGGCAAAGCACTGTCCTTCCCACGGAGAACGTGGTCCAGTGGAGTGCTTCACGGATTGGCACTTGTTGATCTTTGCCTCCCCAGAACGAAACCACTTATCTCTATGTGTACATGTGTGCTTGTTTATCTGCAGACTCAAGTGCATGTACCACATACACATACCGTACAAAACACATACATGCATACATACACACACATGCATACACACACACACACACACACACACACATCTTTTTCTTCCTTCCTTAACTCTCTTCCGTGGTCCTGGCTTGGACTTGAACTGCCTTAGTTTGTGCTTACCTTGGAATGATCTTATTTCTCTATCAGTTTTAGAAGGTGAGATTTTCTGTATATAACCATTTCACCTGAAAGTTATTTACTTTCAGAACTTGAAGTAGAGCTCAGTGCTTTCCTGCGTTTTAGGGTTTCTGTTGCAGTGTCCGGTGTTATTTTGATGTGTTTGCTTTCCCGAGTGAGTTAGGGTGATTTTTTTTCTTAGTCTTTTTAATACTGGTTCTTAGTTTTGTGCTTCTGGCATCTTGACTGCAGTGTGATGGAGAGGCTCATCTTTGCTCGTGTCTATTTGGAATTCTAGATTCCTCTGGGGCTTAGATGCCCATTCCTTTTTGCAAAGTTTAGAAATGCCTGTAATTTTATTGGATAGATTTCTGTGACTTCAGTTTTTCTCCAGATTCCTGTTCTGTGCCACGGATTCTTAGGTTTGTTGTCTTGCTCTTATCATGGGATTCTTGGGATTTGTGATCATACCCTCTTCAGTATTGATGTATGAGTGAAGTGTTTACTCATTCTGGTCCCCAGCCCTGACAACCTTTTTCTATTGGTTGATCTGTTGGTTTCTGTTAGATTCACTGAGTTCTTTCATTCTGCTGTTCTTTTTTTTTTCTTTCAAAAACCTCGGTTTCTTTGTACTGAATTTGTGTTTCTTGCTGCTGACTTTTTTAAGTTCATAAGTTTCTATTTTTCTCATCCATTTGACCCTCTCTCATCTGTGTCGCTGACTTTCTCCTCTGGGTCCTGAAACGATTGGGTTACTTTATTCATCCCACTTGTTTGCTGGGGGAGGAGTCATTCCTTGTTTTTACAAAGTCGCAAAATCTTCATCCTCCTTCATTTTACTCATTTCTGTCTCTTCAGATTCTGTAGTTGGGGTATCTTAGAGGAGTCATATTTCTGTGCTTGTTTGTGCTCTCTAGGTTCCCGTCCTATGGTTTGTACATGTCTTGGTGCACATAGCTCTCTGTGGTATTTGGTTCTCTTTTGAAGGAAGGTAAATCCCTAGCACCACCCAGAGAGATTGATACAGAATAGATTTAGGATTGATTACAACCTGCTAATCATTACCAGTGGGTGTAGACCAGAAAACCCCACAGATGGGGCTGAGAAGGTAAAAACTGACCAGGGCAAACGTAGAGATGATGGCTCTGAAAAGCAAGTGAAATAAAGTAAGGGGTAGATAAGGGGGCAGGTGAGAAGAGTCGGGTTATACGAAAGAAGGGGGCAGAGAGAAGAATGCTGCCATGTGAGAAAGACAAATAGGCAAAAAAAATAAGATGGCCTAACAGTGGAAAAATGCAGAAACAAAATTAATTAAATATATGAAGAAGAGCAGAAAGTAAAGCAGGGAAGCTTTTTTTTGTTGGAGATTGGAGCCTCGCACGCAAGTGCATGCAGTGGGGATGAGGCCCAGGTGATCATGCTGGTGCAGAGCCTGTACCCCATGTGAATACCCTTCTCAACTGTCTTCACTTTCGAAGCTTTTCTTCTTTGCCTAGGAAGGGCCTTAGTTTTGTTGTTTGTGGGCTGGCGGATTCTTTCGGGGTCAGGATGTCCCCAGTTCCTACCTCCCATTGCAGGTACTGCTGTGGCTGTGAGGTGTCCCCCAAATGTAGAGAAACGTGGCATGGAAATGTGCCCACAGACCCGCCTGCATGAGACTTGAAAGTCAAATCATATTTAGCCCTAGTAATCCTGCTGGAGAGATGCAGCGGTGTGTGTCAGCGCCCATCCCTCCCCCCACGTCATCCCTCCAGCCTCAGATTTCCCAGGCTTTACAGGTAGATGCCTTCATATCTACCCACCAACCTCAGGTGCAGGGCTGTCCACCCCAGAGCTGTTCTCAGTGATAGGTTCTGCTCTCACCCAGGGAGGGTGAGACTACTTTTTCTGGACGTTTCTTTGCCTGTGTCAAGCCTCTGCCTGTGGTATGTGATGTCAGGCCTTCCCACTCACAGCAGTCTCCCCTGGCTGTCTCTCCTGCTGTGGCTGTGGGGCTTGAGTTCTGGGACCTGACTTGTGATAATGGTTCATGCTCTTGGACCCCAGGAAGCTTCCATTATATGTGGCCTCTCCGGATGGGTCTAGCCAGAGCCCTGTGGTCACAGAAAAGTGATTCCTGTCCCCTGCGGACTTCGCCTCCAGGGGAGACAGTCTCACCGATGTCTAAACTGGACTTAAGGTTTTGGAGAGCTGCTGGCCATATGGCTCTTCTGTTTTTCAGGGCTGTAGACTTGTCCTCCGAGGAGGACTGCTGTGTCCCGGGCTTTGTGTTTTGGGGCTGGCTACCTTTTGGATAAGGCTTCTCCACCTCTCTCCTGCCATTGAGCAGCAGCTGGAGCCTGTTCTGCCTGGCTTCACACAGAAATCACCTGGGCAGCCGATCGCTTGCCAATCACTGACATTGGAATCACCGAGAGGCAGGCTTGAGCATCTGGCGTCTATAAAAGCTTCCTGCCTTATTCCGAAGTTCATCCACGGGAGAGAGCCGCTGAATCGGGCTCATCCCTGCCGTAGCGCTCCCTTCTCTGCTTCTACACAGATTTTTGTCTCCGTGTTAAGTCCATAGAACTTCCTAGGCTGCCGAGGTCTTCTGCGTGGGCGAGGAGAGAGCTCATGACAAAGTTCTCGGGGTAAGGAGAAAGCTCCCCCTTAAACCTCCTCTGTGCTCCTTCCTCATGATGGTCTTTATATCTTACTGTTCACACTATAAAAATAAGAGTGGCGGCTTAACTGTGTGGCGACCAACAACTCAATAGAGCACTGGGCAAAGAAAATGCTGGTACCAGCTCAGGATAGCTGCAGGCTATGAGGGTAGCTATAAAAAAATCCACAAAAGATAGAGTGAAATGCTAGTAGCATGGTAATGGGGCAGAGGTGGCGGGTGGCCCCGAAATAGTTGGGTAGGGACCCTGGGTGGCAATGCCTGCTTTGAAGTTTGGTTGAATACATTGAAAGGGTTGCTGCGGTGCTGCTCTGGCTGGTATTGTGAAGGGAGAGGCCCTGCAGGGCTTCTAAAACTCTTTCCGCTTCCACCCCCACCCAGAGGAGATTTTTGTATGACCCCAAATATATATTCATATAGAATTCCTGAAGTCCTCTAACCAAAGGCCACACGTCAAAATGGGTGCCGTAAAACGCCATCCGGAGAGGAAACTTTCTCTGTAGTGGGATTCAGCAGTTCGTTAGCTAATTGTTTTTGCACTGACCCAGCTCTGAGGCCAGGTGTGTATGCGCTGCTTGTGGGCTGTTTGGATGCTTCACCCCTAATTCAGAGCCTGGCGCAGCTTAACCGGGGCTGCTCTTCTGTGGTCCTGCTTAGATGGCAGAGCAAATACCAGATTTTTTTATATCATCTACTTTTTATTTTGTAGTTAGGATTCAGATTAGGGAGGGCTGAAACATTGCTAAGTGATCTCTCTCTCTCTCTCTCTCTCTCTCTCTCTCTCACACACACACACACACACACACACACACACACACACACACACACGTCTTACTATGTAGCCCAGGCTGGCCTTGAGTACACTATGTTGCCCAGGCTATCTTGAACTTTTGGTGGCACTTCTCCTGTTTGAGCCTCCTCCGTACTGAGGTTAAAGGTGTGTGCCACCATGTCTGGTTAAGTGATCTCTGATAAACAGTTTTACGTTCTCACATTCTTAGTAAGCACATGTAAAATTGTTGAATTATGCACACGCTTGCAGCATTTTGCTTTTCTCGGCTTAACAGGTGTTTTGTTTTAATTCTCAGACCATTCACCAACTTAATGGATCTGACATTGTGTTTTTTCTCGTATTTTCTTCTCTTTGGGTTTTAGGGTTATTGTTTAGGGTGGGGTGTGTGTGTCCATGTGTACAAGAGCATGCTCTATGCTGGGCCTCTAAATGTTACGTGCTTATTTTGTCGTGGAAATAGAACCTGTATCAAGTACTTAGAAGCACCTGGGTGAACGCTCCAGGCCTACCTCGTAGATCGCGGAGTGGGTTCTTCGGTCGGTCTGTGTATCGTGGTGTAGCATAAGGTTCACTCAGTTTAGCTTGTGCGGCGCTCTTGTCTATGGCCGTGTGCAACCATGTGGATGGTGTATGATGGTCCACCTAACCGAAAGTCGTGTGGGCCAGTATGTATCTCGGATGTCTGCTGTAAAGCGATCTCTGTGGAGGGCGTGGAAGGCTTTTAGAGAGACATGTCCTTAGTGCTTTGTTGGGCAGTCTGTTTGCTCGTCCATTGTGGGAAAATCAAATGATTGAGATGTTGTTACAAACAGCAGCTTCCCTTTCGCTGAAGACTCAAGTCAGCTGGATAGTTCGGTAATGGTTTGGTGTTCCGAAAGCTGTAACACGTGTAAAGGTGAATGGTATAGTTGACAAGAGAAGGGGGGATCTGTAACAATTTTATGTATTGAGAACTCTGAAGAAGCTTTCTACTTTTAAAAGTATGTGGGGAGATGTGTAAGTCTCTTCAATAACCCCAATTACCACTGTACCCAGGTAGCTCGGAACACAAGGCCATAGCTGGAATTCCCATGGAAAATGCCAGATTCCTGCGTCATCTCTTTTAGTTGTTAGAGTAAAATTATAAAATATGATAGCCCCATTTTACAGAAGGAAAAAAATGATTTGGGGAAATTTAGAGTCTGACTTCAGAACCCCAAATCTGACTGTGTACACAAAGGTGTGTTTTCAAAGCCATCAGTATTGTCTGCCAGGCAGTGCCGCAGGAAGAGGGGATCGTAGGGTGGAAGAGAGCCCATGGTTACAAACTGCCCTTTGACCTCCACGCACATACTATAACACTTGAGATACACATGCACGTGAGTGCACTGGTATGTGTGTACACACACAAACAAAAATTAGTATCAACCAGGAAGTTTTACAATTGCGTCTGAACTTCAATGTCTAAAACAACGAAGTCACAGTGCTTTTAAAGTCCGTCTGTCCGAAGGCAATACTTTGGGACTAAAGTGGAGAAATTGATGTAGCTTCTTCAGCTTACTACCCAAGGCCATGTAGAATTGTGCTGTTAGGGGAACATAAGATATGTGCAAGTATAATAGGTTATCTCTTTGATTAAAAATTGATTACATTTGATTAAATTGCAATTTTGGCTGGGGGGGGCGTAGTAGCGCACACCTGGTGGCCAGCACTTAGGAGGCAGAGGCAGGTGGATCTGAGTTTGAGGCCGGCCTGGTCTACAAAGCAAGTTCCAGGACAGCTGGAGCTGTTAACAGAAAAACCCTGTCTCAGGGAGCAAGAGAGAGAATTGAAATTTTGGTCTAGCATGTAGCTGCCTTCGGTTAACATCTCGGTCACTGGTGGGCCTTCTCGTGCTGTTCACTTCTGTTTGACTCTGTGGTTGACAGCTCTGGAAACTGTAAAGATGTTTGAAACTGCTAATCAGCCAGCATTAGCATGAAAAGAGTCACACACTGGCAATTTCTACTCTTTATGTAGATAATTTTCTCTCTGATTGTGGAAAAAGCCATTTCCGGTTGATTTCTGTATTCAGTGCTGTCTACTCTATGTAGTCCTCGTCTACATATTCTTTCTAGTTGTTCTGTTTCTCAGTCATTGTCCGTAATGACACTGCAACGCTCGACACTGTGCTGCTCATGACAGGGGAGTCTGTCTCTGTCTGTCTCCTTCTGTGTGTCTCTGTCTGTCTGTCGCTCTCTGTCTCTGTGTGTGTGTGATGCACAAGGCATGGATTCCTTTCTGCCTCTTCCAAAGGAGATGTCTCATGCTCTCATCACTGGCTTCTCCTCGATTCTTAAGTTATCCTCTGATGCTAAGACAGAGCGACTGGCCAGCTCTAGGATGTTGAGTCATGCTTTTACATATATATAGAAACGTTAGCATTTGCAGAAGAGTGGAAATGTCCTTGTGAGACAGCAGGTGTGGTCTGAGGCAGCGCGTGTTGCCTTGGTGCAGATGCTTGCAGTCTTGAGTTTTTGCGACTGAAATCCACACCAGGTTTCAAACAGACATTATGCCCATGCTCTCCAGATTCATTTTAAAAGCCTCATCTATATTTCTAGAAAATTCCGCAGATTATTTTATGATACTTAGCCCAGTGTTCTACTGTCTCAGGAAGATGTTAGCTCTTCTAGGTATCTATATTCTTTTCCCTCCCTGTGTTCCGTTCTAGTTTGTGAGATGTTTTTCTAACACTTCATCCATTTTGTGGTTGTTTGCGACATCAGCTTTTCAAAGTTCAGCTCTTCCCATTCCGGTCTCATCCTTGTTTAAGTTGTGCCGTCTTCTGAGACTTCCCAAGCCTCTTCCGTTTCCCACGCTGCATTTGCTTCCCCCAGGATCCCCATCACTGACCACGGCTTACGCTGGAGGGGTGTGAGCAGCTGCGGACATTGCTCATGTTAAGAGTGGGCAGCTGTGTTCTGTGGAGACGCCACTCACTGGTGCCTTGCACTACCTGGACTCTGGGTTGTGAACATGGGGCTCACTGATGCCTGTCAGCCGCTTTCTCGCCTTCCTTGCGATAAATGACCTTTCCCCTCCTTTGAAAACGGATGAAGTTGAAGTCTTCACTATACTTTTGTCTTTATGTAGTTAAAGCTGCATTCCTTTTTTCTCCGGCAGTGTGCAGGTCAGTCTACCAAACTTGGTCAGAAGTAGTTAACAGCTCTCTAGCCATGTGAATTCCTGATAAGAATCACACAGGTTCATGAAATCATCTAAGTCAGGCTTTAAAAAGAGCTACCCCATGTGTGTAGATGGAGGCAGATAGTTCTGTGATTGGGAAACATTATTACTTATTATGGCAGGAAAGTGGGGGTGTTTTTTTTTTTTTTTTTTGGAAGATGAGAATTCTCCCAAAATTCTTGAAAAAGCTAGCTTAGACAATGAGGTCTATAATATCCGTTGCTAGTAAGTGCACATGTCAGCCATACATCCCTCTACTCAGAGAAGAGCCAGATCAAAGAGCAAGACAGACCATTTGTACCACACATTGGTTACTGTGCATCCCGTGATGTTTTCTGCTGGTGTGGCTTTGTTCTGGGGTCCCTGAGTATCAGAGGTGCATGTTCTTAGCTGTTCTGTGTGAAAAGCTCTTCTATGGTAGACTCATTCCCCTTCAGCAGTGCCCTAAGCTCCTGCGCCCTCTGACCTTGCACTCCCCAGCTCCGCCCCTTGTCTGTGTCACACACCACCTTGGTTCCTGTTTATGGGACTTGCTTTTCAACCCCCATGCAAAGTGAGTTCCATCAGCACAGAGCTCGGCCACCTGGTTCCTGCTGGATGATAATCAGTAGTCTTTAAGGGAGGTAATGTGTATAGACTCAGTCTGCTGAGAAGTCTCCGCTCCTGAGGGAGTGCCTCTATGCGCAGATAATCTGATAATTACCACAGGCTCTGTCTTTGGGGATTTCCTCCCCTTGGCCCTAGAGCCAGGCTGCTCCAGTTTGTAATTCTCTAACTTTTCTGATACCGTCGGCTGTGTTGATCCTTCAGACTCTTGCAGCAGCAGCACATAGCTTCTCAGTGTCTGTCGGTGCGCAGCTCTCCTGGAGGCCTATGTCAGGATGTTTGGGACAGAGAAGGGAGGACCAGTCTGCCTCCTGGCTCTTGATGTGACCTCCTTAGCAGTGGCATCCTTCTTGGAAGCCCTTAGTGATCTGGCAAGGCTAGGTTGAGCCCTGTGAGGTCCTTCCTGTCCCTTCCCAGCCAGGGTGCCCCTCAGCTGGTGGTTTTTCTACTTCACCCTTCTGTAGGGGGTGGGGGTGTTGTGTCTCCACTCCCTGGAGAGAAATACATCTCCTGGCTTGATTTCTTCTCATTACTGCTGCTAATTGTGCCTGTTGAATGACCCTTTCACAATGGTGGCAGGCTTATTTATCAGCCTGTCAAACCATTTCCATCACTTCCAATACCTTTGGGGCATTTAATTGTCAGTCATTGAGAAAAAGCAGCCGCTGGGCTCTTGGCATTGTGAAGCAGTCCTCCCTCTCGCCCACTCTTCCCCACAGAGGAAAAGCTTGATCTGAATCCCGACCTGAATCCCGACCCGCAGACCCTTGTTTGCCTCCTGCTTTCTGTCCCTCTTAGCAGGTAGTGCCGCTAGCTAGCATGCAGGCGTCGGAAGAAGGCAGAATGTTCTCTGCAGCGTTGATTGCCTCTGCTCCTGTCTGCATCTTAGTGAGCGCGCCCACCGGACCCGTTTGGCGGAGAACACTTAGGCCACTGTTAATGACTTGTGCCCTCCACTGCTGGGTCATCTCTGTCATTTTGGTTTCCTCACTCAAAGAGACTACTCTCCTAGACAAGGATCTAGAAAACATGGCGTAAGCCCAGCCACCTTTTGTCTTGTCCACTTGACCGGCAGAAAGCTCAGATGTCTGCCCTCGTGACATGTGACCCTTCGGCTCCACTCTCATGGGCGTTTTTTGCCTCCTCACAACTTCAAACATTTTTCTTAGGCCCGCCCTTTCCTAAGTTCCCAACACTGGCTGCCTTGTCCAACCAATCACCATCTTTTCCAGAACCAGGTTCTCTCTCCAGCTAACGCATCTGATTGGTTGATGACATCGCCTCACCCATTCCCACAACCTGAAAAGTTGGCACCAGCTGTCAGCTGTCCCCTCCCTCGTGGTATCCCTCTTTGATTCCTGCCTCCTCTCCTAGAGTCTGCATCGTCGGTGACCTTACCAAGGCACACATCCCATTGCGTTCCCGGCGACCAGGAACTCCGTCGCCCCGCATCGCCTGCCAGGCCCTGGCCTGTTTCACACACCCCCCCCCCTTTGATGGCTTCTCTCTGCACCTCCTGCCACAACCTCCATCCTCCTGCAGCCACGTAGTTCCTGAATGGCAGTGACGCTTGGCTGGGCTGCTCCATGACCCAATCCACACACGTTCTCCCCCTGGTACCGTGTAAATGCCTGGTTTTCAGCTCCTCTGAGCCATCGTGCTGGATTTGTTTCCTGTTATATGACATAGGCATACCCTCCCACCCCTGCCCCCGAGTCACCGAGAGCAGGGCCTCTGACGCATTCATCTTTATAACTTAGTTCCTAGCCTGTCCCTCTTGTTAACTAAGAATGAATGGGTGAAAGAATGGCCAAAGAGAACTTGTGAAAGTTCTAGTTTGTATCCTTCTAGACAAAACATGCTATATCGGTCCTTTGAAAACATAGCAAATATTTAAAATTATTGTGTGTGTGTAGTATGTGGGCGAGGGTCGCACACGCACAGCGCATGTATGGAAGTGAGGATGACTTTATGGAGTTGCTCTCTCCTTTCACCCGCATGCAGGTCCGGGGGTGTTGAATTCACTGTCAGGCTGACATTGTCTGGTAGCAAATGCCTTTCCTGCTGAGTCTCCACCCTGGCAGCACTGGCAGCGAGCTGAAGTGTTGAAAATGATCTCCAACTCTCTTTCATCGGCCAAGGCCCACTCAGTTCCTTATTCCCTTTGTCCTGTTGTCCCCTGTTCCTCACTGAGTGGTCACTAGTGGAGACTGTAACGAGGTTCGAATCGCATAGAGACAATGTGTAAGGAGATTGGGACCCATGGGAGTACTGGGACACCACAGACTTATCGCAGGGACACACTGCAAGCCATTCTTTTACCCTGGCCACATGCTGTAGAGACGTAGCCTCCCTTCCATACTTACAAAGTATCATTCCCTCCTTCTACTCGACTCCCTCAGGCCTTTCTCACAGCTCCGGAGGGCTCTGGGAAGAGCTTGTGGGGCTGGTGACATCACCGTTTGAGCATCTTTCTTGGACACATCTGTACTGCCGTGTGCCAGCCTGCAGCCGTGGTGAGCCTGGCTCTGCCAGGACTTTGTCCCAAGGCCTGAAGAGACTGCAGAGCTTGCTACGTCTAGGACTGTAAGTGTCTGATCAGCCTGTCCTGCCTGCTGCAGAAGGCTGGGAGGGTCGCTCTCCACCCCAGATTAGACACCCTGCACCTGCCTGTAGGCTTGGGTGCCACATCTGGGCAGTGGTGTGGGTTTCTGGTCTCGTAGGTGCTTTCCTCACCTGTAAAAAGGGTGGGTTTAAATGTCGTCTGAGCTTCTACTGAATTGGACAATGGTTTTTCGCCTCTGACCTCTTTCCCATCCCTGCATTCTTACCCTCTCACCCACTGCTTTAGATCTCCGTACTTGAATCAGGAATTTCTGGTCTGTACTTCTAATACTTAATCCACTGAGAAGCCGTTTCTGTGCTCATCCTCCAATTGCGTAAATCCTAGACCCAGCATGCCTTTAGCCTTGATTTCTAAACATACAGAATAAGGCTATCAAAACAAAAACAACCTATAAAGACTGTTCCTCTCTAAAATTCTGACTAGTTCATAGCGTTCTAGAGGAAACTCCCAGGTGAAGCTGCACAACTAGTGTCCAGAGAGGCCATCGTACAGACGTGTGTCCTTCGTCAAAGCAGAAGCGTTCACGGAACCCAGGAAGGTGGCATGGTGTTGCCTTCCCCGGCGCCCTGACTGGCCTGAGTCCCTGCTACAGCAGGACTAGATAAACCCTCTAGTTTATCTTTGTAAATAAAACTGTTCAGTTGAGCTTTGTCTGTTAAGGTCAGCAAGGGACTTACTGATTCTGTATTGGGAGAATGGACTGATCTGGTCCCTCCCACTTCACTTCTCTGCTGCTTCCACTGTTGCCCTCAGGAATTTATCATGAAATATTAGATTTTTTTAAGGTGTAAGAGGAGCTCTGACCACCATTTCCACGTAAAAGTAAAAATAAACACTGTTCATTTTTGATAGGCGATGTGCGTGAAATTCTTGAAATAGAAGCATAATCAGGACGACTTTTCACTTCAGATGTTTCTTACGGAATGTCATTTAGCTGCTAAATCTGGGGTGCCGTTTTCGTCTCTGGCTCCTGATTTTCATAATCTACCACCATTTAGCAGAAGTGGTATTTATGAAGAAATTTGGCTTTGGAATGATTATTCTTACAAACATGAAAAAGACGGTTAACCATTTGTGTCATACTGCCTAGAGGCTTTGAGGGAGCTCCCCCTGCATGGGTCCTTTGGATGGAGCCTTACCACCTTGCCTTCCTCAGCCAGCTGCCTGCTGTCCCTACTGTCTCGCCTTCCGTAGGGTGTCATATAAATGGGACTGTGTTTTTCAGCCTTTTGCGTTCGGCGTCTTCCACTTACTATGTTATATTGGAGATTCATTTATGCTGTTAGTAGTAGCTCGGTTCTCTTTACTGTTGAGTGGTAGAACCCCATTAGCTGGGACATGGTTATCTGTTCTCCAGTGACTTATGGTGCTTACTGTAAAGCCACATACAGATTTGAATTCATAATTTGAGCCGGGATTACTGATCTTGAAGGAAAGTGTGTCTGTTGAGAAGAAGTTGTGCCATTATACGGTCCCACTGCCAATAGATGAGTGGCCTATTGCGCCACCTAACTGTTAGTGCTGGCATTTTCAGGTCAAAGGCAGTAAAGTTTTAACAGTGCTAATATGTATATTGTATAATGGCATCTCATGGCTTTGGTTTGCATTTTTGTAATGACTGGTGGTGCTTAGTGTTTTTCCATTTGTTTATTTTTTAAACATCTTTCTCTAATATTTTTATTTTGTGTTGGTATTTTGGCTGCATGTATGTTTATGTGAAGATGTCAGATCTTAGAACTTGTTTACTTTTTAAAAAAATCTCTCCTTGGTGTTTGCCTGTTTCTTTCCTTGACTGTTGAGTTCTGAGTTCCTGACCCCTGTTACCTTGAAGTTGCTGGCATTATTCTTGTCGCGTGGCCCAGCTGCCAGCTTTTTCTCCTTTGTGATGATTTTAGGGTCATATCTAAGAAGCATTTGCTAACCCAGGAGTGAACAGTTTCTCCTAGGATTTCTAGATGAGGATTTTACATTTAAACTATCTGTGATATATTTGTGGTTGATGTTTCATGTGTGTGAGGAATAGTTCCAGGTGGTTTGCTTTGTTTTTGTTTTTTTTTTCTCTTAAATTTTGACTTTATCCAATTAGCCCAGGACCATAGAAATGTTTTTTTTTAAAGCTACTGTTTCTTCATTGAATTCTTATGTTCATACAGAAATCAACTTGGTGTTTATTTTCTGACTTTTTCACTACATAACCATAATATATTGCTGGAACTGTCTCCTGACTGGTATTGTTTCCAAGCAGAAAGCGGGCTGGAAACTGGTCCCTCTGTGTGTGATGGAATTGCTCTCCATGGCAGTTTTTTTTTTTTTTCGAGACAGGGTTTCTCTGTGGCTTTGGAGCCTGTCCTGGAACTAGCTCTGTAGACCAGGCTGGTCTCGAACTCACAGAGATCCGCCTGCCTCTGCCTCCTGAGTGCTGGGATTAAAGGCGTGCGCCACCATCGCCCGGCTCCATGGCAGTTTTTAAGATTTTCTCTTTGCAGCTGGACTTAGGCACTGGCTCTGTCTATCACAGGGTTCCTTGCCTCGGTTTGTATGGATTCGTTGGGCCAGTGTTGTGATGAAGTTTGGGGGAAGCTGCCATTACTTCCTAGAATAGTTGTCCTTCTTGACCTGTTTTCTAGGGAGCCATTACTGCTGTTGCCCCCACACACTGCTGTCGTGGCCAGTGCTCCCCTCCCGCCTTTTTGTCCTTACAGTCTTTCCTCTGTGACTCACTTTATTCTCCTGTTCGCATAGCATCGTGTCTGCCATCACATCTGTGCTGTCATCCCATCTAGCGCATCTGCTCAAACGCCGTCGTCTTTCGTAGTGTTTCTGCTCCTGTCTTTATTTAATTCCTCCACCTACCCTTTGAACACATAGCATAGCTAACAGTCTCTAATCTAATATCCTTGTCTATGGGTTCCATCGCCTTTGTCACCTGTGATCATTTAGGTGATTTTTCTTGCATTGCGAGTCCTGTCTTCCTGTTTGTGTATCTGCTACTTTTTATTGGGTGCTGATGTTGGAGAGTAGTTTTTCCAGAGGAACAAAGCCCAGCTCGATCTGGACTAACGGCCACCTTACACACACACACACACACACACACACACACCTCCCCCCCAGAATTCCACAGTGTCCCCTGGGCATTCACTACCCTAGACTTGGATTTTTTTTGCTCAGGCTTTCATAGCCCTCACCACTCAAGTCTTGTAAGATTTCTTGCTCTTGTTCTGCTCTTCGGCCATGGCTGTCTCCAGTCTTGGGTAGATCTCATAGATGCTTGCAGGTAGTCAGATGCCTGTGTTTGCATTCTTTGCTTTTTCTTTAAAAGATTCTCTTAATCCAAGCAGTTCATACATATAACCGAAGAATGATAAACTGAGTGTCAAAACATGTAGCATCCCCCCCGCCTCCACTCCATATCTGTTTCTCAGGTGCAGCTATTTTTAAATGTTTAGGTTTTTTTTCCCCTCTACTTTGCCTCCATATTTCTGACTTTTTTTTTTGTTTTGAGCATTATTTGATCAAATTGAGATAAATATAGATGCAGCTTAGCTCTTTAAAGCTATTCACACACTACATGTATTATTTCTACCACCTCAGTAAATTTAATGGTAAAACAGTAAGTTTGTTTTAATCTCTAAAATGATGGTCATACAGATGGGAGATGTTTAGAACTATTGCATTTGTAGACTGATTCTGAGAGCTGCACACACCTACCTAGCAACATCTGCCTCACCCTGCCAACCTGACTGACTCTTCTCACCTTCTCTGCTGGAGCCTCCCTCTACCGCCAGCTCACCCAGGCGCACCAAGCAGCTGCTGTGTGGGCCTGCCAGGCAGCCTTTCCTGAGGTCACAATCTTCTGGCCTGTCAATCCCCTTTCCCAGGCTCTGACCTCTGGCTCTGGCTGTGGCAGCCCCTGCCTACCGTTTTTTCTCGTTTTCGGTCTCCGTCTTATTGTATAAAGTATCTAGAAAATGTTTTTCTAACTTTGCACTAGAAAGATAATTTGGCTCAGTGAGAAGGCCAAACAATGAAGGCATCTCTCTCAGAACTATAAAGACCTTGGCCCATGGTCTTCTGGCAGCTGTAAGCACCACTTTTCCTGATAACCACTTTCTGTTTGTAACCTGCCCTTTCTGTGAGCGTTGGGACTTGCTGATCCATCCCTGGCTGTCTTGTGTTTTGTGATGGACTTTGATTTGTTTGGTTTTGGTTTTTTACCATTTTGGGAATTTGGTCATTCGTCTGGAGACTAGGCTGTATGGGTTCTCCGGCCGTTCCCTTCTCGCTACTCAGCATCCTCAGGGCACATCCTGTTTGCATGTTGGCCCTGCAGACCCGTTCTCTACATCTCTGGTTCCCATTCTCTCCTCCTTTGATTCTACATCTGGGAAGATTTTTCAGCCCTATCTTCTAAGCCAAAAAGAGCAGGTTGAATTTTGCAGCTTTATCGTCTTCTGATGACATTATGTCTTGTTCTGACAGTAAGCAGGGAAGGTAGAATTAGCAGCTTTTCTGTCTTTTGGTGACACGATGTCTTGTTCTGACAGCGAGCGGAGGAAGTCACTAAAGCATTCATTGTTTCTGCCCCCCTTTTAATGTGTTTCTATTTATTTGAAATAATACTGCTTTAAATTGACAGGCATAATTGTGCGCAGTGGTATTTAACATTGTTTTCATACATTCCTATAAATAATGAAAGCTAGTTTAATGTGGCTCACTTTCAAACGCATCGCTTCGCACGCTCTCGGTTTTGTGACAAGAACACTCAGCATCCACCACTCTTCTTTAAAGGGTACGGTATATCTGCGGTAACTGAAGCTACTATGCTAGTCAACAGGTTTCTTGGCTTATTCTTTCTGAGAGTATGTATCTTTTGACCAGCATCCCTTCATTCACCTCTTCATCCACCACTGTTGCCTTGGTAACCACTGTTCTGCCCTCTTACTTCAGTGAGATCAACGTCTTTAGACAAGAGGCCAGGTGGTGGTTGTCTTTGACTGCCTGAACTCTTTAAGATAAATTCTGTCTTCAATGCTGTCTTCCATCCATGTTATAGCCATGATAGGATTTTCTTTTAGTGGACAAGTATTTTTGCCCCTGTTCCCCTCTCCGCCCTGTCTGTGTGTGTGGTTATCACATCTTTGGCTATGAAGTCTGTGATTTTGTTAGGCTTGTCATTCTACTTCCAGTTTCTAGGAACCTGGGAAAGCGAGGTGATCAGGGGTTCCTAGACAAAAGCAGTTTCGTCAGGTTACAGGGTGCATGCATACCTTGCCTGCTTTCTTGGCAGTCCCCATAGCATCCTAAGGAGCCTAGATGGTGAACCTTTGCTTCAGTCAGGGTTGGCTAAGTGTGATCACCTTAGACCCTCACAGAGCCTGCCTGTGCTCCTCTTCACCATTCCCCATGTTTGACACCAACAGCCAGAGGTCGCTGGTCTGGAGTCTGTGAAAATAGCAAGTTTAATGTTCGTGCCTTTTTCTGTACTGAGAGGTGCTCTCTGAGGCTGCCTTGTGTGGCCCACGCCTTTGGGAGTAGTCTCTCCTGCAGAGCTGTTGCATTTCCCCTGGACAATCTCAGCGGGCCTCTGGTGGTCAAGAGATGGGCTAGACTCACAGATACTTGTCTGGTAGATGGAAGAACTTTATTTTATTTTATTGAGCTATACATTTTTCTCTGCTTCTCTCCCCTCTTCTACTCTCTTCCATGGTCCCCGTGCTCCAAATTTACTCAGGAAATTTTGTCTTTTCTACATCCCATGTTTAGATCTATGTAGGTCTCTCTTAGGGTCCTCATTATTCTCTGGGATTCTGAATTATAGGCTGGTTTTTCTTTGATTTATGTCTAAAAGCCACTTATGAGCGAGTGCATGTGCTATTTGTCTTTTTGGGTCTGGGTTACGTCACTCAATATGATTTCTAGCTCCATCCATTTGCCTGCAAATTTCAAGATGTCATTTTCTGCTGTGTAGTACTACATTGTGTAAATGTACCACATTTTCCTTATCCATTCTTCGGTTGAGGGGCATTTAGGTTGTTTCCAGGTTCTGGCTATGATGAACAATATTGCTATGAACATAGTTGAGCACATGTACTTGTGATATGATTGAGCATCCTTTGGATATATACCCAAAAGTGGTATTGCTGGGTCTTGAGGAAGGTTGCTTCCTAATTTTCTGAGAAATCACCATAGTGATAATTCAAATGGGCTGTACCAGCTTGCACTACCACCAGCAATGCAGGAATGTTCCCTTTACCCCACATCCTCTCCAGCAAAAGTTGTCATCAGTGTTTTTGATCTTGGACATGCTTGCAGGTGTAAGATGGAATCTCAGAGTTGTTTTGATTTGCAGTTCTCTGATGGCTAAGGATGCTGAGCCTTCCTTAAGTGTCTTTCAGCCATTTTAGATTCATTCCTCTGAGTTCTCTGTTTAGGTTTGTACTCCTTTTTTTTACTGGATTATTTGTTCTTTTGATGAACAATTTCTTGTTTGTATATTTTGGAGATCAGACCTCTGTCTGATGTGGGGTTGGTGAAGATCATTTCCCATTCTGTAGGCTGTCGTTTTGTTTTGTTGACAGTGCCCTTTGCTTTACAGAAGCTTCTCAGTTTCAGGAGGTCCCATTTATTAATTGTTTCTCTAAGTGTCTGTGCTACTGGGGTTATATTTAGGGAGTAGTCTCCAGTGCCAATGTGTTCAAGTGTACTTCCCACTTTCTCTTCTATGAGGTTCAGTATGATTGGCTTTACGTTGAGGTCTTTGACCCATTTGGACTTGAGTCTTGTGCATGGTGATAGATATGGATCTATTTTCATTCTTCTACATGTTGATAAGATGGAAGAATTTTTAGGAGAAATTCTCATGTTTTAGCTCATGAAGATTTCCTCTTATTTCCTTTGCCTTCGTTTTCAAGTAGGACATTCCTCTCATAGAGATCCAGTGTCAAGGGAATGTAGCACATCTGTAGGAGAAAGATAAAGATCTGATTTCTTCATATTCTTTGATTCATCCATTTCTCCAGAAGTACACGTGCACACACGCACGCGCACACGCACGCGCACACACACACGTGCACATACACACAGGTTTCTTGTCAGTTATTTAAAATGGAAAGTGCTGGAGAAACAAATACCCCTCGGGTGTGAATTAGAGAGGCTGACTGTTCATATCTGCCTTTTTGGCTAATACAGCAGGTAGTTATTCCGCTAAAACAATAGAAAACAGATCCAACTTAGCTCTTTTATTTCTGTTCACGAATAACATGAATAAAATGGTGTGATCATTTTTTTTTTTGTGGTGTGATCCTTTTCAATTCCAGCTGGGGATTTGTACTTCTTTATATGGCCTTAGAGGATTTCGTTTCTGTTTTGTTTTTAGCTCCTTTACATTTAAGGTGTTTTTCTATAATACCCTTTCCTCTGGAGTTGGTGTTCTGTTAAAATATTTTAAAGGATACAGATTGAGTTATAATTTTAATTTTCCAAATTTTTCAAGTACAGAAACTAAGAACTAATAACAATCCCACTTGGCATTCATGGACATTATTTCATGGGTTACTGTGATTGATCAGCTTCACTTAAATATTTCCTTTTACTGAAAACCGGTGCCTTCCAAGAACTTGCATTATAAACTACTTTGCTTTGCTTCTGAATAAAAAAGTTAGCATAATATGAAACATAATAAAAGGAATATTGTCTTGTAGCCACACCAGTTTTTAACACAGAAGAGACACTTTTCTTGTGCTGTATTCAATATATTTGGTATTTAAGTGCCTTATGGTTTCTGAAACCAAGTACTCCCCTGCCAGCCTTGGGTGTCCAGCCTTGGATCAACTTCAGCAATTATCTAAAAGTCTCTGATGGCAGTTCCAGGAAAGGATGCTCCTTGAGGGAGAAGGGTTCGCGCTGCGTGTGAGTGTAGTGTATTTACGTTTCACTGTCAAATTTTAGTTTGGATTTGTGATGAATACAACACTTGCCTATGATTAGAGAGGTTCCAAGCAGTCGGTAGTAGTTCTTGTTTTTATAGTTTTCTGCCATTAGAGGGCAGTATTGTAGAGATTAAAATTTTCTCGAACATACTGCAACCAGTATATAAATAACATGTAATAATCAAACTTATTTCTTACGGTATGTTATAGTCTTCATGGACGTGTCTTCACAGATATTTAAATTATTGGAGATGTTTTTGCCCCTGGTTAAGCTAATTTACATCCTTACCTAACGACCATGATTTGGTGGCGTTAACCAGCTCGCTTTGACTCTGTGGAAAGTCGTGGTGAGCCTGCAGCGTCTCTTTTGACTGCTGAACTATTTTTAACCACCATCAGATTTTCTCTAAATTTCTACTGGTTCTAGACACACTGGAAATGAGCAAAGGCTACATATAAGGAATTGTATGCTTTTTGGAAAACGTCCTTGACAATATTTCAATCCCTCTATTGTAAGAAAACTAAGGATTAAGTCTTGGCGGAATTGCCATCTCACTTCGAAAACCCTTTGCCTTAGGGACTAGCTGAAAATAGATCTGTTCGGGATTGGACCTGTAGATTAACTTTTCTAGCTATAAATGGAAGAAAGCGTAATTACTAGTACAGCTAGGGTGATGCAATTTTAAGGCTTGCAACTTTGGAGACATTTGGAGAAGGTTCCCTACATTTCATCTTGTGGATTCCTTTGACTTTATTTGCCTCACAAAGAAAAATGCAATATTGTTTTCTACACGTAACTGATAAATTTTATGTGAAACTATCTCACACTAAAAAGGCAAATGTAATATTCTTCTTAATTCATTAGCATTAAGAAAGAATTCCTACAGCAGGGTTATTATCTTTGTACATCAGAGTCTCTAAAATATCCCGTTACTGCTTCTTGTAAGAACCCAATAATTGAAACCGAGACGCTGGCGTTCCTGAGTCTTAGTGGTGGGACTGAGCATGCCCAGTAGCTCGGCCGGGTCTGCTCGCAAATAGCAATCTTGCAGGGTTCAGCGCCGCGAGAACCGGCGGCTCTGGAGACGGGGTCTGACTCCTTTAGATGTAAGCATGCAGCATGCGGGCACGGGGTGCTTTCGGGGACCCTGACGCGGCCCTCGGAGGAGGCTGAGCCCACCCCACCCAACCCCCCCTCCCCGCCCCCTCGGCGCCGCCCGCCACGGGCACCGGGAGGGACCGCAGCCCGGGAGCGCGCGGGGCGGGCCTATGGCGCGACCAATCGGCGCGGAGCCTCGCCGCCTATATGTGGCGCTGGGGCCGGGCGGCCTCCTCTAGAGGAGTGGAGCCGGCTGTCGGGCCGCCAGCCACCGTACACGCCGCCGCTTCCCTCTTGCTTGAGCTGCCCTGCCGTTCTCACGCCCCGGGCTGCAGACAGCAAGGAGGCTTTCTCTAGTTTCAACCAGGCTGCCGGTGCTCCCTCCCTCCTCCCTCTCTCTCTCTCTTTTTTTTTTTCCACGAGGGTGTTTTTTGGCTGCAATTGCATGAAATCCCAATGGTGTAGACCAGTGGCGATGGATCTAGGAGTTTACCAACTGAGACATTTTTCAATTTCTTTCTTGTCGTCTTTGCTGGGAACTGAAAACGCTTCTGTGAGACTTGACAATAGGTAAATGTCATATGGGATAGTTGGTTTAAATTGACTCAGAGTAAATTGACTTGCCGGGAATGCAGGTACAGGATAGTCGTGCGAATTCCTTTGTCCATGCCGAGGGTTACTGTGACATAGATGGTGCTTTTTGAACTGGTCAGAAGATCCTTATTTTCACAGACCTGGCTCGAGAACAGGCTTTCTCTCATTATGTAATTTAGCCCTTTGTGGCTCCCTAAAATAGGGAAATGCCTGGATATTCGATCGTGGCTGGTATTTTCTGGAGTATGATGCATTTTTGTAGCATTAAAGAATACTCAAAATACGATACTAGTAAAGTCATTTGAGTTCAGAGATCTATCCTTATCCTGGATTGTTAAAAAGATCAATTCCATTTACCAATTTTTTTTATCCTCTCTTCCAGCTCTGGTGCAAGTGTGGTAGCTATCGACAACAAAATCGAGCAAGCTATGGTATGTATTGGTTAAAAATTGCTTGTACTCAGTGTGGGCACAGCACAAAAACCCGAGATGTCTTGGAAGGATCAGTGCATCCCTTAGCTAAATCCAGATGGGGCTGGTTGCTGTTGAACAGAATAGTCAGGAATGCCAGTGCTAGCTCGCTGTCTCCAGCCAATGTGGAGACCAGCCACGTATCCCCCGGAGGGAGAAGGGCCCTGAGGTTTCCGAGCGGGGTCCCTGCCCTGGACCCATTTCTTTTAACGTCGGGATAAGGAGGCAGCAGCTCAGCTTCCCCTGTGGTCGCCCTGGGAACACCTTCAGCGATGTGGCTTTACTGGGCACCCTGAGATTTTACAGGGGAGCTGGGGGGAGGGGGGAGTCTCCGCGGAGGGGATCAGGGGACGGGGTCCCTAAAGCATACCAGAATCTCCCCTGCAGTGGGCGAATGGGAGAAAAGTTTTGTTTTCTCGGCCTGCTCCTGGATTTCTCCTATTTTTTATTTCCGCCTTGGTCGTTCTTTGTTATTGGAGCAGCGCCTGTGGCTCTTCTCACGGGATTCTCTGCCCACTGTTGCTAGGCAAACTCTGAACCTTTAATTCAGAGCTATAAATAACTCGGGCTCTCATTGGCTACGACGTCTGCCCAGGTTTCTGTGATGTCAGCTTAATCGCTGGGGGGTTAGAGGGGGGAGTAGAGGTGGAGGGAAGAAAATGCGGCAGCATGCTCTGTAGGAACTGGCTGCAGCCGGTGCCGAGGGAGGGAGAGAGAAGGAGGGACGAGGCCCTCCCTATGCTGGGAGGGCCTGGGGGCGGGGAAGCGGCCGCTGGGCCTCAGGCCTGGATGGAAACCCAGGGACAGAATGGAGCCCCGGTGCCTTTTGCCATCTTGTATTGGAGACTGGACTGTAGGCATCCTTGGCAAAAAAAAGTCTAGAGACTTTTGGAAAGCTTGATCGCTTATACATTAAACTTAAGTTTTGTGCGGTTGTGATTATGTGCAGATTTCCACAAGTGTGCTCTAATGCTCTCTGGAGGCAGAACGTGCCAGTGGCTAGGGAGAGCTAAGAAAGGCCTTCAGAAAGCCAGAGGCCAGGACACAGTGAGCTGAACCTTTTCTTCTTCCCCCCTTCTGTTCAGGATCTGGTGAAAAGCCATTTGATGTATGCAGTTCGAGAGGAAGTGGAGGTTCTGAAGGAGCAGATCAAAGAACTAATAGAGAAAAACTCCCAGCTGGAGCAGGAGAACAATCTGCTGAAGACCCTGGCCAGTCCGGAGCAGCTCGCCCAGTTCCAGGCCCAGCTGCAGACTGGCTCCCCTCCGGCCACCACGCAGCCACAGGGGACCACACAGCCCCCTGCACAGCCAGCGTCCCAGGGCTCAGGATCAACCGCATAGCCTGCTATGCCCCCACAGAACTGGCTGCTGCTGTCTGAACTGAACAGACCGAAGAGATGTGCTAGTGAGAAACCACCTCCAGCCACCCATTTCATTGCTGTCTACGGAAGAGACGTGAGACTCACCCGTGCCATCTCACTTTCTCCCCAGTATTAAGCACTCATATGCTTTTGGCTTGAAGAAATGTGCTAGCTGAGTGAATTAAAGGTTAATCAGAGAATGAGCATGGATGTGCCCTGTGCAGCTTGGCAAATGTCTAAGGAATGGTTTAATTGATGCTGAGGAGCTGTGTGCCTTTTCAACCCTTCCCAGCCGCCCACCCTGCTTCCAAGAGCTCTCGGGCTTGCCTGCATGACGCTCGGAAGGTGGGCTGCTCCTGGATTTTGTTCTCTCCTCTCCGTCCCCTCGAGGAACTCGAAAGAGAGGACAGAAACAAGACTGCAATGGGTGGGGAGGGGTTCGGCCATTTTACAAACCGACAACTGTCACCAAAGTTTATAAGACAATAGTACGGTCCCTCTTTTCTGAAACATCAAAGACACAAACTATTAGTGAGAAAAATGGTGACAGGTAGCTGGGACCTAGGCTATCTCATTATGAAGGTTTTTTTTTTTTTGCTTATTGTATATTTGTGTATGTAGTGTAACGAATTTGTACAATAGAGGGCCGTAACTGCTGTTTAGGTTGTACAGATTGGAATTTAGATGTTACATTGGCTGTCTGGAAGGTGTGGATTGTCCTTTGTAGAGAGGGAGACCTCCATAAAAACTGACAAAAACCACACCTGAAGAAACGTTAAGAATTTGGCACAGTTAGTCACTTGGTGTAATCCGAAATCTAGCTGCTGAATCTCACGAAGTAAATCCCTGCTCGCCAACGTCTCGGGCGAGCTGGTTGACTACTTGGAGAAATGGATTTCCCAGTAGGAGTTTGTGCATATCACCTGTATAGTAGTTGGATGCGTAGGTTACCGGGCATGTTCTCTCCAGTTACCACTGTATTTAACTGTTGTACTTGTCACCTTTCAATAAAGCATATAAAACGTTGATAACAAGGGTTTCACGTGACAGTGTCAATATGATAGCACCGTGGTTCCAGCAGTTCAGTGAAATCTGAAAGGGAGCGGAAGAATTGGCCAAAGTAGGCTAGGCACACCAGTGGTAGGCTGTAGAAGTGACGGGAATTGCAGGCTTACTGGCACTGTGTTGTTTGGCTAAGCCAGAGCCAGCGAAGGAGGGGCCCTGTTCTCCTGTGACCTGGATAAGCCACTTCATCCCCGTGGATGACTAGGATGCTATCTTCAGATCCCCCTTTAAAATTCTAAGCCTTTGTGTAGAACTTAATCACCTGTAGTTTCTGAACTGAGAGGGAATGAGCCCTGATTAATCTGCGTTCCCAGTTAGGATCAAAGGTAGGACTGGGAACTCTTACTGTGAAGCAGGCCATCTTTCCTACAGGGGAATGAGGTGCCTGCCCCTCCGAGAGGAATTCCGTTCTTAGATAACTATTCTGAGGGTGGGATAAATGTACTGGGCTCAAGGCAGGTAGGTCCTGGTACTTCAATCCCTCTTGGATGATGTGTAAAGTAGCTCAGAATAAACACAGAGCCGAAAGCAGGAGTAAGCAGGGTCCTGGAGACAACAGGGGGTAGGCTTGGCTTCGTAGTCTGCCCCAGGAACTCAGCAAACAGCTCCTTGACCCGACAGGACTTGGGGCATGCACATTCTCTGAGGCTCATCCAAGTCCTGGATTCCTCAGTTGTCACTCTGGAGTTTGAAGTCTCCATTAAAACTACCATGAAACTTTGGTATCTTGATAATTATATACAAATTAATAATTATTTAAACCAAGATGTGTTTTCATGCCCTTTCTCGCCTTTGTAAATACAGGGCATACTTTATTGACTGCTATTTAAGCATATTTACAGTGACATTTTGCTACTTGCTTCCAGACCTGATCTAGGCTCTTTTGGCCTGTGGGTGACCATGTAATTCATTGCATCGTGCGCCGTGTTCCATGGAGCAGGAGCAATTTCTAAAGCGGAATGAGATGTAGGATGAGCACTTGGGTGTTCGTGACGTCGTCAGCAGGACAGACGGCAGCACCGTGAAGGAGAGGCAGAAGGGGGGGGGAGCGATGTTACATGATTTTAACGAATGCCTGCTTTTGGTTTCAAATTAACAACCTTCAGAATTCAGGAGCTGAGCTTTGGTTTTTGCATGCCTTAAAAGCAAATTTTTACTTTTTCATCTTGTGATGAAGGTAGCATGCCAGAATCAGGTTTAAATTTGCTCAAGAAATGTTAATTATAACCATAATTAGAAATGAGAATGAATTTCAGTGCAAGCCCTACTGTCCCTCGGGCTGTGTGAAATATGCAGCTGAAGCTGCTGGACCCTGTGATATGAGTGCGTTTAGATGTCCATTTCAGATCCATCTGGACAGTAATACAGCAGTACGATTAGGAACAAGCAGACAAATTTCCTCTTGGATAACATAAGCTGAACACTGCCCACCGACAGAACTTGGGGAGCAGCTTGTGTGGTAAGAGTCCCACTCCGGTGTGTGGGAAAAATACAGTAGCTGCTCTTCGTGCTGTGGGAACCAGCTCTTTGATCTTTGGAGGGGATAGGAGCTCCTCGGACCTGCTCTCCCATTCGTAAAATAAGGATTGGGCAAGATCTCTTTCAAGACCGGCTTGCTTAAACTTCAAATCATAAAAGCATTTCTGATGGAGACTGGGCACGGGTTCTTATACGGTATGGTAGGTTCTTTAGATAGTAGGAGTATCTTCTTCCCAGAGATTCTATAGTCAGCAGCCTCTGCCAGATGGGTGAGTGGGTGGATGGATGGATGGGTGCGTGTGAGAGACAGAGAGCTTTAAGAGATCATGTTAATGGGTGTGGAGATACCTGCCTGTAGTTCCAGCTAAAGCACAAAGATCTTGAATTCAAGGTCATCCTGTGCTGTGTAACAAGGCATCCCTAAAAAAGTTTGGTGGGTGGGTAACCGTGCTTCATGGTAGGATGGCCGTAGCTACCCCCTAGCTGACCCAGGGACCAAGACTGTAACTATGGATGTGTATGCTACAAGGTTACATCACGCATTCTCAAAATTTCCAGAAACAGCATATAAAGATCGTCTCCATTGCTTCCCAAGAGCTCAGTGCCTTTCGTTACAGGAGCTTTTAGGGTGCCCAGCCACACTGGTTTGCTAGGGTCTTCCCAGAAAGTAGAACACCCAGTTCTGAACACTGGAAAGTCCCAGGCAAACTGGGCCATGGCGGTTGCCTTAGGTCCTGTTGTCTTCTCCTTTCTTGCACCTTCCTTGGGATTAAGTGCCATTTTGAGACTTGGATTTTGTTCCAGGTGAGTGCTGAAGGGTTTGAACTCTGCCAAGCTGGCCCAGAAGAAAATCATTTTCAATGACCTGCTGGCTTTCTTACCCTTCTTCAGTTGGAAGACCTAGTGACCATGGAGCTGAAACCGTTGCGATCCTGGGTGACCGATGACCAAAGTAGAATGCCCTCCCCATACTGGCCAGAACCAGGAGGTTCAGCCCTAGAAGCAAGCATGTTTTCACCACTGAATATTTTAGAATCTTCTCCCCTGGTAGCTGACATAGATAAGTATCCCAAAGTCAGGTGTTGCTGACAATCACCCTAAACTTCTGTTGTGCTTCTAACGGATGGGTCCTTGATAGTGATAAAATGGTTGAGAGACTGAGATCCATCCCGCAAAGTGGCAAAGCATTTTGTAGAACCCTTGTCTGTGGTGATGTGGAAGGCCAACCATGGGCTTTCAAAGTGTATACCTCTGAGGGGGCCCCTCGATGGTGAAAAGTAGGCCACTATGTTACCACTCCTGTTTCGGAGAAGGGGGTTCAGGGTGACGTTTTATACATAGAAAAGGGGGGTACATATTGTAAGAACGTGGGGCTGTTCAGTGTTGAACTAGCCCATTGTTTCTAGAAACCACCTTGAGGGCAATAAGACTAAAGTATCACCCAGTGTGGACGAAGGCCCAGCTAGACAGTTCTTTCACCTGCAGCAAAGGTCAAGTTCAGAGGAAGAATTTGACTCCTGGAATGGGCCTTGGTTTTAGACAGTGTTCTTCAGACAGTGCCACTGATGGAGGGAGGGAGGGGACTGGACTGGACGTGTGCAGAGGTCCCTTCCCGGCACAGGGAGTTGACTGTAAGGATACCTGCTCATTTATCCAAGGGGATTTATTGTCAAGGAAAAGAAGCCAGTCCAAACTTAAGACGTTTTCACAGCAAAACCCTCCAACAACCCTCAGGCCCCTGCACTCTTAGGAGCTGGGAGTGTGTGCAGCGACTGTCTGGAGAGCTGTTTAGGTTCCGAGAAGTGCAGTCTCCTCAGTGCTTTTACACATGGCTGTGGGAGACACTAGGCAAGAAAATCTTAGCAGTAAAAATCTGGGACTTTGGAGAACAAAGTGACAGCAGTTTCTTTCCTTAGAGAAGAATTGGAATCTACCAGACATGTATTTAACCTGGAACCAAAGGGTTGCTATGAATGTGACCCCATCCAAAACTGTAAACTTATTTAAAACTAGTCTATGTGTGTATGATTTTAGTTTGTTGTATTTTTGGTTGTTCAAGACAGGGTTTCTCTGTAGCTTTGGCTGTCCTGGACCTAGCTCTGCTCTGTAGACCAGGCTGGCCTTGAACTCACAGAGATCTGCCTGCCTCTGCCTCAGGAGTGCACCACCACCGCCCACCCAGTGCGATTTTTATTTTTAAACTCAATTGTAGCATTCTCTGGCATGAACTTTGTAGATGAAAATGTCACAATAGGTTGGGATCACCTGGATCAGACAGAGCACATCCCTGCTGCCAGGCAGAGCTCCTCCCAAAGCCTGCTCGTAGGGCTTCATGGTTGCGGATGACTGGGGCCAACGGTTTGGGTTTGTTTCCTTGCTTGCAGTGAGAATGTCTTTCCAGACCTTCCATCCAGAGCCACCACGGGGAAGTGCTGACTTGTTATTTCCAGGCTTGATTCATAGGCCCTTCCCAAGGACCGTCCTTGATGATCTTTCCCTGCAGCAGTCAAACCAGTTGGAAGAGGGCTGCTAGCCTTACCAGCCTGGGGCACTGGACAACTGATGGAGCATCCTTGGCCCCAGAGTCTCAACTGAAACTTCTCACTGTTCTAAAAGAGCAAGAAACACATTTCTACCATTAATTTAGATGTACATTACATTTTTAGGCCAACTAGTACACAAACCTATGTTTGTGTAAATTATTATTTACACACTATGTAAATTGTGCAATTATTACACTATATGTGAAATTATTACAAAGAAATAATGTGAATTAATGGGTTATATAGTGTGCCTCCACACCCAGTTTATGCAGTGTTGAGGGTCAAACTCAGGGCTTGCGCGCCAAGCAATGCTCTACCAACCGTGACCAGCCCTTGAAAGAGAATCTTGAGTTTGACTCTGAAAAAACTATACAATCGTCTTTGGCATAGTTATCAAAACAATTGTCTCCCTATGTGGTAGGGATGAAATGTTTTTCTAATAGTTTAGAAAAACATTATGCAATGAGAGTTGACTGGCTAAAGTCATAACGTGTGGTTCACTTTGAAAAACACCATTGGTGGGTTATTGGCTGCAATCAGAGGTCAGTCCTGTTGGGAGCAGTGAGACCCCAGATCCTGAATTTCTTGTTTTCCCCTGATCTGAGTGCCTACAGCTGCTCTGAACACGAGACCTTCAGGAGTTCCTGATGGCAGGAGAGTGGTTTCTGGTGGGTTTGGCTGGGGCGTGGCTATCTCTATATAATCTGCCCCTGAACACAATACAGGGGGCATTCTCAGGGAATTCAAGGATGACTCGTGTCGCTGTTTCTCTGTGTGTGTCTGTGTATTTTAACCTCCAGCCCCGCTTGCCCAAAGCTCGCGAACTGGGTGCCAGTGCACAGAGCACAGACACGGGGGTGCTGTACACGGCACCATCCCACTGGCCCAATGTGGCTTCCGAATGTGTTTTTTTTTAAAAGTCAATTAGTGACATTGGTCCTGATGTGTGGTATTAGTCCAAGCTGAAGGAGTCTTGAGTCTAATTCCCTCTAACAGTAACTAGCTGCTGCAAGTCGTGAGTACTGTTCACGTTGGACCAGGTCTGACCCTTCAGCCATCGAGACCCTCTGGTGGCCTCCACCATCTGCCACTGGTATGTACCCCTCATTCACATCATACCTGGTACAGGTAGGCATTTGAAATTGTATTCCAAAGCTAGATTATAACAATTCTTTTTTTATTATGTGTGTGTGTGTGTGTGTGTGTTTCGAGACTGGGTTTTTGCTGTAGCTATTAAGCCTGTCCTGGAACTCACCCTATAGACCAGGCTGGCCTTGAACTCACAGAGATCCACCTGCCTTTGCCTCCTGAGTGCTGGTATTAAAGGCATGCACCACCACTGCCAGGCAAGATTCATTTGAAGTGGGGGTGGATGCCATTTGTTACATGTGGGTCAGAGAACTGTGGGGGTTGGTTCTCTCCTGCCGTGTGGGGCTGTGGGTGATAACTCAGGTCACTAGGCTTGGCAGCAGGGCTTTTGCCCACTGAGCCATCTCATCTGCTCGAATAGCTGACCCAGTAATTTGCGGCTGAATCATGTAACAGTTCATATGATTCGGCCTCTTCAAGAAGAGAAAACAGAACTTACTGTCGTGACCATTGGATTTTGCTTGGAGATGAGCAGAGTTGGAGATTTGCCTTGACAGATCTGAAATGGCCGACCCAGGCTCCGTCTTGAAACCCACAGGCTCCTCCCAGGAAAAGGAAAGTGGAAGCCATTTCTTATTACATATATTGTGCTCTTACTGTGCGCTAAGCACAAGAGATCATCTTTTATTCTTCACACCAGAAAAGAGAAGTCACTCGCCACTGTGCTAGTTATAGGACACAATATAGATTACACAAATCACATTTGTCCCTTAACAAAATCTGGGGCTCTTAGCCACTTTTTCGGCCCCTTCTCCCAAACAGGCAGCTATCTTTGCCAAGTAGTGCCCATCTGGGGGTCTGTAGCCCTCCCAGAGCTGACATACTATCCCCTTGGTTTATGCCCCAAAGAGAGATCATGTGGAAGCAGTTTGGGGCTAGCATGGAATTTCATCCCTTCCGGCAAGCAGCAATACATAAGACGCTGCTGCCTCAAGCTCTTATGAGGCTATCAAATCACTGGACCAGCAGGAGCCCGTGGCACTGTGGCCACTAAGGAGCCAAAAGGGAAGACAAGTAGATGCAAGAGGCAGAAGATCTGCAGGCGATTGGTAAATCCCCAATTGAATCACACCCCTTGCCTGACCTGATGTGGCCTCAGCTGACTACACAGCATAAACGGATCACCTGTGTAACTTGAACAATAAAGACCCAGAGACAGCTGGGAGGGCAGAAAAGCAAAACAGCCAAGCCAAGGCTGAGTGACTGCAGACGGAGCTGAACCTCCCTGTCCTCCTGATTTATATTCCCCTGTAGTGCTGGGATTAAAGGTGTGACTTCCTAGTACTCATACTAAAGGTGGGAGCCACCACCATTGGATCTGTTTCTGCACTGATCTTGTGTAGCCCAGGGTGGCCTTAAACTCACAGAGATCCATCTGCCTCTGTCTCCCAAATCCCAGGACTAAAGGTGTGTGACACCACTGTTTGGCTTCTAGTGGCTTAGCTTTGCCTTCTGATCTTCATGAGAGCTTTTATTAAAACATAAATAAAATATCACTATACATCTGTATTTCCCAATCCCATATAGATACTTGACAGAAAGCCCAGCACCAAGTGGATTAAATGTTTCTATTTACGACGCCACTACTTGTTTGTTCATTCGTGAAACTGACATACTAATTAAATATCAGCACTGCACCATGCTTAGGGAGGCCCCAAGGTGCTATGAGTATCAAGTAGGAAAAAAAACAAAACACTTTTGCTTTTGAGTCCTAATCCCAGTCCAGTGGCCAAATATATTGGGAATCCTTGTAATGCTATATGAAGGACCATTCACTAAAGTGTGGGTAACATTAATTCTCTCAAGGTGGGTATGGAAAGGTTGGAAGAGGCTCCGGGGAAGAAGCTTCCCTCTGCTGCTTGTTTAGGGAAGAAGGGCCGCGCCCTTCATTGTTGGCTCCTGGTGCCTTTGGAGGCCTCATGTGACCGCAGAACTGGCCATGGGTAGCATGGATACACCTGGTCATAGGGACCAAGCTTGGCCCCATCAGAATGAACTTTAGCCATGATCCTGTGTACCCCTCCTCATTATCCTCTTCTTGGACATCTCTGTGGGACTCATAGGCAGATCTACAATAGATGGAGCTGACAGACAGCTGGACTGAGCTGTGACGCCATGGTTTCATTCCTTCAGTAACCCGTAGGTCCTGAAGCCCCATCTCTACCCTGGGGTGTGGCTCTTCTCTCTGAACAGGTTTCAATTAGGCTGTGCTTGCACACTACAGCGTCCCCAGTGAATAAGGGTCCTTTCCCTGTTCTCTGAGGAATGACTACACAGTAGCAAAGATTTCGGGGGGATAAGTAAATATTCTAGGGCTCAGAACAAGCATAACCCAGGAGGAGATAACTGGGGATGGACCCTGGGTCTGAGGACACAGAAGGAAGGACCAACATAAGAAACTAAGCAGGAAATAGCAAGTGTGAGAGAGGCAAGCCCAAGAGCTCTAGAAGTCTGGAAGCGCGCCCGACCTCAGGATGAATGCGAGCTGTGAGCTTAAGGTCCTCAAAGGTTGTCGAGTAACGTGTTGGGTGATGGGTTTAGACGCATTAAAGCAAAAACTAACTTGAGGGGCATGGCCCATAAGGTGAAGAGGTCAAAGGAGGTGAGAGGAGACAGCAGAAATCAGCATGCTAAGGACCTGTCTCAGAGAAAGAAGTGGAAAAACAACCAGAGAGGGGAAGTGAGGGAAAATGGAAAGATAGAAGATAGTTTGTGTGTTTACGAATCACAGATATTAAGATTGGCAGCTGTTGGTGGGGCAAGAAGACATCGGAACCACGAGGTGGGGAACCGGCAGTTTCTAAGAGCCAGCAGGGACACACAGGTGGATGCAAATGCGCATGGGCTTGCAGGAGCACAGGTGAAGATGTCCTGTGTGAACCAGGAGGCGGGGTCTGCCGGGATGCTCAGGAGGCAAGGCTGGGAGGGTACTTGGGGAAGGCAGAGGAGAGACTCGGGATTCACAGATGGAAACATTTGAAGGCGATGGCTTTGGATTCCAGAAGCAAACCTATACCTTGAGGTTCTATTCCCTTGTGAGCTTCAACTCGCAGTTGACAATTCCCAAAATTCATGGCCTGGAGTCTGAGCTCTAGGATTGGCGCCTGGGTGGGCAAAGGACGGGATGCGCTGAGATCAGCCAGGGCACCATAGATTCAGGACGCCTCTCAGTTCCCATGAAAGGCAATGGAGCCTGGTGCTGGGTAGAGAATGTGGTTTGTTCGGAAGGCTCTTCTGGGCCAGCAAGCAGGGACACCCATAGAATCACATAGCGGGATCACCTGGCTAGGAGTAGGTGAGACACGGAGCAGCCTCCAGTGCCACCCCTTGCTCTGCCTTCAGAGAAAGGACAGTGATTCTCAGTGGTGTAGTGTCACTTACGTGTGATCACAGTCAGTGTGGAGCAGCCCTGAACCGCAGCTGATCGGAGAGACGCCCTGAGGAAAGGAGAGGCCCTCATCCATTTGCTCATCCCTCTGCTTTCTTCTCTTAGCTCCCTATAGCCTTTTAGGTATTTGGGTCACAAATATGGTTATGGCTCCATACCTACCTTTAAACAATGTCTGCTTACTGATGTGAGGTAGCTGGTGGGTGAGTTATACGAGACAATGGGACATGAAGGGGAGATGGATCTTTTGTGCCTGGGAGTTGGATGTTGAGGATTGTAGAAAGCTCTGACAGAAGGCTGCTTAAACTGAGAACTAAGCAGAAGGGGACCTTCCAGTGGCAGGGGTGGGGGTGGGGCAGGGTGGCGTGCCCGTGGGCCTTGACAGGTGAGCCAGGAGGGATTTGGTAGAGTTGGTTTGAGAAGGAAATGGCCTGTGGGGGCAGAACTTGAACGAGTGGGAGCCCAGTCTTGAAATCGTGTTCCCGTGGGGTGGGGAGACCTAGGCGGAGAGATCTTGGAGGAAGAGTGCCATTTTGCTCCTGGGAGCTGCAAATCTATCCGTGGAGAAGGAGTCATTTGTTAAGAAATGGAGGAAGCAGAGCCCTGAGCGGACAAGCTAGGTTCTGGGATTGGGGGCAGAGGGGAGGGAGGCTATTCCTCTTCACCACACAACCCAGAAGGCTCAGGATCCCAGAGGCAAGTCAAACTCCCGGGAATAATGAAAATTAGAAGGGACAGAGCAAAAATCTGCAGGGGGGAGTGTGGGGCTGGGGGAGGGGGAGGGGGTTAGCTTCCAGGAAGGGCATCAGGGCCAGGATGGGGAGAGATGTGGGGGGTTTTGACAGAATGGGCTGGGAGTCACAGAATGATGAGGACTCTCGGGGAGAGACGATTAATTATTCTGATAGAATTTATACCTTAGGGAGGGAGTGTCCATGGATTTCAAAGCCACGAGCAGCTAGCTGCATTTGAGTGGTCCCCGATTTCTCAAAACTGAGGCCCCTTCCTCTCAGCTGACAGCCAGCGACTGTACTGTCTTAGGATGTGCTGCCTTGGTGTGTTGTTGGACGGCAGCTTGCAGAATGATACTAAGTGTTGACTGGATGGATGGATGACTGGAAAAGGGAAATAAAATATCCAAAGGGTCACTACTAAGCCTTTAAAAAAATTCTGGGAATCTCAAATAGAAATCCTTCCTGCACAAAAACCAAAACTTGTGTTTCTTAGCCACGAACCCCCATCCCTGGTGTCTTTGAAACCCACTGTGGTAACTTGAATGTAATGCGCCCCCCCCCCCCGCATAAGCTCATAGGAAGTGCCACTATTAGGAGGTGTGACTTTGTTGGAGTAGGTGTGACCTTGTTGGAGGGATGTGTCACTGTGGGGGCGGACTTTGAGGTCTCACATGCTCGAGCCATGCCCAGAGTGTCAGTTCACTTCCTGTTGCCTGCAGGTCAAGATGTAGGACTCTAAGCTCCTTCTCCAGCACCATGTCTGCCGGCACACCACCATGTCACGCCATGATGATAATGGACTAAACCTCTGAAAACGTAAGCCACCCCAGTGAAATGCTTTCCTTTATAAGAGATGCTGTGGTCATGGTGTCTCTTCACAGCAGTAGAAACCCTAAGTATGACACCCATAGACCCAACTCTTCTTCAAAGTTTTCAAGTTAAAACGAGACGTCCAGGACCAAAAAGAAAACTTTTGTTTTGAAATACATTTAGCACAATATTTTAAGAACTAAAGACCCTATGGTTGCTAGGAATCCTTGTTTATTAGCATCCTAAATGACAAGGTCTAGGAGCAGGTTTCAAGGATACTGTAATTTTGAAGCAGTGATGGGTATAATGACATTATCAACCATCTGGCACAAGTGTAACAGGACCGGAAGCAGCTATGTTGCTTCCGGAGACTGCTGCCCATGTGGTTGTGGTGTAATGGCTGCCCAAGGAGACGCTGGCAAAGAGGAATGAAACCAGATGCTTTTCCCCATCTGCCTTGATGCAGCCGCTGAGTCCCTCCCCTCATGAGTTGGTCATGAGCTTCTGTCTGTCCATTCAGCGTCCTCAGCAGCCGTCATTTTCAAGGTGGTGTGTGGTCTTGAGGAGGAGGCACACTGGGGTGGGGCCCTTGTGAGCCTGCAACAGGAAGCAGAGATGTGTTGAGGCACACTGGGGTGGGGCCCTTGTGAGCCTGCAACAGGAAGCAGAGATGTGTTGTGTCCCCAGTAGGATCATGGCCAGCTCCCCTGCAGGGAGCATGTCTTGTTTTCATGATTGACTTTCAAAGACAGGAGCGATGAACTTGTGTCTGAAAGCGGGGGAGGGAGGGGGCACACCACTTTTATTTCAGATAGTGGAACTTCTCCATGAAGTCCAAGTTCCCATCACATTTGTCACCTGTCTCTGCCTCTACGTGTGCAGGGACAATGAGGACAAGTTGCAGAAATAAAATAATAAAGAGAAAAAAAATGAAGACGCAAGAGAGATGACAAAGGAAGACAGGAGGGAGGGAGGGGGTGGTGGAGAGGACAGAAGAGGAGAGGAGAGGGAAAGGAAGGAACTAGGAGGGAAGGGAAGGGAGAGAGGAATGGGAGGGAGGAGTGGGGTGGGGAGGAGGAAATGGGAAAGGTACTGCAAGCCAAGGAAATGTTTGGGTGTGATAAAGCTCCAAGCCTCTCCCTGCAGATGCTTCCTTGATTAAGTAACAGCAGCCTGTTGTTAAACTGGGTTCATGCAGTGAAACAGGGTCTCTGTTTGCTAGGAGGGCTCTCCCCAGGCTACCACTGTGGCTGGGAGCTGGTCATATGAACGAGGACCTGCTCCTGGACCCCTAGAGCTTTTATGGGAGCCCTTCCTATTCGGGAGACCTCCCTTCCCTCCCTGTGTTGGCTTGAATAAGAATATCTCCCACGGGCTCATATATTTGAATGCTTAGTCATCAGGGCACTACTTTCTAAGGAATAGGCGAGGTGACCTTGTTGGAGTAGGTGTAGCCTCGTTGGAGGAAGTGTGTAACTGGGAGTGATGGGCTTTGAGGTTTCAAAAGTCCACACCAGGCCAGTGTCTCTCTCTTCCTGTTGTCTGTGGATCTGTATGTAGAACTTCTACCTGCTTCTCTGGTGTCACGTCTGCCTGTGTGCTGCCGTGCTTCCCATGGTGATGATAATGAGATAAACCTCTGAACTGTAAGCCAGCCCCAGTTAAATGTTTTCCTTTGTAAGAGTTGCTGTGGTCATGGTGTCTCCTCACAGCAGTAGAAGCCCTAAAGAAGAGACCCTCCTTCTCTCCCAGGAGAGGCAAGGGTGGCGGCCTTTGCAGTGTTTGTCAGTAGGGTCCAGACAGCTCAAGGCAAGGAACTTAGAGGCACCCCTGATAAGACCTTAGCCTTCTGGAGTCTGCTACCCTGCTAACAGCAGATGTCTGGAATTCCAGATGTGGTGCTCTGGCCCTACCAAAAAACAAAAAAGCTGCTTCCAGAGATTGTTTGCATCTTCAGTATAAACATTTCTGGTACCTTCGTGCCTTTGCTCTGCAAATATTTATTAAGCGTCTTCATCAGATACAGTCTGGTTTGTGGCTCCCTCTTGGAACCCCGAGGCTCATTATCCAAAGGCAGAGCCCATCTGTTTTCCTCCATTTGGTTAAGGGAGGTCCTTCAGGTAGAGCGGATGGACAGTGAAGGGAGGGACCCATGCTCAGCTCAGAGGATGCTGTCCTGGGGTGGTGGCAGGATAGGAAGGGGCAGCAAGAGGGACCGCAGGGGACCAGGCAGGGCCCTGGGCTCTGTAGGAGAAAACTGGGCTGCGGTATATGGGGCAGATCAACAGGGTTTTGCACCCACAGTAAGACTGTTCTGAGAAACAGACCCAACAGGAGATGCACAGATACCTAGGTGATTGGCCACACAACTAGGGATGCCAGGACTCTCCACCATCGTCTCTTCGGAGAACAAGGGAAGACAGTCGGGTGATTTCTGATGAGTCCGCAGACGTGAGAACCACAAGCAGTGACTAGGGCTGGGAGAAGGTGGATGTGTCCCTCAAGGACAGAGCAAGCCTTCCTTCCATCTCCTCAGACCCTCAGTGGGCTGGATGGTGCCGTCTGTTTTATCAGTTCAAACGCTGATCTCTTTCTAGAAACGTCCTCAGAGACACCCCGAGGAGAAGCATTTCATCGACTCTCTGGGCATCTTTTAACTCAGTCACGTTGACACATGAAATTAACCGTAACGCCATTTGTTCCTTCCTTCCTTCCATCAGCTGTATCTGAAGAATTCTTTGTGGGGCTGGGGAGATGGCTCTGATGGTAAAGAGCTGGCCAAGCAAGCATGAGGACCTGAGTTCAATTCCCAGCGCCCATTTGAAAGGCCAAGCATGGTGGTGCATGCCTGCAATCCCAGCACTGGGGAGCAGGGGCAGAGGGACCCCTGAGGCCAGCCTAACTGAATTAGTGAGCCCCAGGTCCCAGGGAGTGATGTGGTCTCAAAAAACAAGGTAGCTTCTGAAGAGCGACACCTGACATGAACTCTGCCCTCCACACATATGTGGATGTGCCTTCATATACATGTGCAAACACACACATACACAC
>JABTXL010000002.1:35287116-35300765 GCA_025134845.1 Neodon shergylaensis | reverse complement strand
ACACACATACTCACATACACACAACTGGCTGAGAATCTTAGGGGAAACGGGCCTAGCTTTCCAAAAGAATGGCACAATGTAGTGCATTCTACTTAATTTTGCTCCATTTCAATTTTCAATTAACTCCTCATTATGGTGTGTTAAAATAATTTCATGGCTTACAAGGCAACTCAACTGACAGCTGAGAAGGCATCGACCTGGTAACCTTGGTTACTCCCTCCTTCCAGGAAATCATACCTAGTCCCAGCTTGTTAGCAGCGTCCTCCTAGTGAAGCATTTAACGGCAGCTGGTGTCTTTGTCAAAAACAAACAAACAAACAAATGTAAACAAACAAGCACAGATGTAATGGCTATCCTGAGGTTTTGTAAGTTTTATTTAGCGTTGGCCTTTTCTTTTGAAAGGTTTAGCCTGTTTTAAGAATGGCCTAATTTTAGACTTCACATAGCAGGCTGCTAATACAAGTGATTTTAGATTTCATGTTCTTTAGAAGTTTATGCCTGGAAACCACTGGTCTCTGAGCTTTCCAGGTCCAGTGGGCTCTAGAACAAGCCTGAAGAAGGCAGCTCACCATGGATGCTTGCCTGAGAGACCCTGCCCCCCCCCCCCATGACCTGCTAACACAAGTGGCTCCTACTTGCCAATGCCTGGTTTGCTCTATGCTTGACCGGCAAAGCACACGGGCCTGCCTGGCAGGGTTGCCAGGGCCTTAAGCTCCACTTGTTACTCAAGGGTTGTTCAGTGTTTCCTGACTGCCACTAAATTGTATGGTTCGCAATTGAGTCATATCATCTCTACAAATTCCAATTTCCTCTTCGGATTCACCACCTATCTGTCATTCTCCTCTTATCTAAATTATAGCGCTAAGTTAAATGGTAGAAAAGGGCCACAGGTATTTTTCTAGCTGCCATTTTGAGTCAAATCTATAAACTCTGTATTCAGGCAGACATCACTGCCATGCAAGGTTCTCGAGAGAGAAATGGAAGAAAGTCAAGTCTAGGATATGTTGACCTATGACCAGATGGGAGTTTAGTCTCTGTCTATAAGGGGGAGCCTTGGCTGTATCAACTATCTAGTTACCAGTTTATCATCCACTACTAGGTTACCAACTTACAATAAATAGGCCAGACATAAATGCAGTGCAGGACGGAAGACAAAATGGATGCCCTGTCCTTGTGTTCCTGCTCTAGTAGGAGAAACCCAAAATAATCAGATAAGCAAGGTCCATATCAACAACACAGGAGCTGTGCAGACACGAATCTGCGAAGGTGTGTGTAGGGCAGTGTAAACAAGCGTGCACACTTGTGCAGTGCAGACTGTGTGGCTGCAGTGGTGACGTACCCACACAGTGGGGCTTCAGGAGTCGGTGGCCTTTCAGGTCAGCGAGGAGTGCATTTGAGGTAGAGGGGACATTCGGTGAGAGGTGTGCCGAAGCCTGAGGTGGTGAAGAGGTGACTCTCAGCCAGAGCCTGATGCAGAGGTCAGTGACTCAGCAGTGGCAGTCTGAGCAAATCCTTATCACCTCCCCTCAACTCAGGCCTAAAAGTGGGCAATTTGCTATTATTTTTGAAGATTTATGGTCATGAGTGTTTTGCCTACAGGTGCGTATGTGTATCATGTGGGTGCCTGGTGCCCATGGAGGTCAGAAGGCCGTGTTAGAGTCCCTAAAACTAGACCGTTGTGAGCCATCAAATGGGTACTGGGATTGGAGTTACAAGTAGTTGAGGACCACCAGGTAGGTGCTGGGAATTGAACCTGGGTCCTCTGCAAGAGCAGTAAGTTATCTTAACCACTGAACCATCTCTCCAGCCCTGATTTTTTTTAATGATTTGTTCTAGGAACGTAGCTCAGTAATAAAACAATTGCTTAGCAATGCCCAACCCTAGATCTAATTCCTAGTACCACCCTGCAAATTGCTATCGTTTTTCAGAGATGAGGTCCAACTGAGGACCTTGTACGTGCATACCACTAAGCTATAGTCCAGTCTTTACAATGGCTGTATTAAATTGTAGTAAAAATCTGCATGGCAAAGTTTGGCATCTGAACCACGCTGGTGTGGATAGCTCTGTGACAATCTTTACCTGCCATGGAACCGTCATTCATTTCCTGAGTATTTTCACCATCCCAAACTGAAACTTAATCAACTCCCAGCTGCTCGTTCAAGCCGATGGCCATCAGCCCTCCTTTCTGTTTCTATGAGTTAGATTAGTTGAAGTCGTCTTATTTCACCCAGCACAGGCTCACTCATGCTGCAGCACATTCCAGAACCTTCTGCCAGTTTAAAGTCGAATCATGCTCTGCTTTATGAATACATTGAATTTCGTTGTCCTTCTACCTCATGGCTGCTGTTCCCTCTGTGGGCGTCCCGCTGTACTGCTGTTGCAAACCCTGCTAGTATCTCTTCAGGTCCCCCTTTTAGTTCCTGAGGTTCCATACCCAGAAGCAGGACAGCGATTTCAGGTCCCTGCTCTGTGTCCACTCTGCTCACCCTCCCCACGCAACGTGTCTCCAGTGACTCACACTGGTTAGCTGGTGGCCCCTCTTTCTCTCTGCCATGGTTCATGGCAAGCAGAGAGCCTGCACTACATGTCCCATCTGGATGCTGTGTAGGCACAAGGTGTGGTCCACACAAGGCTCACTGGATGAGCAAACCTGGACAGGGCTGGCACAGAAGGGAGGGCAAAGAATGGGCAGGAGAGAGTGTGTTCGCTCCCCCATTGCTGGCACATATTTCTACACAGTGTGTGCCTCTGATTTTGTTGGAAAGGGCAACTCTGCTCCTAAAATAAAAATAGATCTAATCTAGCTCCTCGTGGGAAAAACAGAAACCCGCAGAGTAAATGGCCTGCCAGACATCCAGGGGTCAGGAGTGGCTCAGCCAGGACAGAATCCAGGCCCTCTCAAGTGAACACTGCTGTCACCAAGCCAGTGGCCAGAAATGAGGGTGTCTTCCTTTGTTTCTTAGCTCTGCTCAGCTTGTCTCTGTCCTGGTCAGAGCAGGAGAAAGAATGGATCCTTCCTGAGACATAGCCTCAGCCCAGGGACCCAGAGGTGACCGGCACGCAGCCTGTGACAGCAGCAAGGGCCGCCTTCTTTTCTGCAAATGTTTGGCAGTTCAGGGCTTGGCCAGGACTGAGAGCTCTCTGGGGCGCTGGACACCTCTTATTGGCTCCCCAGAGGCATCATGGAAGGAGTCCCACATGCTCTGAGACAGCGATCAGGCTCCTGGAGTAGACTAGATTGTGTGCATGTGTGTGCGTGCACATGCATGTGCGTGCGTGTGCATGTGTGCGTGCGTGTGCATGTGTGTATGCGTGCGTGCCTGTGTGTAGACAAAGGCAGCAAGAAATGGTCTTCGTGATTTAGAGACACAGGTAGACCTCCCATAGATTTTTTAGAGGCTAAGTGATCTCCTACGCTGGTAACGCTACCTAGCACACCGGATTGGTTACGTCAGCAGTTTTTATTATTGAGGCAGAGACGCACACGCAGAGGGAGAGGAAGAGGACAGGCAGGAGGTAGAGAGGAGCTCTGCTTTGGAAGCCCCTTCAGGTTGACGAAAGGAAGACTGAGCTTGGAGACTCTGCCTGCGGTAGGCACGGGGCAGTGAGGCATCGATCTGAAGAAACTGCACGGTGGCTCAGCCCGCTGACCAAATCCCTCAGTTCAGCTCCTGGGCCTTGTCCTCCGTTCTGTAGGAGGGGAGCTTCTTTTCAGATATGCAAGATTAAAGGACAGATAAGGGCCCTCCAAGGCCTGCCAGGATTCCTTTGTCCATCTCCTTCTGAACCCACCTGAACTTGAAGCCACCCTGTCTGACTGGTTTACAATCCATACCATCGCAGGGAGACTTTTTCAAGTCACTGCTCCAAACTCCATTTTTCCATCTGGTTTCTAGATGGAGATGGACAAGTGGTCAGCTAGAGGGCTTATTCCCAACAAGGCTGGTTGCTGTGGTGGCAGGTCCCAGCATCCACTATCCTGGCACTGTCTCTGTCCTTTGTGTAGACGGCAACTGTATTGACTGTGATTCTCCCACACCCTTGTGCGAACAGAGCAAACACCCATCCAGATAACTCTCTGCATTTGCCCCAGACCCTCTCTGCTGTGCTGTTTCAAGAGCAGAAACTAAAGGAGACCAGGCTTCTGAGATCACAATGTGCTGCCTGTTTGGCTTTGGGAAGAAGGTTCTGGCCAGCTCAGTGACACTTTGGACCGCCGAATGAAGGGTTGATGAAGCTTATGAAAACACTGGTATTAAAGGCCACAAGCCTGGGCACAGCTTGCATCCAAAAGGCAAAAATAAGTAGCCCTGTAAGATACAGACTAGTGATGGGTGGGGTGGTGGAGCTGCCATGGATTCAGGCATGAAGAGGAGAGGTCCGAGGGACATGCTGCCCAGCACGGCATCCTCGCTGTGGGACTATGCAGGCTATTTTTGGCTGGTTGGTTCTCAGATGCCTAGCTGCCATGGGAAGGTTATGCACTGGCTTCCTCCTGTGCCCTTGTGCCGAAACTGGCAGTGAAGCTCAAGCTGGGTGTGTTACCTCATCGGCTTTCCTCTCTCTGCCCCAGGGGAGAGTCTAGTGTGGAAAGCAACAGGAGCTTTTCCAACACAAATAAACCATCGCCTCTGGGAGCAACCGTGATGTTAGAAGATGAGGATGGGTTTCATGGAGGATGTCCCAGAGCCAGGTCCCAGCCCCTGTTAGGGACGCAGGCCAACCTGGGACTCGACAGATGGAGAGATGTCCTCTGAAATACAGGTTGGGTAACTCTGTGCATGAATGGCTCTGATTCACAGGAGCAGCGTGGCACTTTGCCGACCCTTGCGTGTTTGCAGCAGTTGCTGGGAAAGAGAAGCCCCAAGACGGGAGCACTAGCTTCCCAACAGGTGACACAGGGGCTTCACATGTGCGGGAGTCCCTGTGTGGGGCCCAGAGTAGTGTTGCTGCCTCTCTCCTTTCTCCCATTTCCCCAAATAAGCTTCCCAGAGGAAGAGAAAATGTCAGTTTTGTGGACATACATCTACTACATGGATATTTTCTGGGTGGTTTTCATACTGTGTGTCCCTGGCAGCCACCCTGACTTCTTCAAGGTTATTTTGTAGTCAGTGCAGTCTGAACAGAGGGGCCCAAGATTTCAGGATTCTGCTGTGCTCCTCAAGATGCCAGTGTCCCACAAGCCTTCAGGAGACGCGTGTCTGTGCCGGGTTCTGTTTCACCTCCCGGCATCTGCCGCTGGGAGCTGTGGAGATGCCACTGTTAGTTCACACAGGGTGGACCCCATCCTGTGTGTGGTCTGCCCCGTTTGCTCTTGTCACCAGAAATACACCTTTATCCTGTTGTCACCTGGATTCCAGTATCCACCCCTCATTCAGCTGAAGACATTTAACAGAGTCACAACAGCCAAGCCAGGTAGTGCTGCATGCCAGCAGTCCCAGCACGCAGGAGGCAGAAGCAGCAGCAGCAGGAGGATCGCTGCAAGTTTCAGGCCCCTTAGGCTACACTGCCAGTTCTGGGCCAGTGAGTGTTACATAGAAAGGCTGTGCCTCAAAAACCAATGCATGTGCGTGTGTGTCTACAAAACGTGCACACATACATATCTGTGTAGAGTTTCAGGTGAACACACAAGATGAGGGAAGGCTTTGTTTTTCATATAAGGACAATGTGGATTTTAGATTTGGGAACTGGTTTTATTCCTCCACCCCCCTCTTTTTCCTTTTCCTTTATTTTTGAGATGGGGGTCTCACTATGTAGCCCAGGCTGACTTCAAACTTGAGATCCTGCCTGCTGGGGTTACAGCTGTGTGCTCCCATGCCTGGCTCGAACAGGACAGGCCACCATCCTACAACAAACTGCCTCCCCCCTGCCCTAGGCATGCTGCCCAGAGTGGAGGCTGTGAGGGCAGGGCTACAGGCACACATGCCAGGCTGCGCCTGAGCAACAGGCTGTATCTGCTGTGTGTGTGTGTGTGTATGTATGTGTGTGTGTGGGTGTGTGAAGGATTAAGGTGAATTTTCAAATGCCAGCAAACTCCCTCCCTCTTCTTCCCTTCTGCCCTCCATTCTTTCTCTCTTCTCTTTCTCATTTCTTTCTTTATTCCAACTGTAAAGAAATATAAGGAGAAAAAAAAGGTTGAGGAGTTCTCTCAGTTGCTAAGTGTTTGGCTAGCATGTAAGAACCCCTGGGTTTGATCCCAGCGCTGTATAAACCTTGCTGTGGTGGCTCATGCCTGTACTTCCAGCACTAGGGAGAGGCAGAGGCAGAGGCAGAATCCTTGCAAGTTCGAGGCTGCCCTGTTTTATGTAGCACCGAGCCAGATAGCTTTACATAGTGAGATCCTACCTCCAAACAACACTCAGGGGTTAGTGTGTGCTTGTAATCCCCGCATTTAGGAAGTGAGGGCAGGAAGGTCAGCGTTCAAAGCCAGCCTCTGTTACACAGCAAGTCGGAGGCCAATCTGCATTACATGAGACCCTGTCTCAAAATGCCAAAAAATCAAAATAAACAAATCATCTACATTGATGATGATCTGGTATATGTCTATAATATAGAATGCTATGAAAACCACCGTAGTCAGCTTGCTAGTTACTTCGCCAGTGGTGTGGACTATGATGGAGACGTCCATCACCTTAGACGCTTATCAATCGGCTTCCAGTTTTCCTACCCATGGAGTCCACTTTCCCTGGCTCCCATCAAGTGTTTCAACTTCCCATGGAGTTCAAAGTTTCTGAGGATAGGGGCTAAATCCATTTCTGAACTATAAAATCAGTTGTTAAAGCATGGCATTTAAAAGGTTAATAATGTAGAAGAAGAGCAGTGTGTCCTAGAGGTGAGAGGATGATGCACCATTCGTAAAACTTGAGAAGCAGAGATGCTCCCCTCGGTCAACTGATTATTTCTTACTTGGTGTCTGTCATGTGACTACATCCCCTGCTGTGCAGCATGGATCAGCCGTGATCCTCAGGTGCTTGCGGTGCTTGCAGCAGCTCTTGTCTCTGCAGAGGACTGACCGAATCAGTCACCAGTGTGTTACATACAGACACTTCCAGGAGGCAGCCAGAAACCAACAAAACCAACTGGTGGGTGATTTTCACCGCTGGGCAAGAAATCAGTCAGGGAGTTTTATAGATGGGGACTGACCGGCCCACCATATCTGTCACCTGGAGTCAAGCTGGGTTTCTCTGGAGCTGACTTAGGAAGACATTTCAACTTTGCTTTGAAATGAGGATAACCAGTCCTCTTTGACTGGTGCCATCATGGGAAGTCTCTATCCAGGAGACGGAAATGGAGTTCCCTTCAAGACCAAGTCACAATGCCCTGGCCTACTAACAGACTTCGGGGTGGTGTGGTAGGTATATGTCTAATCAAGGCAATGGGGAGAAAGACAAAAACGCAGTACTGGAGTCAAAGGGAGTGATGAGGCAGGGACCCTGGGACCTGAAGCTTTCTTCTGCTTCTTAGTGGGCAGTCGGGCTGCTGGCTCTAGCATGGGGGGACAACCTGTGCCTCGAGATGCTGATTTTGGGACGGCTGTGTTGCCTTTCTGGTGGGGAGGAAGAAGGACGGGGAGGGGGTGTAGCACACCATGTCTGTCTGCACTCTATGCACTACCATACAGTTACTGAACTGGGCAAGGGGCTGGAGACTGAAACACACAAAGACTCACAGACAGAGACATGGGTCATCCTTGATGCCAAAATCCTTGAAACAGGAATGCCCCCTTATTGTGTACCAGAGCCGCTTATATAGAGATCCTAAACTGATAGCCACGCCCCAGCCAAACCCACCAGAAACCACTCTCCTGCCATCAGGGACTCCTGAGGGTCTCGTGATCAGAGCAGCTGCAGGCTGTCTCAGAGAACAGGAAAACTGGTTGTTTACAAGAAATCCAGCATCTGGGGGTTCACTGCTCTCAACAGGGGGGAAGGGGCACTCGGGAACTCAGAAGGTGGGAGGATAGATAGCCTTCAAGAACATCACCAAAGGTCCAGGAGAGACTAGAGATCTGAAATATGCCACTTACTTCAATGAGGCTTACTAACCACTCAATACTTCCCTTTCTAAAGTTCTCATAATGTGTTTTTATTTTTTTAAAGTGAAAAACAGAATACCAATACAAAGATGGTACAGATAACTACAGGCATGCTTAAAGTTGCGTGTAGCTATCCTTAATCCTGCCTAAGACCTCTGGGGCTGTTTCTGGAACTCCGACCTGTGACACTGTGCCTTAAAAAGCCGTGAGAAAGCTGGGAGGTAGAGGAGGGCCTCCTGCCCACCCAGAGTGCACGTCAGGGCTCTGGAGTCAGCCGCTGGGCCCTGGGGTAGGGGTGGTTTTCACCAAGGGGCCTGAGACATCTGGTCTGCCCTGCTCCCCGGCAGACTATGGGGAGATAACAGCTAATCAGACTGTCACACACAGTATAGGCGCCATTTCTGGACTGAAGGAGGAAAAGAACATCAAAACCTAAATAAGAGATAAATACATATTCAAACACTCTCTCTCTCTCTCTCTCACACACACACACACACACCACACCACACCGCACCACACACAAGTGTGCGACAAAAAGCAAGACCACCAGAATTGCCTGCAGCTGCATTCAGGCAATGGCGAGGCGTCTGGTCTGGGTGGGGGATCCAGCAAACCCTGCTCTGGTGCCCCATTATATAACCACGCTCTTACCGGCCCCGCCCGTCTTGAGCTCTACTGCTGTTTACTTTTGCTCTGTAACTCACACGCCGTATTAAGGTTGAATGAAGACATTTATTTGTAAAACCAATTCCCGACAGAGGACAGACTGTATTGGCAGGATGTAAATGGGCGGTCGCCCAGAGGGCCACATGCACACCACAGTGAAACACAGGGAACCGGGCAGACAGCGCAGCTGCCGACCCCCTACACTGCTTCCAATGGGCCAACGAGAGCAGAGCCCTTTCCACTGGAGGACACGGATGCAGGGAGATGTCCTGTGAGAAGGCAATTTGGTCGGACCTCCACCATGGAGTGGGAGGGAACAACAGGGGACCTCCTTTCTATCGCCCGTGGCTAGTTTGCTTGCTATAGACCCGCTGAAGGTCTCCGTGGTCCTCCGCCTGCCAGCAGGAGGGCAGCAGCATCCAACCCTCTGGCCTCCTCACATGCCCATCCTTATGCTCTGTATGATCTGGAAGATAGCTGGGAGAGGAAAGAAAACAGACGGCTCAGATACCAGACAGCTGAACTCTGGAAACCCAACCCACCCAGAACCCCACTTCTGCTGACCCTGCCCCTGGCTGGCTGGCTCCGAGCTGATTAGATACTTCCTAACGAGAGGTTACGTTAACAAGGGGTCAGTGAGTTTCTTTCAGAAAGACAGCCTGGCTCTGGCTGCTGACGGATGCCTCTGGGATTAATAACTTCTGCTAATTCCACCAGGAGCTGCAGCCAGAAAACCCCGAGGCATGGGAGATAGCCATGGCCTCCTTCCCCATCTCTGTTCTGCGGGGCTGCTGGGGAGAGAGATGTGGGCCTTCATGCAGAAACTGAATGCATTAAGCAGGCCAGTGAGTCTGCCTGTTCAAAATGGCCATGACCTATGAAACAACCAGTTCTCTGGGGGAAGGCCGGCCAGGTGTTCAGAGCACACACACAGGGCTGGCCTCTGCTGCCCGTGACCCTGAACACAACTGTCGTTCAGCTTCCTTGTGACTCGAAACCCACTGTGTCTCTGTGGGCAAAGCTGATGAGTTTAGGGCTCCACCTTTAATTAGCCGGGCTGGTGGAATGTGGAACAGGGTAGAAAGAGCCTGAAGCCCACAGAGAGCTCCTGGGCACTTGGCATACCTGGAGACAATTAGTTAAGCAATGCCTTGCCTGGTTCTAGCTATTGGTTTTGGGGGAAAGAAGGTCCTTTGTGTGTTGGGGAGGCTGGGGATCACCTTGTCGAATCACTGGATAAAGGCAGAATAAACATGGAACTGGAAGAGTCTCATCCATTCTCTGCACAAAGCCATCCGGGGAAATACCCAGGAAAGTCCACTTCCTACGCTGGGCTCTCAGGAACCCCGAGAAAACCAGCTATTTGGGGTGATATCACCTCATTGGACTGGGCATCTGCAGGCTGAATAGCTCTTATCTGAGCATTTGAGCCCTGAGTGTTGATTTCGGGGTCCTCTTTTGGATTTTGGAATATCTGCATATATACTGTGAGATTTCTTAGGAATGGGCCCCACACCTCACCACGAACTTTATGTCCCATATACAACTTACAGCCTAAAGGTAACATTACACATTTTTACTAACTTCATGCATGAAGCAAAGTTCCATAGTGTTGAACATTCCACTTGTGGCCTGACATCATCATGAAAAGGTCGAGCTTTTAGAGAATTCCAGATCTCGGGGGTTTGCAGTAGGGACATTCAACACTGTGACGCCTACAGGAACTGCTTAGAGACAGACAGAAAGGCCACAGAGGGCCCTGGGAAACCTTCCTTTGAATGGCTGGATTTGAAGATAAAATGCTAATGCATTCTTTTTCTGTGAGGGGGGAAGTTTTTCTATAGAGATACTGTGTGTGTGTATACATTTATATGTATCCATGTCTTCCTGAACCGGAAAACCTAATCACGACATGACATTATCCCTTCATGAATATCCAGTGAGCACACGTATCACTAAGAAAAGCAACAGCTAACGGTCCTTTGTGATGGCATCGTTATGGGGGGCACAGCATTTTTTACCACCTGCACATCTCGGTCCAGTTTCTTATCATCTTGCGTCCTCACTGTTGCCTCTGGTCACATCATCGCTGGTGTCACTGCACTCATAGACACTGTGACTTTACTGCTGTGGGCCAATGTCATCAAAGACTATTGGGATCGGCGAAGGAATCAGTTCAGCAGCTTAGGATATTTAATCTTGGCTCTGCTCACAGATTCTCCTGGCTGGCTTTGGGCCCTTGGCTGGCTCTCGATGGGAACGTTTCCTACCAGAACTTACAAATGCAGGAAACTACCTAACGTTTCTGTCCTCCCGAGCAAGCCTGGCAAGAGCTGCAGGTTAAAGAAGCAGTTGGCATTCTGAAGGGCACAAAGGAGTTACATACTCAGTCACGTGAGGGAAAACACACATGCACATCTGTCACGTTCTGGGCTTAGGGTCACCCTGATCATCTCAAGCAAGTTGGTTTTATAAAGAGCAGCAGGTTAGATTAAGGTGGAATGGGTTGAATCACAGCTGTCGTGAGTGGACACATAATTTAGCGTCTCTCAGGCTAGTCCCTCTTCTCCTCTGGGAGGCAAGTGCCCGTCAGGGTTAACAGCACCGTCACAGGCATTAAGTGATACAGGTGTGAGGATTCCTCACACAGAAAACGCAGTGCACACCGTATGTCATGCCTACTGCAGTCACTGCAACAGAATGGGACCAGACATAGTCCAGATTTTAGATATTTTTCTTTTCTTTTTTTTGCTTTGAGCTTGTTTATACATACACAATGTGCTGCTCCGGGAATGAGACCCAAGTCCAAACATGAAATTCACGTATGTTTCATTTATATCTAGCATTATATCTAGCTTGAAGACTTCTGTTTTAAAAACATCTATGTGCATGTGTGTGTGTATGTGTGTGTGTCTGCTCACCAGCATGTGCACCGTGTTTATGTTGGTTCCCTTGGAGACCAGAAGAGGGACCCTGGAGCTGGAGCTACAGGTGGTTGGGAGCTGCCTGATGTGGGTGCTGGGAAGTGGGTTAGGGGGCTCTGAGCCAGCTCTCCAGTCCCTAAAGAATTGTTTTATGCATTTTTTTTAGTGCCCCTCAATGTTGTCTATGGCCCACTCATTTCATGAGGCCAAATGAAGAATTTACCATTGGTGGGATCATGTCAGCACTCTAATCTTTGAGATTTGGGAACATTTTGGGTTTCGAATTTTTGGGTTAGACAATGGACCCATATTATAGTTCCCATAGTGACCACGGCTTGCCCATGTATGCCCATGAAAGTTAACACTCGCATGTCATCTGCATCCTGATAAAGTGTGAACTTTGGGGAATTACAGTTTTAAGTTCGATGTTCTCTGTAAAACCATGGATTCCCAGGAATAAATATGGTGCCATGTTTAAAAATCTACCTGCCCATGGTTAATGCCCACCCCAAAAGTTACCTTTTCCTTAATCTCATCTGAGGATCACTGGACCGTAGGGCACTGAATAAGAAATGGGCTAAGTCTTCATCTATCACATTTTATATTAAGTTGATTTGGGGCTTTAGAAGTTCTAGATCAGGATAAAGCAGTTTGATTCTCCTTACAGAACTGCTATTAGTCTAAGGCATCTTGGACAAACGTGGTAAGCCTCAGAGGGGCAAAGCCTATGTCAAACAATTAGCCTATTTGAGTGTTCTCTGAAAGTAGTCATTGTATCTGACCCTAACTGAAGCCGTGAATTAGCATACAAAGTATTTACTACTTTTAATTTGCACACAGAACGACTCCCTCTGGAGAAATGGCTGAAGTCTATTTCAAGTTCACATCTAAGACTGGTGCGACGGGAACGCTTATTATCCCTTTTCCAGTCGTATCAATGTCTTCGAGAGGTTTTCTACATTTTATACCAATTATTTTGCCTGCAATTCTGTGTGCCTGCCGATGCTGACCTGCATGATGACCCCGGCCCTCTAAATGCTGCCTTTCCATGCTGCGAACAGGAAGGGAGCCAGCAGAGAGATCAAAGAGAGAAGGGAAGCAGGGAGTCTAGACCCTGACAAGTTAATAACTTAACAGTGGGTGAACAAAGCTGAGAAAACAGCTGAACGGGCTGCAGGAGAGGGGCTGAGGGCACACTAGACGGGGGGAAGAGAGATGCCAAGAAAGGACAGGAAGGTGGCCGTTCTGGGCCAGCCGCTAGGTCCTGGGCGGGGCACAAACAGGCCCAGGGAAGTCTCTGCAGGAGCAGGAACTGTCGGAGTGAATGGACTCTGCCCCTGCCCCTGTGTGATTGGGGAACTTGACCCTCGGAGACCTTGTGTGGTCACAGCTCAAGGTTCTTCATTCTCCCTCTTCCAACCAACTCAGGCTTCAATGCGTCTGCTGTTCTATCTCCATACGCTGGCTCGCATCTCTGAGGAGCTGCTCATAGCCATTCTCCTCGTGTTCTTACCTCACAGTTTCACCTCAACCCTCTCATTCTACCTTCTCTCTCCACTGAAGCATATTCTGCTGACGTCACAAGTGACCTCTGTGTCACTTAGTGTGGCAGACAACTCTCAGCTCTTTGTCTCACTTCCCTCCTCCTTACCATTGGTGCTCTCATCTGGAGTGCTCCCCTTTTGGCCTTTGGGATGTCGTGGCCTCTTTGTTTCTTCTTCTGGGCTCTCTCCTCTCACAGTGTTTAAGGGGTGATCTTCCTCCACCACGCACTGAGATTGAGCACTGCTCAGTGATTTGCCTCTCCTCATTATATTCTCTCTCCTGAGGTGACCTGTCCTAGCCCACAGAGGGGCTGGTGAGCACTCACAGTGGAACTCTCTGTCCCTGACTGTTTGGAGCAGCTCTTCACTGTCTGTCATCTGATTACTGTCGGGCTCCTCATCTTCTCATCCTGCCTTCCGCTGACAAAATTGTTGACAGCACCTCCATCTTCCATGTAAACACAGAACTCTAGCATCACC